>CM061750.1:247088215-248288215 GCA_030979885.1 Lolium multiflorum
AAAAAAATCCAACAAAGGAAAGTTTTATAGCACATAGAGGATGACATGCGGGTCCCATGAGCCAGCAGGTTCCTCAACGTTTCAAACGTGGCATGAGATCGAAAGAAAAAGGCAAGTGACCAAATATCAGGAGCCAAAAATAATCCAAGATTTATTGTACATAGAGGATGACACGTGGGTCCCATTTTGCAGCAGCGGTCTCAATGTTTGAAATGCGGCTTGAGATCAAAAGAAAAAGAAAGTAGCTAGTAATTAGGGGGTCAAAAAAATCCAAGAAAAGAAAGTTGATGGACATAGAGGATGACATGCGGGTCCCTTGAGCCAGCAGCTTACTCAACGTTTCAAAGGGGGCAGGGGATCAAAAGAAAAAGGCAAGCCAAAAATCAGAGGGTGAAAAAAAATCCAACAAAGGAAACTTTTATAGCACATAGAGGATGACATGCGGGTCCCATGAGCCAGCAGGTACCTCCACGTTTCAAACGTGGCATGAGATCGAAAGAAAAAGGCAAGTGACCAAATATGAGGTGCCAAAAAAACTCCAAGAAAAGAAAGTTGATTGCTCATAGAGGATGACATGCGGGTCCCATTTAGCAGCGGTCTCACCGTTTGAGAGGCGGCAGGGGATCGAAAGAAAAAGTCAAGTGACCAAATATGAGGTGCCAAAAATAATCCAAAAAAGAAAGTTTTATAGTACATAGAGGATGACATGCGGGTCCCATTTAGCAGCAGCGGTATCACGTTTGAGAGGCAGCAGGGGATCGAAAGAAAAAGTCAAGTGACCAAATATGAGGTGCCAAAAAATCCAAGAAAAGAAAGTTTTCTAGTACATAGAGGATGACATGCGGGTCCCATTTAGCAGCAGCGGTATCACTGTTTGAGAGGCAGCAGGGGATCGAAAGAAAAAGTCAAGTGACCAAATATGAGGTGCCAAAAAATCCAAGAAAAGAAAGTTTTATAGTACATAGAGGATGACATGCGGGTCCCATTTAGCAGCAGCGGTATCACTGTTTGAGAGGCAGCAGGTGATCGAAAGAAAAAGTCAAGTGACCAAATATGAGGTGCCAAAAAAATCCAAGAAAAGAAAGTTTTATAGTACATAGAGGATGACATGCGGGTCCCATTTAGCAGCAGCGGTATCACCGTTTGAGAGGCGGCAGGGGATCGAAAGAAAAAGTCAAGTGACCAAATATGAGGTGCCAAAAAAATCCAAGAAAAGAAAGTTTTATAGTACATAGAGGATGACATGCGGGTCCCATTTAGCAGCAGCGGTATCACCGTTTGAGAGGCGGCAGGGGATCGAAAGAAAAAGGTAAGTGACCAAATATGAGGTGCCAAAAATAATTCAAGAAAAGAAAGTTTTATAGTACATAGAGGATGACATGCGGGTCCCATTTAGCAGCGCATCACCGTTTGAGAGGCGGCAGGGGATCGAAAGAAAAAGGCAAGTGACCAAATTTGAGGTGCCAAAAAAACTCCAAGAAAAGAAAGTTGATTGCACATAGAGGATGACATGCGGGTCCCATTTAGCAGCAGCGGTCTCAACGTTTCCAAGGCGGCAAGGGATCAAAAGAAAAAGGAAGTAGCCAGAAATCAGGGGGTCAAAAAAATCCAAGAATAGAAAGAATTTTGGTTCATAGAGGATGACATGCGGGACCCATGATCCTGCATCGTAAACGGCTCGATCGGAGAACGTTGAACGAGATGGCGCGATCTAGAAAAAAACAATGCCAGAGAGGCTGCCATCTGGGCCCTACATCCCTCGGCGGTGCGGATTTGCGTTGACTCGGCCGGCGAACCCGAGATTTCGAGATGCACCACGTCCCGGGCCACCATACGCCACGTTTTGGCCGCTTTCGTCGGGCTAGGTGGCCTCAAAAACGAGAAAAAAAAGTTTTGACATGCACCACGGAGGGACCAAAATCGTCGGCCATGGTACACCAGCAACCACGACGCGACTTCAACTTCGTCGGCCATGGCAACTTTTCTTGTAGTGAATCATCAAAATATAAATCATTATGAGCTACAGCAATGGGATCATTGTTCCCAAGGTTGGAAAAAATTTCAGCAGTTTTATCACAAGCAGTTTCAGCAGTTTTAGCAATTTCAGGCAGTTTTGTACGCTTTGCACTAGGAGTAGAAACATTGCCAACACCAATTATTTTACCATTGATAGTAGGAGGTGCAGCAACATGTGAAGAATTAGCATTACTAGTGGTGGTAATAGTCCAAACTTTAGCTACATTATTCTCTTTAGCTAGTTTTTCATTTTCTTCTCTATCCCACCTAGCACGCAATTCAGCCATTAATCTTATATTCTCATTAATTCTAACTTGGATGGCATTTGCTGTAGTAGTAATCTTATTATCAATATCATTATTAGGCATAACTTTCAATTTTAAAAGATTAACATCAGAGGCAAGTCTATCAACTCTAGAAGCAATAGTATCAATTTTATCAAGCTTTTCCTCAATAGATTTGTTAAAAGCAGTTTGTGTACTAATAAATTCTTTAAGCATGGCTTCAAGACCAGAGGGTACACTCCTATTATTTTTGTAAGAATTCCCATAAGAATTACCATAACCATTACCATTAGCAGAAGGATATGGCCTATAGTTATTACCAGAGTTGTTCCTATAAGCATTGTTGTTGAAATTATTATTTTTAATGAAATTCACATCAACATTTTCTTCTTGAGCAACCAATGAAGCTAAAGGAACATTATTTGGATCAACATTAGATCTACCATTCACAAGCATAGACATAATCACATCAATCTTATCACTCAAGGAAGAGGTTTCTTCAACAGAATTTACCTTCTTACCTTGTGGAGCTCTTTCCGTGTGCCATTCAGAGTAATTTATCATCATATCATCAAGAAGTTTTGTAGCCGCCCCCAATGTGATGGACATAAAGGTACCTCCAGCAGCTGAATCCAATAAATTCCGCGAAGAAAAATTTAGTCCTGCATAGAAGGTTTGGATGATCATCCAAGTAGTCAGTCCATGGGTTGGGCAATTCTTTACCAAAGTTTTCATTCTCTCCCATGCTTGAGCAACATGTTCAGTATCTAATTTCTTAAAATTCATTATGCTACTTCTCAAAGATATAATTTTAGCGGGAGGATAATATCTACCAATAAAAGCATCCTTACATTTAGTCCATGAATCAATACTATTCTTAGGCAAAGATAGCAACCAATCTTTAGCTCTTCCTCTTAATGAGAAAGGAAACACTTTCAATTTAATAATATCACCATCTACATCCTTATACTTTTGCATTTCACAAAGTTCAACAAAATTATTGAGATGGGCAGCAGCATCATCAGAACTAACACCAGAAAATTGATCTCTCATAACCAGATTTAGTAAAGCAGGTTTAATTTCAAAGAATTCTGCTGTAGTAGCAGGTGGAGCAATAGGTGTGCATAGGAAATCATTATTATTTGCATTTGTGAAGTCACACAACTTAGTATTTTCAGGGGTATTCATTTTAGCAACGGTAAATAAAGCAAACTAGATAAAGTAAATGCAAGTAACTAATTTTTTTGTGTTTTTGATATAGAGAGCAAGACAGTAAATAAAGTAAAACTAGCAACTAATTTTTGTGTGTTTTGTTTAGGTGCAGCAAACAAAGTAGTAAATAAAATAAAGCAAGACAAAAACAAAGTAAAGAGATTGAGAAGTGGAGACTCCCCTTGCAGCGTGTCTTGATCTCCCCGGCAACGGCGCCAGAAAAAGAGCTTGATGGCGTGTAACTCACACGTTCGTTGGGAACCCCAAGAGGAAGGTATGATGCGCACAGTAGCAAGTTTTCCTCAGAAAGAAACCAAGGTTTAATCGAACCAGTAGGAGCCAAGAAGCACGTTGAAGGTTGATGGTGGCGAAATGTGATGCGGCGCAACAACAGGGATTCCGGCGCCAACGTGGAATCTGCACAACAAAACCAAAGTACTTTGCCCCAACGAAACAGTGAGGTTGTCAATCTCACTTGCTGTAACAAAGGATTAAACGTATCGAGTGGAAGATGTTTGCAAAGAAAACAGTAAACAAGTATTGCAGTAGATTGTATGCTATGTAAAGAATAGGACCGGGGTCCACAGTTCACTAGAGGTGTCTCTCCCATAAGATAAAAGCATGTTGGGTGAACAAATTACAGTCGGGCAATTGACAAATAGAGAAAGGCATAACAATGCATATACATGATATGATAAATATAGTGAGATTTAATTGGGCATTACGACAAAGTACATAGACCGCCATCCAACTGCATCTATGCCTAAAAAGTCCACCTTCAGGTTATCATCCGAACCCCATTCAGTATTAAGTTGCTAAGCAACAGACAATTGCATTAAGTATGGTGCGTAATGTAATCAAACTACATCCTTAGACATAGAATCAATGTTTTATCCCTAGTGGCAACAGCACATCCACAACCTTAGAACTTTCTGTCACTGTCCCAGATTCAATGGAGGCATGAACCCACTATCGAGCATAAATACTCCCTCTTGGAGTTAAGAGTACAAACTTGGCCAGAGCCTCTACTAATAACGGAGAGCATGCAAGATCATAAACAACACATAAAAAATAGATTGATAATCACCATAATCATAGTACTCTCTATCCATCGGATCCCGACAAACACAACATATAGAATTACAGATAGATGATCTTGATCATGTTAGGCAGCTCACAAGATCCAACAATGAAGCACAACAAGGAGAAGACGACCATCTAGCTACTACTATGGACCCATAGTCCAGGGGTGAACTACTCACTCATCACTCCGGAGGCGACCATGGCGGTGTAGAGTCCTCCGGGAGATGAATCCCTCTCCGGCAGGGTGCCGGAGGCGATCTCCTGAATCCCCCGAGATGGGATTCGCGGCGGCGTCTCGTAAGGTTTTCCGTATCGTGGCTCTGGGGGTTTCGCGACGGAGGCTTTAAGTAGGCGAAAGGGCAACGCGAGGGCCACACGAGGGCCCAGGGGGCCGGCGCGCCCGGGCCTGGGCCGCGCCGCCTAGCCCCTGGCTGCCTCGTGGCCCCACTTCGTTATCTCTTCGGTCTTCTGGAAGCTTCGTGCAAAAATAGGACCCTGGGCGAAAGTTTCGTCCAATTCCGAGAATATTTCCTTACTAGGATTTCTGAAACCAAAAATAGCAGAAAACAACTGGCTCTTCGGCATCTTGTTAATAGGTTAGTTCCAGAAAATGCATAAATATGACATATAATGTGCATAAAACATGTAGGTATCATCAATAAAGTAGCATGGAACATAAGAAATTATCGATACGTTGGAGACGTATCAGCATCCCCAAGCTTAGTTCTGCTCGTCCCGAGCAGGTAAAACGATAACAAAGATAATTTCTGAAGTGACATGCCATCATAATCTTGATCATACTATTTGTAAACATATGTAATGAATGCAGCGATCAAAACAAAGGTAATGACATGAGTAAACAAATGAATCATATAGCAAAGACTTTTCATGAATAGTACTTCAAGACAAGCATCAATAAGTCTTGCATAAGAGTTAACTCATAAAGCAATAAATCAAAGTAAAGGTGTTGAAGCAACACATAGGAAGATTAAGTTTCAGCGGTTGCTTTCAACTTGTAACATGTATATCTCATGGATATTGTCAACATAAAGTAATATAACAAGTGCAATATGCAAGTATGTAGGAATCAATGCACAGTTCACACAAGTGTTTGCTTCTTAAGGTGGAGGGAGATAGGTAAACTGACTCAACAATAAAAGTAAAAGAATGGTCCTTCAAAGAGGAAAGCATCGATTGCTGTATTTGTGCTAGAGCTTTTATTTTGAAAACATGAAACAATTTTGTCAACGGTAGTAATAAAGCATATGAGTTATGTAAATTATATCTTACAAGTTGCAAGCCTCATGCATAGTATACTAATAGTGTCCGCACCTCGTCCTACTTAGCTTGGACTACCGGATCTTTGCATGCCATGTTTCAACCAAGTGTCACAAAGGGGTACCTCCATGCCGCCTGTACAAAGGTCTAAGGAGAATGCTCGCATTTTGGATTTCTCGCTTTTGATTATTCTCAACTTAGACATCCATACCGGGACAACATGGACAACAGATAATGGACTCCTCTTAAATGCATAAGCATGTAGCAACAATTATTATTCTCATATGAGATTGAGGATATATGTCCAAAACTGAAACTTCAACCATGATTCATGGCTTTAGTTAGCGGCCTAATGTTCTTCTCTAACAATTTTGCATGCTCCAACCACTAAAATGATAGATCCTTCAGACAAGACGGACATGCATAGCAACTCACATGATATTCAACAATAGTTGATGGCGTTCCCCAGAAGCATGGTTATCGCACAACAAGCAACTTAATAAAAGATAAAGTGCATAAGTACATATTCAATACTACGATAGTTTTTAAGGCTATTTTGTCCCATGAGCTATATATTGCAAAGGTGAATGATGGAATTTTAAAGGTAGCACTCAAGCAATTTACTTTGGAATGGCGGAGAAATACCATGTAGTAGGTAGGTATGGTGGACACAAATGGCATAGTAGTTGGCTCAAGGATTTTGGATGCATGAGAAGTATTCCCTCTCGATACAAGGTTTAGGCTAGCAAGGTTATTTGAAGCAAACTCAAGGATGAACAGGTGCAGCAAAACTCACATAAAAGACACATTGTAAACATTATAAGACTCTACACCGTCTTCCTTGTTGTTCAAAACTCAATACTAGATATTATCTAGACCTTAGAGAGACCAAATATGCAAATCAAATTTTAGCAAGCTCTATGTATTTCTTCATTAATGGGTGCAAAGCATATGATGCAAGAGCTTAAACATGAGCACAACAATTGCCAAGTATCACATTATCCAAGACATTTTAGCATTACTACATGTAGCATTTTCCAATTCCAACCATATAACAATTTAACGAAGAAGAAACTTCGCCTTGAACATTATGAGTAAAGCCTAAGGACACATGTGTCCATATGCAACAGCGGAGCGTGTCTCTCTCCCACAAAGTGAATGCTAGGATCCATTTTATTCAAACAAAAACAAAAACAAAAACAAACCGACGCTCCAAGTAAAGAACACAAGATGTGACTGAATAAAAATATAGTTTCAGGGGAGGAACCTGATGATGTTGTCGATGAAGAAGGGGATGCCTTGGGCATCCCCAAGCTTAGACGCTTGAGTCTTCTTAGAATATGCAGGGGTGAACCACGGGGGCATCCCCAAGCTTAGAGCTTTCACTCCTCTTGATCATAGTATATCATTCTCCTCTCTTGACCCTTGAAAACTTCCTTCACACCAAACTTCAAGCAAACTCATTAGAGGGTTAGTGCACAATTAATAATTCACATGTTCAGAGGTGGCACAATCATTATTTACACTTCTGGACATTGCATAATGCTACTGGACATTAATGGATCAAAGAAATGAATCCAACATAGCAAAAGAGGCAATGCGAAATAAAAGGCAGAATCTGTCAAAAACAGAACAGTCCGTAAAGACGAATTTAAAACTGGCACCAGACTTGCTCAAATGGAAAAACTCAAAACTAATGAAAGTTGCGTACATATCTGAGGATCACGCTCGTAAATTGGCAGATTTTTTCGAATTTTCTACAGAGAACTGTGCCCAGATTCGTGATAGACAGCAATGCTGTTTCTGCGCAGCGATCCCAAATATAACATCAACTTTGACATAGAAACTTTACTTGGCACAAAAACATGATAAGGAGAGGTTGCTACAGTAGTAAACAACTTCCAAGACTCAACAAAACAAAAAATTGCTGTAGGTAAAAACATGGGTTGTCTCCCATAAGCGCTTTTCTTTAACGCCTTTCAGCTAGGCGCAGAAAGTGCAAATCAAGTAACATCGAGAGTAGAAGCATCAACATCATAACTTGTTCTAATAATAGAATCAAAAGGCAACTTCATTCTCTTTCTAGGGAAGTGTTCCATACCTTTCTTGAGAGGAAATTGATATTTAATATTACCTTCCCTCATATCAATAACAACACCAACGGTTCGAAGAAAAGGTCTTCCCAACACAATAGGACAAGATGCATTGCATTCGATATCCAAAACAACAAAATCAACGGGGACAAGGTTATTGTTAACCGTAATGTGCACATTATCAATCCTCCCCAAAGGTTTCTTTTTAACATTATCGGCAAGATTAACATCCAAATAACAATTCTTCAATGGTGGCAAGTCAAGCATATCATAAATCTTTTTAGGCATAACAGAAATACTTGCACCAAGATCACATAAAGCATTACATTCAAAGTCATTGAATTTCATTTTAATGATGGGCTCCCAACCATCTTCTAACTTTCTAGGAATAGAAGTTTCAAGTTTTAGTTTCTCTTCTCTAGCTTTTATGAGAGCATTTGTAATATGTTTTGTAAAGGCTAAATTTATAGCACTAGCATTAGGACTTCTAGCAAGTTTTTGTAAGAACTTTATAACTTCAGAGATGTGGCAATCATCAAAATCTAAATCATTATGAGCTACAGCAATGGGATCATTGTTCCCAAGGTTGGAAAAAATTTCAGCAGTTTTATCACAAGCAGTTTCAGCAGTTTTAGCAATTTCAGGCAGTTTTGTACGCTTTGCACTAGGAGTAGAAACATTGCCAACACCAATTATTTTACCATTGATAGTAGGAGGTGCAGCAACATGTGAAGAATTAGCATTACTAGTGGTGGTAATAGTCCAAACTTTAGCTACATTATTCTCTTTAGCTAGTTTTTCATTTTCTTCTCTATCCCACCTAGCACGCAATTCAGCCATTAATCTTATATTCTCATTAATTCTAACTTGATGGCATTTGCTGTAGTAGTAATCTTATTATCAATATCATTATTAGGCATAACTTTCAATTTTAAAAGATTAACATCAGAGGCAAGTCTATCAACTCTAGAAGCAATAGTATCAATTTTATCAAGCTTTTCCTCAACAGATTTGTTAAAAGCAGTTTGTGTACTAATAAATTCTTTAAGCATGGCTTCAAGACCAGAGGGTACACTCCTATTATTTTTGTAAGAATTCCCATAAGAATTACCATAACCATTACCATTAGCAGAAGGATATGGCCTATAGTTATTACCAGAGTTGTTCCTATAAGCATTGTTGTTGAAATTATTATTTTTAATGAAATTCACATCAAAATTTTCTTCTTGAGCAACCAATGAAGCTAAAGGAACATTATTTGGATCAACATTAGATCTACCATTCACAAGCATAGACATAATCACATCAATCTTATCACTCAAGGAAGAGGTTTCTTCAACAGAATTTACCTTCTTACCTTGTGGAGCTCTTTCCGTGTGCCATTCAGAGTAATTTATCATCATATCATCAAGAAGTTTTGTAGCCGCCCCCAATGTGATGGACATAAAGGTACCTCCAGCAGCTGAATCCAATAAATTCCGCGAAGAAAAATTTAGTCCTGCATAGAAGGTTTGGATGATCATCCAAGTAGTCAGTCCATGGGTTGGGCAATTCTTTACCAAAGTTTTCATTCTCTCCCATGCTTGAGCAACATGTTCAGTATCTAATTGCTTAAAATTCATTATGCTACTTCTCAAAGATATAATTTTAGCGGGAGGATAATATCTACCAATAAAAGCATCCTTACATTTAGTCCATGAATCAATACTATTCTTAGGCAAAGATAGCAACCAATCTTTAGCTCTTCCTCTTAATGAGAAAGGAAACACTTTCAATTTAATAATATCACCATCTACATCCTTATACTTTTGCATTTCACAAAGTTCAATTTCAAAGAATTCTGCTGTAGTAGCAGGTGGAGCAATAGGTGTGCATAGGAAATCATTATTATTTGCATTTGTGAAGTCACACAACTTAGTATTTTCAGGGGTATTCATTTTAGCAACGGTAAATAAAGCAAACTAGATAAAGTAAATGCAAGTAACTAATTTTTTTGTGTTTTTGATATAGAGAGCAAGACAGTAAATAAAGTAAAACTAGCAACTAATTTTTTTGTGTTTTGTTTAGGTGCAGCAAACAAAGTAGTAAATAAAATAAAGCAAGACAAAAACAAAGTAAAGAGATTGAGAAGTGGAGACTCCCCTTGCAGCGTGTCTTGATCTCCCCGGCAACGGCGCCAGAAAAAGAGCTTGATGGCGTGTAACTCACACGTTCGTTGGGAACCCCAAGAGGAAGGTATGATGCGCACAGTAGCAAGTTTTCCCTCAGAAAGAAACCAAGGTTTAATCGAACCAGTAGGAGCCAAGAAGCACGTTGAAGGTTGATGGTGGCGAAATGTGATGCGGCGCAACAACAGGGATTCCGGCGCCAACGTGGAATCTGCACAACAAAACCAAAGTACTTTGCCCCAACGAAACAGTGAGGTTGTCAATCTCACCGGCTTGCTGTAACAAAGGATTAAACGTATCGAGTGGAAGATGTTTGCAAAGAAAACAGTAAACAAGTATTGCAGTAGATTGTATGCTATGTAAAGAATAGGACCGGGGTCCACAGTTCACTAGAGGTGTCTCTCCCATAAGATAAAAGCATGTTGGGTGAACAAATTACAGTCGGGCAATTGACAAATAGAGAAAGGCATAACAATGCATATACATGATATGATAAATATAGTGAGATTTAATTGGGCATTACGACAAAGTACATAGACCGCCATCCAACTGCATCTATGCCTAAAAAGTCCACCTTCAGGTTATCATCCGAACCCCATTCAGTATTAAGTTGCTAAGCAACAGACAATTGCATTAAGTATGGTGCGTAATGTAATCAACAACTACATCCTTAGACATAGAATCAATGTTTTATCCCTAGTGGCAACAGCACATCCACAACCTTAGAACTTTCTGTCACTGTCCCAGATTCAATGGAGGCATGAACCCACTATCGAGCATAAATACTCCCTCTTGGAGTTAAGAGTACAAACTTGGCCAGAGCCTCTACTAATAACGGAGAGCATGCAAGATCATAAACAACACATAAACAATAGATTGATAATCACCATAATCATAGTACTCTCTATCCATCGGATCCCGACAAACACAACATATAGAATTACAGATAGATGATCTTGATCATGTTAGGCAGCTCACAAGATCCAACAATGAAGCACAACAAGGAGAAGACGACCATCTAGCTACCGCTATGGACCCATAGTCCAGGGGTGAACTACTCACTCATCACTCCGGAGGCGACCATGGCGGTGTAGAGTCCTCCGGGAGATGAATCCCCTCTCCGGCAGGGTGCCGGAGGCGATCTCCTAAATCCCCCGAGATGGGATTCGCGGCGGCGGCGTCTCTGGAAGGTTTTCCGTATCGTGGCTCTCGACTGGGGTTTCGCGACGAGGCTTTAAGTAGGCGAAAGGGCAACACGAGGGGCCACACGAGGCCCAGGGCCGGCGCGGCCAGGGCCCGGGCCGCGCCGCCCTAGCCCCTGGCTGCCTCGTGGCCCCACTTCGTTATCTCTTCGGTCTTCGGAAGCTTCGTGCAAAAATAGGACCCTGGGCGAAAGTTTCGTCCAATTCCGAGAATATTTCCTTACTAGGATTTCTGAAACCAAAAACAGAAAACAACAACTGGCTCTTCGGCATCTTGTTAATAGGTTAGTTCCAAAATGCATAAATATGACATATAATGTGCATAAAACATGTAGGTATCATCAATAAAGTAGCATGGAACATAAGAAATTATCGATACGTTGGAGACGTATCAGGAAGACACATGGGAGTCAAAGCACAACAAATTCATGGCAATAAATAAGGCAATTAAACACAAGAGGCAATGTAAATATGATCAATAAATATCTACCTCATAATAGATTGCCAATTGTCCTAGGACAAGAGGTATTAGGAAATATTTCCCGGTGGTAGTTTGTAAGTATACGTAAGATCATATTTACAACAAATAAAGCATATGGTAAAAGATAAGAGTTAACCATCATGCAAAGAGAGTTTCTTGATAGCTTCAATTAGTCATACCAACATGCAAAGCAATTAATAGTATTCATACCAACATGCAAAGCAATTAATAGTATGACTTGAAGCACATGGTTTTCCAAAAATGTATTGAGGGACACGTTGTGAAAAACCATGCCAAGAAAAACTTTCACAAATAAGATCCACAAAGATATTAGCAATGAAGCCATTTAAACAAATTGGAACTTGTTTGAGCAAACATGCCACATAGGAGAGAGATAATTTACAATATCAATTCTATGTGACACAACCTCAAATGTTCACATTTTCTAGGCTTGTAATATGCACAAAGCTTATTACTCCCCCATAATGTGATAAGGAATTTATTTTCACAAGAGGCAAATAAGATCCAACTAGAGATATTAATGGACATTAGAATTTGAATTTCTCATGAAGATGACATACCACATAGAGACTAGATAATCTTGCAATATCAATTCTAAGTGATATTCCTCATGTACACACATTGTTAGGATTGTGAAATTCCCAAAGGAATATCACTCCCCCAAAATGGGATAGTCCATTAATCGCTCATAAGAGCCATATAAGATACAACAAGATGCAAAGAGGCTCCAACACAAACACAAATACATGGTGTGCAACCCAACATACATAGACTTGATTTCTCAAGAAAAGCAAGTAGGAAGCACAACATATACAAACACATGTTAGGAACAAAACTAACACATGCAAAGGGGCGAGTAACTTTCAATATAAATGAGTTGAGCACATGTTACCGCAAGGAGGAACATTGGATATATGATAGAAGCAAGATAACCAAAAGACTTGGCTTGATATAATATAAATGATGAAGATCCCTTAATTCTTCATGATGTAGCCAAGTCTCCAATGCCCTCCAACAAGCACCTATTGATCAAATTTTGGATTGTTGGTCCCCAACTAAGTTGGGTCCTAAGAGGTTAGTCACAATAGGCTTGGCAACCCAAATGGTTCTTTTCTTGACACCACTTTGAGCACCAACATATTTGGCAAACACATTGCCACCCTCATCCTTACGAAGAGAATAAACATCATCAATGGTGATAGAGTTGGATGAGGTACCAATAGTGCACAAGGAGGAGATGTGGCCCTTCTCACGGCATATGTAGCAAGTTCTTCTCTTCTCCTTCTTCTCACTAGATTTCTCCACAATGGGAGCATTGGCTTGATTCTTCTTGGGAAGTGGCGTTTCTTCAACTTGAGGTTGACATGAGTTTGAGCTTGAGGCCACTTCTGAAAGGACACGGATGTCGCCTAGAGGGGGGTGAATAGGAGGTTTAAAACTTTTACGAGATGGGCTTAACAAATGCGGAATAAAGCTAGAGTTTACTTTGTCAAGCCCAAATCCTATATAATATGGTTCACCTATGTGCACCAATAACTTATTCTAAGCAATACAAGCAACTATGTGATAGCAAGATATATTACTTCAAGCATGATGGCTATCACAAAGTAAAGTGCATAAGTAAAGAGCTCGGGTATAGAGATAACCGAGGCACGCGGGAGACGATGATTTATCCCGAAGTTCACACTCTTGCGAGTGCTAATCTCCGTTGGAGAGGTGCGGTGGCTTAGTGCTCCCGAACGCCACAAATGGCCTCACCTTGAGGTGTGGTTGCTCGATGCACACCAACGCCACAAAGGCCTCACCCCAAGATGCGGTAGTCACACCACACACCGAGCGCCACGAAGGCGCCTCACCTTATTCTCCGGTGACCCTTGCCACAAAGGCCTAGGTCACGGTTCCACTAAGGGATTTCCTTCGAGGCGGAAACCGGGCCTTACACAAAGCTTGGGGCACACATCCACAACTTAATTGGAGGCTCCCAAAAAATCGCCACAAATGCCTCAAATCCGTCTAGGGTTCCAAGAACCCAAGAGTAACAACTGTATTGCTTTCACTTCCACGAATCACCGTGGAGAACTCAAACCAATGCACCAAATGTAATGGGAAATCCTTCACCCCCAACTTCCACTAAAGCTACAAAAGCTTGTGGGGAAAGAAGAGAGGAAGAACAAAGGAAATTCACAAAGAACTCCAAGATCAAGATCTAGAGGATTCCACTCACAAAGAGAGGGATTTGATTGGTAGAAAAGTAGATCAAGATCTCCTCTCTCTTTTCCCTCAAATGGGGGCAAGAATCATGGAACGATTGAGAGATAGAGCAAGCTTCTCAAGGTCAACAATGGAGGAGAGAGAGAGAGAGTGAGAGAAGCTACAACCCAAGGAGGAAGAAGGGAAAGGCTTAAATAGTGGGGGAAAGAATTCTGCCCGTTGGGAGCTGAAATCGTGACTTGGGCCACGGTGCTGCCATTTTTGGGCGGCACTTCCGCTCCAACGGCGGCAGTGCTGCCATTTTGGGCAGCACTTACACCCCTGGAAAACCTAAAATATGCGGTACGAAAACCTTAATAACTTTTGCATCCGGACTCCGATTTCGATGATCTTGGGCTCGTTGAAATCACAACAACGAGATCTGCAACATTATGCATAGAAACATCATACTCCAGTAAGGGAGGATAGAAACAAAAGGATGCCAAAAGAAATAACTCAATTTGCACTTTCATCGATATTGCACATGTGAGAGGCTTGAGGAATTGATATGCAATAAAATTGCTAGATAGGCATAGTTGGGATGGATGAATCATGAGCATGATTTTATATACTTCCCAACATATGTGCTCATCTCAATTTACTCACATTTGCAATAAAGAGGTTTCATTAAAATCTTTGCAAGAAGCATAATATTTGCAAATCAAGAGATTCATGCCAAGATGCAACCACATGGTTGGATGCTAGAAAAATATGCATGAGAAGATACTTGTTACCGAGATAGCATTGGTGAGGATGTAGTAGATATGAGTTCGCTTGCCTCAAGTTACCATTGAGTCACCACTTCTTCCTAAGTGTGAGACAAGCATCCAATGTATCTCCTTGTACCTAAAACAAAATTAAGTACAAAATGGTTCCCAAACTAATTGGGTCCAAAGTAGTTAGATACACTACAACATATAGGACAAACTCCACAAAACTATGTGCATATAGATATGAAATTGACTTTCATGCACATCTTAGCCAAATTAGGATTTGATGGAGTTTACCCTATATATTGGATCAAAGAAAGTAACACATGCCATAAGATATACATATATTAAATATGCATGCACAATACTTTCAAGAACCAAAGGAAGATACAATTTGGACAAAACACCAATTAAATCAAGAGACAATGGTTGTCCAAATTATATCAAAGAATCAAATCAACACAAGATTGACTCCAAAGACTTATCTCATTATAAGAAGCTAATTAAACCTAAACACAAAGGAATGAGATAACCAACTCCCAAGAGAGCAAGGTTCCAACAAATAAACCAAACCCTCAACACTTTTTATGATGGCACAAAGTACCAAAAAGAAAAGGTTTGTCTACCAAAAGTGTATCGAAACACGTTGTGAAAAACCATGCCAAGAAAAACTTTCACAAATAAGATCCACAAAGATATTAGCAATGAAGCCATTTAAACAAATTGGAACTTGTTTGAGCAAACATGCCACATAGGAGAGAGATAATTTACAATATCAATTCTATGTGACACAACCTCAAATGTTCACATTTTCTAGGCTTGTAATATGCACAAAGCTTATTACTCCCCCATAATGTGATAAGGAATTTATTTTCACAAGAGGCAAATAAGATCCAAGTAGAGATATTAATGGACATTAGAATTTGAATTTCTCATGAAGATGACATACCACATAGAGACTAGATAATCTTGCAATATCAATTCTAAACAGCAGCAAGTTTTCCATTAAGTGGATGACCCAAGGTTTATCGAACTCAGGGAGGAAGAGGTCAAAGATATCCCTCTCAAGCAACCCTGCAATCACGATACAAGAAGTCTCTTGTGTCCCCAACACACCTAATACACTTGTCAGATGTATAGGTGCACTAGTTCGGCGAAGAGATAGTTAAATACAAGTAGTATGGATGTATATGAGTGGTAATAGCAATCTGAATAAAATATGGCAGCGAGTAAACATGCAACAGAACAGTAAGTAAGCGGTGATTCGATGTTTGGAAACAAGGCCTACTTTCACTAGTGGACACTCTCAACATTGATCGCATAATAAATAATAACTTCTCTCATTTGTGCTACATACACTCTTTTGTTGGATGACAAACACCATTCGTTGTGTAGGGCTACAAGAGCTCCCTCAAGCCGGAGTTAACAAGCGCCACAACATTTGCATTCATATTTAAGTAACCTTAGAGCATAATAGATCTTTGCAAAATAAACCAAGAACTAACATAGCATACACACTGTCCACATTACACTATGAAAGGAGGAATAGATCACATCAATACTATCATAGTAATAATTAACTCCACAACCTACAAGAGATTATGATCATAGCCTACGACAAGAACCACACGGTGCACACACTAGCACCTTTACACCATGCAGGAGGAATAGACTACTTTAATAACATCACATGAGTAGAACATAGACTAGTAGCGATACAAAGCTCATCATATGGATCTCAATCATGCAAGCAATTCATGAGATCATTGTATTGGAGTACAGAGAGAGTAACCACATAGCTACCGGTACAGCCCTCAGCCTCTGGGAGAACTACTCCCTCCTCATCATGGGAGACAGCGATGGCGGTGAAGATGGCGGTGGTGTCGATGGAGATGGCTCCGGGGGCAATTCCCCGTCCAGGTGCCGGAACAGAGACTTCTGTCCCCCGAATTGGAGTTTCGCGATGGCGGTGGCGCCCCTGGATGTTTTCTGGAGTTTCGTCAATCTGTATCGAAGTTTTAGGTCACGAGGGGTTAAATAGGCGAAGAGGGGGCGCGAGGGGGTGCCAGAGGTGGGCTCCCCATACCAGGGCGCGCCCTCTCCTGGCCGCGCCGCCAGGTGGTGGGGCCCCTCCCTGCCCTCTCCGCCTTCGGTGTCCTGGTCCGTCTCGGTGAATTATGATGTTTGGTCTTCGTTTCGTCGAATTCCGAGAATATTGCCCGAACACCCTTTCTGGAACCAAAAACAACAGAAAACAGGAACTGGCACTTCGGCATCTTGTTAATAGGTTAGTTCCGTAAAATGCATCAAAACGATATAAAGTGTGAACAAAACATGTAGGTATTGTCATAAAACTAGCATGGAACATCAGAAATTATAGATACTTTTGGGACGTATCAAGCATCCCCAAGCTTAGTTCCTACTCGCCTCGAGTAGGTAAACGATAACAACAAATAATTTCTGAAGTGACATGCTACCAACACAATCTTGATCAACATTATTGTAAAGCATATGAGATGAATGCAGCGATTCGAAGCAATGATGAACACAATGAGTAAACAACTGAATCATATAGCAAATACTTTTCGTGAATAGTACTTTCAAGACAAGCATCAATAAAACTTGCATAAGAGTTAACTCATAAAGCAATAAATTCTTAGTAAAAAGCTTTGAAACAACACAAAGGAAGATATAAGTTTCAGCGGTTGCTTTCAACTTCAACATGTATATCTCATGGATAATTGTCAACACAAAGTAATATAACAAGTGCAATAGGTAAACATGTAAGAATCAATGCACACAGTTTACACAAGTGTTTGCTTCTAAGATAGAAAGAAGTAGGTAAACTGACTCAACAATAAAGTAAAAGAATGGCCCTTCGCAGAGGGAAGCATTGATTGCTATATTTGTGCTAGAGCTTTTATTTTGAAAACATAAAGAGAGCATAAAAAGTAAAGTTTTGAGCGGTGTTTGTTGTTGTCAACAAATGGTAGTGGGCACTCTAACCCCCTTGCCAGACAGACTTTCAAAGAGCGGCTCCCATGAAATTTTATTTGTGGGTGGCACTCCTTCCAACCTTGCTTTCACAAACCATGGCTAACCGAATCCTCGGGTGCCTGCCAACAATCTCATACCATGAAGGAGTACCTTTTTATTTTAGTTTTATTTAGATGACACTCCTCCCCACCTTTGCTTTCTCAAGCCATGGCTAACCGAATCCTCGGGTGCCGACCAACAATCACATACCATGGAGGAGTGTCTATTTGTAAATTTATGAAAGTTAATTAATTTGGGGCTGGGAACCCCATTGCCAGCTCTTTTTGCAAAATTATTGGATAAGCGGATGAAGCCACTAGTCCATTGGTGAAAGTTGCCCAACAAGATTGAAAGATAAACTCCACATACTTCCTCATGAGCTATAAAACATTGACACAAATAAGAGGTAATAACTTTTGAATTGTTTAAAGATAGCACTCAAGCAATTTACTTTGGAATGGCGGAGAAATACCATGTGGTAGGTAGGTATGGTGGACACAATTGGCATAGTTTTTGGCTCAAGGATTTGGATGCACGAGAAGAATCCCTCTCAATACAAGGCTAGGCTAGCAAGGTTGTTTGAAGCAAACTCAAGTATAAAACGGTGCAGCAAGACTCACATATGAACATATTGTAAGCATTATAAGACTTTACATCGTCTTCCTTGTTGTTCAAACACCTTAACCAGAAAATATCTAGACTTAGAGAGACCAATCATGCAAACCAAATTTTAACAAGCTCTATGCAGTTCTACATTAATAGGTGCAAAGTATATGATGCAAGAGATTAAACATGATCTATATGAGCACAACAATTGCCAAGTATCAAATTATTCAAGACATTATACCATTTACCATATGAAGCATTTCCTGTTTCCAACCATACAACAATGAACGAAGCAGTTTTCAACCTTTGCCATGAATATTAAAAGTAAAGCTAAGAACACATGTGTTCATATGCAACAGCGGAGCGTGTCTCTCTCCCACACAAGCATGAAGTTATTCAAAGAATGAAAATAACAAAACAAAAATAAAAGCACACAGACGCTCCAAGTAAAGTACATAAGATGTGACGGAATAAAAATATAGTTTCAATAGAAGAAACCTGATAAGTTGATGAAGAAGGGGATGCCTTGGGCATCCCCAAGCTTAGACGCTTGAGTCTTCTTGAAATATGCTGGGATGAACCACGGGGGCATCCCCAAGCTTAGGCTTTTCACTCTTCTTGATCATATATCATCCTCTTCTCTTGACCCTTGAAAACTTCCTTCACACCAAACTTAAAGCAAACTCATTAGAGGGTTAGTGCATAATCAAAATTCACATGTTCAGAGGTGACACAATCATTCTTAACACTTCTGGACATTGCACAAAGCTTCTGAAAGTTAATGGAACAAAGAAACCCATTCAACATAGCAAAAGCGGCAATGCGAAATAAAAGGCAGAATCTGTCAAAACAGAACAGTCCGTAAAGACAAATTTTACAGAGGCACTTAACTTGCTCAAACGGAAAAACTCAACACTAATGAAAATTGCGTACATATCTGAGGATCACGCACGTAAATTGGTAGATTTTTTTGACTCTTCTACAGAGAGATCTACGCAAATTCGTGACACACAGCTGCGCAGAATCCAAATCTAGCATCAACTTTACCATAGAGACTTTACTTGGCACAAAAACATGATAAGGAGAGGTTGCTACAGTAGTAACAACTTCCAAGACACAACAAAACAGTGGCAAAATAAACACATGGGTTATCTCCCAAGAAGTGCTTTCTCTATAGCCATTAAGATGGGCTCAGCAATTTTAATGATGATGCTCTCCTAAAAATGAGAGTTGAAGCAAAGAGAGTATCGAAAGCAAGTATAAAACAAATTTAAGCCTAACCCTCTTCCTATGAAAAGGAATCTTGTACACAAATAAATTCATGAAGAACAAAGTGACAAGCATAAGAAGATAAGACACGAGTAACTTCAAGATTCTCAACATAAAGAGGGGAAACTGAATATTATTAAGATGCATACAACCGTGTTTCCCTCTCTCATAATAACTTTCAGTAGCATCATTGATGAAATCCACAATATAACCATCACTTAAAACATTCTTATCATGGTTCATATGCATAAAGGTATCATTATTTTTGACATAAGAAAAACTCTTCTCATTAATAGTAATTGGAGCAGGATCATTATCAAGAATTTGAACATGGTAAACAAGTTGCATACTAAGGGAATGGTTTTTGGCAATCCCATTATAACTATGACAAGTTTCATAAGGATAATTGTAACATGTGTCATATCCATCTCTATAACGATTATCTAAACCAGGATATGTAATATCATCATTTTCACTAAAAGTAGAGGTCTCAAATATAGGATCTTCAAGCACAACATCCCCAAGCTTAGAGCTTTCAATATCATCGTTTGAGGGGACATGAATAATGCTATCATCATTACTTTCATAATCAGTACCAAAGAGATTTCCAATATCAAAGGTAGTGTGCTCTTCCAAATCATGATCACTAATATGGGTAAAGGGCATAGGAAGATCATCGTACTCAGATTCATTATCATAATAATCATTAGGAGCAACATACTTACGGTTACCTATTGTTACCTCATACACGCGTGGATATGCCGTTACCTCTTTCTTCTTATTCCCCCTCTTCTTCTTCTTTCCCTTCTTCTTCTTTTCCTTCTCCTCGTTTCCTTCTTTAGGAGGAAGAGGCTTGAAGGGAGGCTTCTCCACAGAACCTGATTTATTTCCAGAAACAATAGAAGAAACTTGGGAGGATTCCCCCTTTTCATTAATAAGTTTGAAACACACAGCGGTCCTATCATATTTTGGCAAAGTGTCATCTTCTAAAATATTCTGTATGTAAGTATTTGTATGGCAATTATTAATGCAATAAGAAAGACACCCATGCAGGACATCATCAATATCAAGATCGTTAATATCTAACAAAGAAATTTTTCTTGATAACTCTTCACACTTCAAAAATAAGGTAAGTTCATCATGCTGATTAGGAATAATTTCATCATCACAATACAAATTTACAGCACTCATGGGGTTCGAATTATCATTGGAGGAGCATTGAAAATTAAAATGACCAACTCTATGGCAAAGTTCACAAATAAAAGGATAGAGGGCACACACTTTTTCACCAAGATCATCTAGAGCTCTAGACCACTTTCTAGTTTTTTCATTCCTATGATGGATACAATATTCTTCTTCGATTTGATTAATTCCACAAGGTCTATGTATTCCACAAAAATTAACATGCTTATAGGAAATAGCATTTTCAGAAGTTTGAACATGTTCATTGCAATCATTAATAACAATTTCATCCTTCATGCAAGCGTCTTTAAAAGGTTCATGATACTTATCAAAATTCTTCCTAGGCAATTCAATGTGAGAAGCAAAAGCTTTATAAAAATTTGCAACAACTTGAGAGTCAAGACCATAAGTAGCACTCATATTTCGAAATTTATCAGTATCCATAAAAGTTTCAATGCATTCATAATCATAATTTATACCTGACTCTTTACCTTTGTCGTTCTCCCAATCTTCAGCGTTCTCCTGAATCCGATTAAGAAGGTCCCATTTAAACTCTTCTTTATTGTGCGTGAATGATCCAGAACAAGCAGTATCCAGCAAGGTTTTATCTTGAAAAGAAAGTCTTGCATAGAAATTATCAATGATGATATTACCAGAAGCTCATGATTGGGGCATTTGAGCATTAAAGACTTCAATCTCTCCCATGCTTGGGCAATACTTTCTCCATCATGGGGCCAGAAATTATATATTCGGTTTCGGTCTTTGTGAATTTCACTTGGAGGATAGAATTTAGAATAAAATAGAGGCACAATATCCTTCCAATCAAGAGAATGCGCATCCTTCAGCAGTTTATACCAATGCGCCGCTTTACCAGACAACGACATAGAGAATAATTTCTTCTTCACTTCATCCATAGAGATACCTGCACACTTGAATAACCCGCATAATTCATGCAAAGAGAGTAAATGATCTCCAGGATGGACAGTTCCATCCCCTTCATAGCGGTTATCCACAACACGTTCAATGATTTTCATGGGTATTTTATACGGAATACTTTCAGTAGGTGGATTTAAAATATCACAAGCATCATTAGAGTTATCGCATATGGGAGATAAAGTATTATCAGAGCAAATTTTCTCCCCCAAAGATGGGAAGCTAAAAAGATCACAAAAACTAGCTTCCCCAAGCTTAGACTTCTCCATAGCATTAGCAGTGATTGCATTCATACTAATAACATTGCTACTAGCATGCAAATAAGGTTCCATAGGTTTTTTAATTTTCGCATCAAACAATTCTAAATCAGGAAAAAGATTAAAAAGCTCACTAATTTTTTTGTTGTTTTCCATTATGCCTAACTAGTGAAAATAAAAACAAGAAACAAAAAGATGCAATTGCAGGATCTAAAGAAAATAGCTTCGAGCACTTACAACGGTAACAGAAAATAACTTAGTTACCTGGGACCGGAGTATGAGTGCCTTTTACCTTTCCTCCCGCAACGGCGCCAGAAAATAGCTTGATGTCTACTCACGCTTCTTTTCCTGTAGACAGTGTTGGGCCTCCAAGAGCGGAGGTTTGTAGAACAGCAGCAAGTTTTCCCTTAAGTGGATCACCCAAGGTTTATCGAACTCAGGGAGGAAGAGGTCAAAGATATCCCTCTCAAGCAACCCTGCAATCACGATACAAGAAGTCTCTTGTGTCCCCAACACACCTAATACACTTGTCAGATGTATAGGTGCACTAGTTCGGCGAAGAGATAGTTAAATACAAGTAGTATGGATGTATATGAGTGGTAATAGCAATCTGAATAAAATATGGCAGCGAGTAAACATGCAACAGAACAGTAAGTAAGCGGTGATTCGATGTTTGGAAACAAGGCCTAGGGATCATACTTTCACTAGTGGACACTCTCAACATTGATCGCATAATAAATAATAACTTCTCTCATTTGTGCTACATACACTCTTTTGTTGGATGATAAACACCATTCGTTGTGTAGGGCTACAAGAGCTCCCTCAAGCCGGAGTTAACAAGCGCCACAACATTCGGCATTCATATTTAAGTAACCTTAGAGCATAATAGATCTTTGCAAAATAAACCAAGAACTAACATAGCATACACACTGTCCACATTACACTATGAAAGGAGGAATAGATCACATCAATACTATCATAGTAATAATTAACTCCACAACCTACAAGAGATTATGATCATAGCCTACGACAAGAACCACACGGTGCACACACTAGCACCTTTACACCATGCAGGAGGAATAGACTATTTTAATAACATCACATGAGTAGCACATAGACTAGTAGCGATACAAAGCTCATCATATGGATCTCAATCATGCAAGCAATTCATGAGATCATTGTATTGGAGTACAGAGAGAGAGATTGACATAGCTACCGGTACAGCCCTCAGCCCCGGGGGAGAACTACTCCCTCCTCATCATGGGAGACAGCGATGGCGGTGAAGATGGCGGTGGTGTCGATGGAGATGGCTCCGGGGGCAATTCCCCGTCCCAGAGGGAACAGAGACTTCTGTCCCCCGAATTGGAGTTTCGTGATGGCGGCGGCGTCCCTGGATGTTTTCTGGAGTTTCGTCAATCTGTATTAAAGTTTTAGGTCACGAGGGGTTAAATAGGCGAAGAGGCGGCGCGAGGGGGTGCCAGAGGTGCGCTCCCCACACCGCCCCCCTCCTTGGCCGCGCCGCCAGGTGTGTGGGCCCCCTGGCCCCTCTCCGGCTCCCCTTCGGTGTCCTGGTCCGTCTCGGTGAATTATGATGTTTGGTCTTCGTTTCGTCGAATTCCGAGAATATTGCCCGAACACCCTTTCTGGAACCAAAGACAACAGAAAACAGGAACTGGCACTTCGGCATCTTGTTAATAGGTTAGTTCCGGAAAATGCATCAAAACGATATAAAGTGTGAACAAAACATGTAGGTATTGTCATAAAACTAGCATGGAACATCAGAAATTATAGATACGTTTGGGACGTATCAATGACATACCACATAGAGACTACATAATCTTGCAATATCAATTCTAAGTGATATTCCTCATGTACACACATTGTTAGGATTGTGAAACTCCCAAAGGCATATCACTCCCCCATTAATCGCTCATAAGAGCCATATAGGATACAACAATATGCAACGAGGCTCCAACACAAACACAAATACATGGTGTGCAACCCAACATACATAGACTTGATTGCTCAAGAAAAGCAAGTAGGACACACAACATATACAAACACATGCTAGGAACAAAACTAACACATGCAAAGGGGCGAGTAACTTTCAATGTAAATGAGTTGAGAACATGTTACCGCAAGGAGGAACATTGGATATGTGATAGAAGAAAGATAACCAAAAGACTTGGCTTGAGATAATATAAATGATGGAGATCTTTAATTCTTCATGATGTAGCCAAGTCTCCAATGCCCTCTATCAACACCTATTGATCAAGTTTCAGTTTGTTGGTCCCCAACCAAGTTGGGTCCTAAGAGGTTAGTCACAATAGGCTTGGCAACCCAAATGGTTCTTTTCTTGACACCACTTTGAGCACCAACATATTTGGCAAACACATTGCCACCCTCATCCTTGCGAAGAGAATATACATCATCAATGATGATAGGGTTGGATGAGGTACCAATAGTGCACAAGGAGGACATGTGGCCATTCTCACGACATATATAACAAGTTCTTCTCTTCTCCTTCTTCTCACTAGAATTCTCCACAATGGGAGCATCAGCTTGGTTCTTCTTGGGAAGTGGCCTTTCTTCAACTTGAGGTTGAATATGAGTTTGAACTTGAGGCCGCTTCCCTTCTTTATTCATATTCAAAGGGCAAGATCTAACATGATGCCCTTCAATTTTGCACTTGTAATTGGCCCTTCTTATTATTGTTGTTATTGGACTTGTTCTTGTTGTTGGAGTTGAATCCAAGTCCACTCTTGTCATTGGGGGATTGTTGCACACTCAACACACTACAAGAAAAGTTCTGATAGACAACGTCCCAAAATCGTCCATTAAGGCCATTTTTCGTCGCCTATGGGCCTAACCCGACGATATGGGTTCTGTTGTCGAGCGTCAGGCAAAGGCCTACCACGTTTTTTTCGGTCCGTCGTTTTGGGCGCCCTTCCGCCACGGAAAATCGGACCGTTGCGAATGTTTTTGGGAGCCCGCTGACTGCGACATCATGCAAACGACACGTGGCGACGCCGTTAACGCGCGCCGTTAACCCGAAACCGTGGTAGATGGTAGGCCCACACGAGGCCTGCCACGCCTTAAGCGGGCCGGCTCATTTAGTTTGCAGGCCGGGCCAGCTGACTTAGTTTGACCGGTCAACTATTTAGCTGGGCTGGTCCATTAGGTACGTGGGCCGGGCCTAACCTCTAAGGTTGACTGGTCAAAATTTAAACGGGCTGGCCCATTAATCATGTGGGCCGGGCCGAATGCACTCGTTTGACCGGTCAACAGGCAAAAGGTTCGGCCCACTAAGCATGTGGGGCCCACTTTCTTGTTACCGGGCCGGCCCATTTTGATGAGGACATCTCTATGATAGATACAACCAATACTCCTACAATCACATCTCAAGTACATTCGTTACTAGGAATCCTTCCTAATATATATGAGAATATGATGCTGCCTAAATCAAATGTATTTATATTATTTAGGAATGGATCTAGCATGGACGCCAAGCATTGGATTAGGAACGTGCATGGAGATGGCAGCAGACCTGCAAGGATTCAGGATGGCGTTGCAAGCGAGGATTTCAGAACATTGAAGCCACCATAATGGAGCAACGATGCTTGGACGAATTCTACAAGTTTTCCCATCATAAAATTCGTCCAAGAGTTATTATTGGTGCTGCGTCACCTTATTTAATGGGCCAGACCCATGTATTTTCGGATTAGGTATTTTAGGGGATTTTAAGAGGCCATATAAGTGGAGGAAGGCCCATTTAGGGGTGTTTTTGGCCAACCCTAGCTGGTTGGACGAAAATCCCTTCACTTCCCCCATATATATCCCTCTGTAGCCGTCATTAGAACTTGGATTTTGATTAGATTAAAAGTTAGCCAATTGCTGCAACTACGTGTACTTCTTTTGAGGCCAACGCCCAGAACAAGACCGCCTATTCGGAATCCCACCATTATCAATCAAGCTTTCATCTCTATTCGCAATATTCTGATTGCATCTTTAGTTCTTACTTGTTCTCGATTTCAGGTAGGAATTAAGAACCTCGCTGGTCAGGCTGATTGTGCATCCGCAAGATCAGTAACTCCCGAAGATTGTCCTAGCGATTGCATTGGGCACGAGCTTTGCACGTGTAGTCGGATCCTCAAGCACGAACTGCACGAACTCCACCAACAAATCGATTTCATCCAAAGATCGGAACAACACCTATCTATCGGAATCCCACCGTTATCAATCAAGCTTTCATCTCTATTCGCAATATTCTGATTGCATCTTTAGTTCTTACTTGTTCTCGATTTCAGGTAGGAATTAAGACCCTCGCTGGTCAGGCTGATCGTGCATCCGCAAGATCAGTAACTCCAAGATTGTCCTAGCGATTGCATTGGCGCACGAGCTTTGCACGTGTAGTCGGATCGTCAAGCACGAACTCCACCAACAAATCGATTTATCCACATCTCATCGAAAGATCGGACACCTTTGCCCTATCAAGTGGTATCAGATTTCAGGTTGCTCGGTGAGATTTACAGTTTTCCTAGTGTAGATTTGTTTTTACCTATAACCCAGAAAAAAGACCCACAAAAAGAAGTTAGATTATTTCATCCTCGCCTAAAAAACAGTCTTAGCCTTTTCGCTATCACCACTTTGTTTTTGTTTTGTTGTATTTTCGTTGCATCGTGTGTCGAGTTGCTGGTTTTTAGTGCCTGATCTCTTAGAGTTTCGAGTTCTGTGCGCGTACATCACGTTTTGCTTCCGCGTTGCCACTATAGCCAAACGTTCATATCTCCTAGTTAAAATCTTCATATCCACCCAATTTCTTTTGCATCTTGTTCCGCTGCACTTCACCCATATTTTTCGCCCATCCGAGTTTCGAGTTCTTTTCACCTCTCTTTGCGTCGCTACAGCATCGCCAAGCCACTTATCCGCCGCCGCCAACCTGTTCGTTCATCTGCTGCTTTTCATCCGTAAGTTTCTACCGCTTCCGTTCCATCCATACTCGGCCGATCTGAGTCTCTTTTCTTGAGAAAAACTCATATAATAGCATGTACATCTACAGTTTGGAAAGTTTGGATCGTGAGCAATAACATATAGTCTATTACCAGATCGCTAGTGGTTTCAAGTTCCAAGAAAATTTCTTGCTTTCCTACCTGGCTACTACACGCACATCAGGATCCATCGCTCTTTTATCGCGGGGCAATTACTTCCATGATCTTTGCTAGGAAAGCCGATTATTCCATGCTCCTGCCGATCTATTAACATCATGTTTAGAAAGTTTTTGACCGACTAAAAAAAAAGAGAAAGAAAAAAAAAGTGAAAAAAAGAGAAAGAAAAAAAAAGAAAAAAAAGTGAGAAAAGAAAAAAAAAGGTATTTGGGCAGGTCTAACCGGTTGTCTCAAATTGTTAGAGAAAGATTGCTTGTGTTTCGGCTTGGAGTCCGTTTCAATTAGAGCAAGAACTGCATGTTTTGTCTTTGACTAGCTGTGCACAGGACAATTTGTTTTCTGCTACTCATCGTATTTGCACCTCCACTGCTTTTCAGCCTCTGTTGTTACGCATCACTTCCAAGACTGGCCGCTCTGCTGTTTCACGTCACTTCGCTGGTCTGGCCGCCGCTCTTAATCACGCCACCGTTTTTTCGCGTGTCGTGTGACATTTTAGCACCACGAGCCACGTATTTTTCTTCCGTTCTCACCATCAGCTTCGGGTTTTTCAGATACTAGTATAAATGCCCGTGCGTTGCTACGGGTTCTCGAATTTCATTTCTCAATGCACATATATAATTCGAAACTCACTATAAAATATTAAAATAAATCAAGGATATCATAATGAACTAAAACATTATAATACATAACGCAATAACAAGACAACATTGTTATGCATCTGCGTGATTTTAAGTTCTAGGTCTTCTTGTTACTCTTCAGCGGTAAACCCGACGTCTATGTTCTAGACCGTCATAACTTTCAACCCAACAATCTATCCTTTTGGATGTATTATTGTCTCACAAAACATGAGTGCTACAAACACAAGTACAACTAAAGGAATAATTCTTTTCTAATTAGTCCAAACAATATTTTGATATTCATAAATATTCAGAGAATATCTTGGATCGTAGCCTTTTGTGCCAAAAATACAAAAGGGCTAGCAAATCTTCAATAATATCTGGGCTAGAAATATACACGTGAAACCACCCATTTTATAAAGACGAAAGTACTGATCTAGAATTACAATTATTAGCTTTGAACGAGAACTACAGTTTTTTTTTTGTGGGCTGCTATTTCAACATTTTTGTTGCAAATAGAGGCACTAATTGTATATTAAATTTCAGAAGTACGTTAACCAAAAAAATTGTGCTTCGCAATAAACAAAGAGTGCTCAAAAATCTCTACAAAAGAGTATCACACGGTTACGTTAACCAAAATAAATTGTAAATTGTGGCATCCAGTGCTATACGACAGATTTTCCAACCCCTTAAGTACCCAGAGTGTGTCTCTTTCACTCATTCATTTTACAAGCTAGCAGATCTATGACATATTACTGTCCCTTCAAAAGTTAAAGGACCCGGTTAGCCATAGATAAATATTTTCGGAGAAGAAATAGTTGGCAGTATAACCCCAGAACAACAAGAATAACAACGTAGGACCTTGATGTCAGTGCGTATTTGTTTTGATCATGCATCAAACACGTGATGGCACATTTATGTTGAGCATCATTCATAAGAATCCATCAAAGTACCCAATAGTTAATGAAGCTGAAACTTCACAAGAAATTCTGTAGTGAATCAATAAATGGAAGGGCTAGAGATCATGGATATTTAGCACAATTTGGTACTCGTGTGATACATGATCCATTTGAGAGCTCGGGTTCTGGGAGGAATGCAAGGCATGTTCTATAAAAAAAGGAGAGCACCTGCTCAACAGAAAAATATGGAAGCTTTCTGCTTCTTCTCTGAAAATAAGGAGATCACTGGCAGTCAAAAATATCAGTAATTGTCCCAAGCATTCTGCATTTTCTTTGAAAATAAGAAGAGCACTCAGAGTCATACACATCAGTTGGCATCCCCTGCTAAGTGGAATAAAATTGATCAGCTAGAGCGCCACACCAAATAATATCCATTAATTTTAGCTATTTGCACCAAATTAGGGATTCAAACCCGAAATTACATATTTGGTTAGGACATTTCTTCAGTTAAAGCTTTCCAGCATTAATGTTTACATATGTTCCAACTATAGCTAAAAAAACTTACTCGTATAGAGCACAAGGGAGCAAGCGAGTGTTGGAGAGCTTGAGCATACCTTGATGTATCTGGCGAACAATCAGCTTTGACGGTGGTGCACTGAGAAGTAGAGAAGAAGTGAGCAGGCTGAGAAGATGAACACGCAGAGAACAAATAATCTAATCATAAATACATCACCAAACATATATAATATAAACACCTTAGGATAAATACTTTCAGGAAATATTTGTACATATATACTCCATCATTGAAAGGTAACATCATTACTCATGACCTAGTCAAAATCCAAATGGGAAACAATTATCGGAACAATCAGCTTTGATTGGGCAGAAATCTGAAAAATTATCATGCGTTAAGATTATAAATCCTCGGCCTGGGTAAACTAACTGTAATTGAGCGGCATTGTGCATTCCTTCTTTCAGATTACTGACCACATCTGTCACTTTCTTCATCAGGGGCACAAACACTTTGACAAAATTCTATAGAATCTTAAAATAGGACTTCACAAAAGCCCAAATTTTAGGAAGTTGCACAGGAACCAGGGATGGAAACAGGAAGATGATCCGTCCAAGGTGTTGTGAACTACCTTGGAGGTGACACTGTATAGTAGTATTCATTTGCACCATCGACTGAAAAAAAATAGATACTATGCTTTGAAGTAAAGAAACTCATAAATCACTTTATGATAGGCGAATCAATGACAGTCCAATAGATAAACTTACATGAACAAAAGTAGTGCCGTAATCAAATTCTTGAAAAGGATATAGCAATTTACATTCTGAATTGAGTTTCTCTTTACAATACTAATTTTTGGGGAGTCTCTTTAGTATTACTTTCTTTAGTTTTCCTAGCTAACTATATGGTAACAAAGGGAAACATAAATACTAGGGAATACGAGCAGCTGCAAATAAACACTTTCTCAACAGTCAGCTCAACTATAATGTACTGTTGACCCTTCCCAGATTAGCCAAAACAAGATGCACTCGAGCATCACAACAACAACAAAGGAAAGTGAAGCACAGAAAGCCACCATGACAGCAGAAAGAAAGGAATGCAAGCTAAAGATCAGTAAACTGAACTAAAAAAAATCAAATTCCACAAGAACCTTGTGCTCTATGATGTAGAACATCTATATAAATTACAACGACCTTTTCTCCAGCTGCAGAAAAGATACTATATGGGTAAATAGTGAACGGGCCTCGAATTACCTTACAACAGTTGGATATATGAACGGTGCTGAAAAATGTCAAATTATTAGACTGGGATGAAAAGGAGCACCTATGCCTCGCAGATAGAAACCAACCTCTTGCAAGTTTTTTACCCTTAGTGTCAGCCTTCCTAAGCTGAATCCTGCGGGATTTGTTCTCTTCTAACTGCTTTAACCGGTCATAGTTTAAATCTTTGATCATTGTATTAGCTTCACTCTCCATGTAAGTAATAGCCGCTACAACAACGTCGTGTTCCGCTAAGATGCGCCGCTACAACAACGTCGTGTTCCGCTAAGATGTCATCAATGGACTTGACTCCAGATAGTCATAGGGACAAGGGAATCTTGACAGGACAGTTTCGACGTTTGGAAAATAACAGTCACAGAGACTTTGTGGTCTTCATAAATCATGTGTTGATACTAAGCCTCTGGAAATCCAACTTGCTTCAGCATTTCATCAAGCATTATTCTTCTAGGGATCTTCAAAAGTTTCTGAGCATCCTGCAATATGGAAGTTTCACAGCGAAATAGTCAACAAGCCATAGAAATGCTAATCACGCTGAACATGTAAATCAGTAAGATGTCTAGCTTTCTTAAACTGACTTGTTCCATTGTAATCTGTAAATCAGTACTGAAAATGTTGTAGATAAGTATCAGATACCTATTATGTTTAGCGCACCTAGTAAAGGTAGGTTTCAGCATGACAAACAACGTAATATCGATCGAGGAATAAACCTAGCGGTTTCTAAGCGGTGAAACTGGCTGATAATAATGCAAACTAAAATTCAAAGATATCAGATTCCAAGGTTTGACCTGCTTGTTAGTCGAGAAAGCAGAAGTCACGGAGTGGAGAATATCGCTGCCATCATTCATGTTGGTGGCTGCTGCTATACAAAACAATCTCCATCATATTCAATATAGAAGTACCTAAAAAGGTTTGAAAACTGATTACCTCTGTCCATCCCATCTGATGTAACACTACTTCAGGAAGTTGTTTCAGTAAAACAGAATGACTGCTATCCCAAAGCTTCTGGTCCAGTTATCTTGCAAAGATCACTCATCGTATGACAGATTTAATGGATCTGTAATGAAAATTTGAATTGGACAAAATACTTCCAACAAATGTTATGAACATCAAATCAAAAGGAAACATGTTTTTCTCTATGCTATGAGTTTACCATCTGTAGCTACGCAGATGAAAATAAACTAAAACAGGCAACCATTTTTTAATCCTGAAAAACTGCTAATGCGGTCCACTAAGTGAGCGTACATCAAATATACTCTATATTATTTTATAGTAAGATAAGAGGAGTTCGAACCAATGACACTACATAACCATTAAATTTTAATAATCCCACCAGTAGCTACCAACAGGCAAGGCCACAAAGTAAGAAACGGAGAAGACAACATAGCTGAATCGAAGAATAAAATTACATGTTAGGGCTAGATAATAAACGGAGAAGACAACATAGCTGAATCGAAGAATATGTAACTCCAGAAATACCAAAAAGTTTTGCTCTCTTTAAAGCCTGTATTGGTGTAAATGGCAAATTAGACACGAAAGGCTACTATCTAAATTACTTGTCACCACAATAGAGCAAACCTCTGAATATATCCACTGCATATGTTCTGCATCATCAACATCAAGAGATGGTTTCATTTCCAGATGTGATAGCTTCCAGGTTATGTTCAGCCGACATTGGTACTACTGTTTGGAATAGAAAAGCAAATGCAAACATTAGTTCGTGTACTCATGTTTCCGAACAAATTAGCAAAATGCAAACATTAGACTGCTACAGATTTATAATGCCTTTTCTTGATCCTAGGATAGCAAATTCAGAAATTCATATACTGTAACTATCATTTAACAAATTCAGAAATTCATATACTGTGGCTCCAAAAAGTAAAACAAGATCATGTTTTCTTTTTGTTGGCATGATCATTTTCTTTATAGCATTGTTGCATTTGTTTTTCTGTTGTATATTCTTTATAGCATGAATATTTTTGTAGGATATGGTCAAGGGAACAAGAGGGGTACAATATAACAAGAGAAAGAGAATACAACTTTCCTAGCACCAAGTATGATTAGTATACAGAAGTAACACCAGGTACTTGAATATATACAAGTTTAAAACTGAAACCAAGAATAAGGCAGGTCACCTTCACAGTAAGAAAGGCTGACGATGCACCTTGCTCACCGGACCACTCTCGTCGTCGCCGGAGTGGAGAAAGCTTCAAGGCAGAGTACAGATCAGAGGGAGTACAGCTTCTAGGCGATGTGCTCTGGGAGTACACACCGGAGAAAAGGTCACACTGCACTTTCATCGGTAGCTAAGAACCTGAAAGTCATGAATTTTATAATGTGAAATCCAGAAGATGCAAAAATACAAAATAAAGGCTCGGTTTGAAAATAATCATACAAATACAAGAATAAGATAATAGCTAGTTCGTAAGCAAACACCATGAGAACCAAATGGGACAATATAACTCCCTCTGATGGAATATCATTGACAGGCATGGCATGACATTTTACAAACAAAACAAAAGAGCACTTGAATGAGAAGATAAACAGCATTTTGAAAACATTTTTATTGTCTTACTTATCCAAGTTATTACAACCTAAATAAACGTCATCTCTTTGCCAAACACTACAAACGTACATTTCAGTTCTTGCTACCAAAAGTTAACTTGCATCTCTGAATTTCAGAATGGGACAACGCAACTCCATGTAATGGAAAATAGTGAGGCACCTCCATTCCAAACTTGTGCCAGAACATACACGGAAAATTCAGTAAACAAGGCTTATACAATATGGGAAAATTACTACCTGAACAAAGCTGACTACCTGAACGAACTTGAGGAGGCGTTGCAAGATCCGGAGCTGGCTGAACGAACTCGAGGAGGTGCTGCAAGATCCTGAGTTGGTGAACGAACTCGAGGAGGCGCCCTGAGCTTGCTGAACGAACTCGAGTAGGCACTGCAAGATCCGGAGTAACTCGTCGGAGGTGGGGAGAAGCGGGAGGAGTCCGGGGACGGCGGAGGCAGTGAGACTCGGTGGCGACGAAAGGGAGACCTGGTCCCATCGGTACAGAGACCAAAGGTCTAGCGCGTTGTCGTTGTCGCCCTGAAGGCCTTGATGCCGCATCGGCCGATCCCGTCCTCGCCGACCTCCGCGAGAAAGCTGGAGGAGGAGGTGATGCTGGAGCGTGGCAGGACGAAGGAGGACGATGAGGGCGGGGATGCGGGTCCTTGAGCGTGTGGTTCCGTGGTCATCTCTCCATGCGAGAGGAGGCAGGCCTGGGCGAGCCTGACCTCGCCAAACTGCGGCCGGTCGGGGCGATCTCATGTCCTGGTTAAGGTCGAGCAGAGGCGGGGCAGGTAGAGGGGCGGCGGGTGAGATCCTGGCGAGCGGCGGCGGGTGAGGTCCTAGCATGCGACGGCGGACAGGTGGTAATCGGCGTGGTCGAGCGGCGGCGCGTGAGGTTCTAGCGAGCGGCGGCGGACGAGGTTCTCGGAAACAGAGGAGGCGAGGTAGTGTTGCTTGGGAATCGGATTTGTTGGGCTTGGCTGGCCCATCTGGGCGGTAGCGACGTGCGACGAAGGACGACGAAAGTTTAACGTATTGCTCCTTAGGCAGAATAAGGAACCAGTTTAATCTTTTTAAGTAGTAGAGATTATAGCTGCTGCATTGCGTGTTTTAACTGTGTCGTAGGCTCGCGTCTCTAATATAATCGAGTCTAGGACCAGCACTTGACAACTTTGAATGGATTTTCAGCTTTACATTGACTAACGTGGTTGTAGTTCCTCATATATTGAGCCTACCTACAACTCTACATATTTCTCCACGTGCATTGTATCGACGTCTTGTAATCGCTCTGGACAATTTTGGGAGACATTGGTATTGTTGTTGCCGATCGCCGCCTCCTGAATGGTAAGAACTTGTAAGAGCTTTGTATTTTGCATGACAGATTACGCGTGATACCACCATATTTGCGTAGCTTGTAGGCATATACACTTGTGATTTTTGGGTACTAACCATGCCAGGAATTGAGGACCAATCCGCCGACCCGAAGACCATGACGAACATGGAGATGCACGTGCGACCATTTATCGGAGATCATGATCAGGTTATTTCTTTACCAGTTTATGCGGGTAGATATAATACTGATGCTTATTTTGATTGGGAGTTTGAGGTCGACCATATTTTTGGATGCCATGATTTTACTGAACATGAGAAAGTAAGAACTGCTGCTAGAGTTTTTACAGATTTTGCTTCCATTTGGTGGGATATGACTTATAAAGAAAATATTGATAATAAACCTACTACTTGGGAAGATTTAAAATCTGCTTTGCGACATAGATTTGTGCCTCTTTCTCATCAACGTGAAATGATCCGCAAACTTAAACGGTTAGAACAAGGTAGTAACACCGTGCATGTTTACTATCAGGAATTTAAATTTTACATGTACCGTTGTGATATAAATGAATTTGAGGAAAATACTAGAAACATGTTTTTCAACGGCTTGAACCCTGATATTAAGGTTATGTTTAAGTATATTCCTGGTTCTACTATTGGTATATATGTTCGCGCTTGTGCTTTTGAGAAACACATACAGGAGAAAACTTTGGACCATTTCGACCCCTTCAATTCATGCACACTAGCACCGGTTGTTTCTTCCAACGTTCCACGCATGAATATTGTTGTGCGAGTCGCCCAGTCACTAACTTGTGACACGTCGCTGCGAACATCTTCTAAGTCGGATTCACAAGGTAAAAATACAGGTACTAATTTTGTCCCTCCACATGAGATTGGTGAATGCAATGTTATCTTAAATATACCATGTGATGAGGTAGAAAATAATTTGGTCATATCACCTATGTGTTATCACCCGATTTTGGCCAAATCAGGAGATGGACCGTAAGTGAAGATGGGCTTTGAAGATTACACGTGGAGCATCTTTGAAGCGGCCTCGCGCGAAGAGTTTGGGCTTAACTGCCTATGTATCTGTAATATATTAGATCGCATTGTGTTTAGAATTAACAGATAGAGTCTGACCCGTGCACGGTTAGAAAGTCCCTTGGACTATAAATATGTATCTAGGGTTATCGGAAAAGGAGGACAATCATCGTTCACACAAACACAAATCAGGCGCATCGCCACCCCTTCCTTCGAGGGTTTCTTCCGGTAAGCACCATGCTGCCTAGATCGCATCTAGCGATCTAGGCAGTATACGTTTATTCGTCTAAATTGTACTGCTCGTGCTGAAGCGTTGTTGATGGCGAGCAGTACTACTTATCATTAGGTGTTTAGGGCTTGCATTGATGCTTTCTCGTGCATATCTGCGTGGCAATGCCGTCCCTCGACACCTAGCTGCCCTTACACCTATCCAGGTGTAAGGGCAGCATCTTGCTTGTTCGTTACTTAGTAGATCCGATCCGTTATAGTTGCTCCTTGCTCCGCAAGGATTAGTTTAATATCTGCATAGTTAGGCCTTATGTCGGGGTCGGACGATCCGGTAGTGCGTTAGATGTTGTTTACCGTTCCTACAAGGGATGTTCCGGGAATTGACGTCATGTTGGTTTTTAGGCCTCTTGTAGGGGTAGTTTTCATCATCTTCCGTATCTGCTAGGCCCGATCACGCGTAGGACGTTCCGGTTATGCGGTGAAAACCCTAAACTGTCGTGGATCGTTTTAGCTTTGTTCTGATCAAGCAGGATCCCCATGTCATTGCAAATCCAACGTGAACCATGGGGCGATCGGCTCTTTGAGCCGATCCACAGGGCAACCTGAGAGCCGATAGGGCTCGTATTTAATGTTTACGTGTCTACCATGCAGGAACAATCGAAGCACTCTAACACCTTCATGATCGGGTCTAGGTCAGGTGGCACGCCCTAGCAACCGCCAGGACGTGGCTGGAAGATTTGCGGGACGACGCGAGGTGCCAGGGTCCACTAAGCGGCCCTAGGAGCCTCCCGGCTCTTCGTGTTGCTTAACCATTGCCCGCCGGTGGGTTTTGGCAGGTAACACATTCTGGCACGCCCGGTGGGACGTCTTCTGCAACATCCACGTCAACACCGACATCCGAGATGGCAGAGGAACAGATCACATACAAGGATCTCCCTGCGGAGCACAAGAAGAAATACGATGAGCTGAAGGCCATCTGTGAAGCCGAGCTCATCGGCTCCTTTGAGAAGATCCGTTCACACGGCATCAAGTTCAAAGGAAACACGCGTCCGTCGCATGGCGTCAACACGGTAGATCTCAGCCACTCCATAAGGGAGCCAGGGTTCTCCTTTAGTGTCAACATGGCAGGGCTGGTGAACCGCCATGGCGCGGACAAAGCAGAGAGCAGCCACTCTCGTGGCAAAGATAAAGAAGAGGCCGTTCCACGCGACCGGCCCCAAGATGATGATAGACGGTACCTAACCGAGGAGGAGGTGAGAAGCATACGGTATCAGCGCCCACTCTCCGTGCATCTCCTCAACAAATATGAGCAGCAATACGACCGACATCGGCGCTACGACGAAGACGATGAGAGATATCGTCGGTCTGATGCAGAATACAGGAGGTATCGTCAGCATAATGGAAACCACGACGGGTACGAACATCGCGCTAGAGGGAGGTCAAGGGAACAAGACAACATGGATAAGCACTGGGACTGTCCTTTCTTCAAACATTGCTGGGACTCCGGAATGAGCCGATTGCCAACAATCGAGAATTGCCCAGAATGCAAACAGCAAAGGAGGAGGACAAATGAAGTTTCAGTGTTCGAGCGTCTAGGGCCTCTCCCACCTCATAATAAACGAGCTGAGTCGTCTCAAGAAGAAGACTTTGAGGAGTCGGACGGAGAAGAAGATAGGTATCACCGACCAAGGTGGTGCCCTGATGGACTCAGCCATTCTCAAAAGCGTAGGGTGCAGCGGCCGCGAAACCTGGAAGAAGCCGAGGCACAGTACCTGTACACGTTGAGAAGAGCACGACCCGATCTGGCCGTGAAAATTCAGCAAACATTGGAGACAAAGGCGCGCCCGCCAAAGAAAGTATGGCGCCCAAAACAGGCGAAAGCCGATGCACAGGCATCGGCTGATGCCGATGCAGAGACATCGGCTGACACAAACATGGTGTTCATACTCCCATCGGAGTTTCGCGCTCCAAGCGATGAGGAGGTATCAGTGGCTCAATTCGACTGCGGTCCACGACCAGTTATCTTTGAGAAGCCACGAGATAGAAGCTACAGGCATCTGAAAGCCCTATACTTGAGGGGTTACATCAATGGGCAGCCTGTCAGCAAGATGTTGGTTGACACCGGAGCGGCAGTCAACATAATGCCGTATTCCATGCTACGACGTTTGGGGCACTCCAGTGATGATCTGATCAAAACCAACGTCACATTAAGCGACTTCAACGGCCAGGCGTCAGAAGCGAAAGGTGTTCTGAATGTAGAGCTTACTGTAGGCCGGAAAACCATACCTACCGCGTTCTTCATCGTCGACAGCAAAAGCAATTACGCCGTCCTATTAGGAAGGGATTGGATTCATGCTAACTGTTGCATTCCATCTACAATGCACCAATGCATCATACAATGGGATGGAGATGAAGTGGAAGTCGTTCAGGCAGATGACTCAATCGAGATATCGTTAGCTGCCATGAGTGTGTGGGAAGCAGATAACCAAGAGCCGCTCTCTGGAATCAGTTTAGAGGGCTGTGAGCGCATCGAAGCTTCGAAAAATGGGGTAAGGCTGGTTTTATCCACCGGCCTGACAGAGTAGCAACGTCCAAGTCCATTGAACGTACGTGGCAAGGCCGATCCCTGCGATCGGCCCTCAAAAAATAAAAAGCAAAGGATCTTATCTCCAACACGTCACGTAGCTACAAGTGGAAATCCAAGAAGTTGCAAACCATCGTCAAGCATTGCAACGGAAAAGGAGGCCGATTCTGGCAATCGGCCAAAACTATCCTCAACATACCTTTGTCTGTGTTCAGCATTGATCCAACAGATGCCTGAAGAGCCGATACCATCAATTACTTGACAGAATCGGCTCGGGGGGCACATAGATGGATGAGACACGAGGATACGAAGCTGGAATGGATGTCAAATGCCCAGCAGAGCAGCTCAAGTATGGGGGCCGATACGTAAACAAATCGGCCGTAAAAAATGGAAAACTCCAAAATTTCCAAAATTTTGGGCACAGCCGATGCATAGACATCGACTTAAGAATTAAAAGCCGATGCACGGCCATCGACTCAAAGCCTAATGGAGCAGTCATCAAGTAGCGAGGCTCTACTGAAGGAACCCCTCAGTGGAATTGTTGGTGTCTCCGTTGGCAAATCTTCAAGATCAGCAGCGCCTGCGTAAACATGCAGATCAGGTTAGGATCATGAGAACAGCCGATGACCATCCAATTGGCTGTGACGTTTTCTCCTGGGGCTTGACCAAGGTGACAACTTCATCAAACATCCTCACCAGAAGCTGCATCAGTCTGCCCGAGGTGATGAGCCAATCTGAGCAGCAGGACGCAAGAATGGAGCTTTCAAGGGCCACTACGTTTGAGGCTTCTTAGTTCAAGGGAGCTGCTGATCCTTCCAAAGCCGTCCTAGTACATTGGCTCCTTGGGCGTAAGCTTCTGTCCTGTTTTAGAAGCTGGAGTGGCTCGGGGGGCAGCTCGCCCTGAAATTCGATGATCTGGAGAGCCGATTTTGTTGGAAAGATTCGGCTATCATCATGAGAACAAAGATCCTAGAGGAGAGCATTCTCACCAGAGGTTTTCAGGACTGAAGAAGCTTGGGGGGCAGCTCACGTTGAAGGTTCTCTGCTTTACGCCGATTTGGCAGAATCGGCTGAGCTGCACTACAATTGGGAAGCCGAGGTGGCCCTTTCTTTGCTATTATTCTTGCCTTGACTGAGGCTCGGGGGGCAGCTGGCCTTGAAAATTCTTCGCTCTGAAGAGCCGATGGTGTTGAAATCGGCTGTCTCTGCATCGTAACCATGTTGAAAGGTGATGAGCTCTTGCAGAAGAGGATTACCAGGTTTGATGGGAGGAGTTTGAAGAAGGAGCCATCATCGTTGATCAGGCTCTAAATCAGCTTGTTGCTGCGAAGGAGTAGAACATCGAAAGGGAAGCTGTGAGCAAACACCTGTTGAGCAGAGGTGTCAGCGTCAAGGTTGGCGGGCTAAGGAGCTTTCCTGGAGCATTAATCCAGGAGTTTTGCCGTCAGGACAAACATCACGATCGGATGATTTTGAAGTCCAAAGATCTAGGGGTCTCAAGGCTGTGTGCTGGACCTGTTCGATTGGAAGTTTGGATCTGAATGTAAAGGATTGCAAGTTACTATCTGAGGAGGTGACTAGATTGATCCGTCTTGCAATTCATGATACAAAACTAATGCATTGCCATCGGCTTGTTGGGCATCGACCAAGTTGACAATCGGCAAGATGAGAAAGAAATCAGAGCCAAGTTTGGGGAACAATTTTCATTGATTCGAAGAAAGGCTTTACAATCAGAGCCGATTGCTCTCAAAAGGATGATCTAGGGCCTAATGCGCTACTGCTAGCCCTGTTCTAGTCCTCGTCATCGCCGTTGTAGCTATCATCGGCGCTGCTTCCGGCGAGGTCCTCGTCACTGCTGATGTAGTCGCCGGCGGGGGCCTCGTCTTCCTCTTCATCGTCGTCGTCGTCGTCCGACCCGGCGCGGAAGCGTTTGGCCGATGGGTACTCCTCGAAGGAGGAGTCTTCTTCTTCCTCCTCTTCTTCCTCCTCGTCGGAGGAAAAGTTCCCCTCCCAGGGGAAGAGGTCGTCCTCGCTTGTTGCCTCCAGCTCCCCGTCAATGAGGAACTGAAGGTCTTCTTCCCCGTCGGTGAGGGGTTCGTCGTCTTCCGACTCGTTGGAGGAGTCCCAGTCCCGCGCGTCCCAATACTCTGGGGCGCGGGCCTCGTAGATGGCCATCAGATCGACCTCCTGCTCGAGCTCGCTGGAGGAGGAGGACTGGAAGGACAGGCCAGAGGAAACGGAGGAGGAGGAAGAATCCATGGGGGCTAAGGAGGGTTTTTTGGTTTGCCGATGGCTACTGTGGAGCAGGGGGATGAAGAAGGGAACTACAGGAAGTGGCCAAATAAAAAGGGGATATAGTGATTTAATGCCTAAGCAGTTTCCAAGGACGTGGTGCCAGAACTGTCAAATCGTGCAGAGAAGTTGAGAAGGCAAGACGTCATCATGAAGAATACTGCGACGGTTCTGCTCTGCCACGACATGACCCTTCGAAGAAGACAGATGGTTTTGCAATTATCATTATCAAAACCAGGGGGGCATGTGTTATCACCCGATTTTGGCCAAATCAGGAGATGGGCCGTAAGTGAAGATGGGCTTTGAAGATTACACGTGGAGCATCTTTGAAGCGGCCTCGCGCGAAGAGTTTGGGCTTAACTGCCTATGTATCTGTAATATATTAGATCGCATTGTGTTTAGAATTAACAGATAGAGTCTGGCCCGTGCACGGTTAGGTGCACGCCTCAATTAGAAAGTCCCTTGGACTATAAATATGTATCTAGGGTTATCGGAAAAGGAGGACAATCATCGTTCACACAAACACAAATCAGGCGCATCGCCACCCCTTCCTTCGAGGGTTTCTTCCGGGTAAGCACCATGCTGCCTAGATCGCATCTAGCGATCTAGGCAGTATACGTTTATTCGTCTACCTTGTACTGCTCGTGCTGAAGCGTTGTTGATGGCGAGCAGTACTACTTATCATTAGGTGTTTAGGGGCTTGCATTGATGCTTTCGTGCATATCTGCGTGGCAATGCCGTCCCTCGACACCTAGCTGCCCTTACACCTATCCAGGTGTAAGGGCAGCATCTTGCTTGTTCGTTACTTAGTAGATCCGATCCGTTATAGTTGCTCCTTGCTCCGCAAGGATTAGTTTAATATCTGCATAGTTAGGCCTTATGTCGGGGTCGGACGATCCGGTAGTGCGTTAGATGTTGTTTACCGTTCCTACAAGGGATGTTCCGGGAATTGACGTCATGTTGGTTTTTAGGCCTCTTGTAGGGGTAGTTTTCATCATCTTCCGTATCTGCTAGGCCCGATCACGCGTAGGACGTTCCGGTTATGCGGTGAAAACCCTAAACTGTCGTGGATCGTTTTAGCTTTGTTCTGATCAAGCAGGATCCCCATGTCATTGCAAATCCAACGTGAACCATGGGGCGATCGGCTCTTTGAGCCGATCCACAGGGAAACCTGAGAGCCGATAGGGCTCGTATTTAATGTTTACGTGTCTACCATGCAGGAACAATCGAAGCACTCTAACACCTTCCTGATCGGGTCTAGGTCAGGTGGCACGCCCTAGCAACCGCCAGGACGTGGCTGGAAGATTTGCGGGACGACGCGAGGTGTCAGGGTCCACTAAGCGGCCCTAGGAGCCTCCCGGCTCTTCGTGTTGCTTAACCATTGCCCGCCGGTGGGTTTTGGCAGGTAACACTATATTAGAGGATTGTGCTATTAATTTGATGTTATGTGATCAAACAACTGAGATAGATGATGGTTTAAGTGCACCTATTGTTGATTCTAATTCATGCATTGATATGAGTGTACCAACAGAGACTTTTGTTTCCAAGGATGACCATGTGTTAGGAACTTGTGTAAATGATATACCAACTATGTTGAGTACACCTACTGTACAAGTTAATTCTTCCATATCTATGAGTGCACAAACTGAAATTCTTGCTCCTGATAATGCACCTTGTGACTTGAAAGATGACTCTAGTATGGATCATATAAAACTGGTTATGAACAATGAAGTGTTGGCTAAGATTTCTCATGCTAATTCTTTGTTTTCTGTTGTGATGGATCCACCTATATCTTTGTCACATGCTAGACATAAAATTGATGAACTTCCTTGTTTAAAGAGTGTCTACGCCCCTGATGTTACTTTTCATTTGGTTGGGGAGTATGACATATCAATATTTTTATGGTGCATAGGATTTGCATCATGTGTGATGATTCTTCTAGTTCCAACAAACCTGAATTTGTGAATATGCTTTCTCATTTTGATATGACCTCCAATGTTGGTATTCATTCTATGCCAAATAACTTGCTACAAAATTGTTTAATTCAACATGGTGTGGCTAGTAAATTTGAGACCTTGCATTTTGGTTTACCAACTTTGGGATGGTTTAATGATGAGCATTATAATTTGAAAGGAGTTAATATGTGCTTCACTTATATCTGCAAACTGAGTTGTGATAAATGTTTAATGGGGACTAATGAGCTTCTACGCTACTACAATACTGGTATATGTACAAAATTAAATGGGAAACATGAGAGAGCTGTTAAAACGGATGACATATACATATACCATGCATATACCTTGTCTCTTTTGTTAGCATGTTTACAGAATAAACATCGCCGAGGACGGCTTTTCTTTCAAGAAAGGGAGGATGATGAGGACATCCCAACCTCCGATTTGAAGGCATATCTTGGTGAAAAAGATGAGACTACATCGAGGACGACTTCAATTCAAGAAGGGGAGGATGATGAGGACATCTTTATGATAGATACAACCAATACTCCTACAACCACATCTCAGGTACATTCGTTACTAGGAATCCTTCCTAATATATATGAGAATATGATGCTGCCTAAATCAAATGTATTTATATTATTTAGGAATGGATCTAGCATGGACGCCAAGCATTGGATTAGGAACGTGCATGGAGATGGCAGCAGACCTGCAAGGATTCAGGATGGCGTTGCAAGCGAGGATTTCAGAACATTGAAGCCACCATAATGGAGCAACGATGCTTGGACGAATTCTACAAGTTTCCCCATCATAAAATTCGTCCAAGAGTTATTATTGGTGCTGCGTCACCTTATTTAATGGGCCAGGCCCATGTATTTTCGGATTAGGTATTTTAGGGGATTTTAAGAGGCCATATAAGTGGAGGAAGGCCCATTTAGGGGTGTTTTTGGCCAACCCTAGCTGGTTGGACGAAAATCCCTTCACTTCCCCCATATATATCCCTCTATAGCCGTCATTAGAACTTGGATTTTGATTAGATTAAAAGTTAGCCAATTGCTGCAACTACGTGTACTTCTTTTGAGGCCAACGCCCAGAACAAGACCGCCTATTCGGAATCCCACCATTATCAATCAAGCTTTCATCTCTATTCGCAATATTCTGATTGCATCTTTAGTTCTTACTTGTTCTCGATTTCAGGTAGGAATTAAGACCCTCGCTGGTCAGGCTGATCGTGCATCCACAAGATCAGTAACTCCCGGAGATTGTCCTAGCGATTGCATTGGCGCACGAGCTTTGCACGTGTAGTCGGATCGTCAAGCACGAACTCCACCAACAAATCGATTTATCCACATCTCATCGAAAGATCGGACACCTTTGCCCTATCACATTTACCATGTGGGGTCCACAATAAAGCAAGTGGGCCGGTGACATGGGTATACCCTTCAGGTACCCATTATTGGTATACCTGAATCGGCTCAGCCCAATATGGAGAAGGCCCAACAAGGCAACCCGAAGAAGTAGTTGACTAGGACTCTTGTAAAACCCTAGGCTGGTTGCATATATAAAGCTAGCCAGGGCACCCGAAATAGAGGAGAGGAGATAGGCCAACAGATAGACAACACAACTCCGCCTATGGCGGCACCCTGTAAACATACATATCATCATATAGTGGATTGCTAGCAGCACGTAGGGATCCTCCACCGAGGGGACCCGAAGCTGGGTACGTCGTATGCCTAATCTCGCTCCCGGAATCTCCATCGTCGCTCTCTCCCGAAACCCAAGTCTACAATACGTAGGCATTGCCGAGGTGATCCCTCGTCAATTGGCGCCGTCTGTGGGAATTTGCGACGATTGGATTTTGTCATCCGGGCGGGATCCGTCGAGTTCATCATCAACAACCTTCAGTTCATCATCAACTACTATATCTGCCGGTCGGCCGGATTTTTTTTCGCATCATCAACAATCACCAGATCCAGTCATCGGTAATTCATGGCTGCAGCCAATCGGAAAGAGTACAGATTGCCTGGAAGTAGTACGTCGCGTGAAAAGAGAATCGTGTGCGCACGACGGCAAGGAGAGAATCAGCTTCCATCACGTGAAGGCCTGAAACCAAGTTCCTCTCTCCCATCTACCTAATTATTATTTTTCTAATGTGTACATGTTGATTTGCTCTGCATGCATCGCATGGCCGGAGTCGAGCCACGAAGACAAAAGCGTCCATTGCTTCGTGAGTAGGAGCAAGGAGTTTAGCTCGACGGTTTCTACGTTATGCGAACTTATAGTCGACTATTCGCGAAATAAAGACCCGAGGCAATATCAAACGTGGACGATGTTGGCGATCTAAGCCGGGAAGTCGTCTCGTTCGGATTCGCTTCAGTCACGAATTTGCTATCCAATACAAGGACCAGGTGCTATCTTTCCAATCAATTACTATTCGTAAAAATTATTTGGCCAAATATTTTTCGGCTTGTGCTGTTATTTGCGCGCAGTCATCCCAATACAACTTTAGATCGGAAGAAGCTCCCATCATTTCGCCACGTACGCCGCATGCTGGGGGCTCGCTCGCCATAAACCCGACAACGCGTATTCGCCTCGCCCGAGAGTTTACCCGCCGCGAACTCGACGATTCTTTTCACCATGCCGACTACTTCCACCGTGTTGAATATTTTCGGCTAAATGCCGCATGGCTCCGCTGCATCGGCTGCGTCCGCTTCGTCAACTGCGTCCAAGGCACAACTTGCGTCCACATCGGCTTCGCCGCACCCGATAAAAAGCTAAGTTTTCTTTTTCCTCCAAGATTCAAGTATTTATTTTCGCCACCCCCGAAAACTCGAGGCCTGCATCATTACTTTATTACAACAAATTCACCCAAACACTGGGGGCTGCGCCATTACTTCGTTACCACAAATATACTTGGTTACTTGGTGAATTTCTTTTCTTCGGCTCTGGATATATCTTCTCCGGCTCAGTGAAATTATTTTCTTCGGCTCAGTGGAATTATTTTCTTCGACTTAGTGGATTTATCTTCTTCGGCTCAGTGGATTTATTCTCTCTGGATTACTGGATTGGTTTTCTTTGGGTTATTATTGGTTCACTTATACAATATTACCCGACGCGTTTCCGGGTCAATGGATTCATCTTCTATGGTTATTACTGGAACTATTTTCTTCGGCTCAATGGATTCATCTTCTATGATATCATTCATCTTTTATGGTTATTACTGAGTTATTCGGGTCAATGGATTCATCTTCTATGATATCAGCGGATTCATCTTCTATGATTATTACTGGATTCTTCGGGCCAATGGATTCATCCTCTATGATATCGACGGATTTATCTTCAATATATGCTCTATATTTAATGGCGTAATCTTCAATATGGATTCATCTCAAATACTTCATCTGGGATTCATCTTCGTATATTATTGTCTATGGCTTCATCTTAAATGGCTTCACCAAATATGACGCCGCGACTCCATCAACTTATTTCGACGTCACGCCTAACGCTCGGGGGCTCGACAACGATTTCGCCTCGGGTCACGACTGCGACACAACAATCATGACATCACCTCAGCAACGCTCGGGGGCTCGGCTATTTCTTCATCAACAATTTCGCGGCATTTATTTTCGCTATTTGGTGGTTTCTACTTCGGCTCGACTTCTTCTCCGCACTCGAAGACTTCATCGCGCCGACTCCGTCGTGCCCAATAAGCTAAGTGTTCCTTTGATTTGCATAAAGTTGATTATCATTTACTTTCGCCGCACCCGACACTCGGGGGCTGCGCCATACTTCTTCACTTTGCATCTCAGGTCGACAGAAAGAATAATTGCGCCTACAAAGTCTTCAGGGAGGAACCCGACGAAATCAAAAGAGAACTCAACGAAATCTTATTCAGGGAGGAACCCGACGAAATCTTATTCAGGAGGTCCCGAAAAATTATCTTCAAGGAGGTCCCGAAGAATTTTCCTCAGGGAGGACCCGAAAAATTATCTTCAAAGAGGTCCCGAAGAATTTTTCTCAGGGAGGACCCGAAAAATTATCTTCAAGGAGGTCCCGAAAAATTATCTTCAAGGAGGTCTCGAAAAACTATCTTCAAGGAGGTCTCGAAGAATTATCTTCAAGGAGGTTCCGAAAAATTATCTTCAAGGAGGTCCCGAAGAATTATCTTCAAAGAGGACCCGAAGAATTGTCCTCAGGGAGGACCCGAAGAATTGTCCTCAAAGAGGACCCGAAGAAATTTTCCTCAGGGAGGAACTCGACGAAATTTTCATCAAGGAGGAACCCAAAAAAAAGGTGAACAAAGCTTCGGGTTCATTGACTCGTCATATTGTTCCGAGCAAGAGCATCGGTGATGTACCCGACAATATAGAATAACCAATATATTCAGCTGTCTCATCAAGCCCGAGAGAAAAATAGAAGAACCCGCAAAATGGGTCATTGCATCAGCCGAACAAGGCACTTGACAAAATATTCTCAGAGCGCCAAAGTCGCGAATAATCTCTGAATGCCGCAAAACTCTGCGAAGGTAAGACCCCGGGATCCGTCCTGTGTGGCGTGGCATCGCCAAAGACTGCGCTCTGCTACTTTTTTCCACATCAACAGATGTGAAGAAATATCCCGGCGGACGCGCTGTGGACCCGATAACATTACTGGAATTCGGATCATGGTAAGTCCTTAAGCGGCACGTGACGAATTACGCCAGGTCCCGAGATCATGTCCAGGGACGTGATCTTGAAGTAGGTTCTTGCGGGATTGCCACAAGAGCAGTTAACTGGTACCTGATCCGTCAGATGAACCAGCCCCATTTACCATTATCCCTGAACAACATAAATAGCAACGGCCTGGAGTCGATAAAAAGAGGGGTTGCGCCCAGAAATATGGTTAAGTTCGTTATTGAGTAGTACAACTTGAGTCTATGCCCAGGTGCAAGCACCTGCCCATAGGCTCGGGGGCTACTCTTATCAAGAGCATTGTTCACCCTCTCAATAAGATACAAGAAAGAGGAAAAATTGTGGAGTCGATTAAAAGCAAGTTGAGCCTACACCCAAGTGCAAACACTTGGCTGTAGCCTCGGGGGCTACTCCCATCGGGAGCGCTGGTCGCGCACCCGATAGAAAGATAACTTCGACAGCATCTACGGCAATTCAGGTTTGTAGACTCAACTCGATTCTACGACTCGAGTGGAGCCTACTCCCATCGGGAGCACATGGATTTCATCAAGTCCTCCAGAAATATAGTTAAGTTCTTCATCGAGTAGTACAACTTGAGTCTATGCCTAAGTGCAAGCACTTACCCATAGACTCGGGGGCTACTCCCATCGGGAGCGCTGCCGCGCACCCGATAGAAAAATAATTTCAAGAATCGTCGACATCATCTACGCTACACATGATCTACGACAGGGACCTCGCCTTTGGAGATGATTATGCTTGGAGTCTCTACGCAAGTCTTCGACTTCCCTAGACACTCGGGGGCTACTGACATGGGTATACCCTTCGGGTACCCATTATTGGTATACCTGGATCGGCTCGGCCCAATATGGAGAAGGCCCAACAAGGCAACCCGAAGAAGTAGTCGACTAGGACTCTTGTAAAACCCTAGGCTGGTTGCATATATAAAGCTAGCCAGGGCACCCGAAATAGAGAGGGAATAGGCCAGATAGACAACATAGCTCCGCCTATGGCGGCACCCTGTAAACATACATATCATCATATAGTGGATTGCTAGCAGCACGTAGGGATCCTCCACCGAGGGGACCCGAAGCTGGGTACGTCGTGTGCCTAATCTCGCTCCCGGAATCTCCATCGTCGCTCTCTCCCGAAACCCAAGTCTACAATACGTAGGCATTGCCGAGGTGATCCCTCGTCACCGGCCCAAGAAGGTTGTTGGCCGGCCCAATTAGCATGTGGGTCCCGCTTTCCTGTTACCGGGCCGACCCATTTACTAAGTGGGGTCCACCATACATCAAACGGGCTGGCCCAACAAGCTAGTGGGCCGGCCCAAAACACAGGTGAGTCCCACTTTTCTGTTAAAGGGTCGGCCCAGTTAGTATGGGGAGTCCGCCATATAGCAAGTCGGCAGGCCCAACAAAATAGCGGGCCGGCCCAATAAAACGGTGGGTCCCACTTTCATGTAACCGGGCCGGCCCATTTAGTAAGTGGGGTCCACCGTAAAGCAAGTGGGCTGGCCCAACAGGTTAACGGGCCGGCCCAATAAGCATGTGGGGCCCATTATTCAGCTGACGTGCCGGCCCAGTTAGTAAGTGGGGTCTACCACAAAAGCAATTGGGCTGGCCCAAGAAGTTAACGGGCCGGCCCAATTAGCTTGTGGGGGCCACTATCGTGCTAACGGGCCGACCCAGTTTGTTTGTGGGGTCCACAGTAAAGCAGGTGGGCTGGCCCAACAAGTTAGCGGGCCGGCCCAATAAGCTTGTGGCGCCCACTTTTCTGTTACAGGGCCGGCCCAGCTTGTGTGTGGGGTCCACCTTAAAGCAAGTGGGCTGGCCCAATAAGTAAGTGGGCCAGCCCGTTTAGTTGCTGTTTATATGACGGCATGATAGGCGCTTTAGGATTTTGCGGGCCGGCAGATATGTGATTTCGCTTAATTGTGCCGTTTAAGGGATAGGAATTTGTGATTTAGATTGCGCAGAACATAGAAAGATACTGATAATATTTACGCATCACATGATTTCTGTCGGATAGCCTCACTTACCACAAGCACCATAGAAAAAATGCGCGAAAGAACTATAAAAACTAACTAAATATTACATCAGCTGCAAGGCTTTGAAAAAATATTACAGAACCCAGAGAAATTGAATGGTAATTAAACCTAGCAATACAATGAAGCGATTCGGCAATCTTTTAAGTTGTCCATGCACCACCTATATCTGAAACAAAGACATCATCATTTCATCGTTATAACAAGATCATTGTAATGCGCACAATAAGCAAACAAAGAGTGCATGCCGCATACCAACAGCCAATATAACAGAGCACGTTAGAATGAAACAACAGACTTACTACTGTCGAGTCCCATGCAAACCAACATGTTCAGGGAGTACAAAATTGGCATGAACAACATAGTAGCAGGCTATAAATTTTGTAACAACGACTGAGCAAGATGAAGTTATGATGGCTACATCTACAGAGCAGGGAATGTAAACCAAAAATAGAAGTTACAATGGCAAAAGCTAAAGAGGAGGGAATGTGAACCAACATGTGCCAAGTGCAATTACTTCAAATTGGTCGTGAACTAAATAATACTCCTGAACTTATAGTGAAGGGGATGCAAATCAAGATGTTTCGGGATATAAACTTGTAATGAGCAACACATAGAGGATAGTTAATGCTGGAGCTTAGGATGGACCAGATACAGAATATAGTGGGATCACCTGTGAACTTGTATAAGAGGGAATGCAAACCAATATGTTCAGCATTCCATATGTGAGCGTCATGCCAAGTCAGAGAAACAAGTCAATAATGCAGCTTTTGAAGAACAAGATGGCACACAAAATTATTATCTAGTAGTATGACAAGTTTATTTGTACTACAGGCTAGATAGCAGAGTGATAGCATGCCAAACTAAGTCCTTACTTTGTAAGCTTACAATGAACTAGATACAAAACAATGGCATCACCTGTAGTACAGGGAATGCAAGCCAACATGTTCATGGAGTAAAAAATTGGCACAAACAACATAGTAGCAGGCCATAATTTTTGTAACAACGACTGAGCAAGATAAAGTTATGATGGCTAGATCTACAGAGCAGGGAATGTAAACCAAATATAGAAGTTACGATGCCAAAAGCTATAGAGCAGGGAATGCGAACCAACATGTGCAATTACTTAAAATTGGCCATGAACTAAATAATAGCAGGATGTTACTATAATAGCTAGGAATAAAACATATAGGAGTTATAATGTCATCACTCATAAACTTGTAGATGAGGGAAACAAATCAATTTGTTTCGGGATATAAAGTTGTAATGAGCAACACATAGAGGATAGTTAATGCTACGGCTTAGGATGGACCAGAAACGGAATATAGTGGGATCACCTGTGAACTTGTAGAAGAGGGAATGCACACCAATATGTTCACCATTCTATATGTGAGCGCCATGCCAATTAAGAGAAACAAGTTAATATTGCAGCTTTTGAAGAATCAGATGGCAGACAAAATTATGATGGAAGTAGCTGTTGTGACGAGTTCAAATAAATTTGTACTGCAGGATGGCAGAGCGATAGCATGCAGGAACTAATAGCAGGCAGTTACTTTGTTAGCTTACGACGAAGTAGATAGAAATAACAATGGCATCACCGTAGTACAGGGAATGCAAACCAACATGTTCAGGGAGAACAAGATTGGCATGAACAAAATAGTAGCAGCCTATAATTTTTGTAACAACGACTGAGCAAGATAGAAGTTATGATGGCTACATCTACAGAGCAGGGAATGCAAACCAAAATGTTCAATTGCTTAAAGTTAGCAATGAACTAGAAAATAGCAAGGTGTTACGGTCATAGCTAGGAATGAACTAAAAGAGCTTCAGACAAACAAGCATCTGAACCCAGAACATGGCGCTAAAACAAGGGACTTACATTAGGAGAAGCACTCTGTGGGAGTCACAGCAGATCTTCCTGGGGTTGATAGATCCGGTGATGAAGTACACTACATGTGCTACTTGGGGTTGGAGAGACGGCCATTACACTTCATGGTTACTCATCTCATCTGCAAAAACGTAACGGCGCGTCGTTAGCACAAACAGGTTCCCCCAATATTAAACAAGAACTTGCAGGCAAGCAATAGAAAAGCGACAGTAGAAGAGTTTAGATCATGCACGGCGCCGGTGAAGCAGATCCGGTTCATGCACAGCGGTGTCGGTGAGCAAGATCCGATGCGGTGGACGATGGATCCGGCGAAGCGGCTCCGGTGGGGTGGACGATACCGCAGCTGAAGCGACTGTGGTAGACTGCTGGATGAGCACATGGTTTCGAGGTTCGGCGGGGATGATCTGGTCCGGTTGATGACGGCGTCGATGAAACGACTCCGGCAGGCAGCCGCATGACGAGGATCGCGAGGCCTCGGGTAGGCCAGGGAAGTCCGGCGGGGATGTTCCGGTGCGGTGGTCGTGGAGGTGGTAGAGAGAGGGACTTGAGAAGTTCCGGTGGGTGGTCTCAGAGGAGAGACTGAAGGAAATGTATTTTTTTGGGAGGGTTTCGGGGCTAGGGAGGTGGTGATCAAAAAAATGACGGGCAAACCCCTCACCAACCGACTTTGTTGTCATCTCCACAAGGGTAGAATGCGAATTTGGAAGCGTGTGAAATTTTTGTATTTTGTGGGCGGGAAGTTTTGCCGCTATGAGATTTTGAATTTGGCTACGGTCCAAGTATAATGATAAAAAATTGTGACACCGTACTAGTACCTCTGTTCAAGGCCGAGTGCAAAATCAAATCATCATCACGTTGAATATAGGTCACTACCACGATCATGATCTATCTCTGAATCCGCTATCTCAAAGTATAATGATAAAAAGATTGTGAGACCGTACTAGTACTTTCTTCTAGGCCGAGTGCAACATCAAATCATCATCACGTTGAAAATTTGTTACCATGATCATGATCTATCTCTGAAATTGGCGCATCCGCTATATCTTGCAAAGTATAATGATAAAGAATTTGTGAGACGGTACTTCTGTTCAAGCCCGAGTGCAACATCAAATCATCATCACGTTGAAAATTTGTTACCATGATCATGATCTATCTCTGAATTTGGCGCATCCGCTAAATCTTGCAAAGTATAATGATAAAGAAATTGTAAGACAGTAGTAGTACTTCTGTTCAAGGTCGAGTGCAACATCAAATCATCATCACGTTGAAAATTTGTTACCATGATCATGATCTCTGAAAATGGGCGCATCCGCTAAAACTTGCAAAGTATAATGATACAAAATTGTGAGACCGTACTAGTACTTATGTTCAAGGTCGAGTGCAACATCAAATCATCATTACATTGAAAATTGTGTTACCATGATCATGATATATCTCTGAATTTGGCGCATCCGCTAAATCTCGCAAAGGATAATGATAAAAAAATGTGAGATTGTACTAGTACTTATGTTCAAGGCCGAGTGCAAGATCAAATCATCATCACGTTGAAATTTGTTACAATGATCATGACATATCTCTAAAATTGGTGCATCCGCTAAATCTTGCACGTGGCGCATCTCGGTGCGGAGCAACAGGTCGGTGCTATCAAGGTTGAGGCGTCGGTAGCGTCATCGGGCTCTCCTCTCTTGATAGATCTTCTACATGGCGCGGCGCACCGCCCGCAGAGAAGCAGTCACATGTGAGACCGAGGTGGAGACATCGCCGGCATCCTCGAGGCGCGGCCGCCCTTCTACGAGCCAGCGTCGACTCAAGGTATGAATCCATGTGTTGTCGCGCCCCTTCTGCCGATGAAGTGGGTGCCTTAGATTTATTGTTCTTCTCTTATGATTATTTCGAGCCGAACATGTGTGCTCTTTCTCTGAATATATTGCTTGAAAAGCTTACCAAGTTACTTAAATTCACTTCGTTCTTAATCTTGCGTGCTAATTTTGTTATTTTTGCTGACGGTGGTGCGCGCAAGGAGATTTATTTGTGGGTGTGTTGAGCTGTTAGGCCTAAGTCGAAATCCTCAGCTAAACGAGGCCTCAGCTTAACACATAAAAAAGGTGTTCAATCTCGCCCACAATGTCCTCTTCTTTCCTCTTCCTTTATTGGAACTTGTTTTGCAGACAAGGAAAGTGGCACGTGTAATGTGAGTAAAACCCTCTTAGCCAAAATCAGCTACGAGCAAGATTTTCTGTATTGTAGATGCCCCAATTGATTCTCATCCCCAAAGTAGTTTTTTTATGTCAGTATAGACTTCTTTACTGGATGTATACTATCGTACATGGCATGCATTTGCCTAATGAGCAGCATTGTATTGCTATTCTAGCCAACCTGATCGATCTGTCAAGCTTCATGCACGAGATGCCATGTTTAATTTACTCCCTCGCTCTGATCCATATTTCTTGGTGTGAAATGAATGTGAATCGGAGGGAGTACTTTTCTTAGATAGTACTATACCATTTCAAAAAAAGTACTACTACCACAAATGCATCAAAAGAGTACTACATCACAAGACCACCACGGTTGTACTAGTAGAGTTTAATGCTGAACTTCCAAAGGGAATAAGATTACACATATGAACTTTAAACATGACCAGGAGCATGAGGGCCAGCAGCAGGGGCGTTGACCGGGAACAAGCCAGGCAAGACGTAATTCTGGAGGAAGAGGCCATATGATGCGTTCTTGGCCTTGGTTGCAGGGCGGTGCTTCCCCGATGTACTTAGGCCTACACCCATCGCATGTTGGATCAGGCTGCGGATGTCCTTCTGGAGGATTTTGCCACAGAATGGGCAAAATAGCTCCCCGCGCATGCAGAAACGAATTTCACCACCCTTCAGCCGCTTGAGAACATAGCGGCTTTTCCGGTCCCTGCGCACCTTGTTGTTGTCCATGTCATCAGAATACTCCTATGAATTATTAAGTACTACATAATCAGGTTTTTTATGACAGATCGAATAAATACTCCACTAACATAATCAAACCTTAGAAACCCTAAAATTAAATGTGTAGAACAAGTAAATGGCAGAAGAAATCGTACTAAATCATGAGAAAACCCTATGAACAGCAATGAACATAAGCCACAACAATTGCAAGTCCACTAAGTATGAACACATAAATTAATTATATGACTAATCAAGCCAACTACATGGCAGATTAGTCGAAATTAAACTAGAATCTGATCTTACGAATCGTAGAATCAATTACATCTACAAGAACAAGGTAGGATATCAAATCAATCAAGAACCAGGCTCGTGCAAACCATGTGAACAGTAATATGACACAAAGAGGATCGGGACAGTTTCGGTAAAAGAGCAGTACCTCCTCGTCATCACCCTCAACATCCTCCTGGAACTGAACGTTTGGGCCGAAATCGTCGAAGGGGTCGAGGTTCGCGTCCAGCATCGGGCCTAGGAAGACCTCGCCGTGGTGGCCTGCAACGCCTTGCACATCTTCGGCGGGAGCAACGGCGTTGCTATCCACCTTCTCCTCGATGGCCAGGACGCCCGTTTCGACCGAGGTCGAAGAATCAGACAAGCAGAGGAGACGAGCGGCCTGGGTGCCCGGTGAAGCCTCACCCGCCGTGACGGCCAGGACGCCCGTTTCGACCGAGGTCGAAGAATCAGACAAGCAGAGGAGACGAGCGGCCTGGGTGCCCGGTGAAGCCTCACCCGCCGCGACGGCCACTACCGCAGAGGCATCCTCTGCGCGAGCGGCCGCCGATTGCTCCGCCTCGTACGCAAGACCTGTCTTCATGCTGCTGCGGTTGGAAACGGGGAAGTCGATGCCTCAGAGATGCGGTGAGTGGATGGGGGTTTTCACAGTGTGGGGGAGGCAAGTTGGGGGAGTGGAGAGGACGAGCTCGCGAGAGATGATGAGGCCGATTATTTTATAGCCTCTGACTCTCTGTATCCAGTAGTGGACGCGTGAAGTCGTGCATGTACTCGACTTTCCACTTTCTGGGAAACGTGTACGAAACCTTTTTTTCTTGGACCATTTAACTTCATGTGGGGCTCATGTATACCAATACTTCCAAACGTCATAAGTAATTCAAAATCATTCAGAATAATATGAGACCTTAACATTTTATTTTTTGTGTCAGATATTGTCTATGAAAAATAACATCCTTCAAAAAATAAATCCCCTATGCCAATCCGGTCATGCCCGTCTACTCCAACTAGCTTCCTCGAGTAATTTGTCACCTTACATTCTTAAAATGAACCAAAATTTGGCACAGGGGTGCATCATCACATGGAAAATGATGTTACCATTCTGTCTTCCCATTTTTGTTTGAATTTTTCAAAATTGTCATGCCCTAACGGAAAAAATGTACTCCTTCTAAGAAGCATGTATCAGAATGGCATTACCAAAACCTAGGGGTGGGGTGGGGGGAGGGGGCACATGGTGGTGTGATGATACATCACATTTGGACCACACAACACCATTTGGACCAACCAAAAAAATTCAACCACCCTACACAAACCCTGGTCAAAACTAGTTTGACCAATATTACAAAAGTTGTACATAATTCAGAAACCGTCAGAAATATACGAAGCATTCAGGAGTCCCCAAAGTCAATGACTTTGAGTCACTTACAAGTGTGGTCCACATGTCAGTCACCCAAAGTCATGGCAAAGTCAGCTTGGCAAAGTCACCGACAGACAAAGCAAGCAGTGAACAGACAACTCCGTAGCACTGAAAAGACATCTCACAGAAAAGGCTACTACCTTTTCTTCCCGGATAAGCAAAAATAGCTGATCGGTACTGACGAAATGCACCAGGTCCGCAATGTACTCCAGCTATAAGTGAAGCATGCCTACCACTGAAGAGGAAATTCAAGATTCCACCAGATCTCCATATCACTCTTTTGCATAAAACACGGACATATCTTTTGCACAATTCACCACTTGTTGGTCTAATCTATCGCAGCTTCCATCAGTTGGTCATCCAATTAACGATTTAACGGATTAGAAAAAGGAGGGTAGTTTCTAATACATGTAAGAAATTATTTTACAAAAAGGTACATACTAAGTAGTACAACTATTACTACATTACTACTATTTCGAGGGAAAATGCCATGTCGTGCGACCTCTAATCAATGAGTAGAAGTTGTAGGTGCGCATAACATGCATTGCTGAAAGCTGGTTCCGCTGGAATTTGAGCTCAGCCGGGGCGGATTCTGCGAAGTTTGCCCGACGTCACTCATGTATCCCACCAAACTGCTCATTTCTTTCAATGTCTCTTCTCTTTCACTGCAGCTCTCCAACATCAGGTGCATCAACTTATCTTGTGCCTTCTGCCTCTCGAGAAGGGCAAGGATGGCGATGTCAGCATATTCAAGGTTCAACTTTTGGAGCTCTACTTTATCCTGAAGAAGGATTTTGTACTCTATATCAGACTTGTCTCTTTCGAGGCACACAGTCTTGAGTATGCTGCTGGCTTTCTCCGCTGATGCAATGTTCCTCTCTTTCTGCTTAATCAGCTCGTTCTTCAACATGTCGCGCTCATTGCGAAGGCTGCAAATGAGCTCCACAAGATTTTTCGAATTCTTCTTCTTGGCAGCCAAATCGTCTCGGAGGCGATCACACTCTAAGCTGAGCTCCTCGTTTTTTTCCATCAAGATGGCGACCGTGGTGTCGATAGTCGGCGCCGCTTCCTTCAGGGCGAAATCATCGGTAGCAAGTAAGCGCAAAGGAAGAAGAAGAAGATAACTACACAGTGCTTGGTGCTACCTCATTTCGCCGGGGTAGGGCCGGGTTGAAATCATCGGACGATGATGATTCCTTGGTCGTGGAAGTTGGTGCAGTACGGGCGTCGTTGGAACTTCCAACCCTTTAAGATGTATAACCATAGAGACTCTTAAAGAGCTTGAGCCCGGGCAAGAAGAAACGAAAGTACATGGCGAAGGAAACTAACCCGGTGAGCACAGCACGGACGCGTTTCGGCGGCGGCGACGGCGAGCCCACTTGGTTTCTGGAACCGTCTCTCGAAATTTCGAGCCGGCGTTTTTTATCCGCGTACTTGACCGCCGACGACCTGAAGTTTGAACACATTGCTGGAGGAGAGAGCGACGAAAGAAACGAAAGTACATGGCGAAGGAAACTAACCCGGTGAGCACAGCACGGACGCGTTTCGGCGGCGGCGACGGCGAGCCCACTTGGTTTCTGGAACCGTCTCTCGAAATTTCGAGCCGGCGTTTTTTCTCCGCGTACTTGACCGCCGACGACCTGAATTTTGAAGACATTGCTGGAGGAGAGAGCGACGAACAAATGTTTGTTTGAGGTGGAGAGAGGAAGAAAGTGAATGGAACGAGAGAGTTTAGCGTTTTGCCCTTATAGTCATAGTCGCTAGCCGAACGGGTTTCTTTGACTTTAACTGTCCGCATATGGCGGGCCTACAGGCGTCTCCTCGACTCTCTTGGAGCAATCGTGTCCGTCCATCCGAAATGGTGATATAAATTTAGGGTGCGATTTGTGGACTGATGAGAACTTAACCTCGTTCTCAAACAGTTGATGTCATTAAATAAATCTCATTTGCGGGAAGGTTGGTCGTCGGCGTTTAATGGTCTCCCGCGTGGAAACCGAGGCGGCCACGAGGCAGCGGCTGGCCACGCGGCGTCCAGTCGCCTACGCCGCCGTAAATGAGGGTAGTTGCCTACCACCACCAGGTGACATGCACCTTTTGCATGTCACCGGTGACATGCGGCCTAAATTCAAATTTAAACATTGCGAAAAAAATCATGCATCCGGTGACATGCCCATGGCATGCCACCGATGAAGAGTTCCGTGCCGTGCACTCTGGCACTCTGCGCCGTCTTGGATCAGAAAATGAGCGAAGAACGAGGACGAGGCACTAGTTCAAATTTAGGATGAAGTTTAAGTTTTATTTTGGTTTAAATTAGATTAGAGGGAGTAGTACTCTTACTTTATTATATTACTCGTACTTGTGTTAATGTAGTAGTATTATTATGGTGGTGTACTTGCGTTCATGTACTTGTTTCAGCTGTTTTGGTGAAGGAGACATGCATCACCTTTTTTGGTGATGTATCTAGTCGTCCTGTAGCCCTTGTCAAATTCCTCTGATATACTGATGGGAGGGCTTGTTCACCCCATACTGATGGGAGCCCTTGTCAAATCGTAATCATAGTTTTAAGTTTCGAAACCAATGAAAAATATCCTGCTACGTGCAAAATCTCAATGTGAAAATCTTAGTATATATTGTAGACTGCACAAAAATTAAGAAAATATGGCAGGTAAAATTATATTGGAATTGTGCACTACTCCCTCCGTCTCACTACTTACGGCGCATTTTTTCCCGATATTACTCGATGCTTAAGGCGCGGGTGGTTGTGGTTCAGTTATCTCCCTAATTTGCACCTGCTTTCCCGTTTCCACTAGTCGAAACCTGGCCACATTAACCCACGATCCTGAAAAAATAAAAGTTCAAAAAATGTAAAAACGAAACAATCTACCTATCTTTGTATAGAAGATCGTCTGTATGATTTTTGAGGTCATTTAGAGAAGGTAGAAGGAAATCCCTTTTCATTTTAATGTTTTAAACTTGTTTAAATCTTGGTCAAACCTAGGATTTGACCAAGATTCAAATGGGCATAAAAATTCAGAAAAAAAAAGAATGAAAAACCAAAGCACATAGCATTCTTATGTCATATAGTAAATTCAAGTTGAACAAGGTGTAGACATATTCAAACCAGAAAAATCATGTATATATATATCTACCCCTAACCCTAAACTCTGTCTTATGAAGTCAAGCATGAAGAGAAGTGGTTTTGGGTTTCAAACATGGAAATTTCAAAAACCCGAAAGCTTCATTTTAGGGTGACTAAGAAGGATCCATGCTTACCATTTTATTTTCATGTTTTAAACTTGTTTAAATCTTGGTCAAACATAGGATTTGACCAAGATTCAAATGGGCAAAAAATAAAAAAAAAATCAGAAAAATGAAAAACCAAAGTACATAGTCTTCTTATGTCATATAGTAAGCATTCAAGTTGTTAAACAAGGTCTAGGCATATTCAAACAAACAAAAATCATGTATCTATAAACCCCTAACCCCTAAACTCTGTCTTATGAAGGCCAAGAAGGATCCATGCTTACCTTTGCATTTTAATATTTTAAACTTGTTTAAATCATTGTCAAACCTAGGATTTGACCAAGATACAAATGGGCACAAAATTAAAAAAATCAGAAAAATGAAAAACAAAAGCACATAGTCTTCTTATGTCATATCGTAAGCATTCAAGTTGATAAACAAGGTCTAGATATATCCAAACCAGACAAATCATGTATCTACCCCCTGTCGATCTTATAAAGTCTAGCATGAAGAGAAGTCGTTTTGGGTTTCAAACATGGAAATTTCAAAAACCTCCCAAAAGCCTCATTTTAGAGTGACTAAGAAGGATCCATGCTTACCTTTTATTTTCATATTTTAAACTTGTTTAAATCATTGTCAAACCTAGGATTTTACCAAGATACAAATGGGCACAAAATTAAAAAAATCAGAAAAAAAAAACAAAAGCAGATAGTCTTCTTGTGTCATATCGTAAGCATTCAAGTCGATAAACAAGGTCTAGCTATATCCAAACCAGACAAATCATGTATCTACCCCTTGTCGATCTTATGAAGTCTAGCATGAAGAGAAGTCGTTTTGGGTTTCAAACATGGAAATTTCAAGAACATCCCAAAAGCTTCATTTTAGAGTTACTAAGAAGGATCCAGGCTTACCTTTTCATTTTCATGTTTTAAACTTGTTTAAATCCTAGTCAAATCTAGGATTTGACCAAGATTCAAATGGGCATAAAATAAAAAAATAGAAAAATGAAAAACCAAAGCACATAGTCTTATTATATCATATAGTAAGCATTAAAGTTGATAAACAAGGTCTAGATATATTCAAACCAGAAAAATCATGTATATATCTACCCCTAATTAAACCTAAACTCTGTCTTATGAAGTCAAGCATTAAGAGAAGAGGTTTTGGGGTTCAAACATGGAAATTTCAAAAACCCCCAGAAGCCTCATTTTAGAGTGACTAAGAAGGATCCATTCTTACCATTTTATTTTCATGTTTTAAACTTGTTTAAATCATTGTCGAACCTAGGATTTGACCAAGATTCAAATGGGCAAAAAAAAAAATCAGAATAATGAAAAACCAAAGTACATAGTCTTCTTATGTCATATAGTAAGCATTCAAGTTGTTAAACAAGGTCTAGACATATTCAAACCAGACAAATCATGTATCTATACCCCTAACCCCTAAACTCTATATATCTTATGAAGTCAAGCGTGAAGAGAAGTGGTTTTGGGTTTCAAACATGGAAATTTCAAAAATCTCCCAAAAGGCTCATTTTAGAGTGACTAAGAAGGATCCATGCTTACCTTTGCATTTTCATATTTTAAACTTGTTTAAATCATTGTCAAACCTAGGATTTGACCAAGATACAAATGGCCGGCCACAAAACAAAAAAAATCAGAAAAATGAAAAACAAAAGCGCATAGTCTTCTTATGTCATATCGTAAGCATTCAAGTTGATAAGCAAGGTCTAGGTATATCCAAACCAGACTATGTAACTACCCCCTGTCGATCTTATGAAGTCTAGCATGAAGAAAATTCGTTTTGGGTTTCAAACATGGAAATTTCAAGAACATCCCAAAAGCTTCTTTTAGAGTCGTTACTAAGAAGGATCTAGGCTTACAATTTCATTTTCATGTTTTAAACTTGTTTAAATCCTGGTCAAATCTAGGATTGACCAAGATTCAAGTGGGCATAAAATAAAAAAATGAAAAAAATGAAAAACCAAAGCACATATATAGTCTTCTTATGTCATATAGTAAGCATATATTGAAGTTGATAAACAAGGTCTAGACATATTCAAACTAGACAAATCATGTATCTACCCCTAACCCAGCCCTAAACTCTTTCTCAATTATGAAGTCAAGCATGAAGAGAAGTGGTTTTGGGTTTCAAACATGGAGATTTGAAAAAACTCCCAAAAACTTCACTTTAGAGTGACTAAGAAGAATACATGCTTCCTTTTTCATTTTCATGTTTTATACTTGTTTAAATCTTGGTCAAACCTAGGATTTTACCAAGATTCAAATGTGCATCAAAATTCCAAAAAAATCAGAAAAATGAAAAACCAAAGCACATAGTTTTCTTATGTCATATAGTAAGCATTAAAGTTAATAAACAAGGTCTAGACATATTCAAACAAGAAAAATCATGAATCTACCCCTAACCCTAAACTCTGTCTTATGTAGTCAAGCATGAAGAGAAGTGGTTTTGGGTTTCAAACATGGAAATTTCAAAAACCTATCAAAAGCTTCATTTTAGAGTGACTAAGAAGGATCCATGCTTACCATTTTATTTTCATGTTTTAAACTTGTTTAAATCATTGTCGAACCTAGGATTTGACCAAGATTCAAATGGGCAGAAAATTAAAAAAAATCAGAAAAATGAAAAACCAAAGTACATAGTCTTCTTATGTCATATAGTAAGCATTCAAGTTGTTAAACAAGGTCTAGACATATTCAAACCAGACAAATCATGTATCTATACCCCTAACCCCTAAACTCTATATATCTTATGAAGTCAAGCGTGAAGAGAAGTGGTTTTGGGTTTCAAACATGGAAATTTCAAAACCTCCCAAAAGGCTCATTTTAGAGTGACTAAGAAGGATCCATGCTTACCTTTGCATTTTCATATTTTAAACTTTTTTAAATCATTGTCAAACCTAGGATTTGACCAAGATACAAATGGGCACAAAATAAAAAAAATCAGAAAAATGAAAAACAAAAGCACATAGTCTTCTTATGTCATATCGTAAGCATTCAAGTTGATAAACAAGGTCTAGGTATATCCAAACCAGACAAATCATGTATCTACCCCCTGTCGATCTTATGAAGTCTAGCATGAAGAGAATTCGTTTTGGGTTTCAAACATGGAAATTTCAAGAACATCCCAAAAGCTTCTTTTTAGAGTCGTTACTAAGAAGGATCTAAGCTTACCTTTTGATTTTCATGTTTTAAACTTGTTTAAATCCTGGTCAAATCTAGGATTGACCAAGATTCAAGTGGGCATAAAATAAAATAAAAATGAAAAACCAAAGCACATATATAGTCTTCTTATGTCATATAGTAAGCATATATTGAAGTTGATAAACAAGGTCTAGACATATTCAAACTAGACAAATCATGTTCTACCCCCTAACCCAGCCCTAAACTCTGTCTCAATTATGAAGTCAAGCATGAAGAGAAGTGGTTTTGGGTTTCAAACATGGAGATTTGAAAAAACTCCCAAAAACTTCATTTTAGAGTGACTAAGAAGAATACATGCTTCCCTTTTCATTTTCATGTTTTATACTTGTTTAAATCTTGGTCAAACCTAGGATTTTACCAAGATTCAAATGTGCATCAAAATTCCAAAAAAAAATCAGAAAAATGAAAAACCAAAGCACATAGTTTTCTTATGTCATATAGTAAGCATTAAAGTTGATAAACAAGGTCTAGACATATTCAAACAAGAAAAATCATGTATCTACCCCTAACCCTAAACTCTGTCTTATGTAGTCAAGCATGAAGAGAAGTGGTTTTGGGTTTCAAACATGGAAATTTCAAAAACCTATCAAAAGCTTCATTTTAGAGTGACTAAGAAGGATCCATGCTTACCTTTTCATTTTCATATTTTAAACTTGTTTAAATCATTGTCAAACCTAGGATTTGACCAAGATTCAAATGGGCATAAAATTTAAAAAAATCAGAAAAATGAAAAACAAAAGCACATAGTCTTCTTATGTCATATATTAAGCATTAAAGTTGATAAACAAGGTTTAGACATATTCAAACCAGACAAATCATGTATCTACCCCCTAACCCTAAACTCGGTCTTATGAAGTCTAGCATGAAGAGAAGTCGTTTTGGGTTTCAAACGTTTAAGCCAAAAGCCCCATTTCAAATATTTCAAACTTATTCAAATTTGTTTCAAATTTGAAAGACATACAAGTTATAGCACACATAGTGCATACATGTTCACACATACTGCACTAGATGCTAACCCTATAGTTTGAGGCCATTGGATGAGGTCGAAAAAATTCTTGGATTAGAAATGGGGTTGTTCGAACCCCGTAGTTGGATTTTTTGAACCTTGATCTGTAGTACTGGGCAAAACCCTAGTTTAAACTATTTAATTATAGATTCGTAGGTTGATTTTCTACCTTTTATTATTACTATGCAGCACATGTGTGTTTGCCCGTCGAGTGAAACTCGGAGGAAGAGGGATCACTCGGAAGGAGAGAAGAACGGAGAGAATTATGGTGTCTTCCCTTTTTCGAGTGAAGATGTTGACTGTTGTGCAGGTTTTGTCAGTGAGCAGGAGGTGCGAGCAAGCGAGCGAGTCGAGCGAGGCCGAGAATGAGAGAGATTTGTTTTTTTTTGTGAGAGGGACAACCGAAGGATCCAGAAGGACCCACAGACTCCCAATACGCATCCTGATGCATCTTCTCTTGACGAAGAAGATGGCTGGGAGTTTGCGTACCTATTGCACGTGACTTGTGCTCACTAAAGTGTGGGTCCTCACGCATGGGCACCACATGTAAGTGATAAACCTGTTGGTGTAAAAACTCGGTTCATTATTACAGTGCATTAGAACAAAGTTTCCTATGGATTCAAGGGTAGGAAATCCAAGTTAACTCATTTGCATGACATTATTTTTTCCGTGAAGCAAAGTTAACACATCTATCAATTGGTACATTTTGGAGTGACTAAGAGGATCCAGGCTTACTTATTCGTTTTCACGTGTTAAACTTGTCTAAATCTTGGTCAAACCTAGGATTTGACCAAGATTCAAATGGGCAAAATAAAAAAAAAAATGAAAAACCAAAGCACATAGTCTTGTTATGTCATATAGTAAGCATTAAAGTTGATAAAGAAGGTCAAGACATATTCAAACCAGACAAATCATGTATCTACCCCTAACCCTAAACTCTGTCTTATGAAGTCAAGCATGAAGAGAAGTGGTTTTGGGTTTCAAACATGGAAATTTCAAAAACCTCCCAAAAGCTTCATTTTAGAGTGACTAAGAAGGATCCATGCTTACCTTTTCATTTTCATATTTTAAACTTGTTTAAATATTTGTCAAACCTAGGATTTGACCAAGAGATTCAAATAGGCATAAAATTCAAAAAAAAACTCACAAAAAAGGAAAAACAAAAGCATATAATCTTCTTATGTCATATAGTAAGCATTCAAGTTGATAAACAAGCTAGGTTTGGACATATTCAAACCAGACAAATAATGTATCTACCCCCTAACCCTAAACTCGGTCGATCTTTTGAAGTCTAGCATGAAGAGAAGTCGTTTTGGGTTTCAAACATGGAAATTTCAAGAACATCCCGAAAGCTTCATTTTAGAGTGACTAAGAAGGATCCAGGCTTACCCTTCCATTTTCATGTTTTAAACTTGTTTAAATCGTGCTTAAACCTAGGATTTGACCAAGATTCAAATGGGCATAAAATTAAAATAAAACAGAAAAATGAAAAACCAAAGCACATAGTCTTCTTACGTCATATAGTAAGCATTAAAGTTGAGAAACAAGGTCTAGACATATTCAAACTATGCAAATCATCTATCTATGTACCCCCTAACCCCTAAACTCTGTCTTACGAAGTCAAGCATGAAGAGAGGTGGTTTTGGGTTTCAAACATGGAAATTTCAATAACCTCCCAAAAGCTTCATTTTAGAGTGACTAAGAAGGATACAGGCTTCCCTTCTCATTTTCATGTTTTAAACTAGTTTAAATCTTGGTCAAACCTAGGATTTGACCAAGATTCAAATGGGCATAAAAATTTAGAAAAAATCAAAAGAATGAAAAACCAAAGCACATAGCATTCTTATGTCATATAGTAAGCATTCAAGTTGATAAACAAGGTCTAGACATATTCAAACCAGAAAAATCATGTATATATCTACCCCTAACCCTAAACTCTGTCTTATGAAGTCAAGCATGAAGAGAAGTGCACTATAAGGGAAAGGCCTACCGCCGGCGAACCTAAAAGGCCCATTGCCGGCGCACCACGAGCCCGCCGGTGCGAACGGGCCGGTGATAACTGGCCACTGCCGGCGCACCAGGCAGTGCGCCGGCGATAGGTCATGTGCCGGCGCGCCATCGAAGCTTCGCCGGCAAAGGACAAGTTCCACCGGCGCACCAGCAGCTGCGCCGGCAGTAGTGCTTCCAGCACTGGCGCATGCCACGTGCGCCGGCAGTAGGTCATTTAGGTGCGCCGGCAATAATATTCGAAAATTCTTTTTTCAGCTTTTTTCCAGCATATTAGAATACATATTTGACAGCAGTATATATTTACAACACAGTTCATATTTATACAGCAGAACATGCAATATGAGAAGCACATAGAGAGCCAAGTCTCATTTCGGTATCAATACACAAATACGCTAGTCTCGTTTCGGTTTGTAGAACAGCAACAAGTTTTCCCTTAAGTGGATCACCCAAGGTTTATCGAACTCAGGGAGGAAGAGGTCAAAGATATCCCTCTCATGCAACCCTGCAACCACAAAGCAAGAAGTCTCTTGTGTCCCCAACACACCAAATAGGTGCACTAGTTCGGCGAAGAGATAGTGAAATACATGTGGTATGAATATATATGAGCAGTAGCAACGGTGCCAGAAAATAGCTTGCTGGCGTGTAGTTGATGGTGGTAGTATTGCAGCAGTAGTAACACAGTAAAACAGTAAACAAGCAGTAGTAACTCAGCAGTATTTAGGAACAAGGCCTAGGGATTACACTTTCACTAGTGGACACTCTCAACATTGATCACATAACAGAATAGATAAATGCATACTCTACACTTTTGTTGGATGATGAACACATTGCGTAGGATTACACGAACCCTCAATGCCGGAGTTAACAAGCTCCACAATAATGCTCATATTTTAGTAACCTTTAGTGTAAGATAGATCAAAAGACTAAACCAAGTACTAGCATAGCATGCACACTGTCACCTTCATGCATATGTAGGAGGAATAGATCACATCAATATTATCATAGCAATAGTTAACTTCGCAATCTACAAGAGATCATGATCATAGCATAAACCAAGTACTAACACGGTGCACGCACTGTCACCTTTGCACACATGCAGGAGGAATAAAACTACTTTAATAACTTTGCTAGAGTAGCACATAGATAAATTGTGATACGATGCACATTGCAATCATAAAGAGATATAAATAAGCACTTCACTACGCTCTTCAACAGTGAATAAGTACTTCGTGAAATATAGCCTAAGAGACCCACACGGTGCACACACTGTCACCTTTACACACGTGGGACAAGGAGTCTCCGGAGATCACATAAGTAAAACCCACTTGACTAGCATAATGACATCTAGATTACAAGCATCATCATATGAATCTCAATCATGTAAGGCAGCTCATGAGATTATTGTATTGAACTACATAGGAGAGAGATGAACCACATAGCTACCGGTACAGCCCTGAGCCTCGATGGAGAACTACTCCCTCTTCATGGGAGCAACAGCGGTGATGAAGATGGCGGTGAAGATGGCAGCGGTGTCGATGGAGAAGCCTTCCGGGGCACTTCCCCGCTCCGGCAGGGTGCCGGAACAGAGACTCCTGTCCCCCAGATCTTGGCTTCGCGATGACGGCGGCTGGAACTTTTCTCGTATCGTGGCTTTTTCCGTAAGGGTTTTCGATGCAGGGGCTTTATATAGGCGAAGAGGCGGCGCAGAGGGTCAACGAGGCGACGAGACCATAGGGTGGCGCGGCCAGGGCCTGGGCCGCGCCACCATGTCATCTGGGCCCACCAGGGCCCCTCTGGCGGCTCTCGGGTGTTCTGGATGCTTCCGGGCAAAATAGGAACCTGGGCATTGATTTCGTCCAATTCCGAGAATATTTCGTTACTAGGATTTCTGAAACCAAAAACAGCAGAAAACAGGAACTGGCACTTCGGCATCTCGTCAATAGGTTAGTTCCGAAAACGCATAAATATGACATATAATGTATATAAAACATGTAGATATCATCAATAAAGTAGCATGGAACATAAGAAATTATCGATACGTTGGAGACGTATCAGCATCCCCAAGCTTAGTTCTGCTCGTCCCGAGCAGGTAAAACGATAACAAAGATAATTTCTGAAGTGACATGCCATCATAATCTTGATCATACTATTTGTAAACATATGTAATGAATGCAGCGATCAAAACAAAGGTAATGTCATGAGTAAACAACTGAATCATAAAGCAAAGACTTTTCATGAATAGTACTTCAAGACAAGCATCAATAAGTCTTGCATAAGAGTTAACTCATAAAGCAATAAATCAAAGTAAAGGTATTGAAGCAACACATAGGAAGATTAAGTTTCAGCGGTTGCTTTCAACTTATAACATGTATATCTCATGGATATTGTCAACATAAAGTAATATAACAAGTGCAATATGCAAGTATGTAGGAATCAATGCACAGTTCACACAAGTGTTTGCTTCTTAGGTGGAAGGAGATAGGTAAACTGACTCAACAATAAAAGTAAAAGAATGGTCCTTCAAAGAGGAAAGCATCGATTGCTGTATTTGTGCTAGAGCTTTGGTTTTGAAAACATAAAGAGAGCATAAAAGTAAAATTTTGAGAGGTGTTTGTTGTTGTCAACGAATGGTAGCGGGTACTCTAACCCCCTTGCCAGACAAACCTTCAAAGAGCGGCTCCCATTTTATTTTATTTTTGGGTGGCACTCCTTCCAACCTTTCTTTCACAAACCATGGCTAACCGAATCCTCGGGTGCCTGCCAACAATCTCATACCATGAAGGAGTGCCTTTTTATTTTAATTTTATTATGATGACACTCCTCCCCACCTTTGCTTTCTCAAGCCATGGCTAACCGAATCCTTCGGGTGCCTTCCAACAATCACATACCATGGAGGAGTGTCTATTTTTGTTAATTAATTTGGGACTGGGAATCCCATTGCCAGCTCTTTTTGCAAAATTATTGGATAAGCGGATGAAGCCACTAGTCCATTGGTGAAAGTTGCCCAACAAGATTGAAAGATAAACACCACATACTTCCTCATGAGCTATAAAACATTGACACAAATAAGAGGTAATAACTTTTGAATTGTTTAAAGGTAGCACTCAAGCAATTTACTTTGGAATGGCGGAGAAATACCATGTAGTAGGTAGGTATGGTGGACACAAATGGCATAGTGGTTGGCTCAAGGATTTGGATGCATGAGAAGTATTCCCTCTCGATACAAGGTTTAGGCTAGCAAGGTTATTTGAAGCAAACTCAAGGATGAACCGGTGCAGCAAAACTCACATAAAAGTCATATTGTAAACATTATAAGACTCTACACTGTCTTCCTTGTTGTTCAAAACTCAATACTAGATATTATCTAGACCTTAGAGAAACCAAATATGCAAATCAAATTTTAGCAAGCTCTATGTATTTCTTCATTAATGGGTGCAAAGCATATGATGCAAGAGCTTAAACATGAGCACAACAATTGCCAAGTATCACATTATCCAAGACAGTTTAGAATTACTACATGTAGCATTTTCCAATTCCAACCATATAACAATTTAACGAAGAAGAAACTTCGCCATGAACATTATGAGTAAAGCCTAAGGACACATGTGTCCATATGCAACAGCGGAGCGTGTCTCTCTCCCACAAAGTGAATGCTAGGATCCATCTTATTCAAACAAAAACAAAAACAAAAACAAAACGACGCTCCAAGTAAAGAACAAAAGATGTGATTGAATAAAAATATAATTTCACTAGAAGAAACCTGATAAGTTGTCGATGAAGAAGGGGATGCCTTGGGCATCCCCAAGCTTAGATGCTTGAGTCTTCTTGAAATATGCAGGGATGAACCACCGGGGCATCCCCAAGCTTAGACCTTTCACTCTTCTCGATCACATTATATCACCCTCTTCTATTGACCCTTGAAAACTTCCTTCACACCAAACTTCAAGCAAACTCGTTAGAGGGTTAGTGCATAATCAAAAATTCACATGTTCAGAGGTGACACAATCATTCTTAACACTTCTGGACATTGCACAAAACTTCTGAAAGTTAATGGAACAAAGAAACTCATTCAACTTAACAAAAGCGGCAATGCGAAATAAAAGGCAGAATCTGTCAAAAACAGAACAGTCCGTAAAGACGAATTTTAAGATGGCACCAGACTTGCTCAAATGGAAAAACTCAAAACTAATGAAAGTTGCGTACATATCTGAGGATCACGCTCGTAAATTGGCAGATTTTTTAGAATTTTCTACAGAGAAATAGGCCCAGATTCGTGACAGACAGCAATGCTGTTTCTGCGCAGCAATCCCAAATATAACATCAACTTTGACATAGAAACTTTACTTGGCACAACAAAACACAAAACTAAGATAAGGAGAGGTTGCTACAGTAGTAAACAACTTCCAAAACACAAATATAAAACAAAGTACTGTAGTAAAAAAACACATGGGTTATCTCCCAAGAAGTTCTTTCTTTATAGCCATTAAGATGGGCTCAGCAGTTTTGGTGATGCACTCGCAAGAAATAGAAGTTGAAGCAAAAGAGAGCATCAAGAGGCAAATTCAAAACACATTTAAGTCTAACATGCTTCCTATGCATAAGAATCTTGTAAATAAACAAGTTCATGAAGAGCAAAGTAACAAGCATAGGAAAATAAAACAAGTGTAGCTTCAAAAATTTCAGCACATAGAGAGGTGTTTTAGTAACATGAAAATTTCTACAACCATATTTTCCTCTCTCATAATAACTTTCAGTAGCATCATGAGCAAACTCAACAATATAACTATCACATAAAGCATTCTTATCATGAGTCTCATGCATAAAATAATTACTACTCCCAACATAAGCATAATCAATTTTATTAGTTGTAGTGGGAGCAAATTCAACAAAGTAGCTATCAAATATAGGAGGTATATTGTAATCATAATCAAATTTATCCTCCATAACAGGTGGTAACAAAAGACTACTATCATTATAATCATCATAAATAGGAGGCAAAGTATCATCAAAGTAAATTTTCTCCTCAATGCTTGGGGGACTAAAAATATCATGCTCATCAAAGCCAGCTTCCCCAAGCTTAGAATTTTCCATAGCATTAGCAACAATGGTGTTCAAAGCATTCATACTAATAACATTCCCATTATCATGCATATAAAGTTCCATGGGTTTTTTAATTCTCTCTTCAAACACATCATGTCCTAATTCAAGATAAAGTTCATAAAGATCTCTCATATTTTTGTTGTTTTCCATTATGCCTAACTAGTGTAAACAAGAAACCAAATGTCGCAATTGCAGAGTCTAAAGAAAATAGCTTCGAGTACTTACAATGGCGCCGGAAAATAGCTTAGTAGCCGAGATCCGGAGTGTGAGTACCTTTTACCTTTCCTCCCCGGCAACGGCGCCAGAAAAGTGCTTGATGTCTACTTCCCCCTCCTTTTCAGAGTGTTGGGCCTCCAAGTGCAGAGGTTTGTAGAACAGCAGCAAGTTTTCCCTTAAGTGGATCACCCAAGGTTTATCGAACTCGGGGAGGAAGAGGTCAAAGATATCCCTCTCATGCAACCCTGCAACCACAAAGCAAGAAGTCTCTTGTGTCCCCAACACACCAAATAGGTGCACTAGTTCGGCGAAGAGATAGTGAAATACAGGTGGTATGAATATATATGAGCAGTAGCAACGGTGCCAGAAAATAGCTTGCCGTGTAGTTGATGGTGGTAGTATTGCAGCAGTAGTAACACAAAAAAGTAAACAAGCAGTAGTAACTCAACAGTATTTAGGAACAAGGCCTAGGGATTACACTTTCACTAGTGGACACTCTCAACATTGATCACATAACAGAATAGATAAATGCATACTCTACACTTTTGTTGGATGATGAACACATTGCGTAGGATTACACGAACCCTCAATGCCGGAGTTAACAAGCTCCACAATAATGCTCATATTTTAGTAACCTTTAGTGTAAGATAGATCAAAAGACTAAACCAAGTACTAGCATAGCATGCACACTGTCACCTTCATGCATATGTAGGAGGAATAGATCACATCAATATTATCATAGCAATAGTTAACTTCGCAATCTACAAGAGATCATGATCATAGCATAAACCAAGTACTAACACGGTGCACGCACTGTCACCTTTGCACACATGCAGGAGGAATAAAACTACTTTAATAACTTTGCTAGAGTAGCACATAGATAAATTGTGATACGATGCACATTGCAATCATAAAGAGATATAAATAAGCACTTCACTACGCTCTTCAACAGTGAATAAGTACTTCGTGAAATATAGCCTAAGAGACCCACACGGTGCACACACTGTCACCTTTACACACGTGGGACAAGGAGTCTCCGGAGATCACATAAGTAAAACCCACTTGACTAGCATAATGACATCTAGATTACAAGCATCATCATATGAATCTCAATCATGTAAGGCAGCTCATGAGATTATTGTATTGAACTACATAGGAGAGAGATGAACCACATAGCTACCGGTACAGCCCCGAGCCTCGATGGAGAACTACTCCCTCTTCATGGGAGCAGCAGCGGTGATGAAGATGGCGGTGAAGATGGCAGCGGTGTCGATGGAGAAGCCTTCCGGGGCACTTCCCCGCTCCGGCAGGGTGCCGGAACAGAGACTCCCCCCAGATCTTGGCTTCGCGATGACGGCGGCTCTGGAACTTTTCTCGTATCGTGTCTTTTTCCGTAAGGGTTTTCGATGCAGGGGCTTTATATAGGCGAAGAGGCGGCGCAGGAGGGTCAACGAGGCGACGAGACCATAGGGTGGCGCGGCCAGGGCCTGGGCCGCGCCACCATGTCATCTGGGCCCACCAGGGCCCCTCTGGTGGCTCTCGGGTGTTCTGGATGCTTCCGGGCAAAATAGGAACCTGGGCATTGATTTCGTCCAATTCCGAATATTTCGTTACTAGGATTTCTGAAACCAAAAACAGCAGAAACAGGAACTGCACATCTCGTCAATAGGTTAGTTCCGGGCATAAATATGACATATAATGTATATAAAACATGTAGATATCATCAATAAAGTAGCATGGAACATAAGAAATTATCGATACGTTGGAGACGTATCAAGAGCCAAGTCTCATTTCGGTATCAATACACAAATACGCTAGTCTCGTTTCGGAATGGTGATTCATACGACACATGTGCATATGCAACACCGAAGGACGAAGTTTCACAAAGTTAGAAGTCTCGGTAGTCGTCACAAGTGTCGTCATACACCTCACAATGTAGCTACTAACCTAAACTACAATCACATAGAACATGACCAACATGGTCACGATGACCATCATCACGAAGGCCATGGTCTTCATCCGGTTCCTCCTCATGTCCCTCATCTCTCCCGCTAGATAACGGGCGTATCTTCCTTCCGCCTCCACCCTAGTGGGGTATCCCTTGTAGCTGTTGCCGCTGAAGCGGTGCACCTGTCTCCGACAGTCCTCCCAGTCGTCGTAGACTCCAGGAACCCTCCCCTTGTACACGACATATGTCGTCGGCATCTCCATGCACAAGACAAATAAAACGTTAGTACCAATGCAATTAACAAGTGCCAACTCAAATAAGAGACAAGTAATATGAACTAAATAGCATGTGCCTCATACTTTGTCGGTCGAAACAAATAGTAACATTCAGGGATGGGGTAAGTGAAGCCAAGTAGGATGCACAACAGATTGATATTTGTGCCATCACACTAGGTTCACTCACCCCACCCCAGAGTGTACAAGTGACCAAACATTCTAATCATCGGCCAACGCAATGAACAAGTGCCAACTCAAATAAGAGACAAGTAGTATGAACTAAATAGCATGTGCCTCATACTTTGTTGGTCGAAATAAATATTAACATACAGGGATGGGGTCAGCGAGGCTAGGTAGGATGCACAATAGATTGATATTTGTGGCCATCACACCAAGCCTCACTGGCCCCACCCCGGAGTGCAAGTGACCAAACATTTTAATCATCGGCCAATGCAATTAAGAAGTGCCAACTCAAATAAAAGACAAGTAGTACGAATTAAATAGCGTGCCTCATACTTTGTCGGTCGAAACAAATATTAACATCCAGGGATGGAGTCAGTGAGGCTAGGTAGGATGCACAATAGATTGATACTTGTGGCCATCGCACCAAGGCTCACTGGCTCCACCCCCGAGTGTACGAGTGACCGAACATTCTAATCATCGGCGAACTCCAAATACGAGGCAAGTAGGGGTCGAGTAAATGCAAATAATTATTAAGGTATCTACGCCATAATCTTGAAATATATAGCAAAGTAAATGAAACTATAGACACAGGTTCACATGCACATCCATACAAACTAAATAAAGGCGACAAGTCGATTCTATGGGAATATATAGCAATTATTACAATACGGAAGTTCAAGGACATATCGTTCAAGCTTTAGCAATAGTGTTCCCGTCGTAGGATCAGGTTGTACGCCTAGGGGGGAATGGACGGCAGCCCTCAAGCGTGTTGAACGGCCTCTCATCACGCGACATCTCCAAGCGGAGTTCTATCTCGTCATTAGGTGGTAGACCGTAGCCGTAGAAGAACTCGCCAGACCTATTGTTGACATCATGCACGATTATCGTGCAAATGAACTGCTGGATGCGACCCCAGTTCTTTCTAATCTCTCTATCAGGGGCATCCGCCATGTTTACAAACCTCTCTCTGAGACTCTCTGGCAGCAACATGTCATCTGCGTACTTTATGTACTCCTGCATCTGAAGGATGGCGTACCACGCGTCCATCCCATTGTCTTCCTTCGACTGCCTGAGGCAGGGGAAGTTGGTTGTGTGGGTTAAGACCAAGCCTCCTCGGGATTTCCTCTCTACTTTGAGGGGGCCTGCCTTGTTGGCGAAGCCGGTGAGAGCATCATTGAGAAGGGCCCTGATGTTGGTGTAGTCTTTCTTCTTGTCCCTACCCGAGTCGAGATAGACTGCATGCGAGTGTTGCGGGTGCACGACGATGAGGGTGCAGTACATGTCTCTGCGGAAAACACACGGATTAACCTTTGGAAATGCAAATGGAGATATAGGATAGAATGGTGATGGGGACTAGCGAGTGATTACTTACTCGGGGAAGTAAGGGATGAGAATGGCGCCCTTCTTAATGTTCGCCAGCATGAAATCCTCGACCTGCCGGGTGGCAATCGCCCGATCCCCAGCGTTGCAGATGATGCTCTCCCGCATATAGAAGGGGTCCATTATCGCGATGGTCGGCGTCTCCTCCTTAACAATCTGGGTTTTCACTTTCTTTTATGTTTCTTTTCTTTTCCCCAAATCCTATACAAAAATGAGTTATGCATTACAAAAAATATGAGTTATGCATTGCAAAAAATATGAGTTATACATACACAAAATATTGACCAACACAATATTAATTAGTCATACATAAAATATTGGCCATGACCATATGAGTAGTTATGAATTACACAAAATATGAGTTATACATTGCAAATAAAGTTTTACATCATCGATTGAGAAGAGTGTTTCACTTTCTTCTTGCTTTTCTTGCTCGTCGTTGAATAATTTAGCCCCGTGTCGTGACTTCTTCTTTTGAAGGGTCGACCTGACCTCGGTAGCGTGGTCCTGCTTCTTCTTGTGGTGTATGTTGTGTCTTCGTCCTCGGATTCTTCCATCATTGGGTCTCCGACTTGTCCTTCGAAGTCTTCCTCGTTGGCGACTCCATCCATTCCGACGATGGTCCTCTTGCCTCTCCTCACGATAACACGGCTAGGCCTGGATGGGTCGGTTATGAAGAAGCATTGGTGCACGTGTTCTGCCAGTACCCATGGCTCATTCTGCGCGGTGGCGTTCGTGGACTTTGATTTGTTGGCTTCGGGTAGAAACATGGTGGTGAAATACCGGTCTTCTTTTGTGACGCTCTTAGCCCATCTGATACGGAACATCGGCACTTTCTCCCCAGCGTAGCTAAGCTCCCAGATTTCCTCGATTCTTCCGTAGTATCTAGTCTTTACGTCACCCGTCCAGGAATCCATCGTTACCCCTGAGTTCTGGTAAACACTGTTCTTGTCTTTTTCTTCCGTGTAGAATGTGTACCCGTTGATATCGTACGCTTGGTAAGTCATGATGTTGGGCGCGGGGCCATGTGACAAGGCCAATACTAGTTTATCCTTGTCAGAATCCATTGGTGGGGGATTAGCATCAATGTGGTCTTTGAACCAGCGCGCGAAAGAGGAGTTGTGCTCTCTGTATATTTCTGCTTCCGTCATCATCGGCTTGCCACTGTTCTCTATCATGGTTTTGTGCTCTTTCAACCAAGGATCGATCAAGTCAATGTGTTGTAGCGCTACTAAGTTGGCCCTGTCAAAGTCGGAACTCCGACCAGACATGTGCACGTGCAGTTCCTTCCTTCCATTTTTGTGGCCAAGGTTTAATCGAACCTAGGAGAGAAGCACGTTGAAGGTTGATGGTGGCGAAATGTGATGCGGCGCAACAACAGGGATTCCGGCGCCAACGTGGAACCTGCACAACACAACCCAAGTACTTTGTCCCAACGAAACAGTGAGGTTGTCAATCTCAACGGCTTGCTGTAACAAAGGATTAAACGTATTGTGTGGAAGATGTTTGCAAGAAAACAGTAAACAAGTATTGCAGTAGATTGTATGCTATGTAAAGAATAGGACCGGGGTCCACAGTTCACTAGAGGTGTCTCTCCCATAAGATAAAAGCATGTTGGGTGAACAAATTACAGTCGGGCAATTGACAAATAGAGAAGGGCATAACAATGCATATACATGATATGATAAATATAGTGAGATTTAATCCGGGCATTACGACAAAGTACATAGACCGCCATCCAACTACATCTATGCCTAAAAAGTCCACCTTCAGGTTATCATCCGAACCCCATTCAGTATTAAGTTGCAAAGCAACAGACAATTGCATTAAGTATGGTGCGTAATGTAATCGACAACTACATCCTTAGACATAGAATCAATGTTTTATCCCTAGTGGCAACAGCACATCACAACCTTAGAACTTTCTGTCACTGTCCCAGGTGTCAATGAAGGCATGAACCCACTATCGAGCATAAATACTCCCTCTTGGAGTTAAGAGTACAAACTTGGCCAGAGCCTCTACTAATAACGGAGAGCATGCAAGATCATAAACAACACATAAACAATAGATTGATAATCACCATAACATAGTATTCTCTATCCATCGGATCCCGACAAACACAACATATAGTATTACAGATAGATGATCTTGATCATGCTAGGCAGCTCACAAGATCCAACAATGAAGCACAACAAGGAGAAGACAACCATCTAGCTACTGCTATGGACCCATAGTCCAGGGGTGAACTACTCACTCATCACTCCGGAGGCGATCATGGCGATGAAGAGTCCTCCGGAGATGAATCCCCTCTCCAGGGTGCCGGAGGCGATCTCCTGAATCCCCCGAGATGGGATTCGGCGGCGGCGTCTCGAAGGTTTTCCATATCGTGGCTCTCGGTAGGGGTTTCGCGACGGAGGCTATTTGTAGGCGGAAGGGTAGGTCACGGCACGAGGGCCCAGGGGCAGGCCGGCGCGGCCAGGGCCTGGGCCGCGCCGCCCTGTCACCTGGCCACCTCGTGGCCCCACTTCGACTCTCCTTCGGTCTTCTGGAAGCTTCGTGGCAAAATAAGACCCTGGGCGGTGATTTCGTCCAATTCCGAGAATATTTCGTTACTAGGATTTCTGAAACCAAAAACAGCAGAAAACAGCAACTGGCTCTTCGGCATCTTGTTAATAGGTTAGTTCCAAAATGCGTAAATACGACATATAATGTGCATAAAACATGTAGGTATCATCAATAAAGTAGCATGGAACATAAGAAATTATCGATACGTTGGAGACGTATCAGCATCCCCTTAGTTCTGCTCGTCCCGAGCAGGTAAAACGATAACAAAGATAATTTCTGAAGTGACATGCCATCATAATCTTGATCATACTATTTGTAAACATATGTAATGAATGCAGCGATCAAAACAATGGTAATGATATGAGTAAACAAGTGAATCATAAAGCAAAGACTTTTCATGAATAGTACTTCAAGACAAGCATAAATAAGTCTTGCATAAGAGTTAACTCATAAAGCAATAAATCAAAGTAAGGGTGTTGAAGCAACACAAAGGAAGATTAAGTTTCAGCGGTTGCTTTCAACTTATAACATGTATATCTCATGGATATTGTCAACATAAAGTAATATAACAAGTGCAATATGCAAGTATGTAGGAATCAATGCACAGTTCACACAAGTGTTTGCTTCTTAAGGTGGAGGGAGATAGGTAAACTGACTCAACAATAAAAGTAAAAGAATGGTCCTTCAAAGAGGAAAGCATCGATTGTTGTATTTGTGCTAGAGCTTTTATTTTGAAAACATGAAACAATTTTGTCAACGGTAGTAATAAAGCATATGAGTTATTTAAATTATATCTTACAAGTTGCAAGCCTCATGCATAGTATACTAATAGTGCCCGCACCTTGTCCTACTTAGCTTGGACTACCGGATCTTTGCATGCCATGTTTCAACCAAGTGTCACAAAGGGGTACCTCCATGCCGCCTGTACAAAGGTCTAAGGAGAAAGCTCGCATTTTGGATTTCTCGCTTTTGATTATTCTCAACTTAGACATCCATACCGGGACAACATGGACAACAGATAATGGACTCCTCTTTAATGCATAAGCATGTAGCAAAATTATTATTCTCATATGAGATTGAGGATATATGTCCAAACTGAAACTTCCACCATGATTCATGGCTTTAGTTAGCGGCCCAATGTTCTTCTCTAACAATATGCATGCTCCAATCATTAAGGTGATAGATCCTTCAGACAAGACGGACATGCATAGCAACTCACATGATATTCAATAAAGAGTAATTGATGGCGTTCCCCAGAAGCATGGTTATCGCACAACAAGCAACTTAATAAGAGATAAAGTGCATAAGTACATATTCAATACTACGATAGTTTTTAAGGCTATTTTGTCCCATGAGCTATATATTGCAAAGGTGAATGATGGAATTTTAAAGGTAGCACTCAAGCAATTTACTTTGGAATGGCAGAGAAATACCATGTAGTAGGTAGGTATGGTGGACACAAATGGCATAGTAGTTGGCTCAAGGATTTTGGATGCATGAGAAGTATTCCCTCTCGATACAAGGTTTAGGCTAGCAAGGTTATTTGAAGCAAACTCAAGGATGAACCGGTGCAGCAAAACTTACATAAAAGACATATTGTAAACATTATAAGACTCTACACCGTCTTCCTTGTTGTTCAAAACTCAATACTAGATATTATCTAGACCTTAGAGAGACCAAATATGCAAACCAAATTTTAGCAAGCTCTATGTATTTCTTCATTAATGGGTGCAAATCATATGATGCAAGAGCTTAAACATGAGCACAACAATTGCAAAGTATCACATTATCCAAGACATTTTTAGAGTTACTACATGTAGCATTTTCCAATTCCAACCATATAACAATTTAACGAAGAAGAAACTTCGCCTTGAACATTATGAGTAAAACCTAAGGACATATTTGTCCATATGCAACAGCGGAGCGTGTCTCTCTCCACAAAGTGAATGCTAGGATCCATTTTATTCAAAAAAAACAAAAACAAAAACAAACCGACGCTCCAAGTAAAGAACACAAGATGTGACTGAATAAAAATATAGTTTCAGGGAGGAACCTGATGATTTTGTCGATGAAAAAGGGGACGCCTTGGGCATCCCCAAGCTTAGACGCTTGAGTCTTCTTAGAATATGCAGGGATGAACCACGGGGGCATCCCCAAGCTTAGAGCTTTCACTCCTCTTGATCATAGTATATCATACTCCTCTCTTGATCCTTGAAAACTTCCTTCACACCAAACTTCAAGCAAACTCATTAGAGGGTTAGTGCACAATTAATAATTCACATGTTCAGAGGTGGCACAATCATTCTTTACACTTCTGGACATTGCATAAAGCTACTGGACATTAATGGATCAAACAAATTCATCCAACATAGCAAAAGAGGCAATGCGAAATAAAAGGCAGAATCTGTCAAAAACAGAACAGTCCGTAAAGACGAATTTTAAAGTGGTACCAGACTTGCTCAAATGGAAAAACTCAAAACTAATGAAAGTTGCGTACATATCTGAGGATCACGCTCGTAAATTGGCAGATTTTGTCGAATTTTCTACAGAGACCTGTGCCCAGATTCGTGACAGACAGCAATGCTGTTTCTGCGCAGCGATCCCAAATATAACATCAACTTTAACATAGAAACTTTACTTGGCACAAAAACATGATAAGGAGAGGTTGCTACAGTAGTAAACAACTTCCAAGACTCAAATATAAAACAAAGTACTGTAGTAAAAACATGGGTTATCTCCCAAGAAGTGCTTTTCTTTATAGCCATTAAGATGGGCTCAGTAATTTTAATGACTCAAAGAAATAAGAGTTGAAGCAAAAGAGAGCATCAAGAAGCAAATTCAAAACACATTTAAACCTAACCCACTTCCTATGAAAAGGAATCTTGTACACAAATAAATTCATGAATAACAAAGTGACAAGCATAGAAAAGCAACACAAGTGCAATTTCAAGATTCTCAACATAAAGAGGGGAAACTTAATATTATTAAGATGCATATAACCATGTTTCCCTCTCTCATAATAATTTTCAGTAGCATCATGAACAAACTCAGCAATATAACTATCACATAAAACATTCTTGTCATGAGCCACATGCATAAAATTATTACTCTCCACATAAGCATAATCAATTTTATTAGTTGTAGTGGGAGCAAATTCAACAAAATAGCTATCACTATTATTCTCATCACCATAATCATCATATATAGGAGGCATATTGTAATCATAATTAATTTTCTCCTCAATAGTAGGTGGACTGAAAATATCATATTCATCATTGCAAGCATCATATATAGGAGGTAAAGTATCATCAAAGTAAATTTTCTCCTCCATGCTTGGGGGACTAAAAATATCACAACCAGCTTCCCCAAGCTTAAATTCTTCCATAGCTTTAGCAATAATAGTGTTCAAAGAGTTCATGCTAATAACATTGCTACAACTATTTTGCAAACAAAGTTCCATGGGTTTTTTAATTTTCTCTTCAAACACATCATGTCCTAATTCAATATAAAGTTCATAAAGATCTCTAATTTTTTTGTTGTTTTCCATTATGCCTAACTAGTGAAAATAAAAACAAGTACAGGACTAGACATGATAACAAATTAAATTTTTGTGTTTTTGATATAGAGAGCAAGACAGTAAATAAAGTAAAACTAGCAACTAATTTTTTTGTGTTTTGTTTAGGTGCATCAAACAAAGTAGTAAATAAAATAAAGCAAGACAAAAACAAAGTAAAAAGATTGAGAAGTGGAGACTCCCCTTGCAGCGTGTCTTGATCTCCCCGGCAACGGCGCCAGAAAAAGAGCTTGATGGCGTGTAACTCACACGTTCGTTGGGAACCCCAAGAGGAAGGTATGATGCGCACAGTAGCAAGTTTTCCCTCAGAAAGAAACCAAGGTTTAATCGAACCAGTAGGAGCCAAGAAGCACGTTGAAGGTTGATGGTGGCGAAATGTGATGCGGCGCAACAACAGGGATTCCGGCGCCAACGTGGAACCTGCACAACACAACCAAAGTACTTTGTCCCAACGAAACAGTGAGGTTGTCAATCTCACCGGCTTGCTGTAACAAAGGATTAAACGTATTGTGTGGAAGATGTTTGCAAGAAAACAATAAAACAAGTATTGCAGATTGTATGCTATGTAAAGAATAGGACCGGGGTCCACAGTTCACTAGAGGTGTCTCTCCCATAAGATAAAAGCATGTTGGGTGAACAAATTACAGTCGGGCAATTGACAAATAGAGAAGGGCATAACAATGCATATACATGATATGATAAATATAGTGAGATTTAATCCGGGCATTACGACAAAGTACATAGACCGCCATCCAACTACATCTATGCCTAAAAAGTCCACCTTCAGGTTATCATCCGAACCCCATTCAGTATTAAGTTGCAAAGCAACAGACAATTGCATTAAGTATGGTGCGTAATGTAATCGACAACTACATCCTTAGACATAGAATCAATGTTTTATCCCTAGTGGCAACAGCACATCACAACCTTAGAACTTTCTGTCACTGTCCCAGGTGTCAATGAAGGCATGAACCCACTATCGAGCATAAATACTCCCTCTTGGAGTTAAGAGTACAAACTTGGCCAGAGCCTCTACTAATAACGGAGAGCATGCAAGATCATAAACAACACATAAACAATAGATTGATAATCACCATAACATAGTATTCTCTATCCATCGGATCCCGACAAACACAACATATAGTATTACAGATAGATGATCTTGATCATGTTAGGCAGCTCACAAGATCCAACAATGAAGCACAACAAGGAGAAGACAACCATCTAGCTACTGCTATGGACCCATAGTCCAGGGGTTAACTACTCACTCATCACTCCGGAGGCGATCATGGCGATGAAGAGTCCTCCGGGAGATGAATCCCCTCTCCGGCAGGGTGCCGGAGGCGATCTCCTGAATCCCCCGAGATGGGATTCGCGGCGGCGGCGTCTCAGTAAGGTTTTCCGTATCGTGGCTCTCGGTACTGGGGGTTTCGCGACGGAGGCTATTTGTAGGCGGAAGGGTAGGTCAAGTGGCGGCACGAGGCCCAGGGGGCCGGCGCGCCGGGCCTGGCCGCGCCGCCTGTCACCTGGCCACCTCGTGGCCCCACTTCGACTCTCCTTCGGTCTTCTGGAAGCTTCGTGGCAAAATAAGACCCTGGGCGGTGATTTCGTCCAATTCCGAGAATATTTCGTTACTAGGATTTCTGAAACCAAAAACAGCAGAAAAAAGAATCGCTCTTCGGCATCTTGTTAATAGGTTAGTTCCGAAAATGCGTAAATACGACATATAATGTGCATAAAACATGTAGGTATCATCAATAAAGTAGCATGGAACATAAGAAATTATCGATACGTTGGAGACGTATCACCCGTCAAAGTCGGAAGTCCGACCAGACATGTGCACGTGCAGTTCCTTCCTTCCATTTTTGTGGCCTACTCCCTCGAACCTGCGGAGGTGCTTGTTTTGAGGCAAACCAACAGGGTCCTCGATGTCTAGATAATTCGTGCAGAAAGAGATGCACTCTTCGGTGAGCCAGCCCTGGACGATGCTTCCATCCGGATGTGACCTGTTACGAACGTATCCTTTAATGACCCCATTCATTCTTTCAAACGGCATCATGTTGTGTAAGAATGCCGGCCCTAGACTGATGATATCATCCATGATATGGACCAACAGATGGACCATCACGTCAAAGAATGCAGGCGGGAAGTACATCTCAAGCTCACATAGGATCACCACGATCTCTTCCTGGAGCCTTGCGAGTTTCTTCACGCTTATCGACTTCCGAGTTATGACGTCGAAGAAGTTACAGAGCCCAGTCAGCGTTGCACGGACATGGTCATCCATTATACCTCGGATTGCAACCGGAAGAATCTGCGTCATCATCACGTGACAGTCATGAGACTTCATGCCGCTGAAGTTTCGTTTCTTGGGGTCCATGTATCTGCTTATTAGCCCGGAGTAACCGAAGGGCACTCTGACTCCTAGAAGGCAATTGAAAAATTGATCGACCTCGGCCGGACTAAAAGTGAAGCAGGAGGGGGGACAGTAATAGTCTGGCTGCTTAATCCTTTTGCGCTTCTGACCGCCGTCCGCCTCCTCCTCCGACTGTCCCTCTTGGGCCGCCGGGATCTGAAGCTCTTCCCTGATGCCCAAAACTTTCAGGTCGTGTCTTGCTTTCGGCCCATCTTTGGTCCGGTCCGGCATGTTGAGAAGAGTGCCAAGCAAGCTCTCCCACACGTTCTTTGTAATATGCATGACATCAAGGCAGTGAGGTGTGATACGCGTGAAGCACACGTCCGTTGGGAACCCCAAGTGGAAGGTATGATGCGTATAGAAGCAAGTTTCCTCAGTATGAAACCAAGGTTATCGAACCAGTAGGAGCCAAGAAGCACGTGAAGGTTGTTGGTGGAGGAGTGTAGTGCGGCGCAACACCGTGAAACCGGCGCCAACGTGGAACCTGCACAACACAATCAAGATACTTCGCCCCAACGTAACAGTGAGGTTGTCAATCTCACCGGCTTGCTGAAAACAAAGGATTAAACGTATCGAGTGGAAGCTGGTGTTTGTTTGCAAAGAACAGTAAGAACAATGATTGCAGATTGTATTCAGATGTAAAAGAATGGACCGGGGTCCACAGTTCACTAGTGGTGTCTCTCCAATAAGATAACTAACATGCTGGGTGAACAAATTACAGGTGGGCAATTGAAAAATAAAGATTCAATACATATCAATGATGATTACTATGAGATTTAATCAGGGCATTACGACAAAGTACATAGACCGCTATCCAGCATGCATCTATGCCTAAATAATCCACCTTCGGGTTAGCATCCGCACCCCCTCCAGTATTAAGTTGTAAACAACAGATAATTGCATTAAGTATGGTGTGTAATGTAATCAACACAAATATCCTTAGACAAAGCATCGATGTTTTATCCCTAGTAGCAACAACACATCCACAACCTTAGAACTTTCTGTCACTGTCCCAGATTAAATGGAGGCATGAACCCACTATCGAGCATAAATACTCCCTCTTGGAGTTACAAGTATCAACTTGGCCAGAGCCTCTACTAGCAACGGAGAGCATGCAAGAACATAAACAACACATATATGATAGATTGATAATCAACTTGACATAATATTCTAGATTCATCGGATCCCACCAAACACAACATGTAGCATTACAAATAGATGATCTTGATCATGTTAGGCAGCTCACAAGATCTAAACAATGATAGCACAAGCGGAGAAGACAACCATGTAGCTACTGCTATGGACCCATAGTCCAAGGATGAACTACTCACGCATCAATCCGGAGGCGGGCATGATGATGTAGAGCCCCTCCGGTGATGATTCCCCTCTCCGGCAGGGTGCCGGAGGCGATCTCCTGAATCCCCGAGATGGGATTGGCGGCGGCGGCGTCTCTGGAAGGTTTTCCGTATCGTGGCTCTCGGTACAGAGGGTTTCGCGACGAAGGATTTAAGTAGGCGGAAGGGCAGGTCAGGGGGCGACGCGAGGGACCCACACGCTAGGGCCGCGCGGGCCCAAGCCTGGCCACGCCGCCCTAGTGTGGCGTCGCCTCGCGGCCCCACTTGGTATCTCCTCTAGTTTTCTGGAAGCTTCATGGAAAAATAGGACCCTGGGCGTTGATTTCGTCCAATTCCGAGAATATTTCATTTCTGAAACCAAAAACAGCAGAAAACAGCAACTGGCGCTTCGGCATCTTGTTAATAGGTTAGTGCCGGAAAATGTATAATAATGATGTAAAGTATGTATAAAACATTCAAGTATTGTCATAAAAGTAGCATGGAACATAAGAAATTATAGATACGTTTGAGACGTATCAAGCATCCCCAAGCTTAGTTCCTACTCGCCTCGAGTAGGTAAACGATAACACAAATAATTTCTGAAGTGACATGCTACCAACATAACCTTGATCAACATTATTGTAAAGCATATGAGATGAATGGAGTGATCTGAAGCAAAAGATTGCTAACAAAGATAATGACTAAACAAATGAATCATATAGCAAAACTTTTCATGAATAGTACTTTCAAGACAAGCATCAATAAGACTTGCATAAGAGCTAACTCATAAGCAATAAATTCTTAGTAGAATGCATTGAAGCAACACAAAGGATGATTAAGTTTCAGCAATTGCTTTCAACTTGTAACATGTATATCTCATGGATATTTGTCAACATAGAGTAATATAACAAGTGCAATAAGTAAACATGTAAGAATCAATGCACACAGTTAACACAAGTGTTTGCTTCTAAGATAGAAAGAAGTGGGTAAACTGACTCAACATAAAGTAAAAGAATGGCCCTTCGCAGAGGGAAGCATGGATTACTATTTTTGTGCTAGAGCTTTTATTTTGAAAACATAGAAACAATTTTATCAACGGTAGTAATAATTCATATGTGCTATGCATAATACTTCCTACAAGTTGCAAGTCTCATGCATAGAGTACTAATAGTGCTCGCACCTTGTCCTAATCAGCTCGGATAACACGGATTATCATCGCATGACATATGTTTCAACCAAGTGTCACAAAGGGGTACCTCTATGCCGCCTGTACAAAGGTCTAAGGAGAAAGCACGCATTGGATTTCTCGCTTTTGATTATTCTCAACTTAGACATCCATACCGGGACAACATAGACAACAGATAATGGACTCCTCTTTTAATGCTTAAGCATTCAACAACAGATAAAATTCTCATAAGAGATTGAGGTTGTATGTCCAAACTGAAACTTCCACCATGATACATGGCTTTAGTTAGCGGCCCAATGTTCTTCTCTAACACATGCATACTCAAACCATTTGATCATGAAATCGCACTTACTTCAGACAAGACGAACATGCATAGCATCTCACATGATATCCAACAAAGGTAAAAAGTTGATGGCGTCCCCAGAAACATGGTTACCGCTCAACAAGCAACTTATAAGAACTAAGACACATAACTACATATTCATCACCACAATAGTTTTTAAGCTATTTGTCCCATGAGCTATATATTGCAAAGATAAAGGAATGAAATTTTAAAGGTAGCACTCAAGTAATTTACTTTGGAATGGCAGAAAAATACCACATAATAGGTAGATATGGTGGACACAAATGGCATGGGTTTTGGCTCAAGGTGTTTGGATGCACGAGAAGCATTTCCTCTCAGTACAAGGCTTTGGGCTAGCAAGGTTGTTTGAAGCAAACACAAGTATGAACAGGTACAGCAAAACTTACACAAAAACATATTGCAAGCATTATAAGAATCTACACTGTCTTCCTTGTTGTTCAAACACTTTACCAGAAAATATCTAGACTTAGAGAGACCAATCATGCAAACCAAATTTAACAAGCTCTACGGTAGTTCTCCATTAATAGATTAAACTACATGATGCAAGAGCTTAAACATGATCTATGAGAGCTCAAAACAATTGCCCAGTTATTCCAAACCATATGCAGCATTTTCTGATTCCAACCAAATAGCAATCAACGAAGCAATTTTCAGCCTTCGCCATGAACATTAAAGCACAATTAAGAACACAAGTGTTCCATATGAAAAAGCGGAGCGTAATATCTCCAATATAAGGATGGTGGGATCCAACTTTATTCAAACCAAAACGAAAATAAAAGCAAACCGACGCTCCAAGTAAAGAACATAAGATGTGACGGAATAAAAATATAGTTTCACTAGAAGTGACCTGATAAGTTGTCGATAAAGAAGGGGATGCCTTGGGCATCCCTAAGCTTAGATGCTTGAGTCTTCTTAAAATATGCAGGGATGAACCACCGGGCATCCCCAAGCTTAGACCTTTCACTCTTCTTGATCATAGTATATCATCCTCTTCTCTTGACCCTTGAAAACTTCCTCTACACCAAACTTCAAGAAAACTCATTAGAGGGTTAGTGCATAACTAAAAATTCACATATTCAGAGGTGAAATAATCATTCTTAACACTTCTGGACATTTCACAAAGCTTCTAAAAGTTAATGGAACAAAGAAACTCATTCAACATAGCAAAAGCGGCAATGCGAAATAAAAGGCAGAATCTGTCAAAAACAGTCTGTAAAGACGAATTTTGCAGGGGCACTTAACTTGCTCAAACGGAAAAACTCAAAACTAATGAAAGTTGCGTAGGTATCTGAGGATCACGTACGTAAATTGGCAGATTGTTTTGATTTTTTTACAGAGAGATCTGAGCGAATTCGTGACAGACAGCAATTCTGTTTCTGCGCAGCAATCCAAATCTAGCATCAACTTTAACATAGAGACTTTACTTGGCACAAAAACATGATAAGGAGAGGTTGCTACAGTAGTAAACAACTTCCAAGACTCAACAATACAGTAAATAAAATGAAACATGGGTTATCTCCCAAGAAGTGCTTTTCTTTAACGCCTTTTAGCTAGGCGCAGAAAGTGCAAATCAAGTAACATCAAGAGAAGAAGCATCAACATCATAACTTGTTCTAATAATAGAATCAAAAGGCAACTTCATTCTCTTTCTAGGGAAGTGTTCCATACCTTTCTTGAGAGGAAATTGATACTTAATATTACCTTCCTTCATATCAATAACAGCACCAACAGTTCGAAGAAAAGGTCTTCCCAACACAATAGGACAAGATGCATTGCATTCAATATCCAAGACAACAAAATCAACGGGGACAAGGTTATTGTTAACCGTAATGCGCACATTATCAATCCTCCCCAAAGGTTTCTTTTTAGAATTATCAGCAAGATTAACATCCAAATAACAATTTTTCAATGGTGGCAAGTCAAGCATATCATAAATCTTCTTAGGCATAACAGAAATACTTGCACCAAGATCACATAAAGCATTACATTCAAAATCATTGAATTTCATCTTAATTATGGGCTCCCAACCATCTTCTAACTTCCTAGGAATAGAAACTTCAAGTTTTAATTTCTCTTCCCTAGCTTTAATGAGAGCATTTGTAATATGTTTTGTAAAGGCTAAATTTATAGCACTAGCATTAGGACTTCTAGCAAGTTTTTGTAAGAACTTTATAACTTCAGTAATATGACAATCATCAAAATCTAAACCATTATGTTCTACAACAATGGAATCATTGTCACCAATATTTTGAAAAATTTCAGCAGTTTTATCACAAGCAGTTTCAGCAGTTTCAGGCAATTTTGCACGCTTTGCACTAGGAGTAGAAACATTGCCAACACCAATTATTTTACCATTGATAGTAGGAGGTGTAGCAACATGTGAAGAATCAACATTACTAGTGGTGGTAATAGTCCAAACTTTAGCTACATTATTCTCTTTAGCAAGTTTTTCTTTTTCTTCTCTATCCCACCTAGCATGCAATTCAGCCAACATTCTAATATTATCATTAATTTGAACTTGGATGGCATTTGTTTTAGCAAACCTAGCATCTTTAACTTCCTCAGGCATAACTTTCAGTTTTAAAAGATCAACATCAAGAGCAAGACTATCAACCTTAGAAGCAAGAATATCAATTTTACCAAGCTTTTCTTCAACAGTTTTATTAAAAGCAGTTTGTGTACTAATAAATTCTTTAAGCATGACTTCAAGACCAGAGGGTACACTCTTATTATTGTTGTAAGAATTACCATAAGAATTACCATAACCACTACCATTATTAGAAGGATATGGCCTATAGTTGTTGTTACCATAATTATTTCTATAAGCATTGTTGTTGAAATTATTATTCTTAATGAAATTCACATCAACATTTTCTTCTTGAGCAACCAATGAAGCTAAAGGAACATTATTAGGATCAATATGAGATCTACCATTTGCAAGCATAAACATAATAGCATCAATCTTATCATCCAAAGAGGAGGTTTCTTCAACAGAATTTACCTTCTTACCTTGAGGAGTTCTTTCAGTGTGCCATTCAGAGTAATTGATCATCATATCATCAAGAAGTTTAGTCGCGGCACCCAAGGTGATGGACATAAAAGTACCTCCAGCAGCTGAATCCAATAGGTTCCTCGAGGAAAAATTCAATCCTGCATAAAAGGTTTGGATGATCATCCAAGTAGTCAGTCCATGGGTTGGGCAATTCTTTACCAAAGATTTCATTCTCTCCCATGCTTGAGCAACATGTTCATTATAAAATTGCTTAAAGTTCATAATGCTACTTCTCAAAGATATAATCTTAGCAGGAGGATAATATTTACCAATAAAAGCATCTTTACATTTAGTCCATGAATCAATACTATTCTTAGGCAAAGAAAGCAACCAATCTTTAGCTCTTCCTCTTAATGAGAAAGGAAACAATTTCAGTTTTATAATATCACCATCTATATCCTTATACTTTTGCATTTCACAAAGTTCAACAAAATTATTAAGATGGGCAGCAGCATCATCAGTACTAACACCAGAAAATTGCTCTCTCATAACAAGATTCAGTAAAGCAAGTTTAATTTCATAGAATTCTGTTGTAGTAGCAGGTGGAGCAATAGGATTACTTATAAAACCATTATTATTTGTGCTAGTGAAATCACACAACTTAGTATTTTCAGGAGTACCCATTGTAGCAGTAATAAAGTAACTAAGCAAATAGAATAAAATAAAGTAAAGACAAGTAACTAATTTTTTTGTGTTTTGATATAGAATAGGTAAATAAGACAGAAAATAAAGTAACTAATTTTTTTGTGTTTTTGATAATAAGCAAACAAGACAGTAAATAAAATAAAGTAAACCAAGACAAAAACAAAGTAAAGAGATTGGATTGGAGACTCCCCTTGCAGCGTGTCTTGATCTCCCCGGCAGCGGCGCCAGAAATTTAGCTTGATACGCGTGAAGCACACGTCCGTTGGGAACCCCAAGTGGAAGGTATGATGCGTATAGAAGCAAGTTTCCTCAGTATGAAACCAAGGTTATCGAACCAGTAGGAGCCAAGAAGCACGTGAAGGTTGTTGGTGAAGGAGTGTAGTGCGGCGCAACACCAGTGAAACCGGCGCCAACGTGGAACCTGCACAACACAATCAAGATACTTCGCCCCAACGTAACAGTGAGGTTGTCAATCTCACCGCTTGCTGAAAACAAAGGATTAAACGTATCGAGTGGAAGCTGGTGTTTGTTTGCAAAGAACAGTAAGAACAATGATTGCAGATTGTATTCAGATGTAAAAGAATGGACCGGGGTCCACAGTTCACTAGTGGTGTCTCTCCAATAAGATAACTAACATGCTGGATGAACAAATTACAGGTGGGCAATTGACAAATAAAGATTCAATACATATCAATGATGATTACTATGAGATTTAATCAGGGCATTACGACAAAGTACATAGACCGCTATCCAGCATGCATCTATGCCTAAATAATCCACCTTCGGGTTAGCATCCGCACCCCTCCAGTATTAAGTTGTAAACAACAGATAATTGCATTAAGTATGGTGCGTAATGTAATCAACACAAATATCCTTAGACAAAGCATCGATGTTTTATCCCTAGTAGCAACAGCACATCCACAACCTTATAACTTTCTGTCACTGTCCCAGATTAAATGGAGGCATGAACCCACTATCGAGCATAAATACTCCCTCTTGGAGTTACAAGTATCAACTTGGCCAGAGCCTCTACTAGCAACGGAGAGCATGCAAGAACATAAACAACACATATATGATAGATTGATAATCAACTTGACATAATATTCTAGATTCATCGGATCCCACCAAACACAACATGTAGCATTACAAATAGATGATCTTGATCATGTTAGGCAGCTCACAAGATCTAAACAATGATAGCACAAGCGGAGAAGACAACCATCTAGCTACTGCTATGGACCCATAGTCCAAGGATGAACTACTCACGCATCAATCCGGAGGCGGGCATGATGATGTAGAGCCCCTCCGGTGATGATTCCCCTCTCCGGCAGGGTGCCGAGGCGATCTCCTGAATCCCCCGAGATGGGATTGGCGGCGGCATGTCTCTAGAAGGTTTTCCGTATCGTGGCTCTCGGTACAGAGGGTTTCGCGACGAAGGCTTTAAGTAGGCGGAAGGGCAGGTCAGGGGGCAACGCGAGGGACCCACACGCTAGGGCCGCGCGGGCCCAAGCCTGGCCGCGCCGCCCTAGTGTGGCGTCACCTCGCGGCCCCACTTCGTATCTCCTCCGGTCTTCTGGAAGCTTCATGGAAAAATAGGACCCTGGGCGTTGATTTCGTCCAATTCCGAGAATATTTCCTTTGTAGGATTTCTGAAACCAAAAATAGCAGAAAACAGCAACTGGCGCTTCGGCATCTTGTTAATAGGTTAGTGCCGGAAAATGTATAATAATGATGTAAAGTATGTATAAAACATTCAAGTATTGTCATAAAAGTAGCATGGAACATAAGAAACTATAGATACGTTTGAGACGTATCAAGGTGTATCGAGAATTTTCCAGTACGGCAAGTCCCAAAACACGGACCTCCTTTTCCATACACCAATGAGCGGCGTCGTCGTTGCCTTTTTCTTCTTCTTCTCTCCAGGCTTTTGACGAATCTTTCCCGGCGCAGGGCACTCCTTCCAACCTTTCAGTAATGTATCGATCTCTTCGCCGCTCTTCTTACGTGGAGGTCCTCGGGGTTCATTTGTACCATCGAACAGATCTCCACGCTTTCTCCACGGGTCAGTCTTCTGTAGCCACCTTCGATGCCCCATGTAAACTGTTTTCGAAGAGCCGGGATCCTTACCAAGCTGCAAAAACATCGTCTCTTCCATGCACCTGACACATGCCTTGTGTCCATGGCACACCTGGCACGAAATATAACCGTATCCGAGGTAGTCCTGCACCGTCGTGATCAACGCGGCTCTCAAAGGGAAATATTCTTCCGCGACGGCGTCCCATGTATCTACCCCTTCCTCCGCCCACAACGTTTCAAGCTCCTCTTTTAATAATTCGAGATACATGTTGATATCGTTTCCTGGCTGTGTCGGCCCTTGAATTAGCATACTCATCTGTATGTACTTCCTCTTCATGCACAGCCAGGGCGGGAGGTTGTAGATCCATACAAACACGGGCCATGTGCTATGTGTGCTGCTCTGGTTTCCGAACGGATTGAATCCGTCCGTGCTCGCACCCAACCTGATGTTTCTGGGTTCTGCCCCAAAACTTCCGAATTCATTGTCTAATGCTTTCCACTGGCTTGCATCCGAAGGGTGTGTCAGCACTGGGTGCTCAATCCGATCTTCATCATTCAACACTGCCTCCTTTCTTTCAGCGTGCCAGCGCATGAGCTTTGCTTCCTTGCGGTCCGCGTAGAACCGTTGCAGCCGGGGGGCGAGCGGGAAGTACCACACAACTTTCCGAGGAGCTTTCTTCTTCCCTTTCTTGTACCGTTCAGCGTCACACACAGGACATTTGGTCTTGTCCACGTGCTCCTTGCGATACATGATACAGTCGTTGATGCAGGCGTGATACTTTTCGTGGGGTAAGTCGAGAGGGCACGTGATTCTCTTGGCCTCGGCTAGACTACCAGGACACGTGTTCCCGGCAGGAAGGAGATCTTTCACGTATTCCAGAATGTCGTCGACGCTTGTGTCCGTCCATCCGTGTTTCGCCTTCATCTGCAGCACATCGAGCGCTACTCTCAAGCGGGACTCCCCCAACCCGCGACCTGAGTCGTACAACGGAGTATTCGAGTCTATCTCCAGTTGCTCAAGCTTTGATTTCCGCTTGGCGCCTTTCGTCTTTTCGAGAAGCAGATCTTGAAGATGAGGGTCCCGCACGACTGAAGCTAGCGGCACCTCTTCGTCGTCAAGGTTATTGTCGTCGTCAAGGTTATTATCGTCGTCAAGGTTATCGTCTTCTGCGACAAACTCTTCATCGTCATCAATATCATGATGCCCTCCTTCTTGCCGGCCATTATTACCACCTGCTGCCGTCGCCCCATTGACCTCCGCGCCATCATCGCTCATCCATTGAGTGTGTCCATGCATGAAACCATTAGTGAGCAGGTGCCCCTGCAATTTGCCTGAATACGGGTCAAACCATTTCCCTCGTTTGCATCTCCGGCACGGACACAATACCTCCGTGCGGTTATTTTCATACATGTCGATGATCGCGTGTTTCAGATATCTCATCACGATGCTTTCACTCATCTCGATAACCATTATCGCCTGCATGGTAAGATTACATAATTGATTAGAACCATGCATCCGTCGGTAGTTTTCACGGAAAATTTCGGCATGACCTTCCTACACGGTAGGACATAGGAGCGCCAGAAATGTGCCGAAACGGAAACTTAACGAATCAACATTTCGGCGCAACGTTGGCAACTCATTTTCAACGCCAACACACACAAGCACAAACACAACATATATATATATATGCCACACACGAGCTTTGCTTCAAATGTCCAATATACGTCGATTTCATTCCTCAATTTGTTCATTAATCACCTATTTGTTTGATATATTCGTCAACGAGATCGAGACGTCGCGCCGCTACCACGGCGTATGGAAGCCGACTTTCTAGATCTAGATCTAGATTGAGCGGTCAATGCGGGATAGTAGATCTAGATCTACATAGGGGGATGTGGGAGATGCATGTAGGAAGGGAAGATTTGCTCAAAAAATATGATTTTGTTTGGTCAAATTGGTGAAATTGGGGATAGAAATGGGCAAAAATGAGCTGGGTTGGGAGAAGGCTCGGGTTGTGTGGAGAAGTGGAGTGTAGTGAGTGTGTGAGTGAGTGTGCTGGTTGGTGGCTGAAATAACTCCCAGGTTATTGCCGGCGCACCTGGACCATGGCGCGCCGGCAATGTATACCCCATCCGGCTATAGTTGCTCCGGGCCAGGCCCAGGAAACAATGCCGGCGCACCAGTCTAGGAGCGCGCCGCAACAAATTACCGCCGGCGCGCACTGGCTGGTGCGCCGGCAATTTCCTGGGCCTGGCCCGAATCGGCCGAGCCCATGCCAGGAATTTTCCCCGCGCGTCTTCTCCGGAGGTGCGCCGGCAGTATGTCTGCACCGCCGGCGCGGCGACTTCCTGGTGCGTCGGCACCACTTTCCACCGGCGCACGTCCTAGGTGGTGCGCCGGCACATTTTGCCTCCACCTATAAGCTTTTTCCTAGTAGTGGTGGTTTTGGGTTTCAAACATGGAAATTTCAAAAAACTCCAGAAGCTTCATTTTAGGGAGACTAAGAAGGATCGATGCTTACCATTTTATTTTCATGTTTTAAACTTGTTTAAATCTTGGTCAAACCTAGGATTTGGCCAAGATTCAAATGGGCAGAAAATTAAAAAAAATCAAAAAAAATGAAAAACCAAAGTACATAGTCTTCTTATGTCATATAGTAAGCATTCAAGTTGTTAAACAAGGTCTAGACATATTCAAACCAGACAAATCATGTATCTATACCCCTAACCCCTAAACTCTATATATCTTATGAAGTCAAGCATGAAGAGAAGTGGTTTGGGGTTTCAAACATGGAAATTTCAAAAACCTCCCAAAAGCTCATTTTAGAGTGACTAAGAAGGATCCATGCTTACCTTTGCATTTTCATATTTTAAACTTGTTTAAATCATTGTCAAACCTAGGATTTGACCAAGATACAAATGGCCGGGCACAAAATAAAAAAAACCAGAAAAATGAAAAACAAAAGCACATAGTCTTCTTATGTCATATCGTAAGCATTCAAGTTGATAAACAAGGTCTAGGTATATCCAAACCAAAAAATCATGTATCTACCCCTGTCGATCTTATGAAGTCTAGCATGAAGAGAATTCGTTTTGGGTTTCAAACATGGAAATTTCAAGAACATCCCAAAAGCTTCTTTTTAGAGTCATTACTAAGAAGGATCTAGGCTTACCTTTTCATTTTCATGTTTTAAACTTGTTTAAATCCTGGTCAAATCAATCTAGGATTGACCAAGATTCAAGTGGGCATAAAATAAAAAAATGAAAAAAATGAAAAACCAAAGCACATATAAAGTCTTCTTAATTATGTCATATAGTAAGCATATATTGAAGTTGATAAACAAGGTCTAGACATATTCAAACTAGACAAATCATGTATCTACCCCCTAACCCTAAACCTAAACTCTGTCTTAATTATGAAGTCAAGCATGAAGAGAAGTGGTTTTCGGTTTCAAACATGGAAATTTGAAAAAACTCCCAAAAACTTCATTTTAGAGTGACTAAGAAGGATACATGCTTCCCTTTTCATTTTCATGTTTTATACTTGTTTAAATCTTGGTCAAACCTAGGATTTTACTAAGATTCAAATGTGCATCAAAATTCCAAAAAAATTCAGAAAAATGAAAAACCAAAGCACATAGTTTTCTTATGTCATATAGTAAGCATTAAAGTTGATAAACAAGGTCTAGACATATTCAAACAAGAAAAATCATGTTTCTACCCCTAACCCTAAACTCTGTCTTATGTAGTCAAGCATGAAGAGAAGTGGTTTTGGGTTTCAAACATGGAAATTTCAAAAACATATCAAAAGCTTCATTTTAGAGTGACTAAGAAGGATCCATGCTTACCTTTTCATTTTCATATTTTAAACTTGTTTAAATCATTGTCAAACCTAGGATTTGACCAAGATTCAAATGGGCAGAAAATAAGAAAAATCAAAAAAATGAAAAACAAATCATAATCTTCTTATGTCATATAGTAAGCATTAAAGTTGTTAAACAAGGTCTAGAGACATATTCAAACCAGACAAATCATGTATCTACCCCCTAACCCTAAACTCGGTCTTATGAAATCTAGCATGAAGAGAAGTCGTTTTGGGTTTCAAATATTTCAAACTTACTCAAATTTGGTTCAAATTTGAAATACATACAAGTTATAGCACACATAGTGCATACATGTTCACACATACTGCACTAGATGCTAACCCTATAGTTTGAGGCCATTGGATGAGGTCGAAAAAATTCTTGGATTAGAAATGGGGTTGTTCGAACCCCGTAGTTGGATTTTTTGAACCTTGATCTGTAGTACTGGGCAAAACCCTAGTTTAAACTATTTAATTATAGATTCGTAGGTTGATTTTTCTACCTTTTATTATTACTATGCAGCACATGTGTGTTTGCCCGTCGAGTGAAACTCGGAGGAAGAGGGATCACTCGGAAGGAGAGAAAAAGGGAGAGCAGTCACGGGGCCCCTCTTATTTAGGGTGTCTCCCATTTTTCGGGTGATGATGTTGAATGTTGTGCAGGGTTTGTCAGTGAGCAGGAGGTGCGAGCGAGCGAGTCGAGCGAGGCCGAGAATGAGAGAGATTTGTTTTTTTTGTGAGAGGGACAACCGAAGGATCCTGAAGGACCCACAGACTTCCAATACGCATCCTGATGCGTCTTCTCTTGACGAAGAAGATGGCTGGGAGTTTGCGTACCTATTGCACGTGACTTGTGCTCACTGAAGTGTGGGACCTCACGCATGGGCACCACACATAAGTGACAGACCTGTTGGTGTAAAAACTCGGTTGATTATTATAGTGCATTAGAACAAAGTTTCCTATGGATTCAAGGGTAGGAAATCCAAGTTAACTCATTTACATGACATTATTTTTTCCATGGAGCAAAGTTAACACATCTATCAATTGGTACATTTTGGAGTGACTAAGAGGATCCAGGCTTACTTATTCGTTTTCACGTGTTAAACTTGTCTAAATCTTGGTCAAACCTAGGATTTGACCAAGATTCAAATGGGCGGAAAATTTAAAAAAACAAAAAAATGAAAAACCAAAGCACATAGTCTTCTTATGTCATATAGTAAACATTACAGTTGATAAAGAAGGTCAAGACATATTCAAACCAGACAAATCATGTATTTACCCCCTAACCCTAAACTCTGTCTTATGAAGTCAAGAATGAAGAGAAGTGGTTTTGGGTTTCATGGAAATTTCAAAAACCTCCCAAAAGCTTCATTTTAGAGTGACTAAGAAGGATCCATGCTTACCTTTTCATTTTCATATTTTAAACTTGTTTAAATCTTTGTCAAACCTAGGATTTGACAAAGAGATTCAAATAGGCATAAAATTCAAAAAAAACAAAAAAAGAAAAAAAACAAAAGCATATAGTCTTCTTATGTCATATAGTAAGCATTCAAGTTGATAAACAAGCTAGGTTTGGACATATTCAAACCAGACAAATAATGTATCTACCCCCTAACCCTAAACTCGGTCGATCTTATGAAGTCGAGCATGAAGAGAAGTCGTTTTGGGTTTCAAACATGGAAATTTCAAGAACATCCCAAAAGCTAAATTTTAGAGTGACTAGGAAGGATCCAGGCCTACCCTTCCATTTTCATGTTTTAAACTTGTTTGAATCGTGGTTAAACCTAGGATTTGACCAAGATTCAAATGGGCATAAAATTAAAATAAAACAGAAAAATGAAAAACCAAAGCACATAGTCTTCTTATGTCATATAGTAAGCATTAAAGTTGAGAAACAAGGTCTAGACATATTCAAACTATGCAAATCATGTATCTACGTACCCCTAACCCCTAAACTCTGTCTTATGAAGTCAAGCATGAAGAGAGGTGGTTTTGGGTTTCAAACATGGAAATTTCAAGAACCTCCCAAAAGCTTCATTTTAGAGTGACTAAGAAGGATACAGGCTTCCCTTCTCATTTTCATGTTTTAAACTTGTTTAAATCTTGTTCAAACCTAGGATTTGACCAAGATTCAAATGGGCATAAAAATTCAGAAAAAATCAAAAGAATGAAAAACCAAAGCACATAGCATTCTTATGTCATATAGTAAGCATTCAAGTTGATAAACAAGGTCTAGACATATTCAAACCAGAAAAATCATGTATATATCTACCCCTAACCCTAAACTCGGTCTTATGAAGTCAAGCATGAAGAGAAGTGGTTTTGGGTTTCAAACATGGAAATTTCAAAAAACCCCAGAAGCTTCATTTTAGGGAGACTAAGAAGGATCCATGCTTACCATTTTATTTTCATGTTTTAAACTTGTTTAAATCTTGGTCAAACCTAGGTTTTGACCAAGATTCAAATGGGCAGAAAATTAAAAAAATCAAAAAAATGAAAAACCAAAGTACATAGTCTTCTTATGTCATATAGTAAGCATTCAAGTTGTTAAACAAGGTCTAGAAATATTCAAACCAGACAAATCATGTATCTATACCCCTAACCCCTAAACTCTATATATCTTATATATGAAGTCAAGCATGAAGAGAAGTGGTTTGGGGTTTCAAACATGGAGATTTCAAAAACCTCCCAAAAGGCTCATTTTAGAGTGACCAAGAAGGATCCATGCTTGCCTTTGCATTTTCATATTTTAAACTTGTTTAAATCATTGTCAAACCTAGGATTTGACCAAGATACAAATGGGCACAAAATAAAAAAATCAGAAAAATGAAAAACAAAAGCACATAGTCTTCTTATGTCATATCGTAAGCATTCAAGTTGATAAACAAGGTCTAGGTATATCCAAACCAGACAAATCATGTATCTACCCCATGTCGATCTGATGAAGTCTAGCATGAAGAGAATTCGTTTTGGGTTTCAAACATGGAAATTTCAAGAACATCCCAAAAGATTCTTTTTTTAGAGTCGTTACTAAGAAGGATCTAGGCTTACCTTTTCATTTTCATGTTTTAAACTTGTTTAAATCCTGGTCAAATCTAGGATTGACCAAGATTCAAGTGAGCATAAAATAAAATAAAATAAAAAAAGAAAAACCAAAGCACATATATAGTCTTCTTATGTCATATAGTAAGCATATATTGAAGTTGATAAACAAAGTGTAGACATATTCAAACTAGACAAATCATGTATCTACCCTCTAACCCAGACCTAAACTCTGTCTTAATTATGAAGTCAAGCATGAAGAGAAGTGGTTTTGGGTTTCAAACATGGAAATTTGAAAAAACTCCCAAAAACCTCATTTTAGAGTGACTAAGAAGGATACATGCTTCCCTTTTCATTTTCATGTTTTATACTTGTTTAAATCTTGGTCAAACCTAGGATTTTACCAAGATTCAAATGTGCATCAAAATTCTAAAAAAAATCAGAAAAATGAAAAACCAAAGCACATAGTTTTCTTATGTCATATAGTAAGCATTAATTTGCCCAGCTAATCAAAAAATGAAAAACCAAAGCACATAGTAAGCATTAATGAAAAACCAAAACAAAGAGTGCATGCCGCATACCAACAGCCAATATAACAGAGCACGTTAGAATGAAACAGCAGACTTACTACTGTCAAGTCCCATGCAAACCAACATGTTCAGGGAGTACAAAATTGGCATGAACAACATAGTAGCAGGCTATAAATTTTGTAACAACGACTGAGCAAGATGAAGTTATGATGGCTACATCTAAAGAGCAAGGAATGTAAACCAAAAATAGAAGTTACGATGGCAAAAGCTAAAGAGGAGGGAATGTGAACCAACATGTGCCAAGTGCAATTACTTCAAATTGGCCATGAACTAAATAATACTCCTGAACTTATAGTGAAAGGGATGCAAATCAAGATGTTTCGGGATATAAACTTGTAATGAGCAACACATAGAGGATAGTTAATGCTGGAGCTTAGGATGGACCAGATACAGAATATAGTGGGATCACCTGTGAACTTGTGAAAGTGAAGGTAAGCACTAAGCAAATATTTAGTTTGCCCAGCTCTAGTCTTTCCATCTCAAGTCAATCATTGTGAAAGTGAAAGTCTGGAAGCATTTAGTTTGTTTTACACAATCCCTTTTGTCTATATAAGTATATATGGTGATAATGATATGGTCAAGTCTACTGTGTACTGTGAAAGTGTGAATGTCTGAATTCATTGTGAATATGGGATTTTGATATATTGTGATCAACTGATCATGGCAGGAGAGAGGAGACCAGCGTCAAGGCTGAAGCTCAGAAGCTGCTGTGCCATTCTCAATTTCTCACTTTCTCAGGTCATGCCTGAAGCTGGACCGAATCACTGGAATATCACTTCACATTTGATCATCTCTGCTCTCTGGAGGCTGAATACTGCCATAGTGCCACTGCCATTGGTGCTTATTGGCTAGCTTACTGCTTACATTTGATTTTGAACACTAGTTGTACTGTTGTTGACGTCAGAAACCCACCGGCGGGCAGTGACTGGTCAACACCGTAGAGCCGGAACAACTAGGGCTGCGGCTGGCCCGTCCCTCGAGCGACGGCCCGCAAAGCCTCCTGGTCGCGCGCCGATGCAAATTGCAAGGGCGTGCCACCTGACCTATACCCGGTCAGGAAGGTGTGGATGATGCCTCGCTTAGTTTCCTGCAGGCACACACGTACACGTTAAATACGAGCCTCGATCGGCTCTCAGGTTATCCTGTGAATCGGCTCATGGAGCCGATCCACCCATGATTCGACCAAGGTGGCCGAATATATGGTGGTCCTGCTTGATCAAGATAAAGCATATGAGATCCACGACGATCTAGGGTTTTCACCGCATAATCGGATCATCCTACTCACGATTGGGCCTCGCGCTCGCGCACGGTGATCGTAAGCCAACCCTAGACAAGGCCTAAAAACCAACACGAGGTTGATCCTCGGAACATCCTGTCTAGGGCCAGCAAACTACACCCTACACGCCGCTGGATCCTCCAACCCTTTGTAAGGCCTAACTATTGCAGATATTAAACTAATCCTTGATGAATCAAGGAGCAATAACGGATCAGATCTACTAAATAACGATCAAGCGGGGTGCCGCCCCTGCACCCATGATGAGGTACAGGGACGGCTAGATGCGCAAGGGTTGCACTACGACAGCATATGATACTAAGAACAATGCTAACCCTAACACATCTATGATAACTACGTTGCTCGCCATCAAAAAGGCTTCAGTACGAGCAACGCATGAACAACGTGGGCAGGCTCGTGCTGCCTAGATCGCAAGATGCGATCTAGGCAGCATGGTGCTTACCGGAGAAACCCTTGAGACGAAGGGGTTGGCGATGCGCCGAGATTGGTTTGTGTTGAACGTTGGTTGTTGTTTATTCCATAAACCCTAGGTACATATTTATAGTCCAGGGGACTTTCTAATGTGGGCGTGCACCAAACCGTGCACGAGATAAACTCTAACTTCTACGTAGCCTACTATATTAAGGTACACGGGCTAACTAGCCCAAACTTGATACACAAGGCCGATTCACATATCTCTTCTATATGTATATCTTCAAATCCTTCTTGATCGTGGCCCACCTCTGGCTTGGTCAAATTCCGGTGATAACACATGCCCCCCTGGTTTTGATAATGATAATTGCAAAACCATATGCATTCTTCAAAGGGTCATGTCGTGGCAGAGCAGAACCGTTGCAGTACTGTCTACTACTACTTCTTCCGCATGACTTGACAACTCCGGCAGTCTTTGAGCAATCGGCTCTTTTCTTCCACGTGATCGGCTTCTAGTTAACTTAGCCGATAGTCAAAGTCAAACAAACCCCAAAAGAGCCGATGGCGTCGCACCGGTCCCTACCATATAACAAACAAGGGCAAACCTGGTTACCCCTCCAAACGGTCACCTGCAACCTCCGTCTGAGAAAGCAAACTCAGATCCCCAAAATCCGCCACCTACGCGATCTCGCGAGCTTCAGATCTCAACCGCACCGCCCCAACTCCGCAGCGCATCAAATGGCGGAATCGTCCAACGCCGACACCATGGTCTCCGGCTTGAAGGTAATACTCCACCGCTTCTCCGCCATTAGGGCCAATATCAGGGTTGAACAGAAGAACACCTGACTTAATGTTCTACTCCGTCATTGATTTTAGGTCTCCGACATCCTATTGCCGCATCCTTCTCTCCCAAATTCCATGTGTCTTGGCCCCCGCTCTTCCGAGAGTCCTGCTCATTTAATCTCCTGTGAAGCTAACAGAATCCCCTTCGTGAATCAGCACTTAGATCTGACCTCCTGGGCCGACTGCCTACGAGCCTGGCCTAATCCCCCTGAAGGTTGGGTGCCATGGTACAATAGAGTATCCAAAACCCATTACGCCACCTGGGAATCTATAGGGATAGCCGATGCCTTATCATTATCACTGTCTCCTCTTGAGAAGAATGAAAATATTCTGAAAACCATCGGCTACTTCTGGTCTGACGCGCTGAACTGCTTCATTTTCGGCCATGGCCCGATGACACCAACCCTGCTGGACGTGGTCATGATCACAGGCCTGGACATTGCGTCTCCAAGCCCTTCTGCTTTCAAACTGCCGAAAGTCCCTTTCACCCTTTCTTCTAAAAAAGAGTGTACCAGCTGGGGCGCCTATCTCGATCGTTATATGAAAACCAAAGGCCCCGTGACAGAGCGAGAACACACAGCCTTCCTAAACTTTTGGTTGGAACACTTCATATTCTGCGGCCCATCACTTGCCCCTACCAAGAACTACCTTTCCCTAGCCTATGAACTGGCCAAAGGTACCCATCTCGGCATCGGCAAACTGTTCCTTGGAGAGGTATATCGATCTCTTCAACTGATGTCTGTCAAGCTGTTCTCTCAGAAGACAGTTAAAACTGGCGGCCCCTGGTGGTTTATTCAGCTATGGGCGCAGTTATACTTTCGGGATCAGATCCCAGACTTCCCACCTTTGACCTCCTGCACCTTCCCAGATGTTAACGGGAAGGATATTCGATGCACCAGTTATGGTCAAGCCCTGTACGGTCTCCCAGGCAGCAGGCTGATCCCTAAGGAAGCAGCAGGGTGGTTCAAGATCTTCTTCCAAGGTTTGGACAACCCCCTGTTCTTTCCTTATACTGAAACGGAAGATTTTGAAAATCCAGTCTCCTTCCGATTGGGTAGCTTTGCCGATGACGATAGCACTCGGCATCTGTATTCCATCATGATTCGTCCTTGCTTTCTCCCTGTTGGAATGAGCACCTCAAACCGGATCATCAAACCTGGTTATGAGTGTTATCAACCGGTAGTGGTAGCCCGTCAGCTCGGTCTCGGGCAAGTGCCTCCGCACTTATTCTTACACCATCTGACCACAAGCAGAGCCGAACTGCCTGACATCCTTACCAGTCATAGGTGCTACACCTTCTTTGATGCTTTGGCCCTTCCAATTCCTCACAACCTCCGTTTCTCCTCCACTACTGATGGCTTCGAGACTTGGTGGTCCATGTGGAAGACCCATGTTTTTAGGAGGGCGTTAGGACCGCAATTGAAACAACTTGACGCCGCGCATGACATCTCCGCTGACCAGGTACTATTCCTTAAAATATTTCCCGTAACCACTTAATGGTGATTTGCCTGTGAACTGACTTCACCTCTTGGCAGGAACAAGACGGCCCAGCTCCCACGCAAGCTGATGGTTCTCCCTTTGTATTCCTTCCTCCGGCCCCAGTGGTCCTCTTCTGTCAGAGTTCGCCACCTCTGAAGAAAGTTATAATGGAAGGCCAACCGATTTCACCGAAATCGGCTCCCAAAAGCAAAGCATCCTTGGGGCCGGTTGCCCCCCGAGCCTCGACCCGGGCGAGGACGGCGGTGAGGAAGGTGGCTGTCAGGAAAACCCTGACGCGCAGAACTCCTGCCCAAGCGAGTTCGCAGGTAAGTTGTACCATATTCCGATCGATCGCACTTGCCTTCCCAACCTTTGTAAGATGGTCGTACCCCTTCTTTCAGACTTCCACCGAAGAGAACTCCAGTGAGGGAGAACAGTCCAGTCCCAGGGACTCCTACCCACGCGGTACGGACAGATCCACCACACAGAGCCAGACGGACTCGCCAACCCCGGCTTCTAGAAAAAGGTCGACTCCCGAGCCTGCCGCTCTTCAGTCTTCAGTCCAAACGAGGTCGCGCATAAAGCGCCGATGTGTCCAAAGGGCTCGCACGGGCCCACAAACCTCTTCTCCTAGCCAGGAAGTTTCAAAGGTAACCCTCTTGACAGCTCGTGTTCCCTGTTGTCTTGTCACTAACTGGACCACTTTACCATTCCCCTTGCAGATTAATGAGACTTCTAGCGGGGTCGTTGAAGAGGTGCCGATGCCATCTACTGCCCCTGGTCCCTCCAACTCGCCACGCGTGACGGACCAGTCGTCTGACCAGCATACTGCAAAGCCGATTGTTACCACCTCGGCTTCCCTTCCTTTCTTGGGAGAGGTACACTCTCTTTTCTCTCTCGAGCCTACTTTTTTCATCTGCCGCATGCCCATACCGTTCTTGTTCTTTTGCCAGGGGTGCGATCCTTCAAGCTTGCTGACATTCGACCCCGATTCCATCGAGCCAGCCGCCCCTAAAATAGGTGAAGAGCCAAACCTTGGTGCAGTCGACGGTCCGCTCCAGCGTCTCAAAGTCCTGCTCTCCTCCCCAGTTGATACTCTGGTTGAGGACCCTGAGACGATCAGGGGCATCCTCGTGGACATCCAGCCTCGTCTCCCAGTGGTGCTGGTAGCTAAACTCTGGCCGACAGTGACTTTGTCAGTTTTCAAGTCAAGGGTGCAGTCGGCTCGTCAAAGGATTACTCTCCGCCGCGCCCAACTCCCGCTGAGAGCCGATATTGCAGAAAAATGCCAGCGGCTCAACGAGAAGAAGGCTGCTTTAGACGCAAAGACCGCCGCTTCCACTCATAGTGTCAGACTTGAGACCTTACGCAAGGAGCTGGAGGACCTCGAAAGGAGGGCCAGGGAGACCAAACAACTCATCCAAGACGAGGAATCCCTCATTGCTCGCTCCCAAGAGGAAGCACAAGGTCTCACTGCTGATCTGAAGACCGACCTAGCTGAAATCCGTGCCCTAAGCAGCCAGCTGGTGATGGGGAGAGACGAGGATGATGAGGTCGAGATCGCTGAGGTGGATCGAATCCGTGCCGATGCTCTTCACGCTCTTAATGCATTTCTTCAGTAGGGCCTCTTTGCTTCTGTGTGTGAACTGATACTTGTAAACTTGCTTTCTGTTTTTTTTTATATTCGGCTACCAAATTTCTCCGCATATGTCCAACGGCGTCGCGCGCGCTCCCTGATTAGGTGCCCCCCGAGCCGATTCTGCCAGGTGACTGCTGAAATCGGCTCTATGTTTAGCCAAGGTATTGTGGTGCGAACGTCGGCTTCATTAGGACCAACGTGGATTCCCTCCAGCGCCATAGACGACGCATCCCATTGTTCATTAGATCGACGTTGAGCCCGGACCGGAAACACGATTTTAGCTGACTCCTAGAATCGGCTCTTACGTTCGTAGGCCCACGAGAGTCTGGCGATGCTATGTTTAGTACGCCACCTTTTCGAGCTCGTCGGGTAGATTTTGCCTTTGTATTCGCCACGGCGGCATGCGAGCCCCGCCGTGCTGATGCCAAAGGAGAACTCTAGCTTCCCTCCGCAGTGGTTAAGATCCACCATGTTGACACCAGGATGCGGGTGCGTGTTTCCGTTGCTTGATGCCGCGCAAACGGGTCTCCCTACAGGAGCCGACGAGTTTGGTTCCGAGGACCGCCTTGACCTTGTCATGCTTCTTCTGGAGCTTGTCAGCCAGGTCCTCGTAAGTGACCGGAGTTTCTTCCGCCATCTCTGATGTGGATGGCGAGGTGGTTGTCGTTGAAGATGTGTCCCACCGGGCGTGCCAGAATGTGTTGACGTCAAACCCACCGGCGGGCAGACTGGTCAACACCGTAGAGCCGGGAACAACTAGGGCTGCGGCTGGCCCCAGTCCCTCGAGCGACGGCCCGCAAAGCCTCGGGTCGCGCGCCGATGCAAATTGCAGGGCGTGCCACCTGACCTATACCCGGTCAGGAAGGTGTGGATGATGCCTCGCTTAGTTTCCTGCAGGGAACACACGTACACGTTAAATACGAGCCTCGATCGGCTCTCAGGTTATCCTGTGAATCGGCTCATGGAGCCGATCCACCCATGATTCGACCAAGGTGGCCGAATATATGGTGGTCCTGCTTGATCAAGATAAAGCATATGAGATCCACGACGATCTAGGGTTTTCACCGCATAATCGGATCATCCTACTCACGATTGGGCCTCGCGCTCGCGCACGGTGATCGTAAGCCAACCCTAGACAAGGCCTAAAAACCAACACGAGGTTGATCCTCGGAACATCCTGTCTAGGGCCAGCAAACTACACCCTACACGCCGCTGGATCCTCCAACCCTTTGTAAGGCCTAACTATTGCAGATATTAAACTAATCCTTGATGAATCAAGGAGCAATCGTAACGGATCAGATCTACTAAATAACGATCAAGCGGGGTGCCGCCCCTGCACCCATGATGAGGTACAGGGACGGCTAGATGCGCAAGGGTTGCACTACGACAGCATATGATACTAAGAACAATGCTAACCCTAACACATCTATGATAACTACGTTGCTCGCCATCAAAAAGGCTTCAGTACGAGCAACGCATGAACAACGTGGGCTCGTCGCCTAGGATCGCAAGATGCGATCTAGGCAGCATGGTGCTTACCGGAGAAACCCTTGAGACGAAGGGGTTGGCGATGCGCCGAGATTGGTTTGTGTTGAACGTTGGTTGTTGTTTATTCCATAAACCCTAGGTACATATTTATAGTCCAGGGGACTTTCTAATGTGGGCGTGCACCAAACCGTGCACGAGATAAACTCTAACTTCTACGTAGCCTACTATATTAAGGTACACGGGCTAACCAGCCCAAACTTGATACACAAGGCCGATTCACATATCTCTTCTATATGTATATCTTCAAATCCGTCTTGATCGTGGCCCACCTCTGGCTTGGTCAAATTCCGGTGATAACAACTGTAAAATGTGTTGTCCATGTCCCGAACTTCAGATTTGTGCTTACATTTGATTTTGAACTATGTGTGCTTGTGGAATGTGGAGATTTATATTTACCTACTTGCCCAGATGCTCTCATTCTGAACAGTTTTACTATACGTGCTTAATTTTGAACTGTAGCTGCCCAGATCTCTATTCCCTGTTAAGATGTCGGGTCATTCGGGATTACCCGGACCCGGACCCGAAACGTCGGGTACCCGATTTCTCGGGTAGCTAAATTCTAGACAAAATTTCGGGTGGTCTTCTCTGATACCCGAAGTTCCGTTTACCCGAGAAACCCGACCCGAATATTTCGGGTTACCCGAACGCCCAGCGTGAGCATTAAAGATGATAAACAAGGTCTAGACATATTCAAACAAGAAAAATCATGTATCTACCCCTAACCCTAAACTCTGTTTATGTAGTCAAGCATGAAGAGAAGTGGTTTTGGGTTTCAAACATGGAAATTTCAAAAACCCTATCAAAAGCTTCATTTTAGAGTGACTAAGAAGGATCCATGCTTACCTTTTCATTTTCATATTTTAAACTTGTTTAAATCATTGTCAAACCAAGGATTTGACCAAGATTCAAATGGGCAGAAAATTAAAAAAATCAGAAAAATGAAAAACAAAAGCACATAGTCTTCTTATGTCATATATTAAGCATTAAAGGTGATAAACAAGGTTTAGACAAATTCAAACCAGACAAATCATGTATCTACCCCCTAACCCTAAACTCGGTCTTATGAAGTCTAGCATGAAGAGAAGTTGTTTTGGGTTTCAAACGTTTAAGCCAAAAGGCCCATTTCAAATATTTCAAACTTATTCAAATTTGGTTCAAATTTGAAAGACATACAAGTTATAGCACACATAGTGCATACATGTTCACACATACTGCACTAGATGCTAACCCTATAGTTTGAGGCCATTGGATGAGGTCGAAAAAATTCTTGGATTAGAAATGGGGTTGTTCGAACCCCGTAGTTGGATTTTTTTGAACCTTGATCTGTAGTGCTGGGCAAAACCTGTAACGGCCCAGGGTAGCACCCCTAATAGTTTTTGCTTGTTCTTTCCTTTTGTGCATCATCATGACATCATGCATCATATCATCCATGTTTTCACTAAATAAAATTATTTTATAAAGCCTAGATATTTTATTTTCCTCTCATATGGTTTTCTATATTAAACCCTTCTCTTTATCTTTCTTTTAAAATAAAACCCTAACCTCAACCGTGCAGCCATCTCTCTTCCTTCCACCAAAGGCCAGGCCTTTCTCTCTGGCCCAACTTCCTCTCTTCCTTCTCTCACCCGGTGGCCATCCCTCTCTACCTTCAGCCTAGCCCATCTGGCCCATTCTCTTTTCCTAACTGGGCCCTTACCCCTTTGAGTGGAGACGCTCTCCACGTTCCACTGTTGTCGTCTTCCCCGGCATGAGCACACACATGGCAGGTGCGCTGCGTGGTCCTCCCCTCCGCTCCCACCTACTCCTCCCTTCTCCCTTTTAATCCCCACCCCAGCACATCAGCAAACCCTAGCCCTCTCTCCCATCCACGCCGCCGCCACCTACCTCCCTCCACGGTTTCTCTTTTCTCCTCTCTGTGAGCAAACGAGAGGGAAAACCCCACAGCACCCGCCTCCACCTCGCCATGGCGCCACCGCAGCAGGCTACCCCGCGCCGCTTTGAGACCGCCGGAAGATGCGTCTCGCCGTCCTCTACCTCCTCCCCAAAGGAATCGAGCTCGGGCGCCTCGAATCGCCGTCATGATCACCGTTCCCTTCTCCAACCAGCCGCACTTTGGGAATGATTCCGGCGGCCCTGGACCTCGTCTGTCCTTTCTGAGCACACCGACATGTTCCCGGTAACCTAGCGCACCTCCTGGACCTCCTCTTCTTCTCCCTTTCTTCTTGGCATGGTTTCCCGTCGGTGACCGTCCATTTTGCTCGCAGATGCCATCGTCGGTGGCTCTCTGGTGGTTCCCAGGCTCCAACTCCGCCTCGTTCAGACTCCCCTTCGACTTCCGCTTCGAACGCACCATCTCCCGCATCCCGATCCGCCCCGAATCGCCGGATCGATGCTCCACAGTATTGTTTCCGTCCGCCATGGACATATCTTACAAGTCCGGCCTGTGCTACCTCATGTTGTTGTGCACCTGTCACTAATCATCAATCGTCTACCAGCCTACTGGTTCGTTCCCTTGATCTAGTTCAAGAGATCCTGAGATCAATTCCTGCTTGAGGCAAAATCCCACCTTTTTGTGGCTTTAACTCTCTCTTGTGCTACTGACAGCCGGGTCCCACCATCAGCTCCTGCCAACTCAGCGAACCCGCCCAGTCATCAATCCAGTCAGCCTCCTGGCCCTTTCGTCTGGCTAGCCTATCGCTCGGTATAAACGTTTTGCCCTTTTATCAGTTTTCTGAAAATTGCAGATTATGTTTAAAACTTGATAAATTCATATCTCCTAAACTATAATTTCAAATGCAAAGTGTTATATATGAAAGTTGCTCAGAAAAATGCAATGATCATTAATATGCCATCCATTCATCTATTTGCACCTCGCATCATGTCGCTCGTTGATAGTCGTGTATGTTCACCTAACATAACACCGAGTATTTTGGAATTCCACCTAGGTTTTCCCCGCTCCGTTTAATATTGAAGTAGCTCACCCTTGCCATGCTTTCCATGCTAATCAACATTTAATTTGTCGGTATAAAATGCAACTCCAACCTTAATTTGCTTGTTCGGGGTTCCGATCCCGCTTAATATGGATAAGTTGCATTGCACCATCGTTGCCATGCCATGCATATCATATCATGATCATGCCGATTCTTTTGCCGTAGTATTAAGTGGTGCATCCGTTGTTTGTTCTAGTGCTTTGCTTCTTCCCGGATAGGATCACGAAGTGGTGTTGTGAGATACGACAAGTTCTTCTGCAGCTTTTCACAGGCGAGCCCTCCCTCTTCACCTATTTTACATTTTGCTCTCCCTCTCACTGCTATCCTTATGTTGCGATTCTTTATCGAGTCACGTGTCCTATTCCACTTGTTTACCATAATAATCCTATATGTATCATTCCTTACCCATAGCCGTTGCTTGATGTTTGAGCCTTGCGAGTCGTAGGCGTGTTTAGGATCTGTTGTTTATCTCGATCTGTTATCGGGATATGTTGGGTTGTTGGGAGGTTATCACGTGCTATATCAATTGTTGGAGATAATCACACTTTACTTTATTGTTAACAACTAAAATTGTAAGCAGAGGCATCTGTGAGCCCCTTTGCGAAAGCATCGGAACTTTGACTTGCTAATGTCCCCTAGGACCCGAGTTCTTGTTATCTGTTCCGAGATTGAGCGCTCTACCCGTACGTGGGGGAGTGGGACCCCCATCACCCACTACCTTTCCTCGAGTCTGTTTATTGGGAGCCACAACCTTGGTTTTATTTGCCCATATGCACGATGCACGATTTACTTCCTGTTGCCTTCGGGTGTTTATTTCTGTACTGTACTCATAACGCGGGACTCTTTATCCTTGGCCGGTCGTTAGTGCCCGCCTTGGAAGCCGACGCAAACCTCTGGGTCCGTATCGGAGTACGGCCGAACTTCGTCACGGGTAGCTTAGTTGGGTGGCTCCCATTAAATTTTCTCTTGCATTGGGAACGGTCTTGATGTGAGACTCCACCTGTAGCAAGTGGGTTCGAGCATGCGTATGGTTACATTTGGGCAACCCCTGCAGGGTGTACATCTTATCGATAAGCCGTGTCCGCGGTTATGGACGACTTGGAATTGTATGGCTTGATCATAGAACAACTTACACCTTATACTTGTTGTTAATAATCTGATAATAACTTGCGTAGTAATATAGCATTACTACAACCGATACCTAATAAAACTTGTCCACCGTTGAGTGCCTTTTACATTGCCTCTTCGCTTTGTTGAAGGGGATATGTGTAATTGGCTGGGTTATGTTTGTGTAGTATTTATCTGTTACCTTGTGCGCTCTCTTACCTTCTCTGAGTAGACGGATGTTGTAGCGTGTCTCTATTGGTTATAGTTTTGTTGCCGCTAAACCTACCATATAGCCCCAGGCGATATATATATTCGCCCGGCGAGCATAGCCATTTCTAGTCTCGCTAAGTACGTGCCGGAGTTCGTTCCTTGGTACTTACTCTCGCCTTTTCTCTTTCTCTTCTGTTCCCTCCCTTTTGTCGGCAACCGATGGCCCGACTTCGACAGGTACAAGATGACGACGTTAGCAAGGTTACCCTTCCGGCTTGGCCTGGGCAGGGTTATGGACGCCACTGGTTATCTTCAGGACTCTTAGTCCAATTTGTATCTTGTCCGTACTCGGATGTATTTGATCTTCTGTATGATTTGGATCTTTGTATTGTATATTTGTATCTTGACTCGTTGGAGTCGTTGTTGTAATATATGTTTCTTGTGGGATCTATTGTAATCCTGTTGTAATGTTACCACTCGTGTTAATTCCTCTGGCATCACGTGTGTGATTTGTCGCGCACGTCGTGTCGGAGGGCGTCTCTGAATCGATATCATGCGGATCTCGGCGGGATCGCTGGAATCCTCATGGTACCGGTTCCGGGGCGTCACAAGTTGGTATCAGAGCCCAGGTTGACGGTACCCCACTAGTCCAGCCTGTAGGATAACCTTGCCAACGGACGTTGTTGTGTAGAGTGTCAAAACTATTTTCTAAAATTCGTTGGATAGTTCTGATTAGCTCTGATTTTTCTCCTTACCTATATTCTTTCTCCTCTTATCTATGCGAGTTTTGAGTCTTCTCTCTTATCCGAGTTTTCTGAGTCTTAGGTTTTGACGTGGGTTGGACGATCTTTGCCCCTCACCTATAGGTCCGATCTTCGGATGATCCCGACTGAAGCACATCTTCAACAACAGAGCAACGACTTCTTGTTGGTGGTGTCGACCGTCCAGGAGCAACTTGTTAGTGGTGTCGAGGAGATCGACACGTCGCCTGAAGATCCAATAGTTCACCTCTCTCCCCCGTACCATGGCGCGGAACCTCAGGGCGAGGTTCCTTGTTAGTGGTGTCGATTGTAACGGCCCAGGGTAGCACCCCTAATAGTTTTTGCTTGTTCTTTCCTTTTGTGCATCATCATGACATCATGCATCATATCATCCATGTTTTCACTAAATAAAATTATTTTATAAAGCCTAGATATTTTATATTCCTCTCATATGGTTTTCTATATTAAACCCTTCTCTTTATCTTTCTTTTAAAATAAAACCCTAACCTCAACCTTGCAGCCATCTCTCTTCCTTCCACCACAGGCCAGGCCTCTCTCTCTGGCCCAACTTCCTCTCTTCCTTCTCTCACCCGGTGGCCATCCCTCTCTACCTTCAGCCTAGCCCATCTGGCCCATTCTCTTTTCCTAACTGGGCCCTTACCCCTTTGAGTGGAGACGCTCTCCACGTTCCACTGTTGTCGTCTTCCCCGGCATGAGCACACACATGGCGGGTGCGCTGCCGTGGTCCTCCCCTCCGCTCCCACCTGCTCCTCCCTTCTCCCTTTTAATCCCCACCCCAGCACATCAGCAAACCCTAGCCATCTCTCCCATCCACGCCGCCGCCACCTACCTCCCTCCACGGTTTCTCTTTTCTCCTCTCTGTGAGCAAACGAGAGGGAAACCCCACAGCACCCGCCTCCACCTCGCCATGGCGCCACCGCAGCAGGCTACCCCGCGCCTCTTTGAGACCGCCGGAAGATGCGTCTCGCCGTCCTCTACCTCCTCCCCAAAGGAATCGAGCTCGGGCGCCTCGAATCGCCGTCATGATCGCCGTTCTCTTCTCCGACCAGCCGCACTTCGGGAATGATTCCGGCGGCCCTGGACCTCGTATGTCCTTTCTGAGCACACCGACGCGTTCCCGGTAACCTAGCGCACCTCCTGGACCTCCTCTTCTTCTCCCTTGCTTCCTGACATGGTTTCCCGTCGGTGACCGTCCGTTTTGCTCGCAGATGCCATCGTCGGTGGCTCTCCGGTGGTTCCCATGCTCCAACTCCGCCTCGTTCAGACTCCCCTTCGACTTCCGCTTCGAACGCACCATCTCCCGCATCCCGATCCGCCCCGAGTCGCCGGATCGATGCTCCACAGTATTGTTTCCGTCCGCCATGGACATATCTTGCAAGTCCGGCCTGTGCTACCTCATGTTGTTGTGCACCTGTCACTAATCATCAATCGTCTACCAGCCTACTGGTTCGTTCCCTTGATCTGGTTCAAGAGATCCTGAGATCAATTCCTGCTTGAGGCAAAATCCCACCTATTTGTGGCTTTAACTCTTTCTTGTGCTACTGACAGCCGGGTCCCACCATCAGCTCCTGCCAACTCAGCCAACCCGCCCAGTCATCAATCCAGTCATCCTCCTGGCCCTTTCGTCAGTCTCTGTGGCTAGCCTATCTCTCGGTATAAACGTTTTGCCCTTTTCTCAGTTTTCTGAAAATTGCAGATTATGTTTAAAACTTGATAAATTCATATCTCCTAAACTATAATTTCAAATGCAAAGTGTTATATATGAAAGTTGCTCAGAAAAATGCAAGGATCATTAATATGCCATCCATTCATCTGTTTGCACCTCGCATCATGTCGCTCGTTGATAGTCGTGTATGTTCACCTAACATAACACCGGAGTATTTCGGATTTCCACCTAAGGTTTTCCCGCTCCGTTTAATATTGAAGTAGCTCACCCTTGCCATGCTTCTGCCATGCTAATCAACATTTAATTTGTCGGTATAAAATGCAACTCCAACCTTAATTTGCTTGTTCGGGGTTCCGATCCCGCTTAATATGGATAAGTTGCATTGCACCATCGTTGCCATGCCATGCATATCATATCATGATCATGCCGATTCTTTTGCCGTAGTATTAAGTGGTGCATCATTGTTTGTTCTAGTGCTTTGCTTCTTCCCGGATAGGATCACGAAGTGGTGTTGTGAGATACGACAAGTTCTTCTGCAGCTTTTCACAGGCGAGCCCTCCCTCTTCACCTATTTTACATTTTGCTCTCCCTCTTACTGCTATCCTTATGTTGCGATTCTTTATCGAGTCACGTGTCCTATTCCACTTGTTTACCATAATAATCCTATATGTATCATTCCTTACCCATAGCCGTTGCTTGATGTTTGAGCCTTGCGAGTCGTAGGCGTGTTTAGGATCTGTTGGGTTGTTGGGAGGTTATCACGTGCTATATCAATTGTTGGAGATAATCACACTTTACTTTATTGTTAACAACTAAAATTGTAAGCAAAGGCATCTGTGAGCCCCTTTGCGAAAGCATCGGAACTTTGACTTGCTAATGTCCCCTAGGACCCGAGTTCTTGTTATCTGTTCCGAGATTGAGCGCTCTACCCGTACGTGGGGGAGTGGGACCCCCATCACCCACTACCTTTCCTCGAGTCTGTTTATTGGGAGCCACAACCTTGGTTTTATTTGCCCATATGCACGATGCACGATTTACTTCCTGTTGCCTTCGGGTGTTTATTTCTGTACTGTACTCACTAGTAGGAAAAGCCTCAGCGCACGCGGTTGCGCACGTGGCTGCGCCGTCGTCGCAAAAAATGGGCGCAGGCGTGCGGCCGAATTCACGGGCGGTTAGTGGGGTGGTGCGCCACAGAAATAGTTCTGCGGCGCATGTGATATAGTTGCGCCACAGAAATAGGTGCGCCACAGAATTTTGTTTTGGTGCGCCACAGAACAATCTACAGGTATACTCGATTTTGTGCTCCCTGGTGTATTATACAGGTTTTATACTGGTTTTATACACCGTATACAGGTTATATACTGATATAATATAGATAGATATAATATGGACATATATAATCATCACATCATCATCACATTACTTAGAGCTCGATCGAGTTATACATATAGCTCCATACAACTCATAATCCATGCAAATTAATTAAGTTCTCATCATCTCTAGATACAAACGAAGTGACACCGGCCGCCGCCTACACTAGGATGAAATAGAGTACCGCCGCGACGATGGTGAGCAAGAGCGAGAGCACAAGGAAGGTCTTCATCTTGCTCTTGTTCGCTTGGTGCGCCCTCCACTTGGCAACCGCCTCGTGTCTAGTCGGGTACCCTTTGTAGCAGTTGCCGCTGAACTTGTGCACCTGTTTCTTGCAGTCCTCCCACTCCTCGTACACTCCTGGAACCCGCCCCTCGAACACGACGTAGTACGTCATCTCTATGGACACAAGGCATATTAGTATATAACAATGGAAAGAGTTAGAGGGTTCACATGCATACATATTCACAAGAATTAAAGCAAAGAAATAATAATAAACCTAGACATATAGCATCGATATCACATAAGTAATCAAGTTCAACGATAACGACTACAATAGTAATTGAAGTCCAACAACAACGACCACCGTTTCGAGCAAATTAAGCAAGTTTAGTTTACAACACAGTACAAATTGTCCATCGATTCAAAGTAATGCTAAGCACACCGGTCTCGGTCAACGAGACTTCTTCTTGAGCGGCTCCGGGAACGGCTTGTACAAGGCCTTCGTCGTCCACGTCCTTCCATCACCCTGCCTATGTAGGCGTTCTTCGATATCCCTCTTACACAACCCTCTGAGTTGGTATAAGAGCCCCGATGCGTTGGATACATCGTGTACTATAATTTCAGAGAGCTTTACTTGGAGGCGATGGAAGTCTTCTCTAAGATCATCATCGTTGATCTCCCCCGACATTTTAATGGGGTCTCGCTTGCTAGGTGGCAGAGACATCATCTCTGCATCCTCGACAAACCCTTTAAGGTGATGGAGGACATAGAAGGCCTCCTTAATGCTGCCAGCTGGCTGCTTGATGCAAGGGAAGTCGATCACGTGCTTGAACCCGAGCTTTTTAGTGTCCGGCCTGACAAATTCCCCTTTCTTGTCGAAGGTGCCTCCATTTTTGGAGTAGCCAAGGATAGCCTCATCGAGAACACCCCTTATTCTCCTGTAGTCTTTCTTCGTCGTCGTATTCGACGAGTCGAAATACTGGGCTAGTGACCACTTCGGGCAAAGGATGATGAGTGTGCAGTATTTGTCCCTGCTCAACACATGCAATTGAAATGGAATGTTGGAAAAGGATCGTCAATGGAAGAAATATATAAGAAAGCATAAGTTACGATGGCCGTGAGCGGATGTGTACTTACTCGGGAAAGACAGGCAGAAGAATGGTGTTCTTCTCTTTGTTCATGAGCATGAAGCTCTCGAGGTACCGCACCGCCTTGGTCCGTGTCCTTGAGCCGTCCTGGAGCTGGCTATCGCGCATGTAGTAGGGATCCGCTACCGCGATGTGGGGGGTCTCTCTCTGTTGATCTTCATCTGAAGATTGATCGCGTATAGGCGGACCAAGTTATAGTCGAGCCGTTTCCAGTGAAACAGATTGAAGACGTCCTCGAACGCTATGAAGAAGATATCCGCGGGGTATTCATGGACGAAGTTCGGGTCTTCTGGCACCTTGACCGAGAACACCGGGTAATTTGGATCCTTCTCTTTAAGAAGGGTGCTCTCTAGATAATGAATAGTGTGCTGCAAAGAGAGCATTAGTCCACCTGCGAGGTGTTCCATGTCCTTAGATAGTATCGGTTTACCAGCTTCATGACACCGGGGCAAGCCATCCGGTGTCGGTGGTACCATGTCGTCGGCCCGGATCCTCTTAGGAGCAGGCTGGCTCGAAGATGCGCCCTTCTTGGCTCCTCTCTTCCTTGCCTTCTTCACCTGACCTACTAGGGGTGCTGGTGGTGCTGATGGTGGTGCTTCTTCGGGTGCTGCTGGGGTCGGTGCTGGTGGTGCTTCTGGGGTTGCTTGGGTTGCTGCTGGGGTTGATTTGGGTGGCTCCCCGATGATCGTCTTACGCAGCGTGTTAGGGCTGAAAACGGTAGCAGGCTTGACTTGAGCTGGATTGCCAGCCTCCGGAGGAGTGTCTTGAGAAAGACCCGTGAAGACCAGGCGCTGCTTCGTCACTGTAGGGGGACGACCAAGTTGATCGCCGTGTGTGCGGAAGGCTTGTTCATCCATAGGAGGCATGTACATATCTTGGCTGCAGGCGCCAGTGTTGATGTAGGCATCGATGTCATCATCATCATCTACATCGTTGCCATCAAGTGGCGCCATGTCCTGGACCTTAGGTGGTGGCGGTTGCGATGCCGCCGCTTGGCGTACCGTGCGTCTAGTTGACGGTCGTTGCGGTAGCGCTCCCAACAACTGTTTGTGGCGTGTGGTGGTGGCGGCGATCGTCGGTTCCTTCCGGGTGGCGGCGGCGACCGCCGGTTCCTTCAGGGTAGTGGGGGCGGCGACCGCCGTTTCCTTAAGGGTGTCGTCGGCGCTCGCGATCTTGGGCCGGATGATAGGGGAGGTGGCGCCGGTGCTTTTCTTAGCACTCGGAAGACCCCCCCAGACGAATCTGGTTCTTCGGCCATTTCATAAGCCATGAGGTGCAATCCCCAAGGGCCAAAACGTCGCCTTCGTCTGTGCCCGGAGGTTGAAAGGGGGGGATGGCGTAGCGGTACTCCGGCACTACCACTACCAACTTGACCTTCGCCACGTCTTCCGCCAATCTAGCGCCGTGCATAACGCGGGAAGCCATGACAAGGCCGCTAGCAACTTCCACCAACTTGCCGCCGGGCTCCACCGTTTGCAGAAGTATGCATTGTTCATCCTGAGTCAGGGGCGCCATGTTGGGCATCGTGAGATGGCAGTCACGAAAGGCATATATAGTTAAAGAAGATGACGCGAAGGAGTAACTAATGAGTTTACCTCCTTGATGGCGTCGATCTCGGCTACTGTCGATACAAGGGCGGCGGTTGGGGGCGTCGATGCGACCAGTTGGAGCTGCGGCGGCGGTTGGAGCGGCGGCGTCTGGTGGAGCCCCGACGCCGGCGTCGGGTGGAGCGGCACCGTCGGCGACACGTGGAAGCTTGAGTTGCTGCCGCTGATGCTGGGCACATGTATCGGCCCCACTTGACCTCCCGCATTCCAAGCAGCTAACCCCTCCATCAACCCAGGGGGGATGATCTGCCGGATCTTCTCGTCCAATAACTTGTTCATCATCTCCGTGTTCTCCACAGGCTTTTCGGCCACCAGCTTCTCTAGTGACTCCACCTTCTTCTTCAGCTCCTGAACCTCGGATTTATCCTTAGCCGACGACCTCCTCTCCAGCTTTCTCGTCTTGGCATCCGATCCGTAGTACTCGGATAGCTTCATACTTGTGCCAAAGCCGGACACACGGCCACCCGACGTCGGTGGCTTGTCCAGCTCCCTCTCCTTGTATCTGTTCGTCGCCCTGTTGAAAGGCGTGTCCCACGGTTCCGTCGACCCCTGGGACGACGGGCCAGCCGTATCCTTCATCAACTCTTCATCCTTCAGACAAAGGAACTTAAGGTTAGCCCATTTGGCTTCATTGCCTAATAAGATGAGCGAAATAATATAGAACTATCCTTACCAGGTACTGCTCGAAATCCCTCACGTCTTTGTAATCCGTAATAAATTCCCCCGTCTTCCAGTCTAAGTAGTAGCGGGACCGGACAAAGTTCCTAGCCTGTACATCCTGGATTTTGTGCCAGGGGTTTTCTTTCCCCAGACGTACCATCTCGGCATCCTCCTTGTCCCAAGTGGGCTGTTTTCCTCGGTAACCGCCACTTCCGCAATGGTGGGTCCCTAAGTTCAAGTCCCGCATTTTCTTCCCCCAGGCGGTCCATTTTTTAACACCGTCACTCTGTAAGTAAGACTTGAATGCATTAAAGTCTTCTAAGGAGATCGACGGGTCTTTGCTACTTATCCTCTCCTAGCTTTCACCGGCCTCGATCTTTCTCTTCAGCCGGTTCTTCCAGCTTGTCACATCCCGAAATTTTCTAAATTTTGGAATGTAAAATAAAAATAAATTTAATGCTTGATTGTTTGAACTTGATTGAAATTTCACAAAGAATTAAAACTTTTTAAAGTTATTTACAAATTAAATTCCAAAATAGTGTTTTCAAAGACTTTTGGTTTTAAAGTATTTTCAAAATCAAACATATATAACAAATGTATATAATGATTATTTTATTTTCACAAAGGGATATTAAAAAGGTTTTTGCAAAAATATATAGTTTTCATAAACCTTGGTTTTTAAAAGATTTTCTAATAATACTCTATTTTGTTCGGAGGTTTTGAAACTTATAAATATTTGAGAAAACATTAAAAGGGCACTATAGCCACATAGACATGTTTGTCAAATTTTAGTTTTATAAAGTTTATATTTTTGTTCCAAATTTGATTTCACATTAAAGTAGTTTTCATAACGAATCCAACGGTACCTCATTTGTATTTTTCTGATTATTTTTTAGCCTCCAAATATGTTTTTCCAATTTCAAAAAAAAGGTTCGGCCAGGCCGAACGGCCCACCCGGCCGAACGGCCCAGCTGCCGCCCGCTCGACGCGCCGCGGCAGCTCCCTCCGCGGGCCAGGCCACGCACCGGCCCAAGCCGCCCCTGCCCAACCCGCGCGCCGCACGCCAGCAGCTGCACAGCAGCCGCCGCACACCCTGCCTCGCGTTTGCTTTTCTTTATAGTCCCATACCGCCACCTTAAGTAATTTTCACTCCAGCCCGAGCCTATATAAAGACATCCAGGGAGGGAATGGTGTTTTGGCACATGGGAGCATATGCTCCCTTTATTTTGAAATGCATGTTACATACTTTTTGAAATTTCAAAAAATTGAAACGAAAAATTCGAACGTACATCTTCACGTGCTACGTGCTCACAAAGTTGTTTCATAAAAATCCGACTTGTCGTGTGGCGTGTGTAAAAAAGACAAAATTCAATGCTGAAAATAAGGCTTTTCAGGAGATAAATTTTCTCTTTTTTACACAGACCACAAAACATATTGGTTCCTCGCGAAACTTGACGAACCTACGTATATTATGGAGATGTACATGTAGAATTTTTTGTCAAAATTTTTTGACATTTCAAAATATAATTTTTTGATAGAGGGAGCATATGCACCCGGGAGCCGAATTGAATTTCCGCATCCAGGGAGCAGCTCAAAACTCGCACCACCAGGCCCCGACGCCTCTCTCCCTTTCTCAGCGCGCAAAGCTATTTTTTGCGGCGCATACTCGCGACACAATATCCACAACGCTATTTTGGGAAACGCCACGACTCAACGTGTCCGTCGTCCGGTAATAATTCTATTTCCGCTCTTTTTACGTAGATTTTCGTACGTAACTTCGCAATTTTATTTCCGTAGATCTACACCTCTGCTTAGAATAGTTGTTCTTCCGCTAAGTTTCTTATTAGATCCTCTATAACTTTTGTGTAGGAAGTTTTTCCATCCGAGCAACCTGTTCGGACAACTTTTCGTACACCATAAGAACTGTAACCACTTAGGTCTAGTTTTGCAAAATTCATATCTTAAGTTCTATCCGTCGGATTTCGACAAACCCTATACCGTTGGAATCAGCAAATCACGTAGATCATCTTAGACATTTTGCATGTCAGATTCGCCCACTTTATTCTTGCGATATCCTTTTGATGCGCAACATCGTCTATAAAATAAATCCTACAAACTTTTTCCGAGAGATTCTTTTGGCGATACGCTTGTAATAGAATTCTCTACAACTTCCGTGTAGAAAGTTTTTCCATCCGGAAAACTTCTTCTAATGACTTTTCGTGAAAAGTACAGTCCTATGACTGGCTTCAACATAGTTCCTTTAGCCAAATTAATCCGTATGATCATACCCATCTTCCAGGATCAGTTATAATCCTTTATCATGTTCAACGATAATACATATCATACTCTTAGTTGTCTAGTTCACCTTATTCAAATGACAATTGAGCTATTTGAGTAAATGGTGACTAATCTTAGCTATAGATTTTCCCTTGTGCAAGTGTTATGTTGAGTCACTATACTACATAGCAAATGTTTTGAACCCTTGATATCCATTAGCATCTTTGACCCACATTTTCCATATCGTTCATACATTTTCAACCTCATGACCATTTAATCCTATTGGCTTATATTGAACTATTCAATTTACAAATGAGTTGATTGAGTAATTCAATATATCACAAATCCATATCCAAGCCTATGTGTAACTCATACTATCTTAGTAAGTGTTGTCACACTTTACCAAATAGTATTTTGAGTTGCGTCATTGAGATTCATGTGATTTCATCACATGGATCATTTCAATTACCCAATCTTGAGTAGAAAACAACCATTGACCATAGGTTCTTATCAATCATTTTTCTTCTAAGCACTTGACTTAGATAATCATTTCCTTTTTCAAGTATTTGACCCATCCATTCAATATGTCCAATTCATATCTTGCAAGCCAAACCTCATGCCACACCTTAGTACCATAGAGCGATTTCCGATTGTTGTCTTGTTTGATTTTTGTTGTTGTTGTTGAATGGTGTGTTTATGTTGTGCTATATTTTATACTATAGTTCGTATGGAGAGGCACGTATTTTGATTAAGAGAAGTGAACGCGCTTCGACTACCAAAAAGGCAAGTGACATTCAAATCCTACTTATTTTCTTTATGCATTAGTGTTTTGAAACTAGTATGCATGGTAGGATTTTGTTTTCAAAAGTAAAGTATTATGCTATGCTTAGCAAACCCTAGTAGTGTGTAGCTACTCCTGAACCCATTGCTAGCATGCTTTAATTTTGCTTTGCAACATCAAATGCCAAATGTTGTTTCGTTATTGGTTGTGAGTGTTTGAAAATTTAAAATTAACAACCATAATGAAACACCTGGGTGGATTGGTTGATTGGTGGGCGGCTGCTCAGGTCCACGCCCCGAGTGGGCTAAAGTGGTGAATCCCTGAGAGTGCGCATGTTGTAGAGTGGTTGGCCACCCAGGATTAAAGAGATTACTATGTCGTCCATGTTTTAGTTAGCTTCCAGTGCAGCCTTATGGTATTATGGGCTCTGCCGGGATTAAGTAAGTTGTGAGGGTTCAACTTGTGGCTAGACAGCGGGTGGAGGCGACGGCCAAGGGAACGGGTCTAGTTTGTATGGTTGAATTCTTCTTCTGAAAGATCTTGTCTCATTCTTCTCTTGGGAAGGGTGGGTCGTAAGGTGAAAGTGCACAACCTCTCGAGAGTTAAACCTAAGATCTTAGCCGTGTCCCCGGTTACGGACAATTTGAGCTTCTAGGCAAGGAATGTACGGAAGAATCTCATCATTGTTTTCTGAATGTATTTAAAATTTGAATCAACCTTTGAAAAACTCATGGGAGATGTAACCATGTGATTATTCAAAAACCCATGGAGGATTTAACCATGGTGTGGTTTCATAATGTCATTCAAAGATTTTCAAAATGTTTTGTTTTAAATAAAATGTAGGATAAAATTGGCTTTATGCAAATTTGCCTAGACTCCACTAGCCAAATATCATGTAGATAGTCATGCCTAAAAACTGCCACCATATAAGTGTCATTTGCCAGTACATCATTGTACTGACCTCCATTCGTGGGGCTGCATATTCAAACGTGCAGGATTTTCTGAGGAGAAGTACGTGGTAGGATCTCGAGTCTACATTCCAACATGACTGCCTGTGGCACATGAAGATGATGAAGGCTCATTGATGATTTACTTTCCGCTGTGTATGTTCTGAATATTGTTGAGCTAGTCCATGTGACTATGCAATTTGTAAGGTTTTACTTTACCCTCTGGATCAACGATGTAGTAATTTGATACTATTGCAATGATTACTATATTTTGTAATGTGTGTGCTATCAGTGATCCCGGGAATAGCACTATACACAGGTATCTTGCCTTTATTTAAAGGTAGGGTGCTACAGAATGGTATCAGAGCATAGTGTTGCCTGTAGAATCGAGACCCTAGGTTTGGATTAGAAATAGGAAGACCCTAGGATGAAGAAATTTTCTAATCCTATTTCAGTTTAAAAGATGTTTGGATTTTGAACCTCTTATATTCTCATCTACTTCATCTTCAAAATTGTTTTCCTCTCACTTTAGATCACCACCTTATCAAAACTATCAACAAGGACTAATGATGACCATGTCCCTGAAGCATGAAGAATGATGATTCATGTGATGTTCTCTGACTCAACAAATGAAGAACTTGAAGAAGGCTTCGATGCAGACTGCACAACACACGTGAAGATACACCGAAGGAGTAGAATAGAAACTTGATGCATCCAATATAGAAATAGACTAGACCACCATTAGTTTTCTTTTAGCGAACCAACGATAAAGTAACAAAGTATTGATCTTACCAAATTGAGGTATGACCATGCTAGTTTGTTTGTGTTTAACCATGTTGCTTGATGCTTGTTAGATGTTGTTTGTAAGATGTTTTGCTTTGATTTGATGTGTTTGGGTAGGAAATCTTCTTTAGAATCTTTCTATCTATTCTCATCTATACCCAACCCAGAGAATGTTTTCTCGACAACTCGCCATGAAAACAATAGTAGTGAAACCAACCTTGAAGTTTCCTATCAAGATGAAGAACCGAAGAGTGCGAGATACGCAAAACCCTAGCTAGGGATCGATAGAAATGTTTTCAAAACAATTGAATAATGGGGATTGAAACATTGATTCAATTCTTCATGAAAGTTTTTGTCAAACTTGTGAGGTTGACCAAGAGTTAGAATACGAGATATACCAAACTGAAAACAAGGAAATGATTGGGTGCGACATGGATTGGCCCCCATGACGACTACTCATATTGTTCGCCCTTGTTATGAGGAATGGTAAATCTAGAGAGACATACCTACAAAAGAGATATCGGCGAATAAGCCTAAACCCTAGGGTGGAGAAATATTATACCCTTATAGTAGGCAAGTGCTGCCAAGCGTAGGACTACGTTTAATTTTAAGATCTAGCCACTAGATGAAGAGTGGTGGAAAGTTGTCGAAGACACCAAGAACCAAAAGATGAAAGATGCCATGAAATTTACCCATCTTGGTCTCCTGATTGACCTAAAGAGTGACCTCTCATTGTCAAAATTAGATCAACCACCATCCTATATGGATTAGAATCCCAACCATGAGGAAAAGCCTACTCAAGTCATTTACAAGCGATATGTTGTTCACTACATGTGAATAAACATTCGCCTAGTGGACATTTACTCAGAAGCCATAAGCCATAGATGTTTTAAACCATGACCCAGTGCCAAGTCATATCCAAGATGAGCTTAGCCTAAACCCAAGACCTAAGACTACCAAGTTTCTTTTAAGGGTGGTAGAAGCCATACCCTTGGATTATGGATTTACACCGGATGCCGCATGAGATAGGTATTTGAAGAAGGTATCACAAGGAGTTCCCTATGAGTATACTCAAGTAAAATATAATACCCATGGGATGAGTACCCCCCATCTGAATGGATACATTAGATGGTATGACCGCATATGGTTTAGTGCAACATTTTCAAAGCCCGAGGTTAACTTTCGAAATCTCCTCAGGAGATGTTTGAAAAGGAAGCAATAGTGAGTATAAACCTTCTAGAAGACCTAAGCCCAGAACCTTTTTTCTTTCTAGCCTTTCTCAAATCTCGAGGACGAGATTTCTTTTAAGGGTGGTAGTCTGTCACATCCCGAAATTTTCTAAATTTTGGAATGTAAAATAAAAATAAATTTAATGCTTGATTGTTTGAACTTGATTGAAATTTCACAAAGAATTAAAACTTTTTAAAGTTATTTACAAATTAAATTCCAAAATAGTGTTTTCAAAGACTTTTGGTTTTAAAGTATTTTCAAAATCAAACATATATAACAAATGTATATAATGATTATTTTATTTTCACAAAGGGATATTAAAAAGGTTTTTGCAAAAATATATAGTTTTCATAAACCTTGGTTTTTAAAAGATTTTCTAATAATACTCTATTTTGTTCGGAGGTTTTGAAACTTATAAATATTTGAGAAAACATTAAAAGGGCACTATAGCCACATAGACATGTTTGTCAAATTTTAGTTTTATAAAGTTTATATTTTTGTTCCAAATTTATTTCACATTAAAGTAGTTTTCATAACGAATCCAACGGTACCTCATTTGTATTTTTCTGATTATTTTTTAGCCTCCAAATATGTTTTTCCAATTTTTTTTAAAAAAGGTTCGGCCAGGCCGAATGGCCCACCCGGCGGCCCAAGGCCCGCTCGGCGCGCCGGCTCCTCGCTCCGCCCCGCCTGGCCAGCCGGCGCACCGGCCCAAGCCGCCGCCCAACCCGGCCGCGCCTCCCCAGCTGCACAAGACCGCCGCACGCACCCTGCCTCGGGGATATTTTATAATATACCACACTTTTCTTTGATTCTCTATTATTTACCACGTGACCACCACCTGTCAGTGACAATGACAGGTGGTGGTCATGTGGCAAATAATAGAGATGTGAAGAAAAGTGTGGTATATTATAAAATGCCCCCCAGGGAGCAGCTCAAAACTCGCACCACCAGGCCCCGACGCCTCTCTCCCTTTCTCAGCGCGCAAAGCTATTTTTCGCGGCGCATACTCGCGACGCAACATCCGCAATGCTATTTTGGGAAACGTCGCGACTCAACGCCGTCCGTCGTCCGGTAATAATTCTATTTCCACTCTTTTTACGTAGATTTTCGTACGTAACTTCGCAATTTTATTTCCGTAGATCTACACCTCTGTTTAGAATAGTGGTTCTTCCGTTAAGTTTCTTATTAGATCCTCTACAACTTTCGTGTAGGAAGTTTTTCCATCCGAGCAACTTGTTCGGACAACTTTTCGTACACCATTAGAACTGTAACCACTTAGGTCTAGTTTTGCAAAATTCATATCTTAAGTTCTATCCGTCGGATTTCGACAAACCCTATACCGTTGGAATCAGCAAATCACGTAGATCATCTTAGACATTTTGCATGTCAGATTCGCCCACTTTATTCTTGCGGTATCCTTTTGATCCGCAACATCGTCTATAAAATAAATCCTACAAACTTTTTTCGAGAGATTCTTTTGGCGATACGCTTGTAATAGAATTCTCTACAACTTCCGTGTAGAAAGTTTTTCCATCCGGAAAACTTCTTCTAATGACTTTTCGTGAAAAGTACAGTCCTATGACTGGCTTCAACATAGTTCCTTTAGCCAAATTAATCCGTATGATCATACCCATCTTCCAGGATCAGTTATAATCCTTTATCATGTTCAACGATAATACATATCATACTCTTAGTTGTCTAGTTCACCTTATTCAAATGACAATTGAGCTATTTGAGTAAATGGTGACTAATCTTAGCTATAGATTTTCCCTTGTGCAAGTGTTATGTTGAGTCACTATACTACATAGCAAATGTTTTGAACCCTTGATATCCATTAGCATCTTTGACCCACATTTTCCATATCGTTCATACATTTTCAACCTCATGACCATTTAATCCTATTGGCTTATATTGAACTATTCAATTTACAAATGAGTTGATTGAGTAATTCAATATATCACAAATCCATACCCAAGCCTATGTGTAACTCATACTATCTTAGTAAGTGTTGTCACACTTTACCAAATAGTATTTTGAGTTGCGTCATTGAGACTCATGTGATTTCATCACATGGATCATTTCAATTACCCAATCTTGAGTAGAAAACAACCATTGACCATAGGTTCTTATCAATCATTTTTCTTCTAAGCACTTGACTTAGATAATCATTTCCTTTTTCAAGTATTTGACCCATCCATTCAATATGTCCAATTCATATCTTGCAAGCCAAACCTCATGCCACACCTTAGTACCATAGAGCGATTTCCGATTGTTGTCTTGTTTGATTTTGTTGTTGTTGTTGTTGAATGGTGTGTTTATGTTGTGCTATATTTTATATTATAGTTCGTACGGAGAGGCACGTATTTTGATTAAGAGAAGTGAACGCGCTTCGACTACCAAAAAGGCAAGTGACATTCAAATCCTACTTATTTTCTTTATGCATTAGTGTTTTGAAACTAGTATGCATGGTAGGATTTTGTTTTCAAAAGTAAAGTATTATGCTATGCTTAGCAAACCCTAGTAGTGTGTAGCTACTCCTGAACCCATTGCTAGGATGCTTTAATTTTGCTTTGCAACATCAAATGCCAAATGTTGTTTCGTTATTGGTTGTGAGTGTTTGAAAATTTAAAATTAACAACCTTAATGAAACACCTGGGTGGATTGGTTGATTGGTGGGCGGCTGCTCAGGTCCACGCCCCGAGTGGGCTAAAGTGGTGAATCCCTGATGCGCGTAGATGTACACGTCCGTTGGGAACCCCAAGAGGAAGGTATGATGCGCACAGTGGCAAGTTTTCCCTCAGAAAGAAACCAAGGTTTATCGAACCAGGAGGAGCCAAGAAGCACGTTGAAGGTTGATGGTCGCGAAATGTGATGCGGCGCAACACCAGGGATTCCGGCGCCAACGTGGAACCTGCACAACACAACCCAAGTACTTTGTCCCAACGAAACAGTGAGGTTGTCAATCTCACCGGCTTGCTGTAACAAAGGATTAAGCGTATCGAGTGGAAGATGATTGTTTGCAAGAAAACAGTAAACAAGTATTGGTAGATTGTATGCTATGTAAAGAATAGGACCGGGGTCCACAGTTCACTAGAGGTGTCTCTCCCATAAGATAAAAGCATGTTGGGTGAACAAATTAAAGTCGGGCAATTGACAAATAGAGAAGGGCATAACAATGCATGTACATGATATGATAAATATAGTGAGATTTAATTGGGCATTACGACAAAGTACATAGACCGCCATCCAACTGCATCTATGCCTAAAAAGTCCACCTTCAGGTTATCATCCGAACCCCATTCAGTATTAAGTTGCAAAGCAACAGACAATTGCATTAAGTATGGTGCGTAATGTAATCGACAACTACATCCTTAGACATAGAATCAATGTTTTATCCCTAGTGGCAACAGCACATCACAACCTTAGAACTTTCTGTCACTGTCCCAGGTGTCAATGAAGGCATGAACCCACTATCGAGCATAAATACTCCCTCTTGGAGTTAAGAGTACAAACTTGGCCAGAGCCTCTACTAATAACGGAGAGCATGCAAGATCATAAACAACACATAAACAATAGATTGATAATCACCATAACATAGTATTCTCTATCCATCGGATCCCGACAAACACAACATATAGAATTACAGATAGATGATCTTGATCATGTTAGGCAGCTCACAAGATCCAACAATGAAGCACAACAAGGAGAAGACGACCATCTAGCTACTGCTATGGACCCATAGTCCAGGGGTGAACTACTCACTCATCACTCCGGAGGCGATCATGGCGATGAAGAGTCCTCCGGGAGATGAATCCCCTCTCCGGCGGAGGCGATCTCCTGAATCCCCCGAGATGGGATTCGCGGCGGCGGCGTCTCAGTAAGGTTTTCCGTATCGTGGCTCTCGGTACTGGGGGTTTCGCGACAGAGGCTTTAAGTAGGCGAAAGGGTAGGTCAAGAGGCGGCGCGAGGGGCCCACACCACAGGTCGGCGCGGCCAGGGCCTGGGCCGCGCCGCCCTATGGTGTGGCCACCTCGTGGCCCCACTTCGACTCCCCTTCGGTCTTCTGGAAGCTTCGTGCAAAAATAGGACCCTGGGCGGTGATTTCGTCCAATTCCAAGAATATTTCGTTACTAGGATTTCTGAAACCAAAAACAGCAGAAAACAGCAACTTGCTCTTCGGCATCTTGTTAATAGGTTAGTTCCAGAAAATGCACGAATATGACATAAAGTGTGCATAAAACATGTAGATATCATCAATAAAGTAGCATGGAACATAAGAAATTATCGATACGTCGGAGACGTATCAGCATCCCCAAGCTTCTGCTCGTCCCGAGCAGGTAAAACGATAACAAAGATAATTTCTGAAGTGACATGCCATCATAATCTTGATCATACTATTTGTAAACATATGTAATGAATGCAGCGATCAAAACAATGGTAATGACATGAGTAAACAACTGAATCATAAAGCAAAGACTTTTCATGAATAGTACTTTCAAGACAAGCGTCAATAAGTCTTGCATAAGAGTTAACTCATAAAGCAATAAATCAAAGTAAAGGTGTTGAAGCAACACAAAGGAAGATTAAGTTTCAGCGGTTGCTTTCAACTTATAACATGTATATCTCATGGATATTGTCAACATAAAGTAATATAACAAGTGCAATATGCAAGTATGTAGGAATCAATGCACAGTTCACACAAGTGTTTGCTTCTTAAGGTGGAGGGAGATAGGTAAACTGACTCAACAATAAAAGTAAAAGAATGGTCCTTCAAAGAGGAAAGCATCGATTGTTGTATTTGTGCTAGAGCTTTTATTTTGAAAACATGAAACAATTTTGTCAACGGTAGTAATAAAGCATATGAGTTATGTAAATTATATCTTACAAGTTGCAAGCCTCATGCATAGTATACTAATAGTGCCCGCACCTTGTCCTACTTAGCTTGGACTACCGGATCTTTGCATGCCATGTTTCAACCAAGTGTCACAAAGGGGTACCTCCATGCCGCCTGTACAAAGGTCTAAGGAGAAAGCTCGCATTTTGGATTTCTCGCTTTTGATTATTCTCAACTTAGACATCCATACCGGGACAACATGGACAACAGATAATGGACTCCTCTTTAATGCATAAGCATGTAGCAAAATTATTATTCTCATATGAGATTGAGGATATATGTCCAAACTGAAACTTCCACCATGATTCATGGCTTTAGTTAGCGGCCCAATGTTCTTCTCTAACAATATGCATGCTCCAACCACTAAGGTGATAGATCCTTCAGACAAGACGGACATGCATAGCAACTCACATGATATTCAATAAAGAGTAATTGATGGCGTTCCCCAGAAGCATGGTTATCGCACAACAAGCAACTTAATAAGAGATAAAGTGCATAAGTACATATTCAATACTACGATAGTTTTTAAGGCTATTTTGTCTCATGAGCTATATATTGCAAAGGTGAATGATGGAATTTTAAAGGTAGCACTCAAGCAATTTACTTTGGAATGGCGGAGAAATACCATGTAGTAGGTAGGTATGGTGGACACAAATGGCATAGTAGTTGGCTCAAGGATTTTGGATGCATGAGAAGTATTCCCTCTCGATACAAGGTTTAGGCTAGCAAGGTTTATTTGAAGCAAACTCAAGGATGAACCGGTGCAGCAAAACTCACATAAAAGACATATTGTAAACATTATAAGACTCTACACCGTCTTCCTTGTTGTTCAAAACTCAATACTAGATATTATCTAGACCTTAGAGAGACCAAATATGCAAATCAAATTTTAGCAAGCTCTATGTATTTCTTCATTAATGGGTGCAAAGCATATGATGCAAGAGCTTAAACATGAGCACAACAATTGCCAAGTATCACATTATCCAAGACATTTTTAGAATTACTACATGTAGCATTTTCCAATTCCAACCATATAACAATTTAACGAAGAAGAAACTTCGCCATGAATATTATGAGTAAAGCCTAAGGACATATTTGTCCATATGCAACAGCGGAGCGTGTCTCTCTCCCACAAAGTGAATGCTAGGATCCATTTTATTCAAACAAAAACAAAAACAAAAACAAACCGACGTTCCAAGTAAAGAACACAAGATGTGACTGAATAAAAATATAGTTTCAGGGGAGGAACCTGATGATTTTGTCGATGAAGAAGGGGATGCCTTGGGCATCCCCAAGCTTAGACGCTTGAGTCTTCTTAGAATATGCAGGGATGAACCACGGGGGAATCCCCAAGCTTAGAGCTTTCACTCCTCTTGATCATAGTATATCATACTCCTCTCTTGACCCTTGAAAACTTCCTTCACACCAAACTTCAAGCAAACTCATTAGAGGGTTAGTGCACAATTAATAATTCACACATTCAGAGGTGGCACAATCATTCTTTACACTTCTGGACATTGCATAAAGCTACTGGACATTAATGGATCAAAGAAATGCATCCAATATAGCAAAAGAGGCAATGCGAAATAAAAGGCAGAATCTGTCAAAAACAGAACAGTTCGTAAAGACGAATTTTAAAATGGCACCAGACTTGCTCAAATGGAAAAACTCAAAACTAATGAAAGTTGCGTACATATCTGAGGATCACGCTCGTAAATTGGCAGATTTTTTCGAATTTTCTACAGAGACCTGTGCCCAGATTCGTGACAGACAGCAATGCTGTTTCTGCGCAGCGATCCCAAATATAACATCAACTTTGACATAGAAACTTTAATTGGCACAAAAACATGATAAGGAGAGGTTTCTACAGTAGTAAACAACTTCCAAGACTCAACAAATCAAAAAATTGCTGTAGTAAAAACATGGGTTGTCTCCCATAAGCGCTTTTCTTTAACGCCTTTCAGCTAGGCGCAGAAAGTGCAAATCAAGTATTATCAAATGAAGAAGCATCAACATTATAACCAGGGGTGTTGGGGGTTTTCTCAACCAAGCATAGTATATTAGATACATAAGTTTTAGCGTCTCCCTTTTCATTAGTCTTGGGCTTGCTATTCTCATCGAACAAATTTTCAGGAACAAGCCAAGCATAGTTATTTTCTAGTGCATCATTCATAGCTAGGAGTTTACATGGTATTGGTGCTTTGATCTCCCCACCATCATTAACATTATTAGTGTACCTTATTCTATCCATGTCCATTTTTTCAAGGAGACCAACAAAATTAGTATGAGAACCTAGCATATTAAATTTAGCAAAGACCTTTCTAGCCTCTCTTGCTAGACCACCAAATTCTCTAAGAAGAGTTTCTAAAACAAAATCTTTCTTTTCCCCTTCTTCCATATCACCGAGTGTAAGAAACATGTGTTGGATTATAGGATTGAGATTAACAAATTTAGTTTCCAACATACGAACTAAAGCAGCAGCAGCAATTTCATAGGTAGGTGCAAGTTCTACCAAGTGTCTATCTTCAAAATCTTCAGTAATACTAACATGATTGAAAAATTCTTCTATATTATTTCTCCCAATTATAGACCCACGTCCTACCGGTATGTCTTTTGTGGTGAACTTAAAAGGAAACATGATGCAGTAAGCAAAAGGTAAACTAGGCAAGCAAAGTAAAGACAAGTACTCCCTCCGATCCTAAAAAAGTGTCGGGCAGGTAATATAATTTACGTTTTACAATTAGATCCTTCGAAAATCAGAAAATAGGTTGGTTGATCTGCTCGTTGCTCAGCACAGAATCTTGATCTGGCAACCGCGCTCAGCACCAGCGCAACCCGCCCTCGCCTTGCGCTGCCGGAACCGGCGCTCCACCCCGTGGCCACGGCCCCTCCTGCAGCGGTGCCGGCCTATGACCTCGGCCAGGTCCAGATCGAGGCGAGCGATCGCCCAACGAAGATGCAGCGCCGGCCGCCGCGCGTTGCCTCCATCGCCCTCGCCGGAGGGCCAGCAACCCTGCGCCTCTTCGTCGACGGTGGTGACGCGCCGCCCCAGCATCCGCTCGGGCGCGTGGTCGCCCGCTACTCGGCCACGCCCCCGGCTGCAGGCTCCGGCGACCCATCCTCCTCCACGGGAAGCCGTCCTCCGCCTCTGGTCAGCGACGTCGGGCAGTAAATTGGCGGCAGCCACCGGGATCCATGGGGAGGCGGCGGAATCAGGGATAGGATTGGGGGTTTCTATCCCTAACCGCACCCCTCTCCTCCTCTTGTCCTCTGCGTGCGGCTACGGGCAGGTTGAAGACGATAGGCGGGCTGGAGTGCGGGTTGACGAGCAAATAAACGCGATGGCTTTTTTGCAAAATGTACCATCCGACAGTTTTTTCGGATCGGAGGGAGTAACTAATTTTTTTGTGTGTTTTTGATATAGAGAGCAAGACAGTAAATAAAATAAAACTAGCAACTAATTTTTTGTGTGTTTTGTTTAGGTGCAGCAAACAAAGTAGTAAATAAAATAAATCAAGACAAAAACAAAGTAAAGAGATTGAGAAGTGGAGACTCCCCTTGCAGCGTGTCTTGATCTCCCCGGCAACGGCGCCAGAAAACAGGCTTGATGCGCGTAGATGTACACGTCCGTTGGGAACCCCAAGAGGAAGGTATGATGCGCACAGTGGCAAGTTTTCCCTCAGAAAGAAACCAAGGTTTATCGAACCAGGAGGAGCCAAGAAGCACGTTGAAGGTTGATGGCCGCGAAATGTGATGCGGCGCAACACCAGGGATTCCGGCGCCAACGTGGAACCTGCACAACACAACCCAAGTACTTTGTCCCAACGAAACAGTGAGGTTGTCAATCTCACCGGCTTGCTGTAACAAAGGATTAAGCGTATCGAGTGGAAGATGATTGTTTGCAAGAAAACAGTAAACAAGTATTGCAGTAGATTGTATGCTATGTAAAGAATAGGACCGGGGTCCACAGTTCACTAGAGGTGTCTCTCCCATAAGATAAAAGCATGTTGGGTGAACAAATTACAGTCGGGCAATTGACAAATAGAGAAGGGCATAACAATGCATGTACATGATATGGTAAATATAGTGAGATTTAATTGGGCATTACGACAAAGTACATAGACCGCCATCCAACTGCATCTATGCCTAAAAAGTCCACCTTCAGGTTATCATCCGAACCCCATTCAGTATTAAGTTGCAAAGCAACAGACAATTGCATTAAGTATGGTGCGTAATGTAATCGACAACTACATCCTTAGACATAGAATCAATGTTTTATCCCTAGTGGCAACAGCACATCACAACCTTAGAACTTTCTGTCACTGTCCCAGGTGTCAATGAAGGCATGAACCCACTATCGAGCATAAATACTCCCTCTTGGAGTTAAGAGTACAAACTTGGCCAGAGCCTCTACTAATAACGGAGAGCATGCAAGATCATAAACAACACATAAACAATAGATTGATAATCACCATAACATAGTATTCTCTATCCATCGGATCCCGACAAACACAACATATAGAATTACAGATAGATGATCTTGATCATGTTAGGCAGCTCACAAGATCCAACAATGAAGCACAACAAGGAGAAGACGACCATCTAGCTACTGCTATGGACCCATAGTCCAGGGGTGAACTACTCACTCATCACTCCGGAGGCGATCATGGCGATGAAGAGTCCTCCGGAGATGAATCCCCTCTCCGGCAGGGTGCCGGAGGCGATCTCCTGAATCCCCGAGATGGGATTCGCGGCGGCGCGTCTCGGAAGGTTTTCCGTATCGTGGCTCTCGGTACTGGGGGTTTCGCGACGGAGGCTTTAAGTAGGCGAAAGGGTTGGTCAAGAGGCGCGCGAGGGGCACCACAGGCCGCGCGGCCAGGGCCTGGCGCGCCGCCCTATGGTGTGGCCACCTCGTGGCCCCACTTCGACTCCCCTTCGGTCTTCTGGAAGCTTCATGCAAAAATAGGACCCTGGGCGGTGATTTCGTCCAATTCCGAGAATATTTCGTTACTAGGATTTCTGAAACCAAAAACAGAAAATAGCAACTGGCTCTTCGGCATCTTGTTAATAGGTTAGTTCCAGAAAATGCACGAATATGACATAAAGTGTGCATAAAACATGTAGATATTATCAATAAAGTAGCATGGAACATAAGAAATTATCGATACGTCGGAGACGTATCAATCCCTGAGAGTGCGCATGTTGTAGAGTGGTTGGCCACCCAGGATTAAAGAGATTACTATGTCGTCCATGTTTTAGTTAGCTTCCAGTGCAGCCTTATGGTATTATGGGCTCTGCCGGGATTAAGTAAGTTGTGAGGGTTCAACTTGTGGCTAGACAGCGGGTGGAGGCGACGGCCAAGGGAACGGGTCTAGTTTGTATGGTTGAATTCTTCTTCTGAAAGATCTTGTCTCATTCTTCTCTTGGGAAGGGTGGGTCGTAAGGTGAAAGTGCACAACCTCTCGAGAGTTAAACCTAAGATCTTAGCCGTGTCCCCGGTTACGGACAATTTGAGCTTCTAGGCAAGGAATGTACGGAAGAATCTCATCATTGTTTTCTGAATGTATTTAAAATTTGAATCAACCTTTGAAAAACTCATGGGAGATGTAACCATGTGATTATTCTAAAACCCATGGAGGATTTAACCATGGTGTGATTTCATAATGTCATTCAAAGATTTTCAAAATGTTTTGTTTTAAATAAAATGTAGGATAAAATTGGCTTTATGCAAATTTGCCTAAACTCCACTAGCCAAATATCATGTAGATAGTCATGCCTAAAAACTGCCACCATATAAGTGTCATTTGCCAGTACATCATTTTACTGACTGATACGTCTCCAACGTATCGATAATTTCTTATGTTCCATGCCACTTTATTGATAATATCTACATGTTTTATACACATTATATGTCGTATTTATGCATTTTCGGGAACTAACCTATTAACAAGATGCCGAAGTGCCTTCCTTTTCTGCTGTTTTTGGTTTCAAATCCTAGTAACGAAATATTCTCGGAATCGGACGAAATCAACGCCCAGGTTCCTATTTTTCCACGAAGCTTCCAGAACACCCGGGAAGGACCAGAGGGGGGCCACGGGCCCACCAGGAGGGTGGCCGGCGCGGCCTAGGGTTGGCCCGCGCCGCCTTACCCCCGGCCGCCTCTTCGACCTTCCGCCGCCTCTTCGCCTATATAAAGCCCCTGCATCGAAAACCCTTACGGAGAAAACCACGATACGAGAAAAGTTCCAGAGCCGCCGTCATCGCGAAGCCAAGATCGGGGGACAGGAGTCTCTGTTCCGGCACCTGCCGGAGCGGGGAAGTGCCCCGGAAGGCTTCTCCATCGACACCGCTGCCATCTCCACCGCCATCTTCATCACCGCTGCTGCTCCCATGAGGAGGGAGTAGTTCTCCATTGAGGCTCGGGGCTGTACCGGTAGCTATGTGGTTAATCTCTCTCCTATGTACCTCAATACAATGATCTCATGAGCTGCTTTACATGATTGAGATTCATATGAGTTTTGTATCACTACTATCTATGCGCTACTCTAGTGATGTGTTATTAAAGTAGTTTTATTCCTCCTGCATGTGTGCAAAGGTGACAGTGCGTGCACCGTGTTAGTACTTGGTTTATGCTATGATCATGATCTCTTGTAGATTGCGAAGTTAACTATTGCTATGATAATATTGATGTGATCTATTCCTCCTACATATGCATGAAGGTGACAGTGTGCATGCTATGCTAGTACTTGGTTTAGTCTTTTGATCTATCTTACACTTAAGGTTACCTAAACATGAGCATTATTGTGGAGCTTGTTAACTCCGGCATTGAGGGTTCGTGTAATCCTACGCAATGTGTTCATCATCCAACAAAGTGTAGAGTATGCATTTATCTATTCTGTTATGTGATCAATGTTGAGAGTGTCCACTAGTGAAAGTGTAATCCCTAGGCCTTGTCCCTAAATACTGCTGAGTTACTACTGCTTGTTTACTGTTTTACTGCGTTACTACTGCTGCGTTACTACTGCATGTTTACTTCCTACAATATTACTATCGTCAACTACGCGCCAAGCACTTTTCTGGCACCGCTGCTACTGCTCATATATATTCATACCACCTGTATTTCACTATCTCTTCGCCGAACTAGTGCACCTATTAGGTGTGTTGGGGACACAAGAGACTTCTTGCTTTGTGGTTGCAGGGTTGCATGAGAGGGATATCTTTAACCTCTTCCTCCCTGAGTTCGATAAACCTTGGGTGATCCACTTAAGGGAAAACTTGCTGCTGTTCTACAAACCTCTGCACTTGGAGGCCCAACACTGTCTACAGGAAAGGAGGGGGAACGTAGACATCAAGCACTTTTCTGGCGCCAGGAAAGGTAAAAGGTACTCACACTCCGGACCTCGGCTACTAAGCTATTTTCCGGCGCCGTTGTAAGTACTCGAAGCTATTTCCTTTAGACTCTGCAATTGCGACATTTGGTTTCTTGTTTACACTAGTTAGGCATAATGGAAAACAACAAAAATATGAGAGATCTTTATGAACTTTATCTTGAATTAGGACATGATGTGTTTGAAGAGAGAATTAAAAAACCCATGGAACTTTATATGCATGATAATGGGAATGTTATTAGTATGAATGCTTTGAACACCATTGTTGCTAATGCTATGGAAAATTCTAAGCTTGGGGAAGCTGGCTTTGATGAGCATGATATTTTTAGTCCCCCAAGCATTGAGGAGAAAATTTACTTTGATGATACTTTGCCTCCTATTTATGATGATTATAATGATAGTAGTCTTTTGTTACCACCTGTTATGGAGGATAAATTTGATTATGATTACAATATACCTCCTATATTTGATAGCTACTTCGTTGAATTTGCTCCCACTACAATTAATAAGAATGACTATGCTTATGTTGGGAGTAGTAATTATTTTATGCATGAGACTCATGATAAGAATGCTTTATGTGATAGTTATATTGTTGAGTTTGCTCATGTTGCTACTGAAAGTTATTATGAGAGAGGAAAATATGGTTGTAGAAATTTTCATGTTACTAAAATGCCTCTCTATGTGCTGAAATTTTTGAAGCTACACTTGTTTTATCTTCCTATGCTTGTTACTTTGCTCTTCATGAACTTGTTTATTTACAAGATTCTTATGCATAGGAAGCATGTTAGACTTAAATGTGTTTTGAATTTGCCTCTTGATGCTCTCTTTTGCTTCAACTTCTATTTCTTGCGAGTGCATCATTAAAACTGCTGAGCCCATCTTAATGGCTATAAAGAAAGAACTTCTTGGGAGATAACCCATGTGTTTTTTTACTACAGTACTTTGTTTTATATTTGTGTCTTGGAAGTTGTTTACTACTGTAGCAACCTCTCCTTATCAAGTTTTTGTGCCAAGTAAAGTTTCTATGTCAAAGTTGATGTTATATTTGGGATTGCTGCGCAGAAACAGCATTGCTGTCTGTCACGAATCTGGGCCTATTTCTCTGTAGAAAATTCGAAAAAATCTGCCAATTTACGAGCGTGATCCTCAGATATGTACGCAACTTTCATTAGTTTTGAGTTTTTCCATTTGAGCAAGTCTGGTGCCATTTATAAATTCGTCTTTACGGACTGTTCTGTTTTTGACAGATTCTGCCTTTTATTTCGCATTGCCTCTTTTGCTATGTTGGATTTATTTCTTTGATCCATTAATGTCCAGTAGCATTATGCAATGTCCAGAAGTGTTAAGAATGATTGTGTCACCTCTGAACATGTGAATTTTGATTATGCACTAACCCTCTAATGAGTTTGCTTGAAGTTTGGTGTGGCAGAAGTTTTCAAGGGTCAATAGAAGAGGGTGATATAATGTGATCGAGAAGAGTGAAAGGTCTAAGCTTGGGGATGCCCCGGTGGTTCATCCCTGCATATTTTAAGAAGACTCAAGCATCTAAGCTTGGGGATGCCCAAGGCATCCCCTTCTTCATCGAAACTTATCAGGTTTCTTCTAGTGAAACTATATTTTTATTCAGTCACATCTTATGTACTTTACTTGGAGCGTCTGTGTGCTTTTATTTTTGTTTTTGTTTTGTTATCTTAGTTCTCTGAATAAGTTCATCCTTGTGTGGGAGAGAGACACGCTCCGCTGGTTCGTATGAACACATGTGTTCTTAGCTCATAATATTCATGGCGAAGTTTCCTCTTCGTTAAATTGTTATATGGTTGGAATTGGAAAATGCTACATGTAGTAATTCTAAAAATGTCTTGGATAATGTGATACTTGGCAATTGTTGTGCTCATGTTTAAGCTCTTGCATCATATACTTTGCACCCATTAATGAAGAAATACATAGAGCATGCTAAAATTTGGTTTGCATAATTGGTCTCTCTAAGGTCTAGATAATTTCTAGTATTGAGTTTGAACAACAAGGAAGACGGTGTAGAGTCTTATAATGTTTACAATATGTCTTTTATGTGAGTTTTGCTGCACCGGTTCATCCTTGAGTTTGCTTCAAATAACCTTGCTAGCCTAAACCTTGTATAGAGAGGGAATACTTCTCATGCATCCAAATACTTGAGCCAATATTCATGCCATTTGTGTCCACCATACCTACCTACTACATGGTATTTCTCCGCCATTCCAAAGTAAATTGCTTGAGTGCTACCTTTAAACCATTCAAAATTTATTACCTCTTATTTGTGTCAATGTTTTATAGCTCATGAGGAAGTATGTGGTGTTTTATCTTTCGATCTTGTCATTTACTTTTGACAGACTTTCACAATGGACTAGTGGCTTCATCCGCTTATCCAATAATTTTGCAAAAAGAGCTGGCAATGAGGTTCCCAGCCTCAATTAATTAACTTGCATTAATAATTCTCTTCACATGTTTTGCTCTGATCTATCAGTAAGCAACTTAAATTTGCAAATAGACACTCCTCCATGGTATGTGAATGTTGGAAGGCACCCGAGGATTCGGTTAGCCATGGCTTGTGAAAGAAAAGGTTGGGGGAGTGTCATCTAATAAATAAAACTAAAGTACATGTGTAAACAAAAGAGAAGAGGGATGATCTACCTTGCTGGTAGAGATAACGTCCTTCATGGGAGCCGCTCTTGAAAGTCTGGTTGATGAGGTAGTTAGAGTGCCCACTACCATTCGTTGACAACAACAAACACCTCTCAAAATTTTACTTTTATGCTCTCTTTATGTTTTCAAAACCAAAGCTCTAGCACAAATACAGCAATCGATGCTTTCCTCTTTGAAGGACCATTCTTTTACCTTTATGTTGAGTCAGTTCACCTATTTCTCTCCACCTTAAGAAGCAAACACTTGTGTGAACTGTGCATTGATTCCTACATATTTGCTTATTGCATTTGTTATATTACTTTATGTTGACAATATCCATGAGATATACATGTTATAAGTTGAAAGCAACCGCTGAAACTTAATCTTCCTATGTGTTGCTTCAACACCTTTACTTTGATTTATTGCTTTATGAGTTAACTCTTATGCAAGACTTATTGATGCTTGTCTTGAAGTACTATTCATGAAAAGTCTTTGCTATATGATTCAGTTGTTTACTCATGTCATTACTTTTGCTTTGATCGCTGCATTCATTACATATGTTTACAAATAGTATGATCAAGATTATGATGGCATGTCACTTAAGAAATTATCTTTGTTATCGTTTTACCTGCTCGGGACGAGCAGAACTAAGCTTGGGATGCTGATACGTCTCCAACGTATCGATAATTTCTTATGTTCCATGCCACTTTATTGATAATATCTACATGTTTTATACACATTATATGTCGTATTTATGCATTTTCGGAACTAACCTATTAACAAGATGCCGAAGTGCCAGTTCCTCTGCTGTTTTTGGTTTCAGAAATCCTAGTAACGAAATATTCTCGGAATCGGACGAAATCAACGCCCAGGTTCCTATTTTTCCACGAAGCTTCCAGAACACCCGGGAAGGACCGGAGGGGGCCACAGGCCCCCAGGGAGGGTGGCCGGCGCGGCCTAGGGTTGGCCGCGCCGCCACCCCCGCCGCCTCTTCGACCTTCGACGCCGCCTCTTCGCCTATATAAAGCCCCCATCGAAAACCCTTACGGAGAAAAACCACGATACGAGAAAAGTTTCGAGCCGCCGTCATCGCGAAGCCAAGATCCGGGGACAGGAGTCTCTGTTCCGGCACCCTGCCGGACGGGGAAGTGCCCCGGAAGGCTTCTCCATCGACACCGCTGCCATCTCCACCGCCATCTTCATCACCGCTGCTCCCATGAGGAGGGAGTAGTTCTCCATTGAGGCTCGGGGCTGTACCGGTAGCTATGTGGTTAATCTCTCTCCTATGTACCTCAATACAATGATCTCATGAGCTGCTTTACATGATTGAGATTCATATGAGTTTTGTATCACTACTATCTATGCGCTACTCTAGTGATGTGTTATTAAAGTAGTTTTATTCCTCCTGCATGTGTGCAAAGGTGACAGTGCGTGCACCGTGTTAGTACTTGGTTTATGCTATGATCATGATCTCTTGTAGATTGCGAAGTTAACTATTGCTATGATAATATTGATGTGATCTATTCCTCCTACATATGCATGAAGGTGACAGTGTGCATGCTATGCTAGTACTTGGTTTAGTCTTTTGATCTATCTTACACTTAAGGTTACCTAAACATGAGCATTATTGTGGAGCTTGTTAACTCCGGCATTGAGGGTTCGTGTAATCCTACGCAATGTGTTCATCATCCAACAAAGTGTAGAGTATGCATTTATCTATTCTGTTATGTGATCAATGTTGAGAGTGTCCACTAGTGAAAGTGTAATCCCTAGGCCTTGTCCCTAAATACTGCTGAGTTACTACTGCTTGTTTACTGTTTTACTGCGTTACTACTGCTGCGTTACTACTGCATGTTTACTTCCTACAATATTACTATCGTCAACTACGCGCCAAGCACTTTTCTGGCACCGTTGCTACTGCTCATATATATTCATACCACCTGTATTTCACTATCTCTTCGCCGAACTAGTGCACCTATTAGGTGTGTTGGGGACACAAGAGACTTCTTGCTTTGTGGTTGCAGGGTTGCATGAGAGGGATATCTTTGACCTCTTCCTCCCTGAGTTCGATAAACCTTGGGTGATCCACTTAAGGGAAAACTTGCTGCTGTTCTACAAACCTCTGCCTTGGAGGCCCAACACTGTCTCAGCCAGTACATCATTGTACTGACCTCCATTCGTGGGGCTGCATATTCAAACGTGCAGGATTTTCTGAGGAGAAGTACGTGGTAGGATCTCGAGTCTACATTCCAACATGACTGCCTGTGGCACATGAAGATGATGAAGGCTCATTGATGATTTACTTTCCGCTGTGTATGTTCTGAATATTGTTGAGCTAGTCCATGTGACTATGCAATTTGTAAGGTTTTACTTTACCCTCTGGATCAACGATGTAGTAATTTGATACTATTGCAATGATTACTATATTTTGTAATGTGTGTGCTATCAGTGATCCCGGGAATAGCACTATACACATGTATCTTGCCTTTATTTAAAGGTAGGGTGCTACACAGCTGCTCAAGGCGGTGCTCATCTTCGTGAGAGCTAAAGAGTCCACCTTCTTATTGAACGGCTCCGGGAACGTGTATCGTTGGTGAAGCTTCTGGAGGAGGGATTGGGCGATAGCCTCGTTCTCCTTGCTTCTGAGGTCCTGAGTTAGGATCGGCACGGTTTCACGGACGATGCACCCTAGTTGCATGCCGTACCCTTTGGCAACCCACGAAGGCTCCATCGGTAGGCCACTTTCGGAGACTACCGTGACAGCATCGGTGACGTTGGCGAGCACTTGCGGCCTCCGATCCCTCCTTGGCCTCCTCGCCGTCCTCTTCTTCTTACCCTCCTGAGGGTTGCCGCCGCTATCACCTTCCGTGCGGTTGGCCGCGTTCTCTTCACCGGTCGTCTCTTCAGCAGGCTCGGCGGCGTCGTCCCAGGTATCGTCATCGTCGCCGGTGTCGGCGGCGCCCCCCGGCCCTCTCCCTCGGAGGCGGTGTCCCGGCCCTCGTCGGTGTCGTCGGCGGCCCCCCGGCCCTCTCCATCGGAGGCGGCGTCCCGGCCCTCTTCCTCATCGCCGGGCGACTCGGCGGCGGCCTTCCGGGGCCGCTCGTAGCCCTCCCAGAAGTCCTTGTTGGCCTCTCTCGCTTCTTCGTTCTGGCTCCTGGGCTTAGAAGTGCTGCCCGACATGTTTATTTGCACTTCATTAAAAAGAGGCAAAAAGTTAGTACAAAAGTCAACCAAAAAATTCGGCATGACCTTTGCTATTTTTTCTACGTAGGAGTGCCCATTTCTCAACCGAAACGGAAGTTAATCAACGCTTCGGGAGAAATGGGCAACTCAATGAAATCCCTGCAAAAATATCCACCATATACACCATATATCCACCATATCCAGCATACAAACATATCCACCATATATCCACCATATCAGTTAGTACTACAAACCAGAAAACCTGGACATATATTGCTGGACATATATAGTTCCTATTTTTTTAACCTGGAGCACTACAACAAATTAACCTGAAGCATCTACAATACATCAAACAAAACCTGGAGCAATACAGGGCATTATTAACCTAGAGCATCAATACAACAGATATTATTAACCTGGAGCATCTACAACAAATTAACCTGGAGAATCTACAATACATCAAACAAAACCTGGAGCAATCACCTGGAGCACTACAACAAACCTGGAGCATCTTTTTAACCAACTGTTAGCATATTTAGTGCAGCCAAGGCAGTAGCTAATGACTTAGAAAAATGACTTCAATAGTAGGCAGTAGCATTTCATTCAAAATCAACTAGGCAGTATCATTTCATCATTAGCTTGTTCATTTTTTCATTTGTATTAAAAAACCTATTGCATTGTATTAAAAAACCTACTGCATTGTTCATTTTATTGAACCATGTACATCAACAGAGTAGTAGCAGCTTCATTTTAATTTTCATTTAAACAAACTTCATTCTAAAACCATCTATGCATTCTTTAACCAGGAAGCATGAGCATGATCATTTCATAAATGAATTCAAAACATAAAATGGCAGCAGGAGACACAAGTGATTCACTAGCACATGCAACACACACATGATCACTAACTCTCACCCTAATTCTGTTCTTACTAAATGACAAGATTAATATCTACATTTCTCTGCCAATTCAATGCCACAAATAAATGCAATATATGCTTCTATCAAATGGAGCTTCATATTTTCTATCTAGCATATTCACTTCATATATACTGTATAAACAAGCATAAATGAATTCAAACAAGCATATACAAGATAATGAGCATGAGCATGAGCATGATCATTTCATAATTATTCAGACAAACTAGGACACACTAAAACTAGCCATTGAGAATTTCTACTGCATTCAAATAGTAGGCAGTAGCTTTTTATCTCTAAATTTCTACTGCATTCATTTGCTACTGCCAACAAATCCTAGCAGTAATTCAAAATCAACTAGGCAGTGGTTGGTTCACTGCATTCCAATGATGATATGCATCAAATATGACAACAACAAAATTAGCCACTCCATAAAAGTCAGTAGCAATGTTAATTTTTTAAAGGCAGTAGCAATGTTTTATCTATTTGACTTCAAATGAGAAATTTTTTATAGGCAGTAGCAATGTTTTGACTTCATTTTACAAAAGGAGGACAATGAACTTATCAAATGAGACAGTACTAAAGGCTTTTTGGTCATATATGTTACCCAATGAACTTATCAAATGAGGACAATGGCCAGAGACATGAAATGGCCCTATCTCCTTCGAAAATTTACCGATTGATCAATTGTCAAAATTAACTACATGTATATGCAACATTGTCTATTTGACTATATGTATATGCAACATTGTCAATTGATCAATCAAAATTTGACTATAGGGGAGAGGAGGGGGCACAGGGGAGAGGGAGAGGCACAGGGGAGAGGGAGGGATCTCACCGATGGCGGTGCTAGGCGGTGATGGCGAGCGCAGGCGATGGTCCTCCTCCTCCTCCTGCTGCTCGCGGCGCGGGCGGGGTGGTCCTCCTCCTCCTGCTCGCGGCGTGTGGGCGGGGTGGTCCTCCTCCTCCTGCTCGCGGCGTGGGCGGGGTGGTCCTCCTCCTCCTCTTCCTCTAGCGGTGCTAGGCGGCGGTGGCGAGTGGGGAAGCTGCGGCGGTGCTCGCGGTGCTAGGCGGCGGTGGCGAGCGCTAGGGTTTCGGCGCGCGATACGAATGGGGAAGAGAGAGATGGGGGGACATTTCACCAAGTCAGTAAATTCTGTGGCGCACCTAGTTGTGCATGCGCCATAGAATTCCTTAATTCGGTGGCGCACCAAGTGTTACATGCGCCACAGAATTAAGCAATTCTATGGCGCATGCACCACTAGAATTTGACACTTAGTAAACAAATTGGGCTAATGCTGTGTTCTTTCAGAAACACAACATTAGCCCAGTGGTTAAGCCCAATGTTAGGCTTGGTAACCAGGTTCGAACCCTGGTTGCCCCTACTTTTTCCCTTTTTAAAATGTTTTTGTTACATTTTCAAGAAACAACACAACATTTAATAATAATTACTAGAGATTTTATTACAAATTACTTGTCTCACACACACATGTTCTTGTCTCTCTCACACACACATGCATGTACTTGTCAACACACACACAAAAAAGATCTTCTTCGTCCCGGCTTCGAGCTCTAGCTAGCGTCTCTTCGCAATCTTCTTGCCCTTTCGGTTGTTGGCGGTTGAATACTTTATGCCGGCCACCTTGAGATTTCTTCGCGTGAACGGACAACCTTTAGAGGGTAGGGAGGTCTTCCTTCTTACTTTACTAGTAGTAGGCATGTCGAAGTGCCTGTCGAATTCCTCCTCAATCTTCGGGTCACCGTTCTTGTCCAAGTCTTCCTCGTTGGCGTCTCCTTGCATTCCTATGATGCTCCTCTTGCCCCTCCTCACGACAACACGGCTAGGCCTCGACGGATCGGTGATGAAGAAGCATTGGTCAACTTGGCTACCGAGTACCCATGGCTCATTTTTCGCGGATGCGTTCTTCGATTTTGCATCGGGTATAACCATGGTTGTGAAATATCGGCCTTCTTTTTCGACCTTCTTGGCCCATCTCACACGAAACATTGGCACCGTCTCTCCACAGTAATTGAGCTCCCATATCTCCTCGATCCTTCCAAAAAATCTTTCCTTGACATTAGTCTCGTCATCGGCGTATGACAGCATAGTTACTCCTGAGTTTTGATTTTCACTATTTCTGTCCTTTTCCTCGGTGTAGAATCTGTAACCGTTGATGTCGTACCCCTGATAGGTCCTTACGTTATGCCCGGGTCCCTGTGATAAGGTGTATATGAGTTTTTCATCTTCGGTAGAAGGCCTTTTTCTCTGTGCTTCAACCAGTTGAGTTTGCTTGAACCAACGCGTGAAGCTGGAGTTGTGCTTTTTGGTTACGTCTCCCATCTTCCTCGGCCGGCCCATATCGATGTAATTCTGCTCGACCATGCTTTTGTGCTCTTGCACGAAAGGTTCGATCAGTTTTAAGTGTTGTAGCGCGACCCGGTGAGCCCTGTCAAAGTCGTCGCGTCGATTGTCAATGCCGACATGGACTGAGCGGTAGCCCTCGCGGTGACCGACTCCAGCGAGCCTCCCGAGGTGCGTCCTGGGGGGTAGACCAACATGATCCTCGTCGTCCTCGGTGCTTAGATAATTCTGGCAGAAGGAGATGCACTCGTAGGTTAGAAACCCCTTGGCCATGCTTGCGTCTGGACGGGCCCTATTGCGAACGTATCCTTTCATGACACCGTTCTGCCTTTCGAAAGGCATCATGTTGTGGAGGAACGTTGGGCCGAGCTGCTTGATGTCTTCAACGACATGGAGAAGGAGATGGACGCATATATCACAGAATGCAGGCGGGAAGTAAATCTCGAGCTCACATAGTATCACCACGATCTCATCCTGTAGCATCTTGAGCTGCCTCACGCCGATCGACTTCCTGGTGATAACGTCAAAAAAGTTGCAAAGGCCAAACAGCGTATCACGGACGTGCTCGTCCATTATGCCTCGGATCGCAACGGGAAGTATCTGCGTCATTAGCACGTGGCAATCGTGAGACTTCATCCCGGTGAACCTCTTCTTCGCTACGTCCAGATATCTGCTTATATTCCCCGAGTAACCGTGAGGAACTTTCACTCCTACGAGGCACCTGAAAAACTGCTCGAGCTCCTCCGGACTCGTTGTGAAGCAGGCAGCGGGAAGCAGCACCGCGTTCTTCTTAGCCCTTTTGCGGAGACGTTGAGTCCCTTCCGTCTGATCATCATCATCATCATCGTCGTCGTCAGTATCGGGGGCTTGAAGATCTTTCCTGATGCCAAAATGTTTAAGATCGTATCTTGCTTTCGGTCCATCCTTGGACTTTTCTGAGTTGCAAAGAGTGCCAAGCAGACTCTCGGTAACGTTCTTCGTAATGTGCATGACATCGAGGCTGTGGGGCGTGTGGAGGACCTTCCAGTACTCCAAGTCGTGGAAAACAGACCTCGCTTTCCATACACCGAGCAGCGGCTCTGGCTTCGGTCGCTTCTTTCCCGGCGCTGGGCACTCCTTCCAATTTTTCAGAAGATCATCGATTTCTGCGCCGCTCCTCGGGCGTGGGGGTCCATCGGGCTCATCTTTACCATTGAACAGATCACCGCGTTTTCTCCACGGGTGATCCAAGCGAAGCCACCTTCGAGCACCTGGGTACACGGTTTTCGAGGACCCGGGATCCCTTGGTAGTTGTAGATGCGGGGTCTCGTCCATGCACTTCACACAGCCGTTGAATCCGTGGCCGACCTGGGCAGATACATATGCGTAACCAGGATAGTCCGTGACCGTCGTGATCAACGCGGCTCTCATATCGAAATAAGTTCTAGTGTAGGCGTCCCACGTACGGGGTGGCGTCTTCCACAACGTGTCTAACTCCTCTTTCAGCAGCCCGAGATACAAATGCATGTCGACACCTGGTTGTTTCGGCCCCTGAATGAGAATACTCAGGTGTATGTACCTTTGCTTGGTGCACAGCCACGGGGGTAGGTTGTAAGGCCATACAAACACAGGCCAGGTGCTATGCGTGCTACTCTGGTTGCCGAACGGATTGAGTCCATCGGTGCTCATACCCAGCCTGATGTTCCTTGCGTCGCCCCCGAACCTAGGGAAGGCGATGTCCAATGCTTGCCACTGTCCAGCGTCTGAAGGGTGTGTCAGCATATAGCCCATCTCCGGATCTTCTTCGGGCTTCTGCCTTTCCGCGTGCCATTGCATGAGCTTTGCTTCCTTAGGGTCCACGAAATACCGCTGCAGACGGGGAGTGATAGGAAAGTACCATACCACTTTTCGAGGTACCTTCTTGTTCCCAACCTTGTACCGTCCGTGGCCGCACACCGGACATGTGGTTCTGTCCTTGTACTCGCACCTATAAATCACACAATCATTAATGCAGGCGTGGTATTTTTCGTGCGGTAGGTCAAGGGGACACACGACTTTCTTGGCCTCCTCGATACTACTTGGCAATGTGTTCCCCTCCGGGAGACGATCGTGCCAGAATTTTAAGTTCTTGCTGAAGCTGGAATCGGTCCACTTGTTCTGCGTCTTCATCTGCAGGTAATCAAGCGTTACATGCAAGCGCGTATCCTGCGGACGACACCCAGGAAAGATCGGAGTCATCCCGTCTTTCTCCATTTGCGACAGCTTGGCTCTCTCTCTAGCTGCAACTCTATCGTTGCTCGTCTCCTGGAGGAGAAGATCTTGAACATGAGAGTCCCGCAAGGCCGAAATTAGCGGGGTCGCGCCGGAATCTTCTTCTTCATCATGATGATCTTCTCCGCCGGCATCTTCTTCTTCATGATGATCTTCTCCGCCGACTTCTTCTTCATGATGATAGTCCCCGTCGGCATGATGATAGTCTTCTTCATGATGATAGTCATCTCGCTCGACATGGTCTTCATGCGCACCATTTGATGGGGCCGGCCGCGCCTGGTTGTCTTGCATGAAACCGCGCCTCAGCAGGTGCTCCTCCAGTTGTCCGGAATCAGGGTTGATCCAGCGCTCGAGTTTGCATGATCGACACGGACATCTTATCTGGCGCCTATTGTTCCGAATCATGTCCTCCTTCGCGTCTATCTTGTATCTAGAGATTCGAGCGGAACTCATCGAGAGGACCATGCTTGCCTGCAAATGGTATACATAGAACAGGAAATTAGAACCGCAACAAATGCACACACATGCATGGGCCGTACCTCTCCTCAAGGTATTACATGGAGCGGAAAAATTCGGCATGACCTCTCCTCAAGGTAGGACATATGGGTAGTGCAAAATTTGCCGAAACGGAAATGAATCAACATTTCGGCAAACATCCATGCACCACACCGGCACACACACAAGCGCTTCACCTGCAACAAGCATCCATACACACGACGGCCACACAAGATCTACAAGCATATGCATGTCTCCTCCAAGCATATGTATGTCTCCTCCAACTACTCACCTTGTAGATTCGATACCGAGACGAGACCGCGATCGATTAGTTCGAGAGGAGGAGAGAGTATGGAGAGCCTTCTCCTCAACTCCAATTAAGTATCAACCAAAGTAAGTGCAATAAATACCCAAGCAAGTGAAAAGTAGAGCCAAAATGGTATGAGAGAGAAGGGGGGACGAGCTAGATGGAGGAAGAAGAATGGCTTGTGTAGTGTGGTAGGTGGGAGGTTGGCTCACTTTTGTAGATCTGGTTCGCTAATTCTGTGGCGCACCTGAACTCTGCGCCACAGAATACCTTATTTCTGTGGCGCACGAGCCAAGCTGCGCCACAGAATGCCTTATTTTTGTGGCGCACTGTGCCGTGCGCCACAGAATATCTTGTTTTTGTGGCGCAGAGTACGTGCGCCATAGAAATAGTAAAACCAATGATTGGGGGTGACAGGTTGTGGGGCCCGCCAAGTTTTTGTGGCGCACGGTGCGGTGCGCCACAAAATCTATTTCTGTGGCGCACCATGTCCAGTGCGCCACAAAATAAATTTCTGTGGCGCATTTTTTGTGGTGCGCCACAGAACTAAGCTCCGCCTATAAGGGTTTTCATACTAGTGACTCATAACGCGGGACTCTTTATCCTTGGCCGGTCGTTAGTGCCCGCCTTGGAAGCCGACGCAAACCTCTGGGTCCGTATCGGAGTACGGCCGAACTTCGTCACGGGTAGCTTAGTTGGGTGGCTCCCATTAAACTTTCTCTTGCATTGGGAACGGTCTTGATGTGAGACTCCACCTGTAGTAAGTGGGTTCGAGCATGCGTATGGTTACATTTGGGCAACCCCTGCAGGGTGTACATCTTATCGATAAGCCGTGTCCGCGGTTATGGACGACTTGGAATTGTATGGCTTGATCATAGAACAACTTACACCTTATACTTGTTGTTAATAATCTGATAATAACTTGCGTAGTAATATAGCATTACTACAACCGATACCTAATAAAACTTGTCCACCGTTGAGTGCCTTTTACATTGCCTCTTCGCTTTGTTGAAGGGGATATGTGTAATTGGCTGGGTTATGTTTGTGTAGTATTTATCTGTTACCTTGTGCGCTCTCTTATCTTCTCTGAGTAGACGGATGTTGTAGCGTGTCTCTATTGGTTATAGTTTTGCTGCCGCTAAACCTACCATATAGCCCCAGGCGATATATATATTCGCCCGGCGAGCATAGCCATTTCTAGTCTCGCTAAGTACGTGCCGGAGTTCGTTCCTTGGTACTTACTCTCGCCTTTTCTCTTTCTCTTTTGCTTCCTCCCTTTTGTCGGCAACCGATGGCCCGACTTCGACAGGTACAAGATGACGACGTTAGCAAGGTTACCCTTCCGGCTTGGCCTGGGCAGGGTTATGGACGTCACTGGTTATCTTCAGGACTCTTAGTCCAATTTGTATCTTGTCCGTACTCGGATGTATTTGATCTTCTGTATGATTTGGATCTTTGTATTGTATATTTGTATCTTGACTCGTTGGAGTCGTTGTTGTAATATATGTTTCTTGTGGGCTCTATTGTAATCCTGTTGTAATGTTACCACTCGTGTTAATTCCTCTGGCATCACGTGTGTGATTTGTCGCGCACGTCGTGTCGGAGGGCGTCTCCGAATCGATATCATGCGGATCTCGGCGGGATCGCTGGAATCTTCATGGTACCGGTTCCGGGGGCGTCACAAAACCCTAGTTTAACCTATTTAATTATAGATTCATAGGTTGATTTTTCTACCTTTTATTATTACTATGCAGCACATGTGTGTTTGCCCGTCGAGTGAAACTCGGAGGAAGAGGGATCACTCGGAAGGAGAGAAGAAGGGAGAGAATTATGGTGTCTTCCCTTTTTCGGGTGATGATGTTGACTTTTGTGCAGGGTTTGTCGGTGAGGGAGGTGCGACGAGCGAGTCGAGCGGGCCGAGAGAGATTTGTTTTTGTGAGAGGGACAACCGAAGGATCTGAAGGACCCAGAGACTTCCAATACGCATCTGATGCGTCTTCTCTTGACAAAGAAGATGGCTGGGAGTTTGTGTACCTATTGCACGTGACTTGTGCTCACTGAAGTGTGGGACCTCACGCATGGGCACCACACGTAAGTGACATACCTGTTGGTGTAAAAACTCGGTTGATTATTACAGTGCATTAGAACAAAGTTTCCTATGGATTCAAGGGTAGGAAATCCAAGTTAACTCATTTACATGACATTATTTTTTCCGTGAAACAAAGTTAACACATCTATCAATTGGTACATTTTGGAGTGACTAAGACGATCCAGGCTTACTTATTCGTTTTCACGTGTTAAACTTGTCTAAATCTTGGTCAAACCTAGGATTTGACCAAGATTCAAATGGGCGGAAAATTTAAAAAAAAACAGAGAAATGAAAAACCAAAGCACATAGCCTTCTTATGTCATATAGTAAGCATTAAAGTTGATAAAGAAGGTCAAGACATATTCAAACCAGACAAATCATGTATTTACCCCTAACCCTAAACTCTGTCTTATGAAGTCAAGCATGAAGAGAAGTGGTTTTGGGTTTCAAACATGGAAATTTCAAAAACCTCCCAAAAGCTTCATTTTAGAGTGACTAAGAAGGATCCATGCTTACCTTTTCATTTTCATATTTAAAACTTGTTTAAATCTTTGTCAAACCTAGGATTTGACCAAGAGATTCAAATAGGCATAAAATTCAAAAAAAAACTCAGAAAAAGGAAAAACAAAAGCATATAGTCTTCTTATGTCATATAGTAAGCATTCAAGTTGATAAACAAGCTAGGTTTGGACATATTCAAACCAGACAAATAATGTATCTACCCCCTAACCCTAAACTCGGTCGATCTTATGAAGTCTAGCATGAAGAGAAGTTGTTTCGGGTTTCAAACATGGAAATTTCAAGAACATCCCAAAAGCTTCATTTTAGAGTGAATAAGAAGGATCCAGGCTTACCCTTCCATTTTCATGTTTTTTTTTTGCGAAAATTCCACCGATCTATTAATAATCATCAACAGCAGTACAAATTGACCTAAAAGTAATAAAAATTACAAGTAGGTCTTTCGATCACCTAGCGACGACTACAAACACTGACGCGAGCCGAAGGCGCGCCGCGCGTTGTCCTTGCCCCTCCATCACCGGAGCCAGGCAAAGCTTGTCGTAGTAGAGCTTGTTGTAGTAGACAAACGGGAAGTCGTCGTGCTAAGGTCCCAAAGGACCAGCGCACCAGAGCAGCAACCGTCGCCAAAGATGACAACTGTAGATCGAAAGAGACTAACCTGAAACCACACCAACGAACACGAAAACCGATCGGATCCCGCGAGATCCGCCGGGCACGTGACTCCACGCGCCCTCCGCCGATGCTAGACGCACCACCAGAGCGAGGATAGAGCGGGGAGGACATTATTCTGACATCAAGATGGAGCCGCCGCCTCACCATCTCGAAGAAGACACTGAAAATAACCTAACAAAAAACGAAAACCCTCCCGCCGGCTAAATCGTGGTTAAATCGTGGTTAAACCTAGGATTTGACCAAGATTCAAATGGGCCTAAAATTAAAATAAAACATAAAAATGAAAAACCAAAGCACATAGTCTTCTTATGTCATATAGTAAGCATTAAAGTTGAGAAACAAGGTCTAGACATATTCAAACTATGCAAATCATGTATCTACGTACCCCCTAACCCCTAAACTCTGTCTTATGAAGTCAAGCATGAAGAGAGGTGGTTTTGGGTTTCAAACATGCAAATTTAAAAAACCTCCCAAAAGCTTCATTTTAGAGTGACTAAGAAGGATACATGCTTCCCTTCTCATTTTCTTGTTTTAAACTTGTTTAAATCTTGGTCAAACCTAGGATTTGACCAAGATTCAAATGGGCATAAAAATTCAGAAAAAATCAAAAGAATGAAAAACCAAAGCACATAGCATTCTTATGTCATATAGTAAGCATTCAAGTTGATAAACAAGGTCTAGACATATTCAAACCAGAAAAATCATGTATATATCTACCCCTAACCCTAAACTCTGTCTTATGAAGTCAACCATGAAGAGAAGTGGTTTTGGGTTTCAAACATGGAAATTTCAAAAAACCCCAAAAGCTTCATTTTAGGGAGACTAAGAAGGATCCATGCTTACCATTTTATTTTCATGTTTTAAACTTGTTTAAATCTTGGTCAAACCTAGGATTTGACCAAGATTCAAATGGGCAGAAAATTTAAAAAAATCAAAAAAATGAAAAACCAAAGTACATAGTCTTCTTATGTCATATAGTAAGCATTCAAGTTGTTAAACAAGGTCTAGAAATATTCAAACCAGACAAATCATGTATCTATACCCCTAACCCCTAAACTCTATATATCTTATATATGATGTCAAGCATGAAGAGAAGTGGTTTTGGGTTTCAAACATGGAAATTTCAAAAACCTCCCAAAAGGCTCATTTTAGAGTGACTAAGAAGGATCCATGCTTGCCTTTGCATTTTCATATTTTAAACTTGTTTAAATCATTGTCAAACCTAAGATTTGACCAAGATACAAATGGGCACAAAATAAAAAAATCAGAAAAATGAAAAACAAAAGCACATAGTCTTCTTATGTCATATCGTAAGCATTCAAGTTGATAAACCAGGTCTAGACATATCCAAACCAGACAAATCATGTATCTACCCCATGTCGATCTGATGAAGTCTAGCATGAAGAGAATTCGTTTTGGGTTTCAAACATGGAAATTTCAAGAACATCCCAAAAGCTTCTTTTTTTAGAGTCGCTACTAAGAAGGATCTAGGCTTACCTTTTCATTTTCATGTTTTAAACTTGTTTAAATCCTGGTCAAAACTAGGATTGACCAAGATTCAAGTGGGCATAAAATAAAAAAAATATAAAAAAATGAAAAACCAAAGCACATATATAGTCTTCTTATGTCATATAGTAAGCATATATTGAAGTTGATAAACAAGGTCTAGACATATTCAAACTAGACAAATCATGTATCTACCCCCTAACCCAGCCCTAAACTCTGTCTTAATTATGAAGTCAAGCATGAAGAGAAGTGGTTTTGGGTTTCAAACATGGAAATTTGAAAAAACTCCCAAAAACTTCATTTTAGAGTGACTAAGAAGGATACATGCTTCCCTTTTCATTTTCATGTTTTATACTTGTTTAAATCTTGGTCAAACCTAGGATTTTACCAAGATTCAAATGTGCATCAAAATTCCAAAAAATCAGAAAAATGAAAAACCAAAGCACATAGTTTTCTTATGTCATATAGTAAGCATTAAAGTTGACAAACAAGGTCTAGACATATTCAAACAAGAAAAATCATGTATCTACCCCTAACCCTAAACTCTGTCTTATGTAGTCAAGCATGAAGAGAAGTGGTTTTGGGTTTCAAACATGGAAATTTCAAAAACCTATCAAAAGCTTCATTTTAGAGTGACTAAGAAGGATCCATGCTTACCTTTTTATTTTCATATTTTAAACTTGTTTAAATCATTGTCAAACCAAGGATTTGACCAAGATTCAACACTACAAGAAAAGTTCTGATAGACAACGTCCCAAAATCGTCCACTAAGGGGTATTTTCGTCGCCTATGGGCCTAACCCGACGATATGGGTTCTGTTGTCGAAACTGCGTCAGGCAAAGTCCTACGACGTTTTTTCGGTCCGTCGCGTTTGGGCGCCCTTCCGCCACGGAAAATCGGACCGTTGCGCAAGTGTTTTCGGGAGCCCGTTGACTGCTGACGTCATGCAAACTGACACGTGGCAGACGCCCAGTTAACGGGGTTAACCGGCTGAAATCCCGTGGTAGATGGTAGGCCCACACGAGGCCTGCCACGTCTTAAGCGGGCCGGCCCATTAACTTTGCGGGCCGGGCCAGCTGACTTAGTTTGACCGGTCAACTATATAGCTTGGCTGGTCCATTAGTTACGTGGGCCGGGCCTAACCTCTAAGGTTGACTGGTCAAAATTTAAACGGGCCGGCCCACTAAGCATGTGGGCCGGGCCGAATGCACTCGTTTGACCGGTCAACAGGCAAAAGGGCCGGCCCACAAGGCATGTGGGGCCCACTTTCTGTTATCGGGCCGGCCCATTTAACAAGTGGGGTCCACCTTAAAGCAACTGGGAAGGCCAGGCCCAATTAGCATGTGGGGCCCACTTTGCTGTTAAAGGGCCGACCCATTTAGTATGTGGGGTCCACCATATAGCAAGTGGGCCGGCCCAACAAGATAGTGGGCCGGGCCAAAAACACAGGTGGGTCCCACTTTCCTGTTAAAGGGCCGGCCCATTTAGTGTGTGGGGTCCACCATATAGCAAGTGGGCCGGCCCAATAAGTTAGTGGGCCGGCCCAATTAGCATGTGGGACCCACTTTCCTGTAAAAGGGCCGGCCCAACAAGATAGTGGGCCGGGCCAAAAACACAGGTGGGTCCCACTTTCCTATTAAAGGGCCGGCCCATTTAGAATGTGGGGTCCACCATATAGCAAGTGGGCTGGCCCACCAAGATAGTGGGCCGGCCCAATAATAAATGTGGGGCCCGACATAAAGCGGTTGGGCTGGCCCAACAAGTTAGTGGGCCGGCCCAATAAGCTTGTGGGGCCCGCTTTTTGGGGCCGGCCCAGATGTGGGTGGGGTCCACATTAAAGCAAGTGGGCCGGCCCAATTAGACGGTGGGGTCCACCATAAATCAAGTGGGCTGGCCCACTCGTTTAGTTGCCGGCATAATAGGCGCTTTAGGATTTTGCGGGCCGGCACTTATGTGATTTCGCTTAATTGGGCCGTTTAAGGGATGGGAATTTGTGATTTTGATACTGAGAATATTTACGCAGCACATGATTTCTGTCGGATAGCCTCACTTACCACAAGCACCATAGAAAAAATGCGCGAAAGAACTATAAAAACTAACTAAATATTACATCAGCTGCAAGGCTTTGAAAAAATATTACAGAACCCAGAGAAATTGAATGGTAATTGAACCTAGCAATACAATGAAGCCATTCGGCAATCTTTTAAGTTGTCCATGCACCACCTATATCTGAAACAAAGACCTTACAAGTTAAGACAGCAACAATGGAAAGGCAAAGACACTACAATATTGTTTGCCAAAGAATTTGGAACTCATCATTTCGTCGTTATAAGAAGATCATTGTAATGCGCACAATAAGCAAACAAAGAGTGCATGCCGCATACCAACAGCCAATATAACAGAGCACGTTAAAATGAAACAGCAGACTTACTACTGTCGAGTCCCATGCAAACCAACATGTTCAGGGAATAACATTTGGCTATAAATTTTGTAACAACGACTGAGCAAGATGAAGTTATGATGGCTACATCTACAGAGCAGGGAATGTAAACCAAAAATAGAAGTTACGATGGCAAAAGCTAAAGAGGAGGGAATGTGAACCAACATGTGCCAAGTGCAATTACTTCAAATTGGCCGTGAACTAAATAATACTCCTGAACTTATAGTGAAGGGGATGCAAATCAAGATGTTTCGGGATATAAACTTGTAATGAGCAACACATAGAGGATAGTTAATGCTGGAGCTTAGGATGGACCAGATACAGAATATAGTGGGATCACCTATGAACTTGTATAAGAGGGAATGCAAACCAATATGTTCAGCATTCCATATGTGAGCGTCATGCCAAGTCAGAGAAACAAGTCAATGATGCAGCTTTTGAAGAACAAGATGGCACACAAAATTATTGTCTAGTAGTATGACAAGTTTATTTGTACTACAGGCTAGATAGCAGAGTGATAGCATGCCAAACTAAATACTTACGGTCATAGCTAGATAGCAGAGTGATAGCAGCTTTTGAAGAACAATATTGGCATGAACAAAATAGTAGCAGCCTATAATTTTTGTAACAACGACTGAGCAAGATAGAAGTTATGATGGATACATCTACAGAGCAGGGAATGCAAACCAAAATGTTCAATCGCTTAAAGTTAGCAATGAACTAGAAAATAGCAAGGTGTTACGGTCATAGCTAGGAATGAACTAAAAGAGCTTCAGACAAACAAGCATCTGAACCAAGAACATGGCGCTAAAACAAGGGACTTACATTAGGAGAAGCACTCTGTGGGAGTCACAGCAGATCTTCCTGGGGTTGATAGATCCGGTGATGAAGTACACTACATGTGCTACTTGGGGTTGGAGAGACGGCCATTACACTTCATGGTTACTCATCTCATCTGCAAAGACGTAACGGCGCGTCGTTAGCACAAACAGGTTCCCCCAAGATTAAACAAGAACTTGCAGGCAAGCAATAGAAAAGCGACAGTAGAAGAGTTTAGATCATGCAAGGCGCCGGTGAAGCAGATCCGGTTCATGCACAGCGGTGTCGGTGAGCAAGATCCGATGCGGTGGACGACGGATCCGGCGAAGCGGCTCCGGTGGGGTGGACGATACCGCAGCTGAAGCGACTGCGGTAGACTGCTGGATGAGCATATGGTTTCGAGGTTCGGCGGGGATGATCCGGTCCGGTTGATGACGGCGTCGATGAAGCGGCTCCGGCAGGCAGCCGGATGACGAGGATCGCGAGGCCTCGGGTAGGCCAGGGAAGTCCGGCGGGGATGTTCCGGTGCGGTGGTCGTGGAGGTGGTAGAGAGAGGGACTTGAGAAGTTCCGGTGGGTGGTCTCAGATGAGAGACTGAGGGAAATGAATTTTTTTGGGAGGGTATCCGGGGCTAGGGAGGTGGTGATCCAAAAAATGACGGGCAGACCCCCCCACCAACCGACTTTGCTGTCATCTCCACAGGGGTAGAATGGGAATTTGAAAGCGTGTGAATTTTTTGTATTTTGTGGGCGGGAAGTTTTGCCGCTATGAGATTTTGAATTTGGCTAAGGTCCAAGTATAATGATAAAAAATTGTGAGACCGTACTAGTACCTCTGTTCAAGGCCGAGTGCAAAATCAAATCATCATCACCTTGAATATCGGTTACTATCATCGTGTTCTATCTTCTTATCCCATTCAAAAACACGTCTGAAATATTTCAGGATTGGCGGGAGATTTTGCCGCCCGACTGAGATTTGATTTTGAATATGGCTATGGTCAAGTAATATAATATAATACTAATATAAAGACGGTACACCTGGTTAAGTACTAATTGCTCTGCTCCGGCAGTTAAGGCCAGCAGCCACATCAAGCCATCATCATTACAAACAAAATCAGTCAAATCTAGAAGCTAGTATAGGATAAATTCACAGCAGCATAATAAATCCAGAAAACTAAGTATAATACATAAACTGCATACAAGAGCCAAAAGCAGCCAATAACAATGTTAATGTTCACGACAAACTAATCTGAAAATAATACAAGACACAATGTATGGCCAACATGAAGATTAGGATACCCCAGGATGAACGAATATGTTCTTCATTCAGCATATATTTCTTCGTCACTCCATTGAAGGAAATTTTCATTGAACTCCTTCCGTCTGCAGTGTGCAGCCAATACATCCTCCAAACGGTATGGCCTTTGTTCATTTCTCATACCGTAGTTTCCTAATCTATTCACATGTATTGGCCACTCATCCCAGGCCTTTATATCATCAAAGTACTCTCTGATATAACCCAAATCTGCGTAGTAGATGCAGCCAGGTCGAAGTGTCGGGTGCACTCTGGTGTCGACGGAGATACACCGGATATAATGGACGAAGAAGGCACGACTGCCAATGTTATTGACGGCATGGAGAGAGCGGCTCTCAGTGTCCACACGGTACACCAATGGTTGACCTTCCTCCAAATGCTTGTTGTCCAACAACACAAGCAGCAGAGCACCATCCGACTTCACAAGGTAGAACTTGTTATTTCCAAGTTCTGGAAATGAAAATAGTGTATCCATTTTGACAGTGCTCGCACGCTGCTCCAACTGGACATTGTTGGTGCACACTAATTTTCCGAACTCAAAATTGTTCACAGCTATTGCATACAATTCACCATTGAACGGGGTAATGCAACGCAGACAATGGTGCTCGATCGAAAATCTTCCTTCTCCCCAATCTTCATCTATACCCTTAGTTGGAGTGCTCTCATCGACCCAAGCAATTTCCGCCGGGTAATCTTTGGAAACGAAGACCATAGTCGGGGACTTCATCACAGCGACTGACTTCAGAATAACGTTTGGCATATGCGCCTCAAACATAGTATTCAATGTCTTTGTGAGTGGGTTCAGAAGCCGTATCTTGTGCGGCTGGTTCTTCTGGGCAAGCACGATGACGCCACGGCAAAAGCCGACAAAGTAGTATCTAAAATATATTGATGAAGATAACATTCAGCACTAAGATGTTTACGATTGAAAATAAAAATAGATTAACTCTATAGATATGGAGGAATTTGAACCTTGCATGAACTTCCGTTAGATCGATGGTGACGTAGCGGGATGTGCGGAGGTGGAGGAAGGTGAAATCAGCAGCGCGTGGAAGGCCGTGGTCTAGCATGATCCATTCGTGCAGGTGCACGTCGGGCTCAGGTAAACCTGAGCGCCAATTTCTACAGACTTGCCTCATAGCAGAGTAGGTGTCAGCGTACTGCTCGTTCGCCAGTAAGCATTCGCCGATCTTGTGAAGTGGTCCATCAGCCGAGAGAGAGGCCCAGTTCACGGAGGCGACGGCCGCCGGCGCATTCTTCTTGTCCATCGCCGGCAGGGAGCGCGCGTGGGCGGTTGGTGTTTTTTCCTTCGATTTGGAGAAGTTGATGGGACGTGAGAGGCGTGGTTGCGTGCGTGAGTGAGAATGAGACTGTGTGCAGAGGGAGGGAGAGAGGGGGCTCTGGCAACGTGACGGTTGGTCTCGGCAGTTTCTCAAAAAAGCTAGACGTTTGGTCTCAACACGCGCACCGCCTAACCGCTGTGCACCGCGACACGCGTCCGTGGTACTGCACGTCTGCACCGTTACGTGTACTCAGTTAGCCTTACACTGGAAAAATATCTGCACTCAGTTTTCCCCTCGAGTACTAATACTGGCTAGTGCAATATACTCAGTTTTACCCTCAAGTGGCTGATCAACAGAGAGTCAACAAATGGGATTAAGCTATCTAATTGAGTAATTTCATGCGCAAAAAAAATCATAGTGCCTCCTACTCATGGAGTCTTGTTAAGAAGAGGAGGTCTAACACGTGGAAAACAGAATAGCACACCACAGGTCCGAAATGATGGAAAGGGCTAGGCAATCCACTTATTATAGATCTCAACAAAAACCACATGGAACTATATTAAACTTATGCAGTAGCCAACGCAACCAAAAGTCAGAAGTGCAGGCTGAATCCCAAAGGCACAACACAATAAGGAAACTTGCAACCTTATATAAAAGGGGCTATGCAACCCACTTATACACACATTAACAGCCATCCTCGTGTGTGACAAGAGAAATTCAACACTGGATTCGGAGGTAGGCACATGAAGCTTTACAAGGGCCAATGGGGCACCAACAATTTAAGGATGAATTGAACCACACCGTCAACAATTCAAACTCGAGACCTTGGCTCTAATACCATTTAAGTTCGAACGGATTGAAAAGGCTAGGCAACCAATTTATAAAACATCCACAGGAACAACTACCAAGTTGATCCCAGCCGTAGATAAATGCATCCACCAACAAAATAGGAACAGTGCCTCAGTCTCAGGAAACATTTCACAATACCAAGGTACTCACATGTCAATGTCAGTGTTTTCATCTCCAATTATCTATGGCATTTTATTAGTCTTTGAGAGATTATAACAAACTTGATTGGCCTCCTGCAGTAGGGCATCACATGCTTCTGATCTCGATCTCAACATGTCAACTTGGTTTCTTAACACATCTGCTGCAGCTCGTTCTATTTGGATTTGTTCCTCCAGAACTTGTGCAGAGAAAGACTTGGACTTGGACTTGGACTGCAAAAACCCAGCATTTCGCAGGAAAGTGTTTTTGGTGATATCTTTATTTTTAAGTACCATGGTAAATGTCTCCATACATTCTTCTAGAGTTTTTTCCATACCATCTTTCCCGGGTTTTGCCATCTCCAATTTCATATTTGCCTGAAAAGTTTTGAGTCGTGTAAAAATAAAAGTTATTACAGAGAAACATGCAGACGGTAGATTTAATGTGTATGAACTACTTCTAATCCTACAAGTTGGTATGCCTGATTACACATCAAATGCATTTTCACAAAAACGCCTACAAGATCATATTGACATGCCCATTATTGCTCCTACAAATTGGCAAGTGTGTCGTTAAAAAATTTAAATCATAAAGAAGACTTACAATAACACTTTCTGCAAGTTCTCCTATCACATTATGTTTGTTCTTCTGGCATGCCTCGAACTGCTCTGCCAGAGTCATCTCTTTGTCTGGTTGCATGTTGTTTGCATGATCTACTTTCTGCATTTTTGTACAATCATATGGAGATCAAATAACGTGGTTGAAATGGAGGATGGAAATATAACATGCACACGGAGTTCTACACAATTTACGAGTAACATATGTAGCAGTACAGACCAGCGGGGCATTACTTTTTGCCAGAGATGCCCAACCAAGTGACGAGATCCTGTACGGCTTGGTAAACGTTGTTTCAAGCGGTTAGCCTGGTTCCTTTTAGACAACGTCTGCAAAAGGAGACTAGTGAGACACTGGCGCAAAATAAGTATTCGGAATTTAATCTGGTTTCACGGTCCTCATAAGCCATACCACATTCTTTGGATCAGACCAATGCTTGACAAGATCTCCCCACTGCTCGTCAGTCATACAGGGTGCAGGAGACTTTGTTCGAACATTGGCAGTAATCTGGCCAGTGAAGTATCACTACAAGAAAAGTTGCCATGGCCGACGAAGTTGAAGTCGCGCCGTGGTTGCTGGTGTACCATGGCCGACGATTTTGGTCCCTCCGTGGTGCATGTCAAAACTTTTTTTCTCGTTTTTGAGGCCACCTAGCCCGACGAAAGCGGCCAAAACGTGGCGTATGGTGGCCCGGGACGTGGTGCATCTCGAAATCTCGGGTTCGCCGGCCGAGTCAACGCAAATCCGCACCGCCGAGGGATGTAGGGCCCAGATGGCAGCCTCTCTGGCATTGTTTTTTTCTAGATCGCGCCATCTCGTTCAACGTTCTCCGATCGAGCCGTTTACGATGCAGGATCATGGGTCCCGCATGTCATCCTCTATGAACCAAAATTCTTTCTATTCTTGGATTTTTTGACCCCCTGATTTCTGGCTACTTCCTTTTTCTTTTGATCCCTTGCCGCCTTGGAAACGTTGAGACCGCTGCTGCTAAATGGGACCCGCATGTCATCCTCTATGTGAAATCAACTTTCTTTTCTTGGAGTTTTTTTGGCACCTCAAATTTGGTCACTTGCCTTTTCTTTCGATCCCCTGCCGCCTCTCAAACGGTGATACCGCTGCTGCTATGGGACCCGCATGTCATCCTCTATGTACTATAAAACTTTCTTTTCTTGAATTATTTTTGGCACCTCATATTTGGTCACTTACCTTTTTCTTTCGATCCCCTGCCGCCTCTCAAACGGTGATACCGCTGCTGCTAAATGGGACCCGCATGTCATCCTCTATGTACTATAAAACTTTCTTTTCTTGGATTTTTTGGCACCTCATATTTGGTCACTTGACTTTTTCTTTCGATCACCTGCCGCCTCTCAAACGGTGATACCGCTGCTGCTAAATGGGACCCGCATGTCATCCTCTATGTACTATAAAACTTTCTTTTCTTGGATTTTTTTGGCACCTCATATTTGGTCACTTGACTTTTTCTTTCGATCACCTGCTGCCTCTCAAACGGTGATACCGCTGCTGCTAAATGGGACCCGCATGTCATCCTCTATGTACTATAAAACTTTCTTTTCTTGGATTTTTTTGGCACCTCATATTTGGTCACTTGACTTTTTCTTTCGATCCCTGCTGCCTCTCAAACGGTGATACCGCTGCTGCTAGATGGGACCCGCATGTCATCCTCTATGTACTATAAAACTTTCTTTTCTTGAATTATTTTTGGCTCCTGATATTTTTTCACTTGCCTTTTTCTTTCGATCTCATGCCACGTTTGAAACGTTGAGGAACCTGCAGGCTCATGGGACCCGCATGTCATCCTCTATGTACTATAAAAGTTCATTTTCTTGGTTTTTTTTCACCCTCTGATTTTTGGCAATTTCTTTTTTCTTTCGATCCCCTGCCGCCTCTCAAACGGTGATACCGCTGCTGCTAAATGGGACCCGCATGTCATCCTCTATGTACTATAAAACTTTCTTTTCTTGAATTATTTTTGGCTCCTGATATTTTTTCACTTGCCTTTTTCTTTCGATCTCATGCCACGTTTGAAACGTTGAAGAACCTGCAGGCTCATGGGACCCGCATGTCATCCTCTATGTACTATAAAAGTTCATTTTCTTGGGTTTTTTTCACCCTCTGATTTTTGGCAATTTCTTTTTTCTTTTGATCCCCTGCCGCCTCTCAAACGGTGATACCGCTGCTAAATGGGACCCGCATGTCATCCTCTATGTACTATAAAACTTTATTTTCTTGAATTATTTTTGGCTCCTCATATTTGGTCACTTGCCTTTTTCTTTCGATCTCATGCCACGTTTGAAACGTTGAGGAACCTGCTGGCTCATGGGACCCGCATGTCATCCTCTATGAGCAATCAACTTTCTTTTCTTGGAGTTTTTTTGGCACCTCATATTTGGGCACTTGCCTTTTTCTTTCGATCTCATGCCACGTTTGAAACGTTGAGGAACCTGCTGGCTCATGGGACCCGCATGTCATCCTCTATGTGCTATAAAAGTTTCCTTTGTTGGATTTTTTTCACCCTCTGATTTTTGGCTTGCCTTTTTCTTTTGATCCCCTGCCCCCTTTGAAACGTTGAGTAAGCTGTTGGCTCAAGGGACCCGCATGTCATCCTCTATGTCCATCAACTTTCTTTTCTTGGATTTTTTTCACCCCCTAATTACTAGCTACTTTCTTTTTCTTTTGATCTCAAGCCGCATTACAAACATTGAGACCGCTGCTGCAAAATGGGACCCACATGTCATCCTCTATGTACAATAAAGTTTCTTTTCTTGGATTATCTTTTGCTCCTGATATTTTGTCACTTGCCTTTTTCTTTCGATCTCATGCCGCCTTTGAAACGTTGAGTAAGCTGCTGGCTCATGGGTCCCGCATGTCATCCTCTACGAACAATAAAAGTTTCCTTTCTTGGAGTTATTTTTGACCCCTAATTTCTGGCTATTTGCCTTTTTCTTTGGATCTCCTACCCCTTTGAAACGATGAGGACGCTGTTGGCAGGTCGGTCCCACAAGTCATCCTCTATGAACAATAAAAGTTTCCTTTGATGGATTTTTTTGAACCCCTAATTAATTTCTGGATATTTCCTTTTTTTTCTTTGATCCCCTGCCGCCTTGGAATCGTTGAGGATGCTGCTGCCTCATGGGTCCCGCATGTCATCCTCTCAGAACGGTAAATGTTTCTTTTCTTGGATATTGTTTACCAAATGATTTTTGGCTTATTTTTTCTTTCGATATCCTGCCGCCTTTAAAACGTTGAGGACGCTGCTGGCTCACGGGTCCCACATGTCAGCCTCTATGAACAATAAACGCTGAGGACGCTGCTGCCTCATGGGTCCCGCATGTCATCCTCTCAGAACGAAAATGTTTCTTTTCTTGGATTTTTTACCAACAGATTTTTGGTTTATTTTTTCTTTCCATCCCCTGCCGCCTTTAAAACGACGCTGCTGGCTCATGGGTCCCCGATGTCAGCCTCCCCGTACAAGAAACATGTGATATCTTGATTATTTTGCAGACAATAAACAGTGTATTGCGCTCTGAGCTATTTCAACGGATAAATTAAATCTTTATTTTTACATAAACAAATTTATATGCTGAATCTCCTTGTTTTTTGTTTTTGCGAAGCATAGGACTTTCCTGTTTTTTTTAGAAAAATCCGAACTATCCTGCATTGGAGTGGGCTGAAATTGTACGAGTCAAAAGGCCCAGCAGGATAGTTCGAATGCCCAGATGTCCACATGCAGCCCAATTGAAATCGTTCTTTTTTGGGATTTTTTTCACCCCCTGATTTCTGGCTACTTCATTTTTCTTTTGGTCCTGTGCCGCCTTGGAAACGTTGAGACCGCTGCTGCAAAATGGGACCCGCATGTCATCCTCTATGTACAGTAAAATTTCTTTTCTTAGATTATTTTTGGCTCCTGATATTTGGTCACTTGCCTTTTTCTTTCGATCCCGTGCAGCCTCTCAAACGGTGATACCGCTGCTGCTAAATGGGACCCGCATGCCATCCTCTATGTACAATCAAGTTTCTTTTCTTGAATTATTTTTGGCTCCTGATATTTGGTCACTTGCCTTTTTCTTTCGATCTCATGCCACGTTTGAAACGTTGAAAAACCTGCTGGCTCATGGGACCCGCATGTCATCCTCTATGTACTATAAAAGTTCATTTTCTTGGTTTTTTTTCACCCTCTGATTTTCGGCTATTTCCTTTTTCTTTTGATCCCCTGCCGCCTTTGAAACGTTGAGGACTCTGCTGGCTCATCGATAAAACTTTCCTTTATTGGAGTTTTTTTACCCCCTGATTTCTGGCTACTTTCTTTTTCTTTTGATCTCAAGCCGCATTTGAAACGTTGAGACCGCTGCTGCTAAATGGGACCCGCATGTCATCCTCTATGTACAATAAAGTTTTCTTTTCTTGGATTATCTTTGTCTCCTGATATTTTGTCACTTGCCTTTTTCTTTCGATCTCATGCCGCCTTTGAAACGTTGAGTAAGCTGCTGGCTCATGGGTCCCGCATGTCATCCTCTACGAACAATAAAAGTTTCCTTTCTTGGAGTTATTTTTGAACCCTAATTTCTGGCTACTTCCTTTTTCTTTTGATCCCGTGCCGCCTTGGAAACGTTGAGACCGCTGCTGCTAAATGGGTCCCGCATGTCATCATCTATGTACAATAAAATTTCTTTCTTCGATTATTTTCGGGTCCTGATATTTGGTCACTTGCCTTTTTCTTTCGATCTCATGCCGCCTTTGAAACGTTGAGGAAGCTGCTGGAGCATGGGTCCCGCATGTCATCCTCTATGAACAATAAAAGTTTCCTTTCTTGGAGTTATTTTTTACCCCTAATTTCTGGCTACTTCCTTTTTCTTTTGATCCCCTGCCGCCTTTGAAACGTTGAAGACTTTGCTGGCTCATGGGTCCCACATGTCAGCCTCTATGAACAATAAACACTTCCTTTCTTGGAGTTATTTTGTACCCCTAATTTCTGGCTATTTGCCTTTTTTCTTTCGATCCCCAGTCGCCTTCTAAACGTAGAGGACGCTGCTGGCTCGTGGGTCCCAGATGTCAGCCTCCATGGACAATAAACCTCTCCTTTGTTGGATTTATTCTTCACCCTCTGATTTTGGCTATTTCCTTTTTCTTTTGATCCACTGCCGCCTTGGAAACATTGAGTAAGCTGCTGACACATGGGGCCCGCATGTCATCCTCTATGTACAATCAACTTGCAAGATCTTCGAGCGAAAGAGCTTGTATTAGTGGGACCCATATGTCAACCTCTATGTACAATAAAAGTTTCCTTTCTTGGATTATTTTTAGCTCCTGATATTCGGTCACTTTCCTTTTTCTTTCGATCTCAAGCCGCCTCTGAAACGTTGAGTAAGGTGCTGGCTCATGGGACCCACATGTCATCCTCTATGTACAATAAAGTTTCTGTTCTTGGATTTTTTTACCCCTGATTTTTGGTCACTTGCCTTGACGCTGCTGGCTCATGGGTCCCACATGTCAGCATCTATGAACAATAAACCTTTCCTTTGTTGGATTTATTGTTTACCCCTAATTTCTGGCTATTTGCCTTTTTCTTTTGATCCCCACCGGCCTTTGAAAACGTTGAGGAACCTGCTGGCTCATGGGACCCGCATGTCATCCTCTATGTACTATAAAATTTCTTTTCTTGGTTTTTTTTTCACCTCTGATTTTTGGCTATTTCCTTTTTATTTTGATCCCCTGCCGCCTTGGAAACATTGAGTAAGCTGCTGACTCATGGGACCCGCATGTCATCCTCTATGTACAATCAACTTTCTTTTTTTGGAGTTTTTTTACCCCCTAATTTCTGGCTACTTTCTTTTTCTTTTGATCTCAAACCGCATTTGAAACGCTGAAACCGCTGCTGCAAAATGGGACCCGCATGTCATCCTCTATGTACAATAAGTTTCATTTCTTGGATTATTTTTGGCACCTGATATTTGGTCACTTGCATTTTTCTTCCGATCTCATGCCGCCTTTGAAACGTTGAGTAAGCTGCTGGCTCATGGGTCCCGCATGTCATCCTCTACGAACAATAAAAGTTTCATTTCTTGGAGTTATTTTTGACCCCTAATTTCTGGCTACTTCCTTTTTTCTTTTGATCCACTGCCGCCTTTGAAACGGTGCGGATTCTGCAGACTAATACAAGCTTTTTCTCTCCAAGATCTTGCAAGTTGATAGATTAAATCATGGAATTATTAGGATATGTTTTAAATTTCAAATCCACTTTATGAATTATTAAAAATACCGTTATCCATGTGGGTATGGAGCGAACAAGGATTTTCATATTGGGCATGAGCAGTTTCAAAAATTGGAACCCAATAATTCAAAATAACTAAAAACAACTTTTATGTAGAATCTCCGCGTTTTTTTCTTTTGCCATTCATAGGATCTGTGTTTCATTAGAAAAGGGCCGAAATTGCATGAGCAGAAAGGCCCATTTGTAGTTATTGGGCTTCGACGGCCGGAGCAAGTAGGCCGAGAGCAATTACCATGTAGATGGCCGTTGGCAACCCAAAGTGAAATATTGGGCCCAACAGGGGAAGGCTGAACAGTACTATTTTCTAATTGGAAGGTGGTACATGGCGTAATCCTGCCAAAAAAAAAGATGGACACGGGTTGCTGAAATTTGCCCATCTGCGCCTAATATCGCCGCCGCGGCTCCGCTTCCGCCGCCGCCGCCATGCCTCGTCTCGCGTCGAGCTCGCGGTACTGCCGCGTCTCGGGCACGGGGTACCGCGGCGTCCGCGCGCGCCCCAAAGGTACGTATTACGCGGAGATACGTGACGGCGGCGAGCGCATCGGCCTCGGCACCTACGAGACCGCGCACGAGGCCGCGCGCGCGTACGACGCCGTGGCGTGGCGGCTCGGGCGCCCGCGATCGTCGATGAATTTCCATGACGTGTGGACGCGCCAGCAGGCCGAGGATCTCGCGCCGCCGCCGTACATCGTTAGACAGGAGGAACAGCACCGCCGCCGCGAGACGGAGCGCCGTTTGCGCATCGCCGAGCGGGACGAGCGCGCGGCGCGCGAGTGGGCGGCCCGCTTCCCCGAGGACGTTGCCGCCGAGAACGAGCACTTCCGCAGACGGAGGGCGGAGAAGGCGACGAGGCGGGCAGCGAAGAAGGAGGACCGCGCACGACGGAGGGCGGAGAAGGCGACGAAGCGGGCCTTCATCGAAGCGCAGCTCGCCGGGCCGACCACCATTGGCGAGGACGACCCCCGTTGGATTGACCTCTTCTCGTCGGATCCGGTGTCGGGCACGACACCGGACTCGTCAGATGTCGAGTTTTAGTTTAGTTTTATCGCACTACTTTGTACAAATATGAACTACGGAGTATCTATCAAGCTAATTTTATCCTATTTTATGTCTATTTCTAGTCTTTGTTTGATCTTCTGTTTTACTGCACTCTATTTTTCATTATATTCTGTTTTTGGCGCTGCATTTATAGCGCCTCTGAAAATACGCTGTTTCAGCCCTGCATTTGGCCGCCACAGTTTGCAGCTTCCGGTGAAGCTATTGCCGGCTCCATGCGCAGCATCAGCCATTCAGCCCACAGCGCCAAAATATAGAGCCACTGCTGGAGTTGCTGTAATATGTTTGTCAGCAGGAGCTTACCTAATTAGTTAAAAAAAAGATGTTCAGCGTGGGATTCGAAAAAAAGATCTTCATGTTTTTTTCCTAGCTATCCTAGTTCGGACTTTTCATTGTGTTGGCTAGTGCATGAAGCTTGACACCTGTATTATGTGATCCTGATATGAGGATAAGAACACCTTCAGCTTGCATTGCTAATGGTGTCTACTGCAGCAGTGGCTTACATTCAATGGAGACTGATGCAAGAGAGTTGGTACTGGTGAGCCTGCACTTGACATCATCGTGCCACCTGAAGTAGGTGGTGTATTGGGATTAGACTGATAAGCATAGCACCTTGCAAAGAACAAGATGATGCTAGTGTTGGTTAACGTGATTTTACGCCAAAAGTCATGTATGCTCAACAGGTGCCGTACCTAGTTTGGATATTGTGTTGTTACCCTTTTGTGGTTTGGTGTTTGTCCAACAGAGAAAGCTACTCTTTTCCCGTGTAAGTGCCTGTTTGTTTGGGCTGCAGCTGAACAAGAAGCAGCTAGAGCTGGTAGGATCTGAGAAGCGGCTGGAGCTGGACAGCTGGTGAAATGTAAAATTGCTGTTTGGCAACCTGCTTTTAGGACAGCTGGTGGACATATAGCTGGTGGTGATTGTCTGAAATACCCTGTATGCTGAAGATGATGTATAAGTACTAATTTGATCTAATAATCTGATTATGATTTGTGTGCTAGCTCAAATTATAGGTTTATCACTTTTTAGGTAAAATAATTTTGTAGTTGTTAATAAATGATTATAATCAATTAAACCATACAGAGGTACAAATAATATTTGGTTCCATATTATAGCGAGTTTCAACATTGTATCATCTGCACACTTTGTCAATTGAATCAAGATTCAGTCCTAAATCACTGTAATATAACACAATAATTAATCATCTACACATATACACACATAACAACAAAGATTTAGCCCCTAAATCAAGTTGGGGCGGGCGGCGACCGGGAGGAGAAGTGCAGCAGCGGGCCGCCGCGAGTTGAGGGCGGGCAGAGACGTGGAGGCGGCGGATGCGCGGCGAGCGGCCGAAGAGGCGGGAGAGGCGGGTGGGGCGGCGACGGGGAGAGGAAGGGCAGCGTCCGTCGGGAGGAGAAGTGCGGCGGGGGCGGAGGCGCTGAGGCGGGCGGAGGCGGACATGGACGTGCGGCGAGCGTGTGGAGGCGGACGCACGGCGAGCGCCGGCCGGCGTGGCGACCGGAGAGGCCGGCGACCTGGAAGAACCTTAGCCGCCTCTCCCTGCCTCCCTGGTTTGCATCTCGGGACAGGTCGGGGGGGATGGGGAAAACGGGTGAGATTTGGTGGAAGTTTTGTGAGGGGTTTCCGTATATATACCGGGTGGCATTCTGGCCGTAAATATGAAGATACAGAGTGGCATGAGTTAGCGGGAGGATTACCAGCTGCGGGAAGCTGCGGGAAGTTCCTCCAAAGGTGCTTCCGGGCTTGTAGTACAAAATGAACAAGCGCTTGTACAAGCCTGGATCCAAAAGTTAGGTGTTTGTTTGGGCTTGTGCTTATAGGGACCCAAAAGCAGCAGAAGCACAAGCTCTAGCCCAAACAAACAGGGCCTAGTGTTATTATGTGAACAAAAGTTGTGTGTACATATATATCGGTCAGAGAACCAAGATTGCATATTCTTGCCTGGTTATAACACATAAGTCATAATAACAATTAAAGAGAAAAGGAACATTTGCCTTTGCAATGTGATTGTGCCAAGTAGATTAGACAACCAACCACAAACATTACAGGTCAACAGCCAAACGCATGCGAAAGTCCTAAGGTAAGCTCCATAATACATGTTGAAACCAAAAGCCTAGAAACCATAAGAAAGGTAGCTCCACATCACAGTTCCACGACAGCAGCATACTGATCATAAAACATATATCAAGTCAGGACAGCTGCACCACTGGGTAAGCATCCATGGGGTCTGGCTCAAGAGCGAAGACTGTGTGAATGCTGCAAAATGTGGCTCTTGCCTCACCCCACCCATACATCTTATCATGGAACCTTACCAAATCAGCATGAATCATCTTGACATAAACATAGCTCCTCTCTCCATGCTGATGGGATTGAACAATGCGCCAGTTGCAGTGCTTCAGCTTGTCAAACAGTATGCAGGAGATGACGAAGCATGCTGGCTGGTCTTTTGTAGTGACAATGGCTTGGAGTAGCTGGTCCTGTGAACCACCCAACTGGATCTTTAGAGCTTGAAGGACAGTCCGTGCTATATAAGCTACCGTTGCTGACTTCAGCTCAGAATCAGGTGAATGACAGCTGACATCTTGTCCTAGAGATGCAGATCCTTCTTGATCAGATTCAGCGGAATCATCACCACTACTTACAGGTGCGTCAGGTTCAACAGAAGGCACATCAGGTACATGCTCCGGTTCATAGGAGTCGGTAGCACGGTAGAACCTAAAGGGATAGTAGGACCAGATATGTTCTCGGACAGGACCGCTTGCTGAAATCTCTACAATACCAGCTCCAGGTAGACCACTAGTCTCTACAGAGGGTAAACCACCAATATCCACTTCAGAGGATTCTCGTGGCACGACACCTTTCGCTAGAGGCTCTACCCTACCAGCTCCAGGTCCACCACCAGTCAGTACTGTGGGCATAGTCAGACGGGTTTTAACAATACAAAACATACTTCAGGTGCAGGATCATCAGTAGCAACTCCAGCATCAGCACCAGTTATATCGGTCTTGACAATAGGTAAACCGTTTTGCTCCAGTTCAGAGAATTCCCGTGGCACGACACCGTTCACTAGAGGCTCTACACTAGCAGCTCCAGCTGCACCACCAGTTTCTACAGCAGGGGGTAAACCCAATCCACAACCTTCTTCATGTGACACGATGATGCCAGGTATAGGCTCATCAGTACCAGGTCCAGCTGCATCAGTCTCCATAGACAGTAAACAAGGTGGCGTCGGAGGTTTAAAAGACTGGCATGCCATTTCACCTTTGTCATCAGACAATATAGAGTTTTCTTCAACTCTATGTTTCTGCAATAATAAGCACATGAACAGAAATTAGACCAGAGCATCTAGCCATCTAACAGGGGCAGCGGCAAAACAAGCGTCGGTCCATATGTTTACCTTGTCATCTGGGATATCAGAACACACAGATTTAGAAGTCATTTCACATAGCATCCGCTTTTTCGTTCCTTCCCCTACGTCCATCTGGAATAAGTAATACTATTGATCACATAAAACTAATTAATCAAATATATGCATATGTTGAGAAGTTTGCACGGCAAATTGTGGATTCTGCTTTTATCACCTACGAATCGTCGTTCTATATATTTACCTTGTTATCTGGGATATCAGAAGTCAAAGAATGAGAAGTCATCTCACTAAGTATCGGTTTTTTCGCTCTTTCCCCTCCATCCATCTGCAATAAGAAGTACTATTGATCACATAAAGCCAATTCATTGAATATATGCATATGTTGAGAAGTTTGCACAACAAATTGTGGATTCTACTTCCAATCACCAAGTAATCTCGTGAGAAATGCATGATCAAGATATGTTTCTCCCTCTTGATCGACATCTGCATCTCCATTAAGACTAATCATCGTGCGATGGTGCTAGCGCATACACTTCCAATCACCAGACAAGCAAAAAATTGTTGATTCTAGTAATGCTTAATCAGCAGTGGCCATGGAACGACCACAGATCGACCAAGCAAAAAAATAAATCATCAGCCTACTGACCACCAGGCAAAACAAACTAGGCCCATACATGGCCTCACAAATCATCATCAAACGTCGATCAAACTAGCAAGTTTGAACATGGATTACTAATTTATTTTCTGATAAAGTGAGTATATTAATATCGAAAGATATTGATTACACTGAGCCTCTGCAACAACGCAATACCTTACTGGTAGTACGGATGCACATGGATTCCTAATACTCCCTCTGTTCGGTTTTAATTAGTCGACGCGAGGGAGAGAAGAAAATGAACTGTCGATGCTTTCAACTAGAGTCAATTAAATACGAACGGAAGAAGTACGTAGTAGTATTGACAAATATCCGGATCTAGTCTAAAAACAAATTGGCATGTAAATCCTAGTAGTCTACTAAACTAGGATCAATACCCTAGATTAGGGTTGCAAGCGGCGTCCGCGAATCGTCCCGCAAAGCAGAAAATTAGAGCAAATAGTGGTTGAGATTAGAGCAGATTTAAAGCACTCGCACTGAAACTAGCTAGCCCGCTACCCACCCCGCTTGACACCCTGCCCTAGATGTGAATCTACACCAAATATTCAAACAAGGATGAGCAACCGCCAATAAAATTTTATCCGCACATCATCATCTCTACCATACAAAAGGGTATGGTGATTTCACATACAGCCATTGTTGCCGCGGGACGAGGATGAGTGATGCGCCGCGGAGAAGGTGCCTCACGCCTCTGTCGCCGCCGCCGTCGAAGAGGAAGTCGAAGCCGCGCGATTGTGGTCCGTCGCCGATATGGAGGTGGAGCTACTAGGGAAGAGATGGAGGTGGAGGTGGAGAGGGAGTGATGGTTTGTACTAGTGGCGGCCGGTGAGATAGTTATAAATACAGCCTCTCTCTCTTTTTTGGCAAGGAATGCAGCTTCTCTTGGAAGGCAACGAGGCAACGCACTCCAGATTATAATAATATGGACGGAGAAATTTGGACGCATCTGTGTTGTCTTGTCAAATGAATCACCAGGATTTGCTTTTAGTACTCCAGATTTGGGCGACCCAAGGAAGTAGAGATAGTAATGTACGCCATCTAGCTGCACGCTATCAAATCAAATAAATTGTCATGCCATTTACTTTTAAGATGGTGCAGCAGTTATTCTGACCAAAGAAACATGCACGTCTGCTGATTATTTCTGATGGGTATACATTTACCGTCCGCTAGCAAAGATTGTTTGGCACATTGTTCTTATGGCTTTCAACATCACACCCCTTAATAATATTATTAATCAATGTTTGGGCAATCAATTGAGTGTGTTAATAAAAAATTAAAACCCACAAATCCAACTGTACTATTTTTAGGGCCATATGAAGGACAAGGAATGATTTTAAATGCCATATGGAGTACCTCCAACCATGTGAAATATGGTTCTGTCATGCAGGTGATACCCATGGCTTCGCATTGGATCTGTATGTTGTCCTACATACAGTCAACTATGAAGTACCACGATTTGGTTTTTGGGTGCAACCGGCTAGAGAATGATGCACGGGTTTGTACAGCCAGTACAATTCACATTAAGATTTTCTGATAGGATGTTGATGTGTATATGTAAGAATCATACACTAGAATGTCTTCTATGTTTAGATGGTTGATCTACGTTTATACTTTCTGTGAACCATGAGGTTAAGACCTTTGTACTGTAATAAAGATTGCTAAATAACAGTATATATGTATGCCTCTAGGGACACTGAAACAGCCAAACAACCATGCATGTGCATAGACCGTATTTGATCAAATTAAAAGATCTAGAGATAGCCAAACATAGTCTTCTTATGTCACATAGTAAGCATTCAATTAAGTTGATAAACAAGGTCTAGAGATATATTCAAACCAGAGAAATCATGTATCTACCCCTAACCCTAAACTCTATCTCATGAAGTCAAGCATGAAGATATGTGGTTTTTGGTTTCAAACATGGAAATTTCAAAAACCCTCCCAAGAGCTTCATTTTGGAGTGACTAAGAAGGATATATGCTTAACTTTTTATATTCATGTTTTCAACTTGTTTAAATCATGGTCAAACCTAGGATTTGGCCAAGATTCAAATGGGCATAATTTAAAAAAATGGAAAATCAAGGCACATAGTCTTCTTATGTCACATAGTAAGCATTCAATTAAGTTGATAAACAAGGTCTAGACATATTCAAACCAGAGAAATCATGTATCTACCCCCTAACCCTAAACTCTGTCTCATGAAGTCAAGCATGAAGATATGTGGTTTTTGGTTTCAAACATGGAAATTTCAAAAACCCTCCCAAGAGCTTCATTTTGGAGTGACTAAGAAGGACATATGCTTAATTTTTCATATTCATGTTTTCAACTTGTTTAAATCATGGTCAAACTTAGGATTTGACCAAGATTCAAATGGGCATAAAATTAAAAAAACAATAAAATGAAAAACCAATGCACATAGTCGATCTTCTTATGGCATATATATAGTAAGCATTCAATTAAGTTGATAACAAGGTCTAGACATATTCAAACCAGAAAAATCATGTATCTACCCCCTAACCCTAAACTTTATCTTATGAAGTCAAGCATGAAGAGAAGTGGTTTTTGGTTTCAAGCATGGAAATTTCAAAAACCTCCCCAAACTTCATTTTAGAGTGACTAAGAAGGATACAAGCTTCCCTTTTCATTTTCATGTTTTAAACTTGTTTAAATTATCTTGGTCAAATCTAGGATTTGACAAGATTCAAATGGGCAAACATATGATAAGTGATGCAAATATCATATTACAAGGTTTCAGAAAATTGAGCGGGGGCAGCTGCCCCCTTGGCTATAGTCTGGATCCGCCCATGCTATAGTTTGAGGCCATTTGGATGACGTCGAAAAAAATCTTTGATTAGAAATGGGGTTGTTCGAACCCCGTAGTTGGATTTTTTTGAACCTTGATCTGTAGTACTGGGCAAAACCCTAGTTTAACCTAGTATATTTAATTATAGATTCGTAGGTCGAATTTTCTGTAGTACCTTTTTATTATTACTATGCAGCACATATGTGTTTGCCCGTCGAGTGAAACTCGGAGGAAGAGGGATCACTCGGAAGGAGAGAAGAAAGGAGGGAGAGCATTATGGTGTCTCCCCTTTTTCGGGTGATGATGTTGACTTTTGTGCAGGGTTTGTCAGTGAGCAGGAGGTGCGAGCGAGCGAGCGAGCAAGCGAGTCGAGCGAGGCCGAGAATGAGAGAGATTTGTTTTTTTTTGAGAGGGACGACCGAAGGATCCAGAAGGACCCACAGACTTCCAATACGCATCCTGATGCGTCTTCTCTTGACAAAGAAAATGGCTGGGAGTTTGCGTACCTATTGCACGTGACTTGTGCTCACTGAAGTGTGGGACCTCACGCATGGGCACCACACGTAAGTGACAGACCTGTTGGTGTAAAAACTCGGTTGATTATTATAGTGCATTAGAACAAAGTTTCCTATGGATTCAAGGGTAGGAAATCCAAGTTAACTCATTTACATGACATTATTTTTTCCATGAAGCAAAGTTAACACATCTATCAATTGGTACATTTTGGAGTGACTAAGAAGGATCCATGCTTACCTTTTCGTTTTCACGTGTTAAACTTGTTTAAATCTTGGTCAAACCTAGGATTTGACAGAGATTCAAATGGGCGGAAAATTGAAAAAAAAAACAGAAAAATGAAAAACCAAAGCACATACGTAGTTTTCTTATGTCATATAGTAAGCATTCAAGTTGATAAACAAGGTCTAGACATATTCAAAACATACAAATCATGTATGTACCCCTAACCCTAAACTATGTCTTATGAAGTCAAGCATGAAGAGAAGTGGTTTTGGGTTTCAAACATGGAAATTTCAAAAACCTCCCAAAAACTTCATTTAGAGTGACTAAGAAGGATAAATGCTTCCCTTTTCATTTTCATGTTTTAAACTTGTTTAAATCTTGGTAAAACCTAGGATCTGACCAAGATTCAAATGGGCATCAAAAATAGAAAAAATCAGAAAAATGAAAAACCAAAGCACATAGTCTTCTTATGTCATATAGTAAGTATTAAAGTTGATAAACAAGGTCTAGACGTATTCAAACCAGACAAATCATGTATCTACCCCTAACCCTAAACTCTGTCTTATGAAGTCAAGCATGAAGAGAAGTTGTTTTGGGTTTCAAACATGGAAATTTCAAAAACCCTCTCAAAGAGCTTCATTTTGGAGTGACTAAGAAGGATCCATAGGAAACTATGTACTAATACAGTATAATGATCACCCGAGTTATTAGAGCAACAAGTTTGTCACTTACGTGTGGTTCCCATGCGTGAGGTCCCACACTTCAGTGAGCACAAGTCACGTAGTCTTCTTATGTCATATAGTAAGCATTCAATTAAGTTGATAAACAAGGTCTAGACATATCAAACCAGAAAAATCATGTATCTACCCCTTATATATCCCTAAATTAACCCTGACTTATGAAGTCAAGCATGAAGAGAAGAAGTGGTTTTTGGTTTCAAACATGGAAATTTCAAAAACCCTCCCAAGAGCTTCATTTTGGAGTGACTAGTTAAGACGCATACATGCTTACTTTTTCATATTCATGTTTTAAACTTGTTCAAATCTTGGTCAACAAACCTACGATTTGACGAAGATTCAAATGGGTATAAAAAAATTAAAAGCAAGGTCTGCCCATGTCATATATTAAGCATTCAATTAAATTGATAAACAAGGTCTAGACATATTCAAACTAGTAGGAAAATCATGTATCTACCCCCTAACCCTAAACTATGTCTTAGGAAGTCAAGCATGCATGAAGAAAAGTGGTTTTTGGTTTTCAAGCATGGAAATTTCAAAAACCCTCCCAAGAGCTACATATTGGAGTGACTAAGAAGGATAGATGCTTAATTTTTCATATTCATGTTTTAAACTTGATTAAATCATGGTCAAACCTAGAATTTGACCAAGATTCAAATGGGCATAAAAATTCAAAAAAAATGAAAAACCAATGCACATAGTCATCTTATGTCTCATCTAGTAAGCATTCAATTAAGTTGATAAACAATGTCTAGACATATTCAAACCAGAAAATTCATGTATCAAGCTAACCCTAACCCCAAACTCTGTCTTATGAAGTCAAGCATGAAGAGAAGTACGTGGTTATTTGGTTTCAAACATGGAAATTTCAAAAACCCTCTCAAGAGCTTCATTTTGGAGTGACTACGAATGATACATGCTTAATTTTTCATATATATTCATGTTTTAAACTTGTTTAAATCATGGTCAAACCTAGGATTTGGCCAAGATTCAAATGGACAAAATTTTAAAAAAAATCAAGGCACATAGTCTTCTTAAGTCATATAGTAAGCATTCAATTAAGTTGATAAACAAGGTCTAGACATATTCAAACGAGAGAAATCATGTATCTACCCCCTAACACTAAACTCTGTCTCATGAAGTCAAGCGCATGCATGAAGATATGTGGTTTTTGGTTTCAAACATGGAAATTTCAAAAACCCTCCCAAGAGCTTCATTTCGAAGTGATTAATTAAGAAGCATACATGCATGCTTACTTTTTCATATTCATGTTTTAAACTTATTCAAATCTTGGTGAAACCTAGGATTTGACCAAGATTCAAATGGGTATAAAAATTAAAAAAAAACAAAAAAGGTCTTCTTATATATGTTATATAGTAGGCATTCAATTAAGTTGATAAACAAGGTCTAGACATATTCAAACAAGAAAAATCAAGCATGTATCTACCCCTAACCCTAATATAAACTATGTTTCATGAAGTAAGCATGAAGATTTGTGGTTTTTGGTTTCGAACATGGAAATTCAAAAACCCTCCCAAGAGCTTCATTTTTGAAGTGACTAAGAAGCATACATGCTTACTTTTTCATATTCATGTTTTTAACTTATTCAAATCTTGGTGGAACCAAGGATTTGACCAAGATTCAAATGGGTATAAAAGTTCAAAAAAAAGGTCTTCTTATATGTTATATAGTAAGCATTCAATTAATTTGATAAACAAGGTCTACACATATTCAAACCAGGAAAATCATGTATCTACCCCCTAACCCTAAACTCTGTCTTATGAAGAAGTCAAGCATGCATGAAGAGAAGTGGTTTTTGGTTTCAAGCATGGAAATTTCAAAAACCCTCCCAAGAGCTACATATTGGAGTGACTAAGAAGGATAGATGCTTAATTTTTCATATTCATGTTTTAAACTTGTTTAAATCATGGTCAAACCTAGGATTTGACCAAGATTCAAATGGGCATAAAAATTCAAAAAAAAATAAAATGAAAAACCAATGCACATAGTCATCTTATGTCATCTAGTAAGCATTCAATTAAGTTGATAAACAAGGTCTAGACATATTCAAACCAGAAAATTCATGTATCAAGCTACCCCTATCCCCAAACTCTCTCTTATGAAGTCAAGCATGAAGAGAAGTACGCGGTTTTTTGGTTTCAAACATGGAAATTTCAAAAACCCTCTCAAGAGCTTCATTTTGGAGTGACTATGAAGGATACATGCTTAATTTTTCATATTCATGTTTTAAACTTGTTTAAATCATGGTCAAACCTAGGATTTGACCAAGATTCAAATGGGCAAAATTTTAAAAAAATGAAAAATCAAGGCACATAGTCTTCTTATTTTTGGTTTCAAACATGGAAATTTCAAAAACCCTCCCAAAGAGCTTCATTTTGGAGTGACTAAGAAGGATCCATAGGAAACTATGTACTAATACAGTATAATGATCACCCGAGTTATTAGAGCAACAAGTCTGTCACTTACGTGTGGTTCCCATGCGTGAGGTCCCACACTTCAGTGAGCACAAGTCACGTACGCTAGGTAAGCAAACTCCCAGCCATCTTCTTTGTCAAGAGAGAGGCATCAACACTCTCTCTCTCTCTCTCTCTCTCTCTCTCTCTCTCTCTCTCAATTATCCACCTCCGTTGGCTGCCGGTTTTGGCAGGTCGTTTCTAGCTCAGCTCGTAGGCCATGGTGTGCAGGCTCTGTAGCCATGGCGATTTGGTCGCGCCAAGTGGTTCGTCCCCGGCTCCGACGAGGATCAATCCGGACGGTGCCTATTAAGGACCCGATCGCATTTCTTGCTTTCAGCATGGGGTCTACCATGTAAATCTTAGGGATTTAGACGTAATTTCCTGTTTATTTTGTGTCCTGCTGTAAACTGCGCTCTGATGCGTATTGGAAATCTGGGTCCTTCAGGATCGTTCGGTTGTCCCTCTAAAAAAACATCTCTCTCATTCTCGGCCTTTCTCGCTCGCTCGCACCCCCCTGCGCACTGACAACCCTGCACAACAGTCAACATCACCAGAAAAAGGATAGACACCATAAATTTTGGTTTCAATCATGGAAATTTCAAAAACCCTCGCAAGATCGAGCTTCATTTTGGAGTGACTACGAAGGATACATGCTTAATTTTTCATATTCATGTTTTAAATTGTTTAAATCATGGTCAAACCTAGGATTTGACCAAGATTCAAATGGGCATAAAAATTCAAAAAAAACAATAAAATGAAAAACCAATGCACATAGTCATCTTATATATGTCATCTAGTAAGCATTCAATTAAGTTGATAAACAAGGTCTAGACATATTCAAACCAGAAAAATCATGTATCAAGCTACCCCTATCCCCAAACTCTGTCTTATGAAGTTAAGCATGAAGAGAAGTACGTGGTTTTTTTGTTTCAAACATGGAAATTTCAAAAACCCTCTCGAGAGCTTCATTTCGAAGCGATTAATTAAGAAGCATACATGCATGCTTACCTTTTCATATTCATGTTTTAAACTTATTCAAATCTTGGTGAAACCTAGGATTTGACCAAGATTCAAATGGGTATAAAAATTAAAAAAAAGGTCTTCTTATGTTATATAGTAGGCATTCAATTAAGTTGATAAACAAGGTCTAGACATATTCAAACAAGAAAAATCATGCATGTATCTACCCTTAACCCTAAACTCTGTTTCATGAAGTCAAGCATGCATGCATGAAGATATGTGGTTTTTAGTTTCGAACATGGAAATTCAAAAACCCTCCCAATAGCTTCATTTTGAAGTGACTAAGAAGCATACATGCTTACTTTCTCATATTCATGTTTTTAACTTATTCAAATCTTGGTGGAACCAAGGATTTGACCAAGATTCAAATGGGTATAAAAATTCAAAAAAAAACAAGGTCTTCTTATGTTATATAGTAAGCATTCAATTATTTTGATAAACAAGGTCTACACATATTCAAACCAGAAAATTAGGTATCTACCCCTAACCCTAAACTATGTCTTATGAAGTCAAGCATGCATGAAGAGAAGTGGTTTTTGGTTTCAAGCATGGAAATTTCAAAAACCCTCCCAAGAGCTTCATTTTGGAGTGACTAAGAAGCATACGTACGTGCTTACTTTTTCATATTCATGTTTTAAACTTGTTCAAATCTTGGTCAAACCTATGATTTGACCAAGATTCAAATGGGTATAAAAAATGAAAACCAAGGTCTTCTTATGTCATATAGTAAGCATTCAATTAAGTTGATAAATAAGGTCTAGACATATTCAAACCAGAAATATCATGTATCAAGCTACCCCTAACCCCTAATTAACTCTGTCTTATGAAGTCAAGCATGAAGATAGGTATGTGGTTTTTTGGTTTCAAACATGGAAATTTCAAAAACCCTCTCAAGATCGAGCTTCATTTTGGAGTGACTACGAAGGATACATGCTTACTTTTTCATATTCATGTTTTAAACTTGTTTAAATCATGGTCAAACCTAGGATTTGACAAAGATTCAAATGGGCATAATTTAAAAAAAACAAAAAATGAAAAACCAAGGCACATAGTCTTCTTATGTTATATTGTAAGCATTCAATTAAGTTGATAAACAAGGTCTCTAGACATATTCAAACCAGAGAAATCATGTACCTACCCCCTAACCTAAACTCTGTCTCATGAAGTCAAGCATGATGATATGTGGTTTTTTGGTTTCAAACATGGAAATTTCAAAAACCCTCCCAAGAGCTTCATTTTGAAGTGACTAAGAAGGATAGATGCTTAATTTTCGACCTACGAATCTATAATTAAATATACTAGGTTAAACTAGGGTTTTGCCCAGTACTACAGAAGCCTGGTTTAACTCCAAAATGAAGCTCTTAATTAGGAGGGTTTTTGAAATTTCCATGTTTGAAACCAAAAACCACTTATCTTCACCATGCATGCTTGACTTTATAAGACAGAGTTTAGGGTTAGGGGTAGATACATGATTTTCAGGTTTAATATGTCTATACTTTGTTTATCAACTTAATTGATTGCGCGCATACTATATGACATAAGAAGATCTTGGTATTCATTTTTTTGAATTTTTATGCCCATTTGAATCTTGGTCAAATCCTAGGTTTGACCAAGATTTGAACAAGTTTAAAACATGAATATGAAAAGGTAAGCATGTATGCTTCTTAGTCACTCCAAAATGAAGCTCTTGGAAGGGTATTTGAAATTTCCATGTTTGAAACCAAAAACCACATCTCTTCATGCTTGACTTCATAAGACAGAGTTTAGGGTTAGGGGTAGATACATGATTTGTATGGTTTGAATATGTCTATACCTTGTGTTTATCAACTTTAATGCTTACTATATGACATAAGAAGATTATGTGCTTTGGTTTTTCATTTTTCTTTTTTAATGCCCATTTGAATCTTGGTCAAATCATAGGTTTGACCAAGATTTGAACAAGTTTAAATCATGAATATGCAAAATTAAGCATCTATATATCCTTCTTAGTCACTCCAAAATGTAGCTCTTGGGATGGGTTTTGAAATTTCCATGTTTGAAACCTAAAACCACTTCTCTTCATGCATGCTTGACTTCATAAAGATAGAGTTTAGGGTTAGGGGTAGATATATACATGATTTTCTGGTTTGAATATGTCTAGACCTTGTTTATCAACTTGAATGCTTACTATATGACATGCAAAGACTTGCTTTGGTTTTTGATTTTGTTTTTGAATTTTTATGCCCATTTAAATCTTGGTCAAATCCTAGGTTTGACCACGACTTAAACAAGTTTAAAACATGAATATGTAAAAGTAAGCATGTATCCTTCTTAGTCACTCCAAAATGAAGCTCTTAATTAGGAGGGTTTTTGAAATTTCCATGTTTGAAACCAAAAACCACTTATCTTCACCATGCATGCTTGACTTTATAAGACAGAGTTTAGGGTTAGGGGTAGATACATGCATGATTTTTCAGGTTTAATATGTCTAGACCTTGTTTATCAACTTAAGTGAATGCGCACATACTATATGACATAAGAAGACCTTGGTATTCATTTTATTTGAATTTTTATGCCCATTTGAATCTTTGTCAAATCCTAGGTTTGACCAAGATTTGAACAAGTTTAAAACATGAATATATATGAAAAGGTAAGCATGTATGCTTCTTAGTCACTCCAAAATGAAGCTCTTGGAAGGGGTTTTTGAAATTTCCATGTTTGAAACCAAAAACCACATCTCTTCATGCTTGACTTCATAAGACAGAGTTTAGGGTAAGGGGTAGCCACATACATGTTTTTTTTGGTTTGAATATGTCTAGACCTTGTTTATCAACTTAATTGTATGCTTATTATATGACATAAGAAGACTATGTGCATTGGGTTTTCATTTTTTTATCCCCATTTGTTGAATCTTGGTCAAATCCTAGGTTTGACCAAGATTTAAACAAGTTTAAAACATGAATAATATGAAAAGTAACCTGCATCGATCCTTCTTAGTCACTCCAAAATGAAGCTCGTGGGATGTTTTTGAAATTTCCATGATTTTTCTGGTTTGAATATGTCTAGACCTTGTTTATCAACTTGAATGCTTACTATATGACATACACAGACTATGTGCTTTGTTTTTTTGAATTCTTATGCCCATTTGAATCTTGGTCAAATCCTAGGTTTGACCATGACTTAAACAAGTTTAAGACATGAATATGACAAAGTAATCATGTATCCTTCTTAGTCACCCCAAAATGAAGCTCTTGGGAGGGTTTTTAAAATTTCCATGTTTGAAACCAAAAACCACTTCTCTTCACCATGCATGCTTGACTTCATAAGACAGAGTTTAGGGTTAGGGGGTAGATACATGATTTTTCAGGTTTAAAACGTCTAGACCTTGTTTATCAACTTAATTGAATGCTTACTATATGACATAAGAAGACCTTGGTTTTTCATTTTTTTCTTCATTTTTTTGAATTTTTATGCCCATTTGAATCTTGGTCAAATCCTAGGTTTGACCAAGATTTGAACAAGTTTAAAACATGAATATAAAAAAGTAAGCATGTATGCTTCTTAGTCACTCCAAAATGAAGCTCTTGGGAGGGTTTTCGAAATTTCCATGTTTGAAACCAAAAACCACATCTCTTCATGCTTGACTTCATAAGACAGAGTTTAGGGTTAGGGGTAGATACATGATTTTTCTGGTTTGAATATGTCTAGACCTTGTTTATCAACTTAATTGAATGCTTACTATATGACATAAGAAGACTATGTGCCTTGGTTTTTCATTTATTTTGATTTATTTTGAATTTTATGCCTATTTTTATGCCCATTTAAACAAGTTTAAATCATGAATATGAAAAATTAGTCACTCCAAAATGTAGCTCTTGAGAGGGTTTTTGAAATTTCCATGTTTGAAACCAAAAACCACTTCTCTTCATGCATGCTTGACTTCATAAAGACAGAGTTTAGGGTTTGGGGTAGACAGCACGCGCCGACGCGTGGACGAAATTTATTCTCTGTCCCCCTGACATGCACTTGCCAGTGTCTTCAACAGTCTGACACGAGCAGTGAAGCTTTTATGGAGCCCAGCGGAGAGGGGCTCCATTTCTCGAGCGGTAGCGAGGTGACATGCGGCCTAAATCCAAATTTAAACATTGCGAAAAAAATCTGAAACAAATCATGCACGTTCACAGCTCATATTAAGATAACCCCTAAAAATTTCAGATCAAAATTCGAAACATACATCGAGAAACAAAAAAGAGAAACTCAGATGGGAATAGTCTACAGAGAAACTCAGATTTGAATTCGGGAACTATTCATGACAGATTTCTCTTTTTTGTTTCTCGATGTATGTTAGTGGCAGTTAATATGGACCGGAGGAAAGTACTAATAATATGAGGCATATTTTTGAGCTGGCCCTGTTTAGTAGAGTTTACATTTGAGAGTTACATCTTTCTACCACCATTATTTTTGATTTAGCTTGTCTTTTTTTGCCCACCATTTTATCGAGCAGGGTTAATGCAAGATCCATAGCAAACTAGCTTGTCATGACATTTTTTTGGCGGAGTGCATCTTCTCATGGCGAGCTAGCGACTTTGCCTACTAGAGTTTTTTTTGTTGAACTACATTTTTTGGATTTTCCCATTTTATTTGTGCACAAGCTATGAGCCGCCCGCAATTCAGCACCATATATTGGCGGGATTTTCTAGTTCAGCACCATAAATTAGCAGGATGCTATCTTCCTACCTCGCTTTCATTTCCCCTATATCCAGCCCCACCCACGGACAAGCAAGGGCCTCTCTCCCTACCTCGCACCTAGTCCGTCTCGCTCCCTCTCAGTCCTCCATCCGTAGCCGACATCCACCGCACCGGAGCCAGCTCAGCGACGCCGTCAACCACACTCCGTCCGCTTCGTCGGATCTGCTTCCCCGACTCACTGGTTCATCTTACCGGCCGGCGAGATCGGTACACAAAGCGCCACCATGATCCACCGAACCAAACCGAACGGCCAACGCGCCACCTCCCCAGTCGACCAAGGTTGAACACTTTGTCCGGCAGCTTTTGTTATGTACTCCGTATTTGATTTCCGAGACTAGTTTATTGCTTGCTTCCACTGCTTGTTATTAGCATCTGTTTTTTTTGTAATGCCTGCTAGATATTCCCCTCGAGAATGCCTACGAAGAATCTCGGAGGCAAAATATCTTGCAGAATATGATAATTGCAGCCAAGCTCGGCATACTGTGGAATGGGACAAAATCACCGCACCCCAAGTCGTTGCCGAGATTTTTCACACGTGTGATGTGCCGCCAAAAGGACGATTCCGTGGGGCAGCTGCTGAAGAAGGTATTTAGCCGCACTGCTCAAATTTCATATGTCTTGTTTGCTGATTGATTTGATGAACTTTGATTTGCAGCAGCTAGCCACTGCTCATGTTCCTAACAAAGACAGTGAGCGCGCCAGTGATGCAGACATTGGTAGAAAGGAGGCGGGATTTGGTCCTATTGTTCTAGCAAGCAATCATTTGAGTGGCCGCCTAGGATCAGCACATCTGGATCCTCCTGAGCTCAACATTAAGGAGGTAATTTTATAATAGTGTTTTAAACATGACATAATCTAATGTACTGAAAGAGATCAAACTGTCAACAGGAGTGGAGTGGTATAGATGGTAGAGATATAGATATAGATTTCAGATTTCCTAATTTTTTCTTGAAAATAGGGTCGCCCCGGCCTCTGCATCCAAATGATGCACCCACCCTTTTATTGCAATGTTTTAGACTCCATTTAAGGTTTAGAAACTCATGGGTTGCTGAAAGTGGTGACATGAATCAACCAACATATTTCCTTTTAATCTGCTGATTGATTTTATGCATGGCAAATCGCAGAAGCAAGTGACTGCTCATGTCCCTGCCAAGCAGCATTGTAGCACAGATGTCCAGAGTTCCAGTGATGCAAACGTTTGTAGGAACAAAACAGAAGGATGTGGCACTGGGGAAGCTAAGATTAGGCGTCTTCAAAAGGACTTGGATGTGGCCACTTGGCGGAACAAAGAAATGAACCGAGGATGGAATTCTACAATTCAAGATGGCCTACATGCTGTTGCTGATCTGCAGAAGCTAGTGGCTGGCAACTTGGTTACCGCTTTGGCTGATGCAGATGTCCATGAGATCAACTGGACGATCTTGGAACAGGTGAAAGCACGAGCAGAAACTCTGCACTCATCTTTGCAGGTAGATGATTTTCAAAGGGTGATGCAAGAGCCGCTATATGAATAGATTGTTGTTTTCAGTTGATGATGTCCCTGGTTCTTTTGTTTACTTATGTGCTGGTAGTACTTAGGGGAACTAGCTTGTACAAGTATTTTTTTCCGATAAAGTTGTACAAGTAAATGGCACATGCTTCGCATGTTTGACCAATTAAGTTAAAAAGCTTCACAAAATCCTGCTATCATGTAGGCGGGCTTGCATTGGCTTTCAACCCAAGTGACTATTGACTGCAATCTGTAATATGTACCCCTCTGTTGCACTTAATGGTATCCAAGCCCTTGGGCCCCCCTCCTTTGTTAAAAAAAAGATCGAATTCTTATTGCGTCGAAGTTGTTTCACTAAAAAAAAGAGCCCTCACGTGCAAGGCACGTGTATATATACTAGTACTAGTAGAGATGGTACACCTAGACATTAGAGATTTGTTTGTTTTAAAGATATTTTTAATTGTGTACAAGATGGAAAATATAACTTTAGGCTATCCACAATGTTGCTATTGCCAAATCTGATACGATGGTGAATTTGGCTTTGGTGTGAAATATAGCAATAGCTCCACAATGTAGTGGTTCCAAATATTTATAACGTGGGTCCCGCCATCAAGCTAAAACAACTCATAAAGCCAATATGGAACTACTCTCACAATGTAGGGAACTAGTTCCAAATGCCAAAAGTGAAATTTGGCATCGGAGCACCTATTTGCTCCGGTTCCCTGTTTTTCTGGTTTTGGAACTACCTCTACAATGTATGGAACTAGTTCAAAAAGCCAAAAATCAAATATGGAACCACTTTTGGCTACACGTTGTGGATGCTCTTAGCAAATTCCTAGTATTTTTCATGGTCGATGTAAAAAAAGTATTTTTCATGGTTGATGTAAAAAAACAAGTTTTTTTCATGGTCGATGTAAAAAAAGAGAGAAAACATGTCTCATAAAAAGCCTTATGGTTAGCACAATTTTTTTACGGAGTAACTCTTTTTTACATAGCCCAAATTACTATTCGATTTTTCCATTGAAATATTTTATGTGTATAAAGCAAGCGAAGAAGTACACATGCATTTTTCGTTTTATTCTTTTTTGACATTTCAAAATGTATAGAAGATGAATTTCGAAATAAAGAGATCATATGCACCCAAGAACCAACAAGCATATCCCCTTGAACCCGAACATACTCAGGGCCCTTTTGTTGTGCCTTTTTTTTTTTGCCTTTTTGGCTTTTGGATTTTGGAAGCCAAAAACAAATATTATATTCTTTTGGCTTCCAAAATCCAAAAGCCAAAAAGCCACAGCAAAAGGGCCCTCAGCTTCAGACTTGGGATTTCGTAGGCTAGGGTTCCACAGTTTTCCAGCAACCAGTAATAATTTCAACTCTGCCCCAAAATTCCCGCCCCCCCCCGCTTCCAAAATTCAAAGCGATGTGAAATAAGTACAGTGTCGATCTTATCCCCCCGGACCGCTCAATTCAGACCTATCACCGGCGGCGCCGAACCCCGCATCTCTCTCTCACGCTTCCACCCTGCATGACCCACCGGATCATCTCACACGCCGGCGCCGGCCCACTGTCCCACTCCCACACCAGCACTACTGCCTTCTCATCGGCCACCGTAGTGACCGACGACGTTCCGCCGTCTCCCTTGCTTTTTAGCAAGCCGGAGTAGCTTCCACCTCCCCCACCCCCACCGACGACCACTGTACCATACGAGCTCCTCCGTAGCCGACTTCCACCGCCGCCTTGTCAGCGACAGTCACCATCGCCGGGTTCTCGTATCTTAATCCCCGACTCCTTCCGTCCACCGGACTGGAGAGATGGGCGCTTCCATGGTCGACGGCAGGAAACCAAAGCGTACACGCGCCCACTTCCAAGAAGGTTGATATGGCCGCATTCGTTATGCATGTGATTTCGAAAAGTATTTTTTTGCTTACTTGCACCGCCATCTCATTAGCATTTTTTTTGTAATGCATGCTAGATATTATTGCAATACAGAAGAATGAATTAAAAGAGAAACGGATACGGAATATATGTATAAGATATGCAAGCCGTGTGGGCACAAACATGTGTAACGCTATTGCCTCTAGTGCAAACCTGAACAAAATCGGAGAAGAACCCTTTCCCCTTCCCAAAGATAAAGAACAATGTTATGATTCACAATTTGATCATGCTGAGCCTCTTGGAGAGCTGACTCAGGAAGATGCCTTGCCTGACCATTCTCCTCAACCCCACCAGGTGATTTCTGTGTTTTTACTTTGAGATATCTGTTTTGCAACTTCCATGTGTTGTATACTTGTATCCTGAATCCCACCAAACATGTTCACATGCCACCTCTAGGTCTCCTTAATGCATCATATATATGTTTCAGCATGCACGTCATCCTTTACTGTTCTTCATTCTATTCCATTTGCATATCATCATATATGGGACTTCTGTAGACTGAAATATCGTTTATGTGTGCTAGGAATCTGCAGCTTCAAGTAAGAATTTCGCAGGAACCACCAATGAGAGGAAGACCATTCAACAGGCACCTGAATCGGTGATAGAACAGCTGCAACCAAAAAAGAAACCTGCTTCTGCTACTAGACAGTCTCAGCGATTCATGGCACCAGTTGAAGAAAATAACGAAAATTCTAAGAGTACTGAAATAAAAAAACGTGGTGAACACCCCAAGCGGTTGAATCAGCCACCTGTTACCAATCCAGTCAACCAGCGACAATCGGCAGCAGAACCAGTTTCCACAGCAACTTCTCAGCCACAATTGGCAGCAGAACCAGTTTCCACAGCAACTTCTCAACAACAATTGGCAGCAGAACAAGTTTCCACGGCAACTTCTCAGCCACAATTGGGATCAGCAGTAGCTGTGGTAGGAAATACTGCCCAAGGACACACTGTACCAGTCCCAGCTGACACAACCACAACTGGCCAAACACTGCTAGCACAACATCAACAAACTGTTGATGATCTCCCACTGACCCATATTAGTCCTGCCATAGACAACTCCCCTGAGGATGAGCCCCACACCGAAGAAGGTACATTTTCCAATGCTTATAGTTTCATTCTCCGTTATAAAGTTATACTTTATAGATATATATATATATATACCTACCTTGATAGCTTGATGTAATGCTTAACTTTGTAGTTGCACCACGATCAAGAAAAACGAGGGGCCCAACAGTAGGGAAAATGTTCGTAGCTAAGCTTGCTAGGATGGAATCAAGATTTCGCCTTTCATCTATCGTAGGTGGCAGAAGGCCACTGGACCCAGAAGAATCTTGTAAATTAGCATCGGATGTAGGAATTTTCGTCAGGAATGAAATTCCTATCTTCCCAACATGGAAAGAGCACGTAGACACCTCTGCGCATTTTGAAAAATTAGTGCACAGGTTACACGTAAGTCATCTTTCTCTTGGTAATGTTACTCATACTAGTATACCACATTGGCACGTCCCGTTCCTTCTAGCTTGTTGTTGGATCTATGTATATCACACCAACGGTTTATATTGTTGTGAACAGTTAAGGTTCGAGTTCGATGAGGACCAAGAGGAAGTAAAGCATGTTCTCAACAGTCTATTCTCAGACTGTCTGCGCCAGTATCGCAGCAGGCTAAAGAAGAAATACTTCACTGGAAAGATTACTGGGAGTGTTCCAACTATATCTCCTTTTAAGCAAATGACTGACAAACAGTGGGGAGATCTTGTGAAGCACTGGTCTGATCCAAAGAATATGGTATGATTTGTAAGACTGAGACCAGATCACATCTTGGATTCTTATTTATAGCAGTGTCTCACTAGTCTCCTTTTTGCAGAATTTGGCTAAACAGAATCAGGAAAACCGCGGTAAACTACTTTTACCTAGCCGTACGGGATCTCGTAACCTTATAGTGCACATTCGGCAAAAAGTAAGGACATGTTGTTTTATACTGCTATTTAGAAATATTTTAGTAAAAGATCATGCAGAGTATATACACCAGTGTGCAGCTTATATTATGATCCTCCATTTCAACCACGTTATTCGATTTATAAATGGTAGTACTAAAATGCAGATGTTACATAATGCAAGTAAAAGGGAACCAAACAAAGAGATGACTCTGCCAGAGATTTTTGAAGCATGCCAGAAGAACAAACTTGAAGTGATTGGAGAAGTCGCACAGAGTGTTCTTGTAAGTCTTCTCAAAGATTGAAATTTTGTGACGACTCACATCCCAACTTGTAGGAGTAGTAAAGTACATGTCAATATGATATTATATATGTTTATTAAAATTCATGTGATGTGAATCAGACATGCCAAACTGTAGGAATAAAAGTAGGTCATACACATGATAAATCTACTATCAGCAAGTTTCTCTGTAGTAACTATCATGTTTACACATGTGTACGAACTGAATTTTTTGCAGGAAGATATGAAATTAGAGATGGCAAAAACCGGTAAAAACGGTCTGGAAAAAACCGATGAAGAATGTGTGAAGGCATTTTCTATGGCAATAAAAAAGAAAGGCATTGCCAAAAACACTTTCTTACGAAATGCTGGACTGCTGAAGTGCAAGTCCATGTCCAAGTCAAAGTATTTGCATGCTCAAGTTCTAAAGGAGCAACTCCAAGTAGAACGAGCTGCATCAGCTGCGCTAAGACTAGAAGTCGACAATTTTAGAACGATAGCAGCACAGAAGGAGGCCCTACTGGAGCAGGTTAGGAATGCTAGTAAGTAGTAAGAAGAGTATCTGCTAGATAATTGGAGATGAACGGGGACAGTGACAGGTCATTACCTTTGTCTTGTAAAATGGTTCCTTAGTCTGAGCATATTTCGTAGGTGCATTTATCTGCAATTGCTATGATCTTGGTGGTCGTTTCCTTGTTGTGATGTGGATTTTTTTGAACCGGAACCCTGCTGATTGTTAATATTATAAGTGGATTGCCTAGCCCTTTCCATCAGTTCTGACTTGTGGTTCCGTTGGCTCGTGGATGAAGCTTGACGTGGTATCAGAGCCCATAGTCTCAAGTTCGAGTCATCGCTTTCACAAACCTTCTCTTCTCTTCTCCCGGTCTAGCCTTTTCTGTCAGTTTGGACTTTTTGTTGCGATGTATAAAGTGGATTGCCTAGCCCTTTCCATCAGTTCGGACTTTTGGTCGCGTTGGCTAGTGCATTAAAGCTTGACACTGATGATTTTCTGTGATCCATTGATTTCCATCTTTCTACATACTGGTCTAGAAGCTTGTCAACTGGTCTGGTTCATTCATCGCTGTATTGAGTGCAATGAACGGAACAGTGGCTTCTCCTTTGTGTTGTGCTGCAACACAACAGCTGTTCCTGCTTCTGTACAGGCGAGTTGTGAACAGAGATACTTATGTATGCTACCAAATTTCGACTCCATATAATCAATAGCTTAACAACCCTCTAATTCAAAATCTCAACATTATTTCACACACTGAAATATTTTGTACGCGTTTTGAATTGGAGAACATGGGAACCGACTTTGGTTTCTGATTATGACTTGATGTGACCCTAGGCCCTGGATTCCTGAGCAGAAGGTATGTGTAAAAACAAAGAGATTACGAAGTGCTAATTCCCTTTTTTTGTAAGTCCTGGTGGCATTGACACTCCTTTCTTACTTGCTATATTTTTTTGGTGTTTATATATAATAGAGAATTACCAGCTTATTGTCGAACCCGTTAGATTTTGGGCAATAATTGTTACGTGGCTGCTTCTTAATTAAAGTTTATCATGTCATGTAGATGGATTTGTGAAAGATGCAGCGGGTCGTTCTTCAGATCGTCTACATGGGATTCCCATCTACATGTATGTTCACGGTTTCATGGAGTACTTCAGCTCATAGCAGCCACATACGATCCTGCAAGATTTGCATTTTTTTTGACCTTGCAAGATTTGCATTCAATGTATCGCCAAGACGCGTCCGTGAGAACTCTAGAAACATCTTCGTCTGACTCGTTTTGGCGCGCGCAGTTCCCGAGCGAATCCAATGAATTTTGACCGTTCTCTTAAAAAAAGGAACTTTGACCGTTGGATCAAGCGTTGGAGAACTGTTGTGCCAACGGCCAATAATTATGATCGTCGTAACCGATTTTCAACGTGATGATGAATTGATGTGACATTTGGCCGTACTAGTACGGTCTCATATTTTTGTATTACTTGGACTGTAGCCAAATTCGAAATCTCATTCCAGCGGCAAAACTTCCCGCCCGAAAAATACAAATATTTCACACGCTTCTAACTTCCCATTCTACCCTCGTAAAGATGACAACAATGTCCATGTATAAGTCGGTTGGTGGGGGGTCTACCCGTCATTTTTTTTCGATCACCACCTCCCTAGCTCCGGAAACTCCCCGAAAAAAAATTCATTTCCCTCACTCTCTCCTCTGAGACCACCCACCGGAACTTCCCAAGTCCCTCTCTCTCCCACCTCCACGACCACCGCACCGGAACATCCCCGCCGGACTTCCCTGGCCTACCCGAGGCCTCGCGATCCTCGTCATCCGGCTGCCTGCCGGAGCCGCTTCATCGACGCCGTCATCAACCGGACCAGATCATCCCCGCCGAACCTCGAAACCATATGCTCATCCAGCAGTCTACCGCAGTCGCTTCAGCTGCGGCATCGTCCACCCCACCGGAGCCGCTTCGCCGGATCCGTCGTCCACCGCATCGGATCTTGCTCACCGACACCGCTGTGCATGAACCGGATCTGCTTCACCGGCGCCGTGTATGATCTAAACTCTTCTACTGTCGCTTTTCTATTGCTTGCCTGCAAGTTCTTGTTTAATCTTGGGGGAACCTGTTTGTGCTAACGACGCGCCGTTACGTTTTTGCAGACGAGATGAGTAACCATGAAGTGTAATGGCCGTCTCTCCAACCCCAAGTAGCACATGTAGCGTACTTCATCACCGGATCTATCAACCCCAGGAAGATCTGCTGTGACTCCCACAGAGTGCTTCTCCTAATGTAAGTCCCTTGTTTTAGCGCCATGTTCTGGGTTCAGATGCTTGTTTGTCTGAAGCTCTTTTAGTTCATTCCTAGCTATGACCGTAACACCTTGCTATTTTCTACTTCATTGCTAACTTTAAGCGATTGAACATTTTGGTTTGCATTCCCTGCTCTGTAGATGTAGCCATCATAACTTCTATCTTGCTCAGTCGTTGTTACAAAAATTATACTGTAGGTATTATAGTAACATCCTGCTATTATTTAGTTCATGGCCAATTTTAAGTAATTGCACATGTTGGTTCGCATTCCCTGCTCTATAGCTTTTGGCATCGTAACTTCTATATTTGGTTTACATTCCCTGCTCTGTAGATCTAGCCATCATAACTTTATCTTGCTCAGTCGTTGTTACAAAAATTATGGCCTGCTACTATGTTGTTTGTGCCAATTTTTTACTCCATGAACATGTTGGCTTGCATTCCCTGTACTACAGGTGATGCCATTGTTTTGTATCTAGTTCATTGTAAGCTAACAAAGTAAGGACTTAGTTTGGCATGCTATCACTCTGCTATCTAGCCTGTAGTACAAATAAACTTGTCATACTACTAGATAATAATTTTGTGTGCCATCTTGTTCTTCAAAAGCTGCATTATTGACTTGTTTATCTGACTTGGCATGACGCTCACATATGGAAAGCTGAACATATTGGTTTGCATTCCCTCTTATACAAGTTCACAGGTGATCCCACTATATTCTGTATCTGGTCCATCCTAAGCTCCAGCATTAACTATCCTCCATGTGTTGCTCATTACAAGTTTATATCCCGAAACATCTTGATTTGCATCCCCTTCACTATAAGTTCAGGAGTATTATTTAGTTCACGGCCAAAATGAAGTAATTGCACTTGGCACATGTTGGTTCACATTCCCTCCTCTTTAGCTTCTGCCATCGTAACTTCTATTTTTGGTTTACATTCCCTGCTCTGTAGATGTAGCCATCATAACTTCATCTTGCTCAGTCGTTGTTACAAAATTTATAGCCTGCTACTATGTTGTTCATACCAATTTTGTACTCCCTGAACATGTTGGTTTGCATGGGACTCGACAGTAGTAAGTCTGCTGTTTCATTCTAACATGCTCTGTTATATTGGCTGTTGGTATGCGGCATGCACTCTTTGTTTGCTTATTGTGCGCATTACAATGATCTTGTTATAACGACGAAATGATGAGTTCCAAATTCTTTGCCAAACAATATTGTAGTGTCTTTGCCTTTCCATTGTTGTTGTCTTAACTTGTAATGTCTTTGTTTCAGATATAGGTGCTGCATGGACAACTTAAAAGATTGCCGGATCGCTTCATTGTATTGCTAGGTTTAATTACCATTCAATTTCTCTGGGTTCTGTAATATTTTTTTCAATGCCTTGCAGCTGATGTAATATTTAGTTAGTTTTTATAGTTCTTTCGCGCATTTTTTCTTTGGTGCTTGTGGTAAGTGAGGCTATCCGACAGAAATCAATGCTGCGTAAATATTCTCAGTATCTAAATCACGAATTCCCATCCCTTAAACGGCCCAATCAAGCGAAATCACATATGTGCCTGCCCGCAAAATCCTAAAGCGCATATTATGCCGGCATATAAACAACAACTAAACGGGCTGGCCCACTTACTTCTTGGGCCAGCCCATTTGGTTTACGGTGGACCCCACACACTAATTGGGCTGGCCCACTTGCTTTAAGGTGGACCCCACCAACTACTGGGCCGGCCCACTAATTAGTTGGGCCAGCCCATTTGCTTTTTTGGAGGACCCCACGTAATAAATGGGCCGGCCCTTTAAGAGGAAAGTGGGACCCACCTGTATTTTTGGCCCGGCCCACTATCTTGTTGGGCCGGCCCACTTGCTATATTGTGGACCCCACATACTAGTTGGGCCGGCCCTTTAACAGGAAAGTGGGGCCCACATGTGCTTATTGGGCCGGCCCACTATCTTGTTGGGCCGGCCCACTTGCTCTATGGTGGTCCCACATGGTAAATGGGCCGGCCCTTTAAGTGGAAGGTGGGACCCACCTGTGTTTTTGGCCCGGCCCACTATCTTGTTGGGCCGGCCCACTTTCTATATGGTGGACCCCGCATACCAAATGGGCGGCCCATTAACGAGAATGTGGGACCCACTGTGTTTTTGGCCGGCCCACTATCTTGGTGGGCCAGCCCACTGGCTATATGGTGGGCCCCACGTACTAAATGGGCCGGCCCTTTAACAGGAAAGTGGGACCCACCTGTGTTTTTGGCCCGGCCCACTATTTTGTTGGGCCGGCCCACTTGCTATATGGTGGACCCCACAAACTTAATGGGCCGATCCTTTAACTGGAAAGTGGGACCCACCTGTGTTTTTGGCCCGGCCCACTAGCTTGTTGGGCCGGCTCACTTGCTATACGGTGGACCCCACACACTAAATGGGCCGGCCTTCTAAGGAAAGTGGGACCCACCTGTGTTTTTACCCACTTGCTTCTTGGGCCGGCCCAGTTGCTGTAAGGTGGACCCCACATGTTAAATGGGCCGGCCCATTTAAGTTTTGACTAGTCAACCTTAGAGGTTAGGCCCGGCCCACTTAACTAATGGACCAGCCCAGCTATATAGTTGACCGGTCAAACTATGTCATCTGGCCCGGCCCGCTTAAGACGTGGCAGGCCTCGTGTGGGCCTACCATCTACCACGGGGTTTCAGCCGGTTAACGCCGTTAACTGGCAGTTAACGGCGTCTGCCACGTGTCAGTTTGCATGACGTCAGCAGTCAACGGGCTCCCGAAAACACTTCCGCAACGGTCCGATTTTCCGTGGCGGAAGGGCGCCCAAGCGCGACGGACCGAAAAAATCGTCGTTGGACTTTGCCTGACGCAGTTTCGACAACGGAACCCATATCGTCGGGTTAGGCCCATAGGCGACGAAAAATGCCCCTTAGTTGACGATTTTGGGACGTTGTCTATCAGAACTTTTCTTGTAGTGTATGTCGCCTTAAGCTTATAGCGGTGCTGGCGCAACAATTCTTTGAATATGGAAGCGATGACAAACTTTACATCCTCATTATCCTCATCGAATTCAAACCTTAACTGCTCACAACGGTGGAATGATTGGTGAGTTATATAGCATAGAAACAACAGTAAGCTACAAGAAATGGGACAGATCAATGTGGAATAATTTATCATTACCAGGAGAAGCATGACTTACGTGTAAATTATGCACTAAACTCTCGAACTGTGAAGGGGTGTCAACGTGCTGCTTCCACAATGGGAAGGTAGGAAGTTCATTCCTGATAAAATGGCCAACCTGTGATACAAGATATGAAGATTCATGCGGATGAAGTGGCCTTCTGCCACCTACAATAGATGTGATGCGAAATCTTGAACCCATTCCGGAAATCTTAGCTGCAAGTTTTTTTCCTACCGTTGGCCCCCTCGTTTTTATTGATCGTGGCGAACCTACCAAGTTAAGCATTACATCAAGCTATCATGGTATATAGATACATAAGGGAGCATTAAACTACAAGTCTTGAAAAAAGTATTACCTTTTTTGGCGTGGGTCTCATCATCGGGAGAGGAGTTGTCTTTCGCAGGACTAAGGGTCGGAGGGAGATCATCACCAGTTTGCTGGTGTTGTGGCAGCACTGTTTGGACATTTGAGGCTGTATCATCTGGGACTAGCATCATGTGTCCTTGGCCATTATTACCTACCACCACTCCTGATGGTGCCAATTCTTGGCTAGAATTTGCTGTGGAAACTGGTTCTGTTGGCAATTGTTGCTGAGAAACAGTATTGGCAACTGGTGGTTGTGGAATGTGTGGGCTGGTACATGCTCGGGCTACTTCTGTCTGATTCGATGGTTTGTGGTTTTTACGAGACCTTTTACTGTTATCATTCTTGGCCTGTTCGCCACCTCGTGTCAGTCTCTTGTTAGACCTTGTAATAGGAGGAGCAGCACGAGCATCAGGCTTAACCCTTTTTTTATTACGCACTGTCACCCATCCTCCGGTATCAGCCTGAGGTTCCTGTTGAGTGTTCTTCCTCCTATTCGTTCTTGAAAAGTTCTTGCCCGAATCTGCAGATGCCTGTCACACATAAATGATATTTCAATGTACAATATTATATGATGATGATATGCAGATGGAATGGAAAAACAGTAAGGCAACATATGCCAAAACATATATGATGCGTTAACTAAGCAGGAAAAATTGTAGTAATGAGATTGAACATGGCATGGGTAACATATTTGGTAGGACTGGGATACAACAAATGGAAGTTGGGACAAATAATTCGATGACAGGACAGAGAAAACTCACCTTGTTGTGTTGCAGAGGATAGTCGACCAGGGCATCTTCCTGAGTCAGCTCGCCATCACAATCAGCAGGATCAAATTCTGAATCAGAGGAATGTTCCGTATCCTTTGTGAGGGAGGTGGGTGGCGTTTTTGCACTAGACCTTGTAGAAGGATGTAGTGTTAGGCCCAACGAGGCTGCAACTCGGCTATTATGCAGGATAGTTTGCCTCCGTTGCTCTTCGTACTCATTCTCGAGTGGAAGACCTAACATGCATTGGCGAGAAATGCAGATGAGATTTATCATGGAACTGTGCATATAAGAACAAATTAATAGTAGCAGTGAGACTGCTCAAAAGGTGTAATGACAAACAAACTATGGCTCAAAAATAATTGATGTTCATATTGTCAAGCTTCATGCACTAGCCAACGCAACCGGAAGTCCGGACTGATGGAAAGGGCAAACAAATTATGGCTCAAAAATAATTTATGTTGGGCAACAAAGGGCAGCAGCAACAATTTTTAGGATAAGTATGAATGTCAAGCTTCATGCAGTAGCCAACGCAACCAAAAGTCCGAACTGATGGAAAGGGCTAAGCAATCCACATATAGACTCAAACACATATAAGTGTCATTTTCATGCCAATGGTTAACCATATGGAATGGCGTGTGCTTAATATAATTGCCTAGGGTCTTCCAAGTTCCAACAGATCGATCTATTGGATGAACTTGCTAGAGCATGCAATTCGAAATGGTATCAGACCTACAAGGTCCTGAGTTCAAATCCTAGCAAGTAGCAACGCAGTATTCAAAATAAATATTTGCAGCCTTCCTAAAAAAATATCTAATGATACATGCCTAAGGCTCGGTCTATTGAATGAGTGGTTTTATCACTTAGCACCACAAGTTGGGGATTTTTAATCACAAAACACCAACATTTGGGGAAATTATTTCACATAACACATTATTTGTCATTAGTCGGCTTGACAAGAGCATGACCCTACAGCGTGACACCAATTTACAGTACGTGAGCATGTTTGCTACAAACAAATGAATTTTGGTGTGAAATTTTGTAGACACTCTGTGGAAATGAGAATATGAGTCACACTTGTTACATATGCTACACACAAATGAATTACCATATGACAAATATCCACAAGAAATTATAACCACACAAGAACATGAGATTTGGGTAATATATTCTGTACCAGCATAAGGTTTTGATAATGTTTACCAATACAACTACCCTGGACATAAGATTTTATTTTGAACTGTCTGGACATAAGATTTAACAACTAGTGTTGACAAACAGCTTTGTATTTGCGTTTAACAGCAAATACCACAAAATAAAGTCTAATTGTCTTTCTCCTGCGGTCACTCTTAAACTGACGGTGGCCGGAGGTCACTAATGGGCTATCAAACAGAGATCATGTATTCTGCGAAACAATTACCCCAAATGTTAGTGTTTTGTGATACAAATTTCTAGGGTTGTGGTTCTGTGATAAAAAAATCCTGAACTTCTGGTGTTAAGTGATAAAACCTCATTGGATGAACTGGCTAGAGCATGCAATTCCACATGGCGCACACAGAGTTGCAAATAGAAAAAAATACAGGCAGTTTAATACTATCAATAAATTGCTCTCCTAGCTTGACTGCTATCATAACCTTTGTAATACGTACTACCACCATCCCGAAGTTTTTATCAAAAATCATTAACATGCAAAATACAAATTTAATATCATTAAATAGATAACGAATATATTTTCGTACGGTATCTACAAAATATTATATTTCTTGATAGATTGTTCTGAAAGTTTGGTCAAACTTTACTTGGTTTGACTTTTATAAATAAGCCTTCAGGTTTGGGGTGGAGGTAGTATACTTCAAACCCCAAAAAAGTACCGCACAGAAGTGATATTTGGAAAAGAAATGCGTAACGAAAGCGGACATAAGCTCTGCCTCTCCATCAGCAGATGTAAGGTTACGATCAGCAGAGTTCCGAGATAAAAAAAATACAGGCAGTTTAATACTATCAACAAATTGCTCTGCTAGCTTGACTGCTATCATAACCTTTGTAAAATGCATACTTCAAACCCCCAAAACATATCACACAGAAGTGATTCTCGGAAAAGAAATGCATAACGAAAGCGGACATAACCTCGATCTTCCTCTCGATCAGCAGATGTAAGGTTAAGATCTCATATAGCTACGCGGCAAACAACTATCTACACTGATCTAATATCAGCAAGAATGCATTGCAAGAAAGCAACGAAAACTAGTGTAAGAAATCAAATGCATATAACAAAAGCGGACATGTAAAGTATTCATCAACCTTCGTCTGAGGCCCGGGCGGATTTACTCTTTGGTTGGGGGTGGTCGACTTTGGGGCCGCGTTTTTTGCCCATCTCGATCTCCGGTGAGGTGGACTACAGAGTCGGGGAAGCAGATCCGGAGGAGATATGGCGCGGTGAACGTCGGCGTCGAGGAAGCTAATCCGGCTTGCTAGGCAGCAAGGGAGCCGGTAAAACGTGGTCGGTCACTACGGTGGCCGGTGAGAAGGCAGTGATGGTGAGGAGGGGCGGTGGGGCACGGCCGTCGTCGTGGGAGTGTGCCTGGTAGAAGCATGAGAAAGATGTGGTGTTCGAATTGTGCTCTACAGGGAAATATCCTCTGTGGACCGATGTTTATAGGCCGACGGGCAAACCGCAGGTTTTGGGGTAGCTTGAAAATGGGACGCGCCAACAATTTCGGCGCGTGTTTTGCGGCAGAGATGAAAGTCACCCATAAGAAACTTTCCTCATGGAATACCTTTTGCTTGTTGGTTGGTCGTGTGGACAACATATATAGTGGGAGATGCCCATAGCTAGCTAGGCCATTCATATCAAACTCGAGTGATTATCACTAAGTTTACAATGAATATATTTCATGACACTTGATATTGGCCGGATAGTAGAAAATATATTTCATGACTATCGATCCCATATTAGTTAATTTATATTATTTCAATTGCTAAAATATTTTCATATTCTTTTAGAGTTCTAAAAAACACACTACACAATGACAATGGATATCACTACCTTCTAGGTCCCGGTCATCAGATTTAGAGTAAAGTAGCTTAGCGACAGATTTAGACCTTTGTGCAACAAATACATGAGTTGGTGATATGTGCAAAAGAACAGGTTAAGTGAGTGTTTTGTGCAACAATGACAACAATAAGTGGAGTTTCGATCGTGCAAAGGATAAAAGGTGGAAGAGGGATCACACGGAAGGAGAAAGAGAAAGGGAGAGCAGTGCCTCACGGGGCCGCTGTTATTTATGGTGAAAAGAAATGCTTCACTTTTTTCGGTGAGTGATGTTGACTGGCACACAGGGTTTCAGTTATGTAGACCTGCAGTGCAGGCTACGCGCCCGTCTAATATTCATTTTTTTCAGCGACAAAAGGGAGAGAGAGAGAGAGAGAGAGAGTGACGATGCGTCTTTACTTAACAAAGAAGATTGCTGGGAGTTTGCCTACCTACCGCACGTGACTTGTGCTCACTGATGTGTGGGACCTACACGCATGGGACCACACGTAAGTGACCGACCTACTTTATTCTAGGGGTGCCCCTCAAGCTAATACATAGTCTGCAACATGAAACTATATTCGCTTATAAAATCTGAACTTTGAAATCCAATTTAATTTAAGTCTATTATTGGTCATATCAAGTATAAAATTACATTCTGAAACTTGTTCAACGCTTTCTCATGAATTATTATGGTAGTTTTTTAAAATCAAATGCTAATTGATTTGAGATAAAAACATATATTATTGCACAACAATGGGATATTAAAATATCTATTTGTAAATAAAAATAAGAAGTCAATGTTGTGGTAAGTTAGGAGGTTCAAAGGGTAAACCAAATATAACGTTTTGTTCAATCTCATAGTTCATATTACCAAGTTTGATTATCCCTGGACAACATTGTTTGTTATAGTGTTCCCTAATTGGGCATGGTGGTGCATCTTGCCATTTCTAACAATGTTGATGACTAGACTTTTCAAGTTTTCGGTATAAAAAATCGTTTTTCATTTTCTAGATGATAAAATATGTTTTTTTGTGCATGGGGTAGAAAAGATATGGGTCAAAATGGCGCATCTACATTTTTTAAATAAATTACGCCATATTTTAATGACAATTCCCAAATTTACGGTTTTTAGTGCTTTCTAGCTAGTTTCGCACATTTAAATGACTTTATGCTGATTTATTGAAAGTAATTCAAATTTGAATTGTAGATGTGTTATAACTTGGTCCTACAAGTCCCCATAAATAATTTTTAGATACATATTACTTACTATATATAGAAACCAGTGATAGTACTGAAATATTCAACCCCTTTGCAGGATAATCATGTAAAACATTTTGACCTGGTTTTGAAATAAATAAATGAAACTGAAGAAAACCTGAAAAATGAAACCCTTCTGCATGGAGTGTGCTTGTATGTGTTAGTTGACAGGGAAAATAAGAAACATGTGATAGGGTAGTGAAAAACAAAATGTCTTCACAAAGCGGACTATCGTGTATGAAGATTCATGGTTTGCAAGCCAAATGATATAGTTATGGCCATATTTGTGGCACAGTTTGTTACAATGTGCCCAAATTGGGCATGGTGGTGCATCTTGCCATTCCCAACAATGTTAATGACTAGACTTTTCAACTTTTCGGTATAAAAAATATTTTTTTCATTTTCTAGATGACAAAATATGTTTATTTTGTGAATGGTGTACATAAGATACGGGTCAAACTGGCAACTCTACATTTTTTTAGATAAATTACGCCATATTTTAGTGCCAATTCCCAACTTTTACGGTTTTAGTACTTTCAAGATAGTTTCGCACATTTAAACGACTTTATGCTGATTTACTGAAAGTAATTCCAATGTGAAATGTGGGGGTGTTATAACTTCGTCAAAGAAATCCCCCAAAAACATAGTTTAGGGTTGGGGGTAGATACGGAGTACATGATTTGTATGTTTTGAATATGTCTAGACCTTGTTTATCAACTTGAATGCTTAATTACTATATATATGACGTAAGAAGGCTATGTGCTTTGGGTTTTCATTTTTTTGATTTTTTCTGAATTTTTATGCTCATTTGAATCTTGGTCAAATCCTAGGTTTGACTAGGATTTAAACAAACTTAAAACATGAAAATGAAAAGGTAAGCCTGGATCCTTCCTAGTCACTCTAAAATTAAGCTTTTGGGAAGTTTTAGAAATTTCCATGTTTGAAACCCGAAACCACTTCTCTTCATGCTTGACTTCATAAGACAAAGTTAAGGGTTAGGGGTAGATACATGCCTTTTCTGTTTTGAATATGTCTAGACCTTGTTCATCAACTTGAATGCTTACTATATATATATATATATATATATATATATATATATATATATATATATATATATATAGCACTATTCTGCAACCGGTTGCAGAATAATATTCTGAGCACCGACTTGTACTTCCCTGGACACAAGGTTGTACTTCCCGGATAACAGGGTTCAACTTTCTGTCGAACTTACCTGAACTTCCCATTTTCTTCAGAGCTACTGATTCTACTTCGTGTTTCCCAACCATTTGTCGGAACTATGCAAATGATATACCGTTGGATAGATAATGAAAAACCGCAACTTTTTCATGTTCACACTTTTCACAGATTTTGCACGGTTTAAATTTAATTTTGAAAATACGAAAACGCTTCTATATGGCCAGAAAACGAACTTTTAGTTCGATTTTTGAATCGCTTATCGAAACTGTGCAAATGATATACCGTTGGAAAGATAATGAAATTGCGCAACTTTTTCATGTTTTATGTTTTTTCAAAATCCTCACAGTTTTTGAACAATTTTGAAAATACCGAAATTCGGACGTACTCAAAAAACGAGCGGACAGTAATTTGGATGATTTGTTTCAACCGTATATCGGAATGATGCAAATGATATGGCGTTGGAAAGCTATGGACTAGGCGCAACTTTCTTATTCCAATTGTTTTCTCTAATTCCTTACAGTTTAATAGAATAACACGAATTACTGTCCGCCTGTTTTATGTGACGGGCACCGAATGATTTTCCCCGCGATTTCCATGCGGTATATTTAAACAATGCAAATGATATACGGTTGGAAAGGTCTCAAAATGGCGCATCTTTTTCGTATCTACCATTTTTGCCAACTCCAAACGATTTGAAAGTAATTTTATAAGTGATAACAATTTGAATTTAATAGATTAGATCCATTTATTTGTTGTAAAATGTTGTAGGTAATGAAATTAGACATATACTCTACCATATAAAGCTTTTGGTGACAATGATTGAAGTGGTTGGTGATCAAATCGATGAGATTTGAACAATAGATTTCCGCCCCGTAAAAACAGAGCATTGAACTTCCCTCGACACGAACTTGCACTTCTAGGGAAATGCGGTTGTACTTCTCGGCGCTGTTTCACGAAAGTGTTCAGTAAAATGACTATAAGTTTCTCATACGGTGTTCGTTTGAGGTCCATGGCCACACAAAATGCTCAGCACAACCACGCGCATCTGAACTTCCCACGACATGTCCTTGTACTGCTTGGCCTTCGTGGTTGTACTTCCTGGAAATGTTTTGATACTAGTGTGTTTTACAAAAACTAGCATGTGTGCTTCAAAATGATAATGTTAGATTGTCCCTATATTCTATTTTAAGAGATTCTGCACTTCCCGGATCTTAATATTTGAACTTCACAATGTTGCTATGTGAACTTATGTGGGGGTATTTTCTTCATGTAATTACCGCTTGTACTTACTGTTGTCTCCGCCTGTACTTCTCGGAATCACTGCTCGTACTTCCTTGCAGATGACGGGATTATTTTGTTTTTTCTACATTTGGACTTTGTCGGGTTTCTTATACTTCCTATATTAAGTGGGTGTATTGCTCGTGTTGAATGGTTGTACTTCTCATTGTCAAGTATATGAACTTCTTTACGGGTGATGGGATTATTATTGTTTTTTCCTATGTGAACTTAGGTGGGAGTATTTTTCTTTGAACACTTTTAATTCATGTAATTACCGCTTGTACTTCCTGTTGTCTCCGCCTGTACTTCTCGGAATCACTGCTCGTACTTCCTTGCAGATGACGGGATTATTTTGTTTTTTCTACATTTGGACTTTGTCGGGTTTCTTGTACTTTTCTATATTAAGTGGGTGTACTGCTCGTGCCGAATGGTTGTGCTTCTCGTTTTCAAGTATATGAACTTCCTCGCGGGTGACGGGATTATTTTTGTTTTTTGTACATTTGGATTTTGTCGGTTTTCTTGTACTTCCTATATTAAGCGGGTGTACTGCTCGTGTTGAATGGTTGCACTTCTCCGCATCAACTATTTGAACTTCCTCACGGATGACGGGATTTTTTTATGTTTTTTCTAGATTTGGATTTTGTTGGTTTTCTTTTACTTCCTATAATAACTGCTTGTACTGCTCGTGTTAAATGGTTGTACTTATCTGTGTCTAGCATTTGAACTTCCTCGCGGATGACCGGATTATATTTTTTGGGATTTTCTAGGTTTTCTTGTACTTCATATATTAAGCAGGTGTACTGCTCGTGTCGAAAACTTGTACTTCTCAGCGTCAAGTAGCTGAACTTCCTCGTGGATAACGCGCGGGTCAGGTGCGGCCGCATGCGGGCAGCCGTCGATGCGTGGGTCTGGGTGGGGCACCAGCTGATCTTGCCGGCGTAGGGTGCCGCTGCCGACGTCAGGCGGAGCGGCTCGCGGGGCAAGGGGTTGTACTTCTCCGATGCTACTTGTGTGTACTACCGATGCTATCCACTGTGAAGACCATTGAGCCACGGAAAGAGCACTTTGGCCCATCTCGACGAAAGCCCGTAAACAAGTGTATTGCTCAGTTTTACACGGCTGGTGATAAACGAGTGAACTTCGGAAATACAGTTAAGAAATAGTGCGCTTCCCGTGAAGAAATAAGAAATTCGACATCAGCATGGTGCCACAGTTAACAAAATAAATTTCTCTTTTTATAAAGTAATCCGCAAAACAATGGTGTATTAAATCTCTCTCTTCCAAAATAATCTCCCAAACAATGTTGTACGTATCAAAATTCTCCAAACGAAATCTCTTTTCAGTATGCATACGACAGTCTCAGAAATATACACAAAGAAGAACAGCAACAGGAGCAATTTCAGAACATGGGCACGACAGTTCAGAAAAGACGGTGATGACATTGATGCTTCTATTCCAAGGCTGCACGAACAGGTTCTAGGCAGGCCAAAATTAAGCAATCGACACGAAAACAGTTTCTAAACCGTGAGAAAAATTGCACAGGCTTTTTTTGGATGACTTTTGGTATTTTTCACGACAAACATTTGCTTCATGCACTTCTCCCAAAATTTGTTAATTAAACTTCTCAACATTTTTCATGTACTTCTCATGTTTTTTCTGCGATGAATAATTGTACTTCTTTGGGATGGATAATTGTACTTCTCTAACCTAATTATTGTACTTATCTAAACGATTTTTGTGTTTTTCTAGGGAAAAAAGATTTACAATTTGTTTTTTACTCGTGGGGTGAACTGCCCATCACGAATACTATGTAATGTGCCGTTAAGAGTATGTGAACTTGTGCGATTCATTTTTAATCTCTGTTGGGCATACAATTAGAAGTTTTTCTTTCTTATTTTTTGAGTGGGAAGGGTACTTCCTGGTAGCAAGTTCTTGTGCTTCTCCATCGTTGTTTCTTATACTTCTTCGTACCCGTTTCTTCTAATTCCTAGGGAAGAATTATCTTTCTAGGAACAACAATTTCATTTCCCAAATGATGTCTTAATCATCTATAATTTTGAAAACAACACAAGTAAAATTCAGAAAAAGAACACAGGGAAGAAATTCCCCTATTCCGCCGCATGGTGGAATGTCCCCCGCGCGCATGTGTTCCCTAGGCGGAGGTCGCTGTGGCAGCATGCATGCGGGTGGAGGAGAGCTTGGTGGCGGCGGTGCAGATAGTGCGGCGTAGAGATCTGTGGCGGAGGCGTGGGACCAACGCGTGTGGTCGGGGGCAGCGGAAGCGTGTGAGACATGTGGTGGAGGCTCGTGAGGTCCAGGGCAGCGGAGGCACGCGAGGCCCGAGTTGGTGGCGTGTGGGGCACTGGGCGGCGGCTTGGGAGGCTGGCTGGCTGGCACGATCTTGTGAGGTTGGCCGGCGGGAGGTTCCATCAAGGCGCATTGTTGACGGCGACACGGGGTACATCACCTAGCGGCATGGAGGGGGCGCGTCGCCGGCTGCGCCTCGGCGGAGCGTTTGTCTGTGTATGTGGAGCGGCAAGGCATATGTTCAGGGCAGCTCCGCGGGCGCATGGCCGGCGCCGGTTTGGCTGGCTCCATGGAAAACGGGGCAGCGGCGACTCCATGGTGGAACTTCTTGCGGTTTCGTCTGTTTACTTCCCTAGGTTTCTACTCTGACCTTCGGCGAGTTTCTTGTTTTTAACCTTCCTGGGTTTCGTGTCATGCAAATTTCCTTGATTTGCCATATGAACTCTCCAAGGATTGCTTTCTGAACAGGCAAGTTCGGGAGAAGTATACATCACAGTAATTGTACGTCAACTTTCCATATGTAACAATTTGCACTGCCCATACGTGAATACCTGTACTTATCACCCATGGGCTTCTGAACTTTTCTTGTTTTTTTTGTTAGTTTGGGAGCGTATACTGTGTATTGTACGACTTCCACCTTACCGTCTGAAAAGGCCTTGCATTTCCCTATCAGTAGATTTGCACTTCTGACGAACGCAAGTGTGTACTTTTACTGCATCTCAAAAAAGAATTTTTTTACTGAAATCTCTGAATACAGGTCAAGCTGACACGGTTACAAGCTATGCACCACTTCTTAAAACTGCTAGCTTGCCACTAGCTCTACTGAATGAATTTGCGACTCTGCACTTCCATTTGTGTCGTCCATTTGTGTCTCTACTACTGATTATCATCAGTTAGAGCACACAATCACACACACATACGCGTATAATTGATGCCCAAAAGACTAATCAGAGGAGGATAGAGAGAACAGGAAGAGCAGGTGCAACACTATCTTCAGATTCATAAAATTTTGCAGTTCCAAAATCATAAACTTACACTTCTCACTACTATACGATTGGACTTCTTCTCCCCTGGCACCGTCTAGTCTGCACAGACACATAGAGATACAGAGAGAATATGGGTGACAGAATTAGAAACACACACGTACATAGATGCTTTTACCCAAAGATGAGCAACATGTACTTCCGCAAACCAAAGATCTGCACTTGAGATGATTATACAGTTGATCTTCCTTTGTACACTTTTACTCAAAATATTGTTAGATTACACTGGGAAATCACGTGTTCACAATCACACAAAAAAACTGAGATGTAATCTCAATTCGTGTTTACAATAAGAAAAAACGAAATTTTTTGCATCGGCAGTACACGCATATGTAGTATTCTGAGCACAAGGAAGAGCGGCGGAGATACCAGGAGATAGCGGGGCCCGAGAGTTGCGAGGCGGGCAGTGGTCGTCGAGCGACGACAGTAATGATAGTTCAACATCAGGAAACAAGCAACAAGATTGGTTGATGCCTAAATTGCAGGAGAAAATGCAAAAGGCGAGCTTCACAACATGCCTCACTGAATGACATTTCCCTTACTGACCGACTGTACAACACAACTGCTGCAATTTTTCCATGAATCAGACTGAACAAATGTATAGTTAAGATACTTGAAACATTGTAATTCAGGTTATATAAACACATGGACTTCCAGGAAACAAAGCTACTGTACGGGAAAATTCCAGCGCCAATCTGCATTTTTGCAATGAACAACTCCCAGTTTGAGCCAATGTAAAATCGGTTGAATCAACAATTGACTTGTAGAAAGGCAAGGTGCTGAGCGCACCTATACAAGAGGAAAACATGAAGAATAGGCTCGACCTTGGGGAACTGACAGTAGCGCTGCCCCACTGGTTCTCCTCGCCTTCACGGGAACTTGGGACAACGCCAAGAGATTGAAACGGAGGAGAAACTGGGAGCGGCATCGCTGGGCTTATGTGACATGTAAAATTTGTTAAAGAAAACAACATCAAAGAAAAAACAGGAGCCGCGAACTGGTACTAAGCGCCACAAACTAGCACCGCACGAGGCAGTGTACAGCCCGTCCTCGCGTCCTGTACTTCACGTCCGGCGGCCATAGTTGGTGAAAGAGGTGCGGATCCTCCGGACGGCGGCGGCGCCTGAAGCCAGCAGAGATGCGGCGGGGGAGCATGGCCCATCGTGGCTGTCGCAGGAGGCAGAGCGGATCGCCCGGGAATGCATGAACGTGCAGGAGAGGAGGCTGAGCCCGTGATAGTTTTTTCTTTCATGTACTTCCCCTGCCCCCGCACCTGTTCTTCCACGATCTGGGAACCTACACTTCCCAGCTGTCCAAACAACTGATGAAAGCAAAAAGGAAATAGGAAGCGAGAGGGAGTCTGAGCACCGTGTTGCTCGCCGGAGGTGAAGGAGAAAGGAAAGGGGTATTGTCCTGGATTTCGGCGGTCGCCGGGTTGGGAATCAACGCTGACCTCCTGAGGCCTGCGGAGTATGGAAGCCGGCCGCGTGCAGGCTCGCCCTCACGGAGGACGAACACAAGGAGGTAGCAGTATCGGATCTCAGGGAGGTGGCGCCGGTTGACCGACGTGGGGAGCCCGTGGGCAGCGGCGCTGCTCGAGTGGGCGGCGGCGGAGGGCCCTGGCCAGTGGCGCGGGAGGTGCGGGTGCCGCGGAGGCGTCCGCGCCGGCCGTGGAGGGGCGCCGGCCTGTTACCTGGCAAAACCCACCGGCGGGCAATGGTTAAGCAACACGAAGAGCCGGGAGGCTCCCAAGGCCGCTTAGTGGACCCTGGCACCTCGCGTCGTCCCGCAAGTCTTCCAGCCACGTCCTGGCGGTTGCTAGGGCGTGCCACCTGACCTAGACCCGATCAGGAAGGTGTTAGATTGCTTCGATTGTTCCTGCATGGTAGACACGTAAACATTAAATACGAGCCCTATCGGCTCTCAGGTTGCCCTGTGGATCGGCTCAAAGAGCCGATCGCCCCATGGTTCACGTTGGATTTGCAATGACATGGGGATCCTGCTTGATCAAAACAAAGCTAAAACGATCTACGACAGTTTAGGGTTTTCACCGCATAACCGGAACGTCCTACGCGTAGTCGGGCCTAGCAGATACGGAAGATGATGCAAACTACCCCTACAAGAGGCCTAAAAACCAACATTACGTTAATTCCCGGAACATCCCTTGTAGGAACGGTAAACAACACCTAACGCACTACCGGATCGTCCGACCCCAGCATAAGGCCTAACTATGCAGATATTAAACTAATCCTTGCAGAACAAGGAGCAACTATAACAGATCGGATCTACTAAGTAACGAACAAGCAAGATGCTGCCCTTACACCCAGATAGGTGTAAGGGCAGCTAGGTGTCGAGGGACGGCATTGCCACGCAGATATGCACGAGAAAGCATCAATGCAAGCCCCTAAACACCTAATGATAAGTAGTGCTGCTCGCCATCAACAACGCTTCAGCACGAGCAGCACAAGGTAGACGAATAAACGTATACTGCCTAGATCGCAAGATGCGATCTAGGCAGCATGATGCTTACCCGGAAGAAACCCTCGAAGGAAGGGGTGGCGATGCGCCTGATTTGTGTTTGTTGTGAACGTGATTGTCCTCCTTTCTCGATAACCCTAGATACATATTTATAGTCCAAGGGACTTTCTAATTGAGGCGTGCACCTAACCGTGCACGGGCCAGACTCTATCTGTTAATTCTAAACACGATGCGATCTACTATATTACAGATACACGGGCAATCTAGCCCAAACTCTTAGCGCAAGGCCGCTTCAAAGATGCTCCACGTGTAATCTTCAAAGCCCATCTTCACTTACGGCCCATCTCCTGATTTGGCCAAAATCGGGTGATAACACATGCCCCCCTGGTTTTGGTAATGATAATTTCAAAACCATCTGTTTTTCCTTCGAGGGGTCATGTCGTGGCAGAGCAGAACCGTCGCAGTATTCTTCATCATGACGTCTTGCCTTCTCAACTTCTCTGCACGATTTGACAGTTTTGGCACCACGTCCTCGGAAACTGCTTGAGCATTAAATCTCTGCCATATCCCCTTTTATTTAGCCACCTCCTGCAGTTCCCTTCTTCATCCCCTTCGCACTAGCACTCCCAAAAACCCTCCTCTGCCACCATGTCTTCTTCTTCTTCCTCCTCATCGGGTCTTTCTGCGCAGTCTTCCCCTTTCCGCGAGCCGACGCCGGATGGAACCCGGAGGCGGCCCATGCGGCCAACATTCGCCGCGCCATCGAGGCCGGGGACGAGCCGAGCCACAACTTCTCCATCTGGTCTGAGGACGACCAGTCCCTGACCGACGGGGAGAGCGACCTCCGCTTCCTCGCCAATGGGGAAGCGGAGGAGGAAAGCGACGACGACCATTTCCCTGGGACGGGGTCACCTCCTCCGAGGAGGTGAAGGAGGAGGAGGAGGAGGAAGGCGACAGCTCCTCCGACGAGCCGCCGGCCAAGCGCCACTGCCCCTGGCCCGGGAACCTCAGCGATTTCGACAGCGATGACGACGACGATGACGAGGAGGACGAGGACAACGAGGGTCCTGCCGGCGGCCGCTACAGCAGCGATGATGAACCGGCCGGGAGCATCGCCGACGATGGCGCCGACGACGATGACGATGACGAGGGCAGCAACGGCCCCTAGATAGGATCTTAGCCTAGGGCCAGCAGTAGTAGATGGGGCACTGTACCCTCTAGCAATCTCTTTTGAGAGCAACTAGCTCTTTGTGTAAGAAATCTGGCTATCAATGAAGAATCCCCTTTAACTCGATTTTGCCGATTCCTTTTATGCTGATTTAGCCGATTCTGATTCTGCCGATTGTTAGCTAGATCACCACTCCATGAGCCGATGGCAACGCATCGGTCTTTTACAATGAATTGCAAGACATATCAATCTAGTCGCCTCCTCAGATGGTAACTCGCAATCCTCGAAATTCAGATCCAAACTTCCAATCGAACAGGTCCAGCACACAGCCTTGAGACCCCTAGATCTTTGGACTTCAAAATCATCCGATCGTGATGTTTGTCCTGACGGCAAAACTCCTGGATTAATGCTCCCAGGAAAGCTTCTTGGCCCGTTGCTGCCAACCTTGATGTTGAAGCTGATACTTCCGCAAACAGGTGCCATCTGCCCACAACCCCCTCGTGATGCTCTATCTCTTTGCAACAACAAACTGGTCCAGAGCCTAATCAATGATGATGGCTCCTTCTTCGAACTCCTCGCATCAACCCTGGTGGCCTTCTTCTGCAAGAACTCGCCACCTCTCAACATGGTTACGACGCAGAGACAGCCGATTTTAACATCATCGGCTCTTGAGCAAAGAATCTTCGGGCGGCTGCCTCCCGAGCCTCGTCAAGGTGAAAATAATAGCAAAGAAGGTGGCTGCCCGGAAAACCTTGTAGACTTCCCCGAAGATGATATCATCAAGGTCATGTAAACCAGCTGACGGAGCCCCATGGACGGACACCTTCCTCCTAAACCTGAAACCACTTGCCGTTGAAACCGAGACTCTGTGGTACAGATATCCCCTGCTCTGTTCCTTTACAGCAACCAGATAGCCCCGAGTCAATTCTCCATCGGTGATGATGGATCCCTCTTTTGCAAGAACTCATCGCCTTTGAGAGGAATTGCATTGCGGGACCAACCGATGACTCTCCAACCGGCTTCTAAAAGGCATCCACGAGGTCAGCTGCCCCCAGCCTCGGTCGAGTGAGGACAATAGTGAGCCAGCCAAATGGGCTTCCATCGGCTTCCAAGTTGTAAGGCAAAATCAGCCGATCCAAACCAAATCGGCTTTCCAGAGCGAAGAAATTTCAGGGCGGGCTGCCCCCGAGCTTTCCAGTTCAATTCTTGCGCCTTGCTGATCAGATCAGCTCATCATCTTGGGAGGCTAATACAACTGCTAGTAGGGATGTTTGGTGAAGTCCCCATGCCCTTCCCAATTCTGGACGTAACATCCTCTGAAGGTAATATCTACCAAGTCGCCACCTTGGCAAAGCCCTCAGGCAGAAATGCCACAGCCGATTGCTTTATCATCGGCCATCCTCATGGTCCTAGAAGAGATATGCTCCCTTCGTTGGGCTCATCCTTAACCTGACTTGCATGTTTATGCTGCTCTTGTCGTTAGTCAGGGTTACGATCCTCAATCTTGCAGACGAACATCAGCGGCTTTAAATGAGCCAAGGCAGTATTGGACGCCGCAACTGATGCTCCTGCTAGCACTGCCGAACCTGATGGCTCGCCAAGGAAGTTGGAGGTCCTTGCAGAGAGGATCCAAGTCATCAAACCATTCCATTGAGGAGTCCCTCCACGTAATTTGATAACTGCTCCATTGGGCTTCTTGAGTCGATGGCCATGCACCGGCTTTTTATCCTTGAGTCGATGTCTGCGCATCGGCTGCTCTTAAAATTTTTAGAAAATTTCAAATTTCTACGGCCGATTTACTCATGTATCGGCCCCCACTTCATCAGAGAATATATCCTGAATTGCTTCAAACTCCGTATCCTCGTGTTCTATCCTTCTATGTGCCCCCCGAGCCGATTCTATCAAGTAATTGATGGTATCGGCTCTTCAGGCATCCTCTGTCGGATCAATGCTGAACACAGACAAAACGTATGTCGAGGATAATTTCGGCCGATTGCTGGAATCGGCCTCCCTTTTTATTGCAATGCTTCGTGAAGGTTTAGCACTTCTTGGTTTCCCACTGTAGCTACGTGGCATGCTGGAGATAAGATCCTTTGCTTTTCATTTTTTGGAGCCGATCGCGGATTGGCCTCGCCACGTACGTCCATGGCCTTGGACGTTGTTACTCCGGTAGGCCGGTGGATAGAACCAGCCTTACCCCATTTTTCGAAGCTTCGATGCGCTCACAGCCCTCTAAACTGATTCCAGAGAGCGGCTCTTGGTTATCTGCTTCCCACACACTCATGGCAGCTAACGATATCTCGATTGAGTCATCTGCCTGAACGACTTCCACTTCATCTCCATCCCACTGTATGATGCATTGGTGCATTGTAGATGGAATGCAACAGTTAGCATGAATCCAATCCCTTCCTAATAGGACGGCGTAATTGCTTTTGCTGTCGACGATGAAGAACGCGGTAGGTATGGTTTTCCGGCCTACAGTAAGCTCTACATTCAGAACACCTTTCGCTTCTGACGCCTGGCCGTTGAAGTCGCTTAATGTGACGTTGGTCTTGATCAGATCATCACTGGAGTGCCCCAAACGTCGTAGCATGGAATACGGCATTATGTTGACTGCCGCTCCGGTGTCAACCAACATCTTGCTGACAGGCTGCCCATTGATGTAACCCCTCAAGTATAGGGCTTTCAAATGCCTGTAGCTTCTATCTCGTGGCTTCTCAAAGATAACTGGTCGTGGACCGCAGTCGAATTGAGCCACTGATACTTCCTCGTCGCTTGGAGCGCGAAACTCCGACGGGAGTATGAACACCATGTTTGTGTCAGCCGATGCATCGGCATCAGCCGATGCCTGTGCATCGGCTTTCGCCTGTTTGGGCGCCATACTTTCTTTGGCGGGCGCGCCTTCGTCTCCAATGTTTGCTGAATTTTCACGGCCAGATCGGGCCGCGCTTTCTCAACGTGTACAGGTACTGTGCCTCGGCTTCTTCCAGGTTTCGCAGCCGCTGCACCCTACGCTTCTGAGAATGGCTGAGTCCATCAGGGCACCACCTTGGCCGGTGATACCTATCTTCTTCTCCATCCGACTCCTCAAAGTCTTCTTCTTGAGATGACTCAGCTCGTTTATTCTGAGGTGGGAGAGGCCCTAGACGCTCGAACACTGAAACTTCATTTGTCCTCCTCCTTTGCTGTTTGCATTCTGGGCAGTTCTCGATTGTTGGCAATCGGCTCATTCCGGAGTCCCAGCAATGTTTGAAGAAAGGACAGTCCCAATGCTTATCCATGTTGCCTTGCTCCCTTGACCTCCCTCTAGCGTGACGTTCGTACCCGTCGTTGTTTCCATCATGCTGACGATACCTCCTGTCTTCTGCATCAGACCGACGATATCTTTCATCGTCTTCGTCGTAGCGCCGACGTCGGTCGTACTGCTGCTCATATTTGTTGAGGAGATGCACGGAGAGTGGGCGCTGATACCGTATGCTTCTCACCTCCTCCTCGGTTAGGTACCGTCTATCATCATCCTGGGGCCGGTCGCGTGGAACGGCCTCCTCTTTATCTTTGCCACGAGAGTGGCTGCTCTCTGCTTTGTCCGCGCCATGGCGGTTCACAAGCCCTGCCATGTTGACACTAAAGGAGAACCCTGGCTCCCTTATGGAGTGGCTGAGATCTACCGTGTTGACGCCACGCCACGGACGCGTGTTTCCTTTGAACTTGATACCGTGCGAACGGGTCTTCTCAAAGGAGCCGATGAGCTCGGCTTCACAGATGGCCTTCAGCTCATCGTATTTCTTCTTGTGCTCCGCAGGGAGATCCTCGTATGTGATCTGCTCCTCTGCCATCTCGGATGTCGGTGTTGACGTGGATGTTGCAGAAGATTGTCCCACCGGGCGTGCCAGAATGTGTTACCTGCCAAAACCCACCGGCGGGCAATGGTTAAGCAACACGAAGAGCCGGGAGGCTCCCAAGGCCGCTTAGTGGACCCTGGCACCTCGCGTCGTCCCGCAAGTCTTCCAGCCACGTCCTGGCGGTTGCTAGGGCGTGCCACCTGACCTAGACCCGATCAGGAAGGTGTTAGATTGCTTCGATTGTTCCTGCATGGTAGACACGTAAACATTAAATACGAGCCCTATCGGCTCTCAGGTTGCCCTGTGGATCGGCTCAAAGAGCCGATCGCCCCATGGTTCACGTTGGATTTGCAATGACATGGGGATCCTGCTTGATCAAAACAAAGCTAAAACGATCTACGACAGTTTAGGGTTTTCACCGCATAACCGGAACGTCCTACGCGTAGTCGGGCCTAGCAGATACGGAAGATGATGCAAACTACCCCTACAAGAGGCCTAAAAACCAACATTACGTTAATTCCCGGAACATCCCTTGTAGGAACGGTAAACAACACCTAACGCACTACCGGATCGTCCGACCCCAGCATAAGGCCTAACTATGCAGATATTAAACTAATCCTTGCGGAACAAGGAGCAACTATAACAGATCGGATCTACTAAGTAACGAACAAGCAAGATGCTGCCCTTACACCCAGATAGGTGTAAGGGCAGCTAGGTGTCGAGGGACGGCATTGCCACGCAGATATGCACGAGAAAGCATCAATGCAAGCCCCTAAACACCTAATGATAAGTAGTGCTGCTCGCCATCAACAACGCTTCAGCACGAGCAGCACAAGGTAGACGAATAAACGTATACTGCCTAGATCGCAAGATGCGATCTAGGCAGCATGATGCTTACCCGGAAGAAACCCTCGAAGGAAGGGGTGGCGATGCGCCTGATTTGTGTTTGTTGTGAACGTGATTGTCCTCCTTTCTCGATAACCCTAGATACATATTTATAGTCCAAGGGACTTTCTAATTGAGGCGTGCACCTAACCGTGCACGGGCCAGACTCTATCTGTTAATTCTAAACACGATGCGATCTACTATATTACAGATACACGGGCAATCTAGCCCAAACTCTTAGCGCAAGGCCGCTTCAAAGATGCTCCACGTGTAATCTTCAAAGCCCATCTTCACTTACGGCCCATCTCCTGATTTGGCCAAAATCGGGTGATAACACGGCCCCCCTGGTTTTGGTGGATGGTTTCAAAACCTCTGTTTCCTTCGAGGGGTGATGCGTGGCAGAGCAGGACCGTCGCGAATGGTGGGTTGGGCCGTTGGGGTAGTTGGAGAAGTAGCGAGGCGGGGAGTGCACTCGATTTTCCTTTTCCAACCACTCGCTCTCTCTAATACACGGTGGTGCTCGAATATTATTCGAGACTGGTTTCAGAATAGTGTCACCCTATATATATATATATATATATATATATATATATATATATATATATATACCTTCCTCATTTATTGATAATGGAAAAATACAATGTTCATTGCTTCCTCAAAACAAGACACGGGCGGTTTTTAAGAAACCTCTTTAAGCAAGGCGATTCATGAAGGATTCCTCTATCTTCTAGTTGGCTATTAGACTTTTATTTGTTTTTTAAAAATGTTTCCCATAAATCTTGGTCAAATCCTAGGTTTGACCAAGATTTAAACAAGTTTAAAACATGAAAGTGAAAAGGTAAGCATGGATCCTTCTTAGTCATTCTAAAATGAAGCTTTTGGGGGGTTCTTGAAATCTCAATGTTTGAAACCCAAAACCACTTCTCTTCATGGTTGACTTCATAAGACAGATGAGTTTAGGGTTATGGGGTAGATACATGATTTGTCGGGTTTGAATATGTCTAGACATGCTTGTTTATCAACTTGAATGCTTACTATATGACCTAAGAAGACTATGCATGTGCATTGGTTTTTCATTTTTTGTTCTTTCTGAATGTTTATGCCCATTTGAATCTTGGCCAAATCCTAGGGTTTGACCAAGATTTAAACAAGTTTAAAACATGAAAATGAAAAGGTAAGCATGGATCCTTCTTAGTCACTCTAAGATGAAGTTTTTGGGAGGTTTTTGAAATTTCCATGTTTGAAACCCAAAACCACTTCTCTTCATGTTTGACTTCATAAGACAGAGTTTAGGGTTAGGGCCAGGGGTAGATACATGATTTTCTAGTTTGAATATGTCTAGACCATGTTTATCAACTTTAATCTTGGCCAAATCCTAGGTTTGACCAAGATTTAAACAAGTTTAAAACATGAAAATGAAAAGGTAAGCCTGGATCCTTCTTAGTCAATCTAAAATGAAGCTTTTGGGAGGTTTTTGAAATTTCCATGTTTGAAACCCAAAACCATTTCTCATCATGCTTGACTTCATTAGATATAGTTTAGGGTTAGGTGTAGATACACGATTTGTCTGGTTTGAATATGTCTAGACCTTGTTTATCAACTTCAATTCTTACTATATGACATAAGAAGACTATATGTGCTTTGGTTTTTGATTTTTTGATTTTTTCTGAATGTTTATGCCCATTTGAATCTTGGTCAAATCCTAGGTTTGACCAAGATTTAAACAAGTCTATAACATGAAAATGAAAAGGTAAGCCTGGATCCTTCTTAGTCATTCTAAAATGAAGCTTTTGGGGGGTTCTTGAAATCTCAATGTTTGAAACCCAAAACCACTTCTCTTCATGGTTGACTTCATAAGACATGCAGAGTTTAGGGTTAGGGGGTAGATACATGATTTGTCGGGTTTGAATATGTCTAGACATGCTTGTTTATCAACTTGAATGCTTACTATATGACATAAGAAGGCTATGTGCTTTGGTTTTTCATTTTTCCGGTTTTTTGAATTTTATGCCCATTTGAAGATTTTGGGAGGTTCTTGAAATTTTCATGTTTGAAACCAATACGACTTCTCTTCATGCTAGACTTCATAAGATCGACCGAGTTTATGGTTAGGGGTAGATACATGATTTGTCTGGTTTGAACATGTCTAAACCTTGTTTATCAACTTGAAAGCTTACTATATGACATAAGAAGACTATGTGCTTTTGTTTTTCATTCTTCTATTTTTTTTATTTTATGCCCATTTGAATCTTGGTCAAATCCTATGTTTGACCTGGATTTAAACAAGTATAAAATATGAAAACGAAAAGGTAAGCCTGGATCCTTCTTAGTCACTCTAAAATGAAGCGGCTTTTGGGATGTTCTTGAAATTTTCATGTTTGAAACCCAAAACCACTTCTCTTCATGATTGACTTCATAAGACAGAGTTTAAGGTTAGGGGCAGATATATACATGATTTTCTAGTTTGAATATGTCTAGACCTTGTTTATCAACTTGAATGCTTACTATATGACATAAGAATGCTATGTGCTTTGGTTTATCATTCTTTTGGTTTTTTCCTGAATTTTTATGCCCATTTGAATCTTGGTCAAATCCTAGGTTTCACAAAGATTTAAACAAGTTTAAAATCTGAAAATTAAAAGGTAAGCATGGATCCTTCTTAGTCACTCTAAAATGAAGCTTTTGGGAGGTTTTTGAAATTTACATGTTTGAAACCCAAAACCACTTCTCTTCATGCTTGACTTCATAAGACAAAGTTTAGAGTGTTATGGGTAGATACATGATTTGTCTAGTTTGAATATGTCTAGACCTTGTTTATCAACTTGAATTCTTACTATATGACATAAGAAGGCTATGTGCTTTGGTTTTTCATTTTTCTGATTTTTTTTGAATTTTATGCCCATTTGAATCTTGGTCAAATACTAGCTAGGTTTGACCAAGATTTAAACAAGTTTAAAACATGAAAATGAAAAGGTAAGCCTCGATCCTTCTTAGTCACTCTAAAATGAAGCTTTTGGGAGGTTTTTGAAATTTGCATGTTTGAAACCCAAAACCACTTCTCTTCATGCCTTACTTCATAAGACGGAGTTTAGGGTCGTTAGGGAGTAGATACATGATTTGCCTGGTTTGAATATGTCTAGACCTTGTTTATCATCTTGAATGCTTACTATATGACAGAAGAAGACTATGTGCATTGGTATTTCATTTTTTTTTGAATTTTCATGCCCATTTCAATCTTGGTGAAATCCTAGGTTTGAGCAAGATTTAAACAAATTTAACACGTGAAAACGAATAAGCATGGATCCTTCTTAGTCACTCCAAAATGTACCAATTGATAGATGTGTTAACTTTGCTTCATGGAAAAATTAATGTCATGTAAATGAGTTAACTTGGATTTCCTACCGTTGAATCCATAGGAAACTTTGTTCTAATGCACTATAATAATCAACCGAGTTTTTACACCAACAGGTCTGTCACTTACGTGTGGTGCCCATGCGTGAGGTCCCACACTTCAGTGAGCACAAGTCAAGTGCAGTAGGTACGCAAACTCCAAGCCATCTTCTTTGTCAAGAGAAGACGCATCAAGATGCGTTTTGGAAGTCTGTGGGTCCTTCTGGATCCTTCGGTTGTCCCTCTCACAAAAAAAAACAAATCTCTCTCATTCTCGGCCTCGCTCGACTCGCTCGCTCGCTCGCTCACACCTCCTGCTCACTGACAAACCCTGCACAAAAGTCAACATCATCACCCGAAAAAGGGGAGACACCATAATGCTCTCCCTTCTTCTCTCCTTCCGAGTGATCCCTCTTCCTCCGAGTTTCACTCGACGGGCAAACACACATGTGCTGCATAGTAATAATAAAAAGGTAGAAAAATCAACCTACGAATCTATAATTAAATAGGTTAAACTAGGGTTTTGCCCAGTACTACAGATCAAGTTCAAAAAAATCCAACTACGGGGTTCGAACAACCCCATTTCTAATCCAAGATTTTTTTCGACCTCATCCAAATGGCCTCAAACTATAGGGTTAATTAGCATCTAGTGCAGTATGTGTGAACATGTATGCACTATGTGTGCTATAACTTGTATGTCTTTCAAATTTGAACCAAATTTGAATAAGTTTGAAATATATGAAATGGGGCTTTTGGCTTAAACGTTTGAAACCCAAAACGACTTCTCTTCATGCTAGGCATCATAAGACCGAGTTTAGGGTTAGGGGGTAGATACAGGATTTGTCTGTTTTGAATATGTCTATACCTTGTTTATCTACTTGAATATGCTTACTATAGATATATATGACGTAAGAAGACTATGTGCTTTGGTTTTTTTTTTTTTTCCAGAATTTTTATGCCCATTTGAATCTTGGTCAAATCCTAGGCTTGACCAATATTTAAACAAGCTTAAAACATGAAAATGAAAAGGTAAGCTTGGATCCTTCTTTGTCACTCTAAGATGAAGTTTTTGGGAGGTTTTCAAAATTTCCATGTCTGAAACCCAAAAACACTTCTCTTCATGCTTGACTTCATAATTAAGACAAAGTTAATTAATCGTTAGGGGGTAGATACACGTTTTTTCTATTATGAATATGTCTAGACCAGCCATGTTCATCAAGTTGAATGCTTACTATATATGACATAAGAAGGCTATGTGCTTTGGTTTTTCATTTTTTTATTTTTTTTGAATTTTTATGCCCATTTGAGTCGTGGTCAAATCCTAGGTTTGACCAAGATCTAAACCAGTTTAAAACATGAAAATGAAAAGGTAAACCTGGATCCTTCTTAGTCACTCCAAAATGAAGCTTTGGGGGGGGGGGTTCTTGAATTTTCCATGTTTAATTTGAAACCCAAAACCATTTCTCTTCATGCTTGACTTCATAAGACAAAGCTAGTTTAGGGCTTTAGGGGTAGATACATGATTTGTCTAGTTTGAATATGTCTAGACCTTGTTTATCAACTTCAATTCTTACTATATGACATAAGAAGACTATATGTGCTTTGGTTTTTGATTTTTTGATTTTTTCTGAATGTTTATGCCCATTTGAATCTTGGTCAAATCCTAGGTTTGACCAAGATTTAAACAAGTCTATAACATGAAAATGAAAAGGTAAGCATGGATCCTTCCTAGTCATTCTAAAATGAAGCTTTTGGGGGTTCTTGAAATCTCAATGTTTGAAACCCAAAACCACTTCTCTTCATGGTTGACTTCATAAGACATGCAGAGTTTAGGGTTAGGGGTAGATATACATGATTTGTCGGGTTTGAATATGTCTAGACATGCTTGTTTATCAACTTGAATGCTTACTATATGACATAAGAAGGCTATGTGCTTTGGTTTTTCATTTTTCTGGTTTTTTGAATTTTATGCCCATTTGAAGATTTTGGGTGGTTCTTGAAATTTTCATGTTTGAAACCAATACGACTTCTCTTCATGCTAGACTTCATAAGATCGACCGAGTTTATGGTTAGGGGGTAGATACATGATTTGTCTGGTTTGAACATGTCTAAACCTTGTTTATCAACTTGAAAGCTTACTATATGACATAAGAAGACTATGTGCTTTTGTTTTTCATTCTTCTATTTTTTTAATTTTATGCCCATTTGAATCTTGGTCAAATCCTATGTTTGACCTGGATTTAAACAAGTATAAAATATGAAAACGAAAAGGTAAGCCTGGATCCTTCTTAGTCACTCTAAAATGAAGCGACTTTTGGGATGTTCTTGAAATTTTCATGTTTGAAACCCGAAACCACTTCTCTTCATGCTTGACTTCATAAGACAAAGTTAAGGGTTAGGGGTAGATACATGCCTTTTCTGTTTTGAATATGTCTAGACCTTGTTCATCAACTTGAATGCTTACTATATATATATATATATATATATATATATATATATATATGACATAAGAAGGCTATATATGTGCTTTGGTTTTTGTTTTTTTTTTGAATGTTTATGCCCATTTGAATCTTGGTCAAATCCTAGGTTTGACCAAGATTTAAACAAGTTTAAAACATGAAAGTGAAAAGGTAAGCATGGATCCTTCTTAGTCATTCTAAAATGAAGCTTTTGGGGGGTTCTTGAAATCTCAATGTTTGAAACCCAAAACCACTTCTCTTCATGGTTGACTTCATAAGACAGATGAGTTTAGGGTTATGGGGTAGATACATGATTTGTCGGGTTTGAATATGTCTAGACATGCTTGTTTATCAACTTGAATGCTTACTATATGACCTAAGAAGACTATGCATGTGCATTGGTTTTTCATTTTTTGTTCTTTCTGAATGTTTATGCCCATTTGAATCTTGGCCAAATCCTAGGTTTGACCAAGATTTAAACAAGTTTAAAACATGAAAATAAAAAGGTAAGCATGGATCCTTCTTAGTCACTCTAAGATGAAGTTTTTGGGAGGTTTTGAAATTTCCATGTTTGAAACCCAAAACCACTTCTCTTCATGTTTGACTTCATAAGACAGAGTTTAGGGTTAGGGCCAGTGGTAGATATATGATTTTCTATTTTGAATATGTCTAGACCATGTTTATCAACTTGAATCTTGGCCAAATCCTAGGTTTGACCAAGATTTATACAAGTTTAAAACATGAAAATTTAAAGGTAAGCCTGGATCCTTCTTAGTCAATCTAAAATGAAGCTTTTGGGAGGTTTTTGAAATTTCCATGTTTGAAACCCAAAACCATTTCTCTTCATGCTTGACTTCATTAGATATAGTTTAGGGTTAGGTGTAGATACACGATTTGTCTGGTTTGAATATGTCTAGACCTTGTTTATCAACTTCAATTCTTACTATCTCTACTAATAAGTTACGGATCGGTGGTGTTGGTAGGTCAAAAAAACCGGAACAAATTTTCGTCCGTCAAAAAAACCGTTTACTCACGTCCGTCAAGGATCAAAGTGGACTTTGTATGTTGTACGTTAGGAAAAAACCGGACCGATCACATCTACAGGAGAGAGAAGGGACACACGCACGAACGAAACTAGAGATTGTAGAGACCCACGTAGGCACGCATCCTCCGTCGACTAGAAGTCCATAGTCCGGACCAGTCCATGGTTGGCCATAGCATCTACAAGGTATCAGGGGGCCTCTCTCGATTCCTGGATCTGATATCCACTGCCAAATTAAGAGCTGGGTTCCCGATCACAACATCTTCGCTAGAACGCTACGTACTAGCACTCACCAAGGAAAAGCGAAGAGCAAAGTACACCAATTTTAGATCCTCTAAGCTAGAACGCTACGTACTAGCACTCACCAAGGAAAAGCGTGGAGGCAGCAGCGTGCCCCCAACCGAGCTCTAGGAAGGAGAAGCCGTGGAGATCAGAGCCAGCGGACGACTTGGCTGTGAGCGGGATGGGGACGCAGGTTCAGATGAGAACGCTGGTTCGGACGAGCATCGCCATACAACTTCGTCGCGGGTGCAGGCGGGGACGGAGAAGTGGATGGGGATACGGTTTCGGGTAGACTCGAGTTTGGACGGGCAGCGCCGGCGGGCATGGGGACGGGCGGCCATCAAGACCAGCCATGGTGATGTTGGTCGGGCCAGGTCGGACGCTGCTATGGCAAGTATTCACGTGATGATGGTTTGGTCGGGCCAGGTCGGCGCTGCATACGACGGCGTCATCCGTCTTGCCCGTGCACATCTTGGCCTTTCAGCGGCCCTTCTCAGAGCCAATATGCCGTTGCTGAGGCCCTTCTTCTCCTTCGTCCTGGCGACTACCGGCGACACCGTCCCAAGTGGTGCGTCCCCGGCGACGGAGTTGCTGGAAAGGATGCGGAGCAGAGATCTGATGTGCGGTCGAGAAGGACTCGATTGATTTTCTTCTATATGTTTTGGGGTCCTTTTTGTAAAGTTGCAGGTTCTATTAGTTATTGTCTAGTACTTTTGGTCCTCTATGTAATTTTTTGGACTAGTTTCCATTGGCACTGATAAACTTGAATTTTGACAAGTTCACGGGGAAAAAAATTCCTTTGCACATATGGCCTATCATGTATAAACATTCTTGAGATTTAAACTATATGTAATGTGCCATGCATTAACCCTAAACCATATATATGTAACTAACCCTAGCTGATCAAACCCTACTTAATTAAAACAAATAACCCTAAACTATACGCATGCACTTTATGCGCAAAGGCGCGGGTGCCTCTAATAATGTGTGTGCGCACTCGATCGATGATCCCTAAACCTTATACAACCCTGAAACCCTAATCCCTAATCCCTAAACCCTAAACACCCTAAACACTAAACCCTATACCCTAAACCCTAACCCTAACCCTAATTAAACCCTATATATAGGCCAACGACACTTAATTGTGCATCAAGCAGGCCAGGGGTGCCTCGCGGTCCTCTAATTAAATTAAATGTGCCATGCATTAACCCTAAACCATATATATGTAACTAACCATAGCTAATCAACCCTACTTAATGAAAACACATAACCCTAAAGTATACTAGCTATAACCCGATCTAATAAAAACATGCTCTATATATAGCAGCTAGCTAGCAAACCGTAGATTAACACCAATTAATATATACATGGCCTATATCGATCATGTTGTATAACATATCCCTGAGATTCATTAATTAATTATATAATTATCGTGATAAATTAATTAACTCTAATTTTGACAAGTTCTCTCGAATGAAAACACATTTGATTAAGTTGCCTCATAATATATATATATATATATAATTAGTGTGCATGCATGGCCTACCATGCATTCGTGCATATATTTTAATGTATATTTGAACATATTCTTGGGGATTTCAATCTCTCTCTCTCTCGATCATCTATATATCGTTGGTGGCCAAAAAACACACATATATATGCATGCAATTTATGCGTAAAGGCGCGGGTGCCTCGATCTAATAATGTGTGTGCGCACTCGATCGATGATCCCTAAACCTTAAACAACCCTAAAACCTTAAATCTCTAATCCCTAATCCCTAAACCTAAACACCCTAAACACTAAACCCTAAACCCTAGACCCTAAACCCTAACCCTAACCCTAACCCTAAACCCTAGCTAACCCTAAACCCTAATTAAACCCTATGTATAGGCCAACGACACTTAATTGTGCATCGAGCAGGCCAGGGGTGCCTCGCGGTCCTCTAATTAAATTAAATGTGCCATGCATTAACCCTAAACCATATATATGTAAAACTAACCCTAGCCAATCAACCCTACTTAATTAAAACACATAACCCTAAACTATACTAGCTAGCTATATAACCCGATCTAATAAAAACATGCTCTATATATATATATATATATATATATATATAGCAGCTAGCTAGCAAACCGTAGATTAACACCAATTAAAATATACATGGCCTATATCGATCATGTTGTATAACATATCCCTGAGATTCATTAATTAATTATATAATTATCGTGATAAATTAATTAACTTGAATTTTGACAAGTTCTCTCGAATGAAAACACATTTGATTAAGTTGCCTCATAATATATATATAATTAGTGTGCATGCATGGCCTACAATGCATTCGTGCATATATTTTAATGTATATTTGAACATATTCTTGGGGATTTCAATCTCTCTCTCGATCATCTATATATCGTTGGTGGCCCAAAAAACACACATATATACGCATGCACTGCTTTATGCGTAAAGGCGCGGGTGCCTCGATCTAATAATGTGTGTGCGCACTCGATCGATGATCCCTAAACCTTAAACAACCCTAAAACCCTAAATCCCTAATCCCTAATCCCTAAACCCTAAACACCCTAAACACTAAACCCTAAACCCTAGACCCTAAACCCTAACCCTAACCCTAACCCTCTGCCCTAGCTAACCCTAAACCCTAATTAAACCCTATGTATAGGCCAACGACACTTAATTGTGCATCGAGCAGCCCAGGGGTGCCTCGTGGTTGATACGTCCAAAACGTATCTACTTTCCCGAACACTTTTGCTATTGTTTTGCCTCTAATTTGTGTATTTTGGATACAACTAACACGGACTAACGCTGTTTTCAGCAGAATTGCTCTGGTGTCTCGTTTTTGTGCAGAAATCCAACTTTCGGGAAAATCCTCGGAATTTCTTCAGAAGGCCCTATTTTACCAGAATACTGACGGAGCCAGAAGGGCAAGAGAGGTGGAGGCCCGAGGGCCCCACACCATAGGGCGGCGCGGCCCAGGGGGGGCCCGCGCGGCCATGTGGTGTGGCCCCCTCGGCTGGCCTCCGACGCCCCCCTTCGGACTACTTATCGGGTTCGACCTAAAAACGCACGGAGAGAAGTCGAAGTCGCCAGAAACCCTCCAGAGAGCCGCCACATCGCGAAACTCCGTCGCGGGAGCCAGAAGTCTCCGTTCTGGCACTCCGCCGGGACGGGGAATTGGAGGAGATCTTCACCGCCATCACCGCCAACGCCTCTCCATCGACCAGCCATGTTTCCCCCATCCATGTGTGAGTAATTCCCCCGCTGTAGGCTGAAGGGGATGGTAGGGATTGGATGAGATTGGTCATGTAATAGTCATAAGATTGTTAGGGCATAGTGCCTAGTATCCGTAGATGTCACTTTTATGATATTGTTGCAACTTGTTATGCTTAATGCTTGTCACTAGGGCCCGAGTGCCATGATCTCAGATCTGAACATGTTATTGATTCATGAAGATATTCGTTGTTTATGATCTTACCTGCAAGTTGTATACACATGTCGCTGTCCGGAACCAATGGCCCCGAAGTGACAGAAATCGGGACAACCGGAGGGGATGGTAGCGATGTGAGGATCACATGTGTTCACGGAGTGTTAATGCTTTGCTCCGGTACTCTATTAAAAGGAGTACCTTAATATCCAGTAGTTTCCCTAGAGGCCCGGCTGCCACCGGCTGGTAGGACAAAAGATGTTGTGCAAGTTTCTCATTGCGAGCACGTACGACTAAATATGGAACACATGCCTATTGATTGATTAGTACTTGGATACCGTTTTATTATTATCTGCAAATGCCCATGCTTTGATTGTTACATGAGTTTCTCTCATCCATGCAACGCCCGTTAAATCCGTCCCTGTGCCTACAGTATTTTAATCCTGCTGTTTACTATAATCACTACTGCTGTCTTTATTTCACCGCTGCTGTTATTTTACTATTCCTACTGCTATAAAACTGTTACTACTGATAAACTCTTGCGAGCAAGTCTGTTTCCAGGTGCAGCTGAATTGACAACTCCGCTGTTAAGGCTTACAAGTATTCTTTGTCTCCCCTTGTGTCGAATCAATAAATTGGGTAATACTTCCCTCGAAGACTGTTGCGATCCCCTATACTTGTGGGTCATCAAGACTATTTTCTGGCGCCGTTGCCGGGGAGCATAGCTTTATTTGGAAGTTCACTTGGATTGATATTGTTCGCTGCAAATTCTCCATCATGGGTAAACCTCGCGATACTAAGATCGCCATATTACCATCCACTACAAGAAAAGGTACAACTCTTAGTACCTCTGCTGCTCTTGATTCACCATCTGTGATAAGTAAACTTGTTTCACCACCACAAGCTTCAAATGCTGGTACTTCTGCTGAATCTGAAAATTCCTCTCATAATTGTGATGATGCTTCTGCTGTGCTTGATAATGATGGTTCGTTAGGATCTTTTCTAGATGCTACAATTGCTAGGTCTAGGCAAATTGAAAATACTGAAACTCCTAATGAAAATGCTGCTACACCTGTTAATTCACCTGAGTCTGTTGAATATTCTAGTGATGATCTTGATGAAGATTATGTAGAGCTTGATGATGATTTTATTGAAAAATGCAATGCTACTACTGATGCAAGAAAAATTAAAAAGTTGCTTGCAGAACATGCTGTTAGATATAAACTATCTCCTGATCCTAAATTTGCCACATCTCCTATAAACATTAGGGATAAAGATTATGATTTTTCTCTTGATCTATCTCATATAGCTATTGTTGAGAAAACACCCTTTTGTGGTACTGAAAAAGAAAGTGCTGTTGAACACATGACTGAGTTATCTACTCTTAGTGGCTTGTTTTCTGATGATATTAAGATGCGTACTTACTTTGTCGCTAAAATTTTTCCTTTCTCATTAAAGGATGATGCTAAAACTTGGTATAATAATTTGTCTCCTGGTTCTATTAAAAGTCCAAAAGAATTGCTTGATGTTTTCTTCCGAAAATACTTTCCTGCTAGTGCTCAACATGCTGCTTTGCAGAGAATTTATAATTTTGACCAGGAAGATGGAGAGAAATTGCCTGAGGCTTGGGCGAGATTTTGCTCTCTTATTAGAGCTCAGCCTGACCATGATTTGGAAAAGCATGATTTACTTGATATATTTTATAGTGGACTAACCATTGAGTCTAGGGCATACCTGGATAGTTGTGCTGGTTGTGTTTTCAGGAAAAGAACTCCAGACGACGCTGAAGAATTATTGGCTAAAATAGGCCGGAATCATGATGATTGGTCTACACCTGAACCAACCCCGACACCGATAGTGAAGAAGAGGGGTATGATTAAATTAAATGATGAAGATATGAGGGAAGCCAAGAAGTCTCTTAAAGAGAAGGGTATTAAACCTGAAGATGTGAAGAATTTACCTCCTATAGAAGATATATGTGAGACAATTCCCCCTTCATCCATGATTGAGGTACACTCGCTTCAACGCTTTACTAGGGAAGATATTCCGTATTCAAAATCTCCTGCTCAATGCTTAGATGAGTTTGATAATTATATTGTTAAGCAAGAAAACTTTAATATGAGAGTAGAGAATCATTTAATGGAAAATTCCCGAGCTATTAGTGAATTGCATGATATTGTGGAGAGAACCTCCAATGATGTTAAGATACTTGTTAAACATTTTCAAATGGTTCAAACTCAAATTGATCAACTTACTAAAGTGCAAAATGACTTGTTGGGAAATAATTCTAAAGAAAAACATGCTTATGAAGTAACAACTAGAGGTGGTGCTTCTACCCAGGATCCTCTATATCCTGAAGGGCATCCCAAAAGAGTTGAACAAGATTCTCAACTAATTAAAACTAGTGCTCCATCTAAGAAAAAGAAAAAGAAACATAAGAATGTTGTAGAATCCTCTGAACCTGTTAATGATCCTAATAGTATTTCTATTTCTGATGCTGAAACTGAAAGTGGTAATGAACATGATAAAGATAATGATAAGGATGATACTCCTGATAAAGAAGAAATTGAAAAAGAACCTGAAAAGCCTGCTAAAAATAAAAAGTACACTAAAGAAGATTTTATTGCTGAGAAACATGGTAATGAAAGAGAACCTTGGGTTCAAAAGCAAATGCCTTTTCCTGCTAAGAAACTAAAATCAAAGGAGGAGGAACATTATAATAAATTTTGTGATTGGATGAAACCTTTATTTTTGCAAATCCCTTTGACTGATGCTATTAAATTGCCTCCTTATTCAAAGTATATGAAAGATATTGTTACTAACAAAAGGAAAATCCCCAATGAGGAAATTTCCACTATGCTCGCTAATTACTCCTTCAATGGTAAGATTCCAAAGAAGTTGGGCGACCCAGGTATACCGACTATTCCTTGTTCCATCAAGAATAATTATGTTAGAACTGCTCTATGTGATTTGGGAGCAGGTGTTAGTGTAATGCCTTTTTCTCTTTATAAGAGACTTGATTTAGATAAGTTGATACCAACTGATATATCTTTGCAAATGGCTGATAAATCTACTGCTATTCCTGTTGGTTTATGTGAAAATGTTCCTGTTCAAGTTACTCAGCATTGCTTGATATTAACTGATTTTGTTGTGTTGGAAATGCCTGAAGATGATAATATGTCCATTATTCTTGGAAGACCCTTTCTTAATACTGCAGGGGCTGTTATTGATTGCAATAAAGGCATGGTTACTTTCAATGTTGATGATAAGGAACACACTGTCTATTTTCCCAAGAGGATTGATAAAGTATGTGGAGTCAATACAATTTTTAATGTGAAAACTATCAAAGTGGGATCCATTGATTGTCCTATATATGAGCCTAAAGAAGAATATCAAACTCTTGTGATTGGATCCATATCAATTCAATATAAGGTAACATGATTGATTTGAGGTTTATTTCTTCTTATGTCATATAAAATTTATTTGGTAGCAAGACTTGATCAACCTTGTTAACAAGTATATTTTATTGCATAAAAGAGCTAAACAACATTTCTTTCTTTCTTTCTCCCTCCACCTATTTTACTTGCTGTAGCACTTTTTGTTTTGCAATATGCTTTAGTCATTTAAGATTTTAGAAATCATTTTCCTGCGCAGTAATCATTAATTTAATACCCAGAAATGTGCATTTTTCGAAGTTCTCTAAAAATTACAAAAATTATACCGTTGGTCCTATTTTTCGACGAGGCACCTGGGAGCACCAGAGGATGACCTGTGGGGCACCAGGGGGTGCCACACCATAGGCCGGCGCGGCCAGCAAGGGGGCCGCGCCACCTTGTGGTGTGGGCCACCCCTTGCCCCACTACATCATCTCTTCCTCCCAGCATCTTCTCTCTCCCGAAAAAACTCGTACCAAGTTTCTCTCACTCGTGTTTCTGCTCAAGAACTCGCGATTTTTCGATCTCCTTGCTCAGCCCAGATTTCTGTTTGAAATTTGGCACATTTACTCCTTGGTATGTGACTCCTTTGATTGTCCAATTAGAATTTCATTTGGTTGAGTATATCTTGAATATTTTGCTGCTGTAGATAACATGTTTAGTGAGCTTGCATGCTTGTTCTAAGTGGAAGAAACTAGTTTTGATGCATGTTTAGTACTCTAGCAAGTTCCTATAGTAGTTCCCTTCAATTATATACCTTGAAATCAAATTTTATAATGATTGTTGAAAAATTTCAGAAAATGGAAGAAGTGTGCACCAACTTAACCAAGAAGAGTTGGAGGTACAGCAAGTCATGAGAGTTCATCGTGAAGAGGGAGTATACCCCTCTTATTACCCATGCACGGATTTTATGCGGAATGCAGGAATCCTGCAAGACGTTCAAACACTAATTTCCAATGCAGGATTGGAAGGTTTTACTGTTGGTGAACCTCACCAATATGCTAAACTAACGGTGTCGGTTGTGCAGGATTTCGAATTTCACCGGTCTCAAACTAACCCCATGGTCCGGTATAAGATTTATAACAAAACTATCGACTTGCCTTTCAGTGATTTTTGTACAGCAATTAGAGTGCCGCGGTGGGGATCCTGCGAGAAGATCAGGGGAACACCGCGGGAGCTCTCAAATCTTTATACAAGGATTTGTAATGGGAGGAGCTTCTCCAATGATAGTGGTAAGATTAGTAGCATTCAACAGCCAGCCATCCGCTACTTTGCCTATTTCATTACAAAGTGCGTTCTTGCGAGAAGGACTGGAGGTAAATTATCTGTCCAAGATTTGGCTTTCTTAGCTGCTGCTTTGCAACAGGATAGGACTTATAATTTGGGTGCTTTAATAGCTTGTAGACTTGCTACTAACCGTGAGAAAGGAGGAATTTGTGGAGGTCTTATCGCCTCTCGCTTATTAGCTATGCATGGTGTAGGACCTCACCATTTAGATATTCCGCTTTCTATAGAGAAACTTGATGTTGTCTCCATGATCAGACATGAGTTTATTTCAGATGCATCTAATTTGAACAACCTGCATTATAGGATAACTTTGTATAAGAAAAATTGGAGTATAACCAAGAAAATTGAAAAACTAGTACGCTTGCCTGCACCTGCTTTGTTTAACCTTGATGCCAGGAACGGGTGGTCGATCACAGAAAATGAGCTAAACGCATACATAGAAAGGGAAAGCCGTCGTGCAAGGGAAGATGTGGAGGAGGCCGAGGAGCACCCCGACTCTTCATCCGATGCAGCGAGCTCCTCATATCAACATCATGGGCATGTGGAACCTCCACGATATTCTTCTGCACAGGGGCCCTATTACCACTCCATGTATGATCCACCGGCGTGGAACTCCGACCCTCGTTGGGAATGAACTCCACTTAGGCCAAAAGCCTAAGCTTGGGGGGAGGTATACCGGCATCACTCATTCTTTGCATATTATGGTTGCTGGATACTTGCACATACTTGTTTAGTCTCTAGAGTGGTTTTCTAATGAGAGGGAGATGATATTTGGGGAAGTGCTGTCCAAAAACAGATTCTGGGCTGTTACCAAAAAAATTCGTACGCACAGCCAGAACGTTATTTTGAGTTGCCAATTTTTGAGCATGTGCCCCAGGTTGTTATCTAACTTTCATTAGTTGAACACTTTTTGGTCTGAGCAATGGAAGATTTTTGTTAAATTCGATTTCTGTACTGCTGTCAGGATTTGGCAGATTTCTGTCATCCTGCTTTTCTGTGTTTCTGTTAGTTTGCATTCTTTTGTTTTCGCTTTGTTTCTTTCCTAAAACACAAAAAGACCAAAAATATTTCTGTTGTTTCTCTTCACCATTTGGTTATTTGGTTCCTTGCTCTTAGTTTGCTTTATTTGCTATCATTGGTTTGCTACAAGAAAACCCAAAAAGATTTTGCTTTGTTTGCTTGTTTTCTTTCGTTCTTGTTTCTAATTCGAAAACACCAAAAATATTTGCTGTTCTTCTTTGGTTTGTAAAGTTCATCATGAGTTCAATGGTCTTCGGTGGCTGGAGCGTGGTTTTCATTTCATATTATCCAAGCTACACAAGTGAAAAGGCAATAATGACGATCTACGACAATCTGATTGTGGTGAGAGGCTGGTATGAACTCTATTTGTTTTCATTTTTGTACATATACTCATCCATATGAGCATGCTTAGTTGGTTCATGTGAGGTATATGTTATTTGAGAAAGTCTAGTAGTTCATGATCTCTCATGTTTAGCTCCAATTTATTAATATGAGTAGCATGTCATGGATGTTTGCTTGCATTGTTTTATTCATAAGTAAGTATGACATTGTGGTATCCTCCTCTGAATAATTCATTTATATCGACTTGGCACATGCTCACGCATGCATATGACTGAACAAAAAGTCAATTAAGCCTCGATGATTTATATTGCTTCAGAGTTATTGTATCACTTTTATGCCTCCGTTAATTTATTTTGCCGCAAGCATGATTATGACAGTTACTGCTCTCTTGATTTGTCGCTCCCTAGTCTTTTGCTAGCCTTCACTTGTACTGAGCGGTATCGCCGCTCGTGCTTCCAAACACCTGAAAACCAAGTTGTTCCAAAAGTGTCCACCATAAATACCTATGCATGGCATTTCAAACCATTCCAAGTAAATTCTCATGCGCTACCTTTAAAACTTTCAAAATGCTTCTCAATTTGTGTTAATGTTTCATAGCTCATGAGGAAGTATGTGGTGTTTAGCTTTCAACCTTGTCATTTACTTTTGACGGACTCTCATATGGACTAGTGGCACATCCGCTTATCCAATAATTTTGCAAAAAGAGCTGGCAATGGGATTCCCAGTCCCAAATTAATTAACTTAAATAGACACTCCTCCATGGTTTGTGATTGTTGGACGGCACCCGAAGGATTCGGTTAGCCATGGCTTGTGTAAGCAAAGGTTGGGGGAGTGTCATCATCATAATAAAACTTAAATAAAAAGGCACTCCTTCATGGTATGTGATTGTTGGCAGGCACCCGAGGATTCGGTTAGCCATGGTTTGTGAAAGAAAGGTTGGAAGGAGTGCCACCCAAAAATAAATAAAATGGGAGCCGCTCTTGGGAGTCCGGTTGATGAGGTAGTTAGTGTACCCATTACCATTCGTTGACAACAACAAGCACTTCTCAAAATAATTTTACTCCTGTTTTAAAAATGAAAAGCTCTAGCGCATGTTAATCCCTGCTTCCCTCTGCGAAGGGTCAATCTTTTACTTTTATGTTGTGTCTCCATTCTTTCTTTGAGCACTATCTTGAGAGCACAACTGTCATTCTTAGTATAATATGCTTGTCTCAAAATATAATTGATTGTGGTATAACTTTGATGCTTTTATCTTTGACAATCACTACTTCTAGTCTTTCTATGAACTCAAGAGGTGCCTCGGCATTTATGTTTTGCCGATCAAATACGGGCAAGCGAGATACCACTTTATCATATTCTCTTATGAACATTGCAATCCTGCTTATATACATGATTCATGATGCTTATTATTAATTGTTGGTACCTCTCCATGATTGACATAGCTGTTGGATGATCTTATTTGCATGTATCTCATTATGAACTGCTTAAGTATTAGCCATAGCATGAGAATATATACATCATATGAGCAAATGTGTTCGTGAAAGTTCTTTTATCGCTCAGTTGTTAACTGAATTGCTTGAGGACAAGCAATAAGCTAAGCTTGGGGGAGTTGATACGTCCAAAACGTATCTACTTTCCCGAACACTTTTGCTATTGTTTTGCCTCTAATTTGTGTATTTTGGATACAACTAACACGGACTAACGCTGTTTTCAGCAGAACTGCTCTGGTGTCTCGTTTTTGTGCAGAAATCCAACTTTCGGGAAAATCCTCGGAATTTCTTCAGAAGGCCCTATTTTACCAGAATATTGACGGAGCCAGAAGGGCAAAGAGGTGGAGGCCCGAGGGCCCCACACCATAGGCGGCGCGGCCCAGGGGGGGCCCGCGCGGCCATGTGGTGTGGCCCCCTCGGCTGGCCTCCGACGCCCCCCTTCGGACTACTTATCGGGTTCGACCTAAAAACGCACGGAGAGAAGTCGAAGTCGCCAGAAACCCTCCAGAGAGCCGCCACATCGCGAAACTCCGTCGCGGGAGCCAGAAGTCTCCGTTCTGGCACTCCGCCGGGACGGGGAATTGGAGGAGATCTTCACCGCCATCACCGCCAACGCCTCTCCATCGACCAGCCATGTTTCCCCCATCCATGTGTGAGTAATTCCCCCGCTGTAGGCTGAAGGGGATGGTAGGGATTGGATGAGATTGGTCATGTAATAGTCATAAGATTGTTAGGGCATAGTGCCTAGTATCCGTAGATGTCACTTTTATGATATTGTTGCAACTTGTTATGCTTAATGCTTGTCACTAGGGCCCGAGTGCCATGATCTCAGATCTGAACATGTTATTGATTCATGAAGATATTCGTTGTTTATGATCTTACCTGCAAGTTGTATACACATGTCGCTGTCCGGAACCAATGGCCCCGAAGTGACAGAAATCGGGACAACCGGAGGGGATGGTAGCGATGTGAGGATCACATGTGTTCATGGAGTGTTAATGCTTTGCTCCGGTACTCTATTAAAAGGAGTACCTTAATATCCAGTAGTTTCCCTAGAGGCCCGGCTGCCACCGGCTGGTAGGACAAAAGATGTTGTGCAAGTTTCTCATTGCGAGCACGTACGACTAAATATGGAACACATGCCTATTGATTGATTAGTACTTGGATACCGTTTTATTATTATCTGCAAATGCCCATGCTTTGATTGTTACATGAGTTTCTCTCATCCATGCAACGCCCGTTAAATCCGTCCCTGTGCCTACAGTATTTTAATCCTGCTGTTTACTATAATCACTACTGCTGTCTTTATTTCACCGCTGCTGTTATTTTACTATTCCTACTGCTATAAAACTGTTACTACTGATAAACTCTTGCGAGCAAGTCTGTTTCCAGGTGCAGCTGAATTGACAACTCCGCTGTTAAGGCTTACAAGTATTCTTTGTCTCCCCTTGTGTCGAATCAATAAATTGGGTAATACTTCCCTCGAAGACTGTTGCGATCCCCTATACTTGTGGGTCATCAGTGGTCCTCTAATTAAATTAATTAAATGCGCCATGCATTAACCCTAAACCATATATATGTAACTAACCCTAGCTAATCAACCCTACTTAATTAAAACACATAACCCTAAACTATACTAGATATAACCCGATCTAATAAAAACATGCTCTATATATAGCAGCTAGCTAGCAAACCGTAGATTAACACCAATTAAAATATACATGGCCTATATCGATCATGTTGTATAACATATCCCTGAGATTCATTAATTAATTATATAATTATCGTGATAAATTAATTAACTTGAATTTTGACAAGTTCTCTCGAATGAAAACACATTTGATTAAGTTGCCTCATAATATATATATATATATAATTAGTGTGCATGCATGGCCTACAATGCATTCGTGCATATATTTTAATGTATATTTGAACATATATATTCTTGGGGATTTCAATCTCGATCTCTCTCTCTCGATCATCTATATATCGTCGTTGGTGGCCCAAAAAACACACATATATACGCATGCACTTTATGCGTAAAGGCGCGGGTGCCTCTAATAATGTGTGTGCGCACTCGATCGATGATCCCTAAACCTTAAACAACCCCTAAAACCTTAAATCCCTAATCCCTAATAATCCCTAATCCCTAAACCCTAAACACCCTAAACACTAAACCCTAAACCCTAAACCCTAACCCTAACCCTAACCCTAAACCCTAAACCCTAAACCCTAAACCCTAAACCCTAAACCCTAGACCCTAAACCCTAACCCTAACCCTAACCCTAACCCTAAACCCTAGCTAACCCTAAACCCTAATTAAACCCTATGTATAGGCCAACGACACTTAATTGTGCATCGAGCAGGCCAGGGGTGCCTCGCGGTCCTCTAATTAAATTAAATGTGCCATGCATTAACCCTAAACCATATATATGTAACTAACCCTAGCGAATCAACCCTACTTAATTAAAACACATAACCCTAAACTATACTAGCTAGCTATAACCCGATCTAATAAAAACATGCTCTATATATAGCAGCTAGCTAGCTAGCAAACCATAGATTAACACCAATTAAAATATACATGGCCTATATCGATCATGTTGTATAACATATCCCTGAGATTCATTAATTAATTATATAATTATCGTGATAAATTAATTAACTTGAATTTTGACAAGTTCTCTCGAATGAAAACACATTTGATTAAGTTGCCTCATAATATATATATAATTAGTGTGCATGCATGGCCTACAATGCATTCGTGCATATATTTTAATGTATATTTGAACATATATATTCTTGGGGATTTCAATCTCGATCTCTCTCTCTCTCGATCATCTATATATCGTTGGTGGCCCAAAAAACACACATATATACGCATGCACTTTATGCGTAAAGGCGCGCGTGCCTCTAATAATGTGTGTGCGCACTCGATCGATGATCCCTAAACCTTAAACAACCCCTAAAACCTTAAATCCCTAATCCCTAATAATCCCTAATCCCTAAACCCTAAACACCCTAAACACTAAACCCTAAACCCTAAACCCTAACCCTAACCCTAAACCCTAAACCCTAAACCCTAAACCCTAAACCCTAAACCCTAAACCCTAAACCCTAAACCCTAACCCTAACCCTAACCCTAACCCTAACCCTAAACCCTAGCTAACCCTAAACCCTAATTAAACCCTATGTATAGGCCAACGACACTTAATTGTGCATCAAGCAGCACTACAAGAAAAGTTGCCATGGCCGACGAAGTTGAAGTCGCGCCGTGGTTGCTGGTGTACCATGGCCGACGATTTTGGTCCCTCCGTGGTGCATGTCAAAACTTTTTTTTTCGTTTTTGAGGCCACCTAGCCCGACGAAAGCGGCCAAAACGTCGCGTATGGTGGCCCGGGACGTGGTGCATCTCGAAATCTCGGGTTCGCCGGCCGAGTCAACGCAAATCCGCACCGCCGAGGGATGTAGGGCCCAGATGGCAGCCTCTCTGGCATTGTTTTTTTCTAGATCGCGCCATCTCGTTCAACGTTCTCCGATCGAGCCGTTTACGATGCAGGATCATGGGTCCCGCATGTCATCCTCTATGAACCAAAATTCTTTCTATTCTTGGATTTTTTTTGACCCCCTGATTTCTGGCTACTTCCTTTTTCTTTTGATCCCTTGCCGCCTTGGAAACGTTGAGACCGCTGCTGCTAAATGGGACCCGCATGTCATCCTCTATGTGCAATCAACTTTCTTTTCTTGGAGTTTTTTTGGCACCTCAAATTTGGTCACTTGCCTTTTTCTTTCGATCCCTGCCGCCTCTCAAACGGTGATACCGCTGCTGCTACCACCCGCATGTCATCCTCTATGTACTATAAAACTTTCTTTTCTTGAATTATTTTTGGCACCTCATATTTGGTCACTTACCTTTTTCTTTCGATCCCCTGCCGCCTCTCAAACGGTGATACCGCTGCTGCTAAATGGGACCCGCATGTCATCCTCTATGTACTATAAAACTTTCTTTTCTTGGATTTTTTTGGCACCTCATATTTGGTCACTTGACTTTTTCTTTCGATCACCTGCTGCCTCTCAAACGGTGATACCGCTGCTGCTAAATGGGACCCGCATGTCATCCTCTATGTACTATAAAACTTTCTTTTCTTGGATTTTTGGCACCTCATATTTGGTCACTTGACTTTTTCTTTCGATCCCTGCCTCTCAAACGGTGATACCGCTGCTGCTAAATGGGACCCGCATGTCATCCTCTATGTACTATAAAACTTTCTTTTCTTGGATTTTTTTGGCACCTCATATTTGGTCACTTGACTTTTTCTTTCGATCACCTGCTGCCTCTCAAACGGTGATACCGCTGCTGCTAAATGGGACCCGCATGTCATCCTCTATGTACTATAAAACTTTCTTTTCTTGGATTTTTTGGCACCTCATATTTGGTCACTTACCTTTTTCTTTCGATCCCCTGCCGCCTCTCAAACGGTGATACCGCTGCTGCTAAATGGGACCCGCATGTCATCCTCTATGTACTATAAAACTTTCTTTTCTTGGATTTTTTTGGCACCTCATATTTGGTCACTTGACTTTTTCTTTCGATCCCCTGCCGCCTCTCAAACGGTGATACCGATGCTGCTAAATGGGACCCGCATGTCATCCTCTATGTACTATAAAACTTTCTTTTCTTGGATTTTTTTGGCACCTCATATTTGGTCACTTGACTTTTTCTTTCGATCACCTGCTGCCTCTCAAACGGTGATACCGCTGCTGCTAAATGGGACCCGCATGTCATCCTCTATGTACTATAAAACTTTCTTTTCTTGGATTTTTTGGCACCTCATATTTGGTCACTTGACTTTTTCTTTCGATCCCCTGCTGCCTCTCAAACAGTGATACCGCTGCTGCTAAATGGGACCCGCATGTCATCCTCTATGTACTATAAAACTTTCTTTTCTTGGATTTTTTTGGCACCTCATATTTGGTCACTTGACTTTTTCTTTCGATCACCTGCTGTCTCTCAAACGGTGATACCGCTGCTGCTAAATGGGACCCGCATGTCATCCTCTATGTACTATAAAACTTTCTTTTCTTGGATTTTTTGGCACCTCATATTTGGTCACTTACCTTTTTCTTTCGATCCCCTGCCGCCTCTCAAACGGTGATACCGCTGCTGCTAAATGGGACCCGCATGTCATCCTCTATGTACTATAAAACTTTCTTTTCTTGGATTTTTTTGGCACCTCATATTTGGTCACTTGACTTTTTCTTTCGATCCCCTGCTGCCTCTCAAACGGTGATACCGCTGCTGCTAAATGGGACCCGCATGTCATCCTCTATGTACTATAAAACTTTCTTTTCTTGGATTTTTTTGGCACCTCATATTTGGTAACTTGACTTTTTCTTTCGATCCCCTGCTGCCTCTCAAACGGTGATACCGCTGCTGCTAATGGGACCCGCATGTCATCCTCTATGTACTATAAAACTTTCTTTTTTTGGATTATTTTTGGCACCTCATATTTGGTCACTTGACTTTTTCTTTCGATCCCCTGCCGCCTCTCAAACGGTGAGACCGCTGCAGCTAAATGGGACCCGCATGTCATCCTCTATGAGCAATCAACTTTCTTTTCTTGGAGTTTTTTTGGCACCTCATATTTGGTCACTTGCCTTTTTCTTTCGATCGCATGCCACGTTTGAAATGTTGAGGTACCTGCTGGCTCATGGGACCCGCATGTCATCCTCTGTGTGCTATAAAAGTTTCCTTTGTTGGATTTTTTTCACCCTCTGATTTTTGGCTTGCCTTTTTCTTTTGATCCCCTGCCCCCTTTGAAACGTTGAGTAAGCTGCTGGCTCATGGGTCCCGCATGTCATCCTCTACGAACAATAAAAGTTTCCTTTATTGGAGTTATTTTTGACCCCTAATTTCTGGCTATTTGCCTTTTTCTTTTGATCCCCTGCCCCCTTTGAAACGATGAGGACGCTGTTGGCAGGTCGGTCCCACATGTCATCCTCTATGAACAATAAAAGTTTCCTTTGGTGGATTTATTTTTGACCCCTAAGTAATTTCTGGCTATTTCCTTTTTTTTTCTTTTGATCCCCTGCCGCCTTGGAAACGTTGAGGATGCTGCTGCCTCATCGGTCCCGCATGTCATCCTCTCAGAACGATAAATGTTTTCTTTTCTTGGATTTTTTTACCAACTGACTTTTTGTTTTTTTATTTTCGACCCACTGCCTTTGAAACGTTAACGACGCTGCTGGCTCATGGGTCCCTGATGTCAGCCTCCCCGTACAAGAAACATGTGATATCTTGATTATTTTGCAGACAATAAACAGTGTATTTCGCTCTGAGCTATTGCAAACGGATAAATTAAATCTTTATTTTTACAACTTATATCTTGAATCTCCTTGTTTTTTGTTTTTGCGAAGCATAGGACATTCCTGTTTTTTTTGAGAAAAATCCGAACTTCCATGTTCTGGAGTGGGCTGAAATTGTACGAATCAAAAGGCCCAGAAGGATAGTTCGAAGGCCCAGATGTCCAGATGCAGCCCAATTGAAATCTTTCTTTTCTTGGATTTTTTTCACCCCCTGATTTCTGGCTACTTCATTTTTCTTTTGGTCCTGTGCCACCTTGGAAACGTTGAGACCGCTGCTGCAAATGGGACCCGTATGTCATCCTCTATGTACAATAAAGTTTCCTTTCTTGGATTATTTTTGGCTCCTGATATTTGGTCACTTTCCTTTTTCTTTCGATCTCATGCCACGTTTGAAACGTTGAGGAATCTGCTGGCTCATGGGACCCGCATGTCATCCTCTATGTACAATAAAAGTTTGATTTCTTGGATTTTTTTCACCCTCTGATTTTTGGCTATTTCCTTTTTCTTTTGATCCCCTGCCGCCTTTGAAACGTTGAGTAAGCTGCTGGCTCATAGGTCCCACATGTCAGCCTGTATGAACGATAAAGCTTTCCTTTCTTGGAGTTTTTTTGACCCCCTAATTTCTGGCTACTTTCTTTTTCTTTTGATCTCAAGCCGCAATTGAAACGTTGGGACCGCTGCTGCAAAATGGGACCCGCACGTCATCCTCTATGTACAATCAAGTTTCTTTTCTTGGATTATTTTTGGCTCCTGATATTTGGTCACTTGCCTTTTTCTTTCGATCCCATGCCACGTTTGAAACGTTGAGGAACCTGCTGGCTCATGGGACCCGCATGTCATCCTCTATGTACCACAAAAGTTTATTTTCTAGGGTTTTTTTTCACTCTCTGATTTTTGGCTATTTCCTTTTTCTTTTGATCCCCTGCCGGCTTGGAAACGTTGAGTAAGCTGCTAACTCGTGGGTCCCGCATGTCATCCTCTATGTACAATCAACTTTCTTTTCTTCGAGTTTTTTTTATCCCCTAATTTCTGGCTACTTTCTTTTTCTTTTGATCTCAAGCCGCATTTGAAACGTTGGGACCTCTGCTGCAAAATGGGACAGCATGTCATCCTCTATGTACAATAAAAGTTTCTTTTCTTCGATTATTTTTCACCCTCTGATTTTTGGTCACTTGCCTTTTTCTTTCGATCTCATGCCGCCTTTGAAAATGTTGCGGAACCTGCTGGCTCATGGGACCCGCATGTCATCCTCTATGTACTATAAAAGTTTCTTTTCTTGGATTTTTTTCACCCTCTGATCTTTAGCTATTTCCATTTTCTTTTGATCCCCTGCCGCCTTGGAAACGTTGAGTAAGCTGCTGACTGATGGGACCCGCATGTCATCCTCTATGTACAATCAAGTCTCTTTTCTTGGATTTTTTTCCCTCTTATTTTTGGTCACTTGCCTTTTTCTTTCGATCTCATGCAGCCTCTGAAACGTTGAGGAAGCTGCTGGCTCATGGGACCCACATGTCATCCTCTATACTATAAAAGTTTCTTTTCTTGGATTTTTTTTCACCCTCTTATTTTTGGCTATTTCCTTTTTTCTTTTGATCCCCTGCCGCCTTGGAAACATTGATTAAGCTGCTGACACATGGGGCCCGCATGTCATCCTCTATGTACAATCAACTTGCAAGATCTTGGAGCGAAAGAGCTTGTATAAGTGGGACCCATATGTCATCCTCTATGTACAATAAAAGTTACTTTTCTTGGATTATTTTTTGCTCCTGATATTTGGTCAGTTTCCTTTTTCTTTTGATCTCATGCCGCCTCTGAAACGTTGAGTAAGGTGCTGGCTCATGGGACCCGCATGTCATCCTCTATGTACAATAAAGTTTCTTTTCTTAGATTTTTTTACCCCCTGATTTTTGCTAACTTGCCTTTTTCTTTTCGATCATATGCCGCCTTTGAAATTGAGGTCGCCGCTGGCTCATGGGTCCCACATGTCAGCCTCTATGGACAACAAACCTTTCCTTTGTTGGATTTATTTTTTACCCCTAATTTCTGGCTATTTGCCTTTTTTTTACACACTGGGACTGTACAATAAAGTTTCATTTCTTAGATTTTTTTTACCCACTGATTTTTGCTAACTTGCCTTTTTCTTTTCGATCATATGCCGCCTTTGAAATTGAGGTCGCCGCTGGCTCATGGGTCCCACATGTCAGCCTCTATGAACAATAAACCTTTCCTTTGTTGGATTTATTTTTTACCCCTAATTTCTGGCTATTTGCCTTTTTCTTTTGATCCCCTGCGGCCTTTGAAACGATGAGGACGCTGCTGGCAGGTCGGTCCCACATGTCATCCTCTATTAAGAATAAAAGTTTCCTTTTTGGATTTATTTTTTACCCCTAATTTCTGGCTATTTGCCTTTTTCTTCTGATCCCTGCCGACTTCGAAATGATGAGGATGCAGCTGGCAGATCGGTCCCACATGTCAGCCTCTATGAACTATAAATGTTTCCTTTGTAGGATTTATTTTTTACCCCTATTTTCGGGCTACTTGCCTTTTTCTTTGAAACGTTGAGGACGCTACTGTCTCATGGGTCCCACATGGCATCCTCTCTGAACGATAAACCTTCATTTCTTGTTAACGACAGGTTTATCAGTATTATTTTCGCAGACTAATACAAGCTCTTTCGCTCCAAGATCTTGCAAGTTAATAGAATAAATCATGGAATTATTAGGATATGTTTTAAATTTCAAATCCACTTTATGAATTTTTGAAAATACCGTGATCTATGTGGGTATGGAGCGATCAAGGATTTTCATATTGGCCATGAGCAGTTTCAAAAATTGCAACCCAATAATTCAAAATAAATACAAACAACTTTTATGTAGAATCTCCGTGTTTTTGTTTTTTGCCAATCATAGGATCTGTGGTTCTTTAGAAAAGGGCCAACATTGCATGAGCAGAAAGGCCCATTTGTAGTTATTGGGCTTCGACAGCCGGAGCAAGTAGGCCTATAGCAAATACCTTGTAGATGGCCGTTGGAACCCAAAAGTATTTGTTGCCTAGACTTAGATGCCAAACTCAGCCTTATTGACATGAACCTTGCTATGCACACGACAATTTCAGTCCGATCCGTGTACGAAACACAAGATCCAACCCTTCGTGTGAGGAAGCAGGTGGCAGCACACCTCCAGATGCTCAATCGTACATACGCATATCATATAGGAGTTGTCGTATGTACATCAGTTCCGTATTGACATGTTTTTTTCTTTGGTTCACATGTGGGGTCCGCACAGTCACCTAGGTCGCACATCTACTTCCTTGCTCGTAGTTGATGCATGTTCGGTTTGGGGATGGGGTGGAACCGAACACACCCCCGTGCCAGTGGATGTACTTTACCCTTTAGCGGCGAAAAAAATAGGAATGGTCCTCTCATGACTATGATCAACAAGAGGTGGCTATATTATAAAGGACGTACACACATTGTAATTATAGTGCTGAAATAAAGTCAATCCTAAAACAGCCATGCATGGGTTATAATATGAAGGCAACACGAAATACAAAAGCAGGGCAGTGTTCAAATAAACTGATTCAAACTAGTACATACTAAAAACAGTGTACTACTTCTCAACACTTCAAGCATAATAAAAAAGTGTCACTGTTTTTTTAAAGGTAACACCGAACGGGCAATGTTTAAAGCAGGCTTAAACCACATAGCCGCTTGTCGGACACTATCCCAACCATCCTTGGGAAGGCTGATAACTCCCACAGTCTCACCTTCATCTGGCTGGAGGTTGCAGCGCAAAATTTTAGGGTATTGATTATAACGAATATTCCGGTATGCTGTGTAGACGCAGTTTTTCCTCATGAATGGAACCAATGTGCCATCAGGAGCTTTGGATTCACGCTTCTTCAGGTTGGCAATGATTGGGTAATTGAGTCCGAGGAACAGAGAGTGGTCGCTGAGGCTGTTAACCTGCCTCCAAAGAAAGTCCCCTGCACGTGCAGTAGATAAGGGATCCAGCTCAAAGACGTAGGTGGCAACAGGAGGATACTGCCGTAGCTGAAGCCCATTAGCAGCATAGGGAATGTCAGGAGGTACTTCAGCATTGGCAATCCCAATCTTGTTTACTGTAAGGATGATCATCAATCGCTTGCCATCAGCAGATGGAGCGAGGAACCACGCGTACTGCTGATCATCCACCACCGGTGGCGGGATTACAAACGGGAGCATCAGGTTTTCTGCAATATTAGAAATGGAGACGAATAGGGTGTTACTGGCAACCATATTCAAACAGCAGCATTGTTCATCGTTCATGCTCACAGTATAAATACGACTATGTAAGCTAAGGACATTGGTCATTCATGTGTTCAAATCAAGTGTCCAATATATCAGTTATACTGCATCCATCCCACGAAACTAGTCTAAACTTCGCCAAAACTAGACACTAGTTAGTGTATACACAGTTATATACTACCTCTGTCCCACCGAAAGTGTCTGAGATTTGTCCAAATTCAGATGTATCTAGACAGTGAAAGCATATAGATACATTCAAATTTTGACAAATATATATCATCTTAAGTTTAAGTCCTGTGCTGTAGTTAATTCCCTTTGTCTTAAGTGATCTATTAGAGAGCTTCCCTGTGACCACCCGAAGGGTAAGAAATGTTTAACTGTATAAGTGGATTGCCTAGACCTTTCCATCAGTTCGGACTTTTGGTTGCGTTGGCTAGTCCATGAAGCTTGACATGGTGTCAGAGCCAGGGTCTCGAGTTCGAGTCCTGGCTTTCGCAATTTATCCTAAAATTGTTGTTGCCCCCTCGGAGTCCACTTATATGCCTCTTGAGCTATACCTCTGAGTCTTTCCACATGTTGACTTGTCTCCCATCACACGTGACGGGGGGTGTTGAATTGTATAAGTGGATTGCCGCCCTTGCGATCAGTTCGGACTTTTGGTTGTGTTGGTAGTGCATGAAGCTTGACAAGAAAGAAATGCTCTTTATAGCTAACCCCAAGTCTGGTAACATTTGCAAAATAGGTATCAGATGCAGCTATCCATTCAGTAGAAGAATTTGCATTTTAGAGTTGAAGGTTCATAATCTCTTCTCTACTATTGATAGTAAAGGGTACACATGGTATTTGTTTACCTCATTTTCGCGTTCTAAAAAAGGTACGCTATATGGTTGTGCTAAGTTAAACTGATTTAAGTCTGTTCAAGTTTATCGAAAATTATACTACCAACATCTAAAACATCAATATAGGTTCATATATTACAAAAGATATTTAGATTTTCTTTTCTCGAACACATGCCTAGTCGTGCATCATTATATATTAGAGCATACAGGGTTGTAGCAAGGCTACGAAAAACTGAGAAAGCAAAAAGAAAGAACTATACAGGGGACTAGAGGCAGCTAACTTTGTTAGGCCTGCAGGTGCTAAATCTTATATATATATGAGGTTGTAGATATTAATCGTAAACTTACTCAAACTTAAATATCACTGAATTAGGAAAAAGATAACCTGAGTTATTTTGAATGAGGGGACGTCACAATCACTAATGAAAGATAATTGTGGGAAACTGAAATCTATTCAAGAAAATGGGAGAAAAAATGTATCAAAAACAAAATTAATTATACCATTCTGCAGATTGTTCACCGATATAAACAAAGAACTGTTTGATCTGCATGTAGGTACATCCAATCAAGGCTTTTTCCCCGATCTCTAGAAAATATAAGCTACGCATGTAATTACAAACGATTTTCTTCTATTTTTCTGTTTCTACGTTAACATTTGAGATACTTGTTAATTACATCCATATTCTGCAGTTGCATAGAGTTACTAATTCAGGAATGCATTCACATACGGAGTATACTATGTTTGCTGATGACTGACTAGTACTAATTCATTGCAAGCAACGGTTCATTCATATTCAGATAAAGGATGTGATCGTTAAGTCATATACTTATGAAAGTCCTTATGCATCTCTCTGATGCAGATGGCGGGGGTCTCTCGTCCTCCTTTTGGAGGCAAAATCAATTAGTTATATATGAAACAATGGGTGTAAAAGGTTATCAAAAAGGGTGCCTTCATAGTGCCACGTTATCTTTTGAGATACTGGTTAATTACACCCATATTCTGCAGTGGCGTAGAGTTACTAATTCAGGAATGCAATCACATACTGAGCATACTATGTTTGTTGGTGACTAATTAGTACTACTAATTCATTGCAAGCAACGGTTCATTCATATTCAGCAAAAGGGGGTGTGATCATTAAGTCATATAAGAAAGGTAAAATATAAACAAGGTAGTTCATGAATAACTTCATTGGTTAAGGCAGTGTATCATGCAATGCAACATAAGGACTGAAAAAATACCATTTGCGGTGTCCCAGAAGTACGTGGAGCCGTCAGTTTCGTCCACCGCAAAAACGTGGCCACGGAGTTCAATGGCATCACAGTAATTTGGATAATCAGGTGCAGGTGTAAGGGCCTCCAGCATTCTCCAGTCGCCACCCCCTTCAAGGTAGAAAATCGTTTTGTCGAACAAGGCGATGAGCTTGTAATCTGCGTACCTCCCACCTTTTGTGGGCACTTGGCAGATTACAATCTTCAACAAATAAATTTCTGGACGCCAGTTAAAAGAGTATGCAGGTCGAGATGAAACAATACTATGACGAATCTTCGAATCAGGTAGGGATGGAAGGGGGATATGTCGCTCGGTGTAGACGTTCACGAGGCACCACTCATGATGATCGGCGGCGGCGATCCAGTCGCCGTTCGCGCCAAGCCATTTTCTGTCGTGCATGAACGGCAGGGCGACAGAACGGCGAGGATGGTCGAGGGGCACCAGGTCGTACACGGTATCATGCAGACGAGATGCTCTCGCCACGTCCCAGTGTTCATCGAACCAATAAGCAGGCGGAGGCATCAGCAGGCAGGGTTCATCCCAATGGTGCATCTTACCTTCATCCTTGCTGATCATGTCGTAGAGCTCCCTGGAACATGCAGCAAGTCGGACGGTGTAGGTAACGTCCAGATGCGCAGCGATGAGGTCGATGTTGTCGCCGGTGAGAGCCTCCAAGTGGCCGTCCCCGCCGCCCCGGCAAAGCCTAGAATAATCCATCACGTGAAGATGGATTTAGGTGGATGGCGGATGCAACTGCGCTTGGGGTTTTCGGAGGAGAGGGCGAGCGCTATGGAAGGAACGATGCGGCGCGCGGCCGGCCGGGGTAAGGAGAGAAAGGTATACGGAGTAGTACTAGTGATCCGGCGTGGTGGGGATCGAGATCCTGCGCGTGCGCGTGATTCTGGGAGGGTGAAGAAGAAGATTTTTTTTTTGTAACGGGGTGAAGAAGAAGATGATAGACATGCAAGGGGCAAAAACTAGGTAGTACTCTAGGCTGCTGCTGCGACTGGGCGCCGATTTGACTGTTGGTAGACTAGCACGCCACCCATCTATAAATTTGCGACGACGTTTGGTGCAGTGATGTCTCGTCACATCAGGTTGACCAGAGAGGGCTTTTTTTTACAGTTTCCATTTCGATATATTTTTCGCCAATAATCGTAGTTCTCTACATGCCAGAGACACGTACCTTAACACGTGGGCAGCATGCAACCGCGCGAGCACCAAAATGGAATGAGAAATGTTTTAGAGCAGAACTTCATTTTCAATGCCTTTCCTAGCTTGGTTTGGAAACCGGACAGAGCTTCAGTGACTTGATGCTTCCAAGATACATTGTGACTGTGTCCCACCATCTACCATCCATTTGAGATCCAACGTTCCAAACTATCTCTTATTTCGAAGCTAAAAAAGAAAAACTATTCAGAAAATTTTGAAAAAAAATCCAGTAATATGTAGATTCCTTGTTTTAAAATCTATGAATATTTCATCCCATTCGGATGACTAGCTTGTGATTAAATAGATTCTTACGTACTCGAGCACTAGTTTAAACTAAATATATATTTGCTCACAAACCTATGATTCAAATCGAATGAAACTTCACCAAAATATAAATCGAAATATGCATGATTTACTGGAAGTTTTTCAAAATTTTCATGGTCCATGGGGTCCTCCAAAGTGCAAGCTTTTTTTTTCTTGGTTGGTACTTCAAAACCGAGTTTGGATGGTGGCAAGACTTGCACAAAGAGGATGTCAAAATTTTGGCCTTTGTGAACTTTGCAATCAACATCAAGTGTCGGACTCTCGAGAAAAAAATATGAGTTGGCGCCCACCTTTCTTTCAACCGTTGGTTCTCAATCCGAGGGTGGTCCAACTAGCTAACAAAATTGGCTTGGTATTCATGGTCTTGAACCAACGATTTGGAATGGCTTTCAATCGGTATGAGAGGTGATGTATGGAGGAGATTCATACGAGAGGGCAATAAAGAAATGTTTTGTCATCCTCGCAAAGCTAGTCTATTTGGAAAGAAATGAATAATTGGTTTTTCGCAACATTGCATGATACTAATTCATGATACTATGCATTGAAGGTGTTGTATCATAGACTAGTATACTTCCCATTGTGACTAGTCTAAGTGCTTTTGCACCATGAACACTAGCTATGCACAGACCTCAAAAAACACTTCTCCATCATTCTACTATTCACACTTTCTTTTTCTAATAGAACTATGTACCATTGTTTTTAATATAATCTTGTGTCGAGAGTATATATTTCTAAAATAGTCATTTATGTTTCGCATAAGCTCAAAGAGGGGTACTTACTTATGAGAGATATCTTTCAACTAATACGTTGTAGGAGTACTTTAATTATGTGAGCTATAGTGTGAAATGCTTACTAGAACGAGTACAAAAGGTGTTTGATAACATTACAGGCCACACGCCCAGTGTAGCGTGCATTGTAGGAGCATTACATCAATTTAACAACTACGGAGGAGTAGCCTAGGTAGAGATAACATGCAAAGGAAATAGTTCAACAGATAGTACAACACAACTACGGAAAGGGAGTAGCCTAGGTAGAGATAAACATGCAAATGAAATAGTTCAACAGATACAAATCTTGCATTACAACACGAGTATTACATAAAGTACATCAGCCCTTCTTTCTGGACCTGTGACGCGAAGGCAGGTTCCATTGCCGGGCGTTGGCGAAGCTTGGGATGAGCCACAACGGAACCTGCCGCCATGTCCATCTAATGTTGGTTTGGAAACCAACAGTACAGTCTTCAGAATTCAAACTGAAGCGGCAAATTTCTGGAGAAGGAGGATATGCAAGGCCTACTGCATGGTGCGATGTGTAAACAGAGTTGCTTCTCGCCATATTTGGACGGTCATGTTCTGCCCCGTCTTCTACTGGAATGATAATCGGATAGTTCACTCCAAGGAAGAGAGAATATGATCCAAGGGAAATAATCCTCCTCCATGGCCTCGGTGGCATCAACTGACTGGTGTCCATGCTGTACACCTCGCAGCCAAGTAAACCCTTACCATACCCGCGAATAGTGCGACCATGACGACCCTCAGAGGTAGCAGCAGCAGGTAAAATCCGAACCAGTCCAGTATAATCCCGCCCGTCAGTAACGCCCCAGGTATGGACCAGAAAAAGTCTAGAACCATCAGGAGATCGTGCTAACCACCAGGAGCCAAGATTGTACCGACCTTGTTCATCAAGTTCTGGCGGAATAGGTGCCGTGCTGATCAACAAAGGACCTTGCAAAGGAAAGCACAGCTTGAAGTCAGTTCAGCAAAACTTGATTAGTTCATTACATACATGAATAATGATGTAGCTAAAATACTGCCTCCGATCCAAATTAATTGACTCAACTGGATGTGTCTAGCTAGATATGCACAAATTAATTGACTCAAGTTTGTCTAGCTAGATGCACTGGCTAGACAAAGCTGAGTCAATTTGATTTGGATCGGAGGGAGTACTTTATTTTGACTCAAAGGCATATCGCTGCTGATTTTGATTGAATATAGAGGGGGAAAGGTACAGGCATGACACGAAAACTGCACAACAAAAAGAAAAAGGCTAAAGCTAAATCTGAAACTAGCAGGTAATAGCGAAAACACATCATATGAGATGAGAAAAATTACCCCAAGAAAGTTGATTCCATGCATAAACTTCGCCTGTCTGAGTTACAGCAAATACAATACCCTTGTGGATGATTGCATCGGAGTAGCCGTACGCTAAGAACTGGTTGTCAAGAACTGTCCATCTGCTAGAAGCACAGTGAAGGACTGCAATTGCCGCGTTGAAGATGGCAAGAACAGAGAAACTAGTATAATTTGAAGCAGCTGTTGGAACTCGGCAAATAGCTATCTTCAGCAGTTGAAGATGTTGATCATTAGACTCGAACACAAGTTTATCCGGGGTGGATTTAAACTCACTTATTGGTGGTAGAGGAATCCGGCGACCAGTGTACACATTGACAAGCTCCCAATTCCAGGGGAAGCCAAGAAGGGCGATCCAATCTCCATTCGCGCCTGCCCACATGCCCGTACCACCATCTGGAATCACGGCATCGGAAGAGATCCTGTCCAGCGGCGTCAGTTGGCACAAGGTACCCTTGCGATCTTTTGCATCATGCTGCTTGTCCTTCTGCGCACCCTCCTGCTTGAACTTGTGGACGCGGTAGAAGGGATTGTGCGCGGGCGGTACCTCAGTTTGGTGAGTATGAAGAACACAGGGCATGCCAAACGGCTGAGATGCAGGCAGAGCTACACTTTGTGTTGCTGAATCATGATAAAACTTGCATGAACCGACGAGGCTCGCGGCGGTGATGACATCGCATCGGGATGCGATTTCTTCAAGGGGGCCATCAGGAAACACCCAAGAACTGCCACTCTCATTGATCGATCTCGCCATTGGAAGGATGCGGTCAAGTGGGTGTGGGGGTGTGGGAGTGGGACGCTGGCGTTTGGGTATGAGGTATTGGAGGACAGTGCGAGCGGCAGCTGGTAGAGCGATATGGATAAAAGTCCACAACTCCTACTAGTACCATCAAACAGGTGGCTCGAGATGATCCGAAAAAGGCATGGCGGCGGTGGTGCAGGGGCTGCTGGTGTAGGCGGGGTCGCCAGAGAAGATGGAGATGAAGAAGACGGAGAAGCAGGCAAAAAAAAACAATTTGAATTGAAATCAATAATACGAGTACTACGGGCGTGCCTTCTCTCTCTGGTCTCTGCTGCACTACTGCACCTGTCGTGAAGGCGTGTGACCCGAGAAGAAGCTAATGTACTGTATACTGTCCTTGCACGCCGTGGAGCTGTATTTTGTCTCATCAAATCAGCTCTGGACAGTTTCAGCAGAGAAAAGATCCTTTGCCATCATCATGATATATTACCACGGGCCCACGGCAGTGCACATTCATCTTGGAGGCCTCTTCATCTTGTACTACCATATACTGTACTGCTCTATATGTTGCACAAACCACCACTTGGACATTTTTTTTGCAGTTTCCACCATGTGGTGGTCTAATATGTTGCAAATTTCACCACTTGGTTATCTAATCAGCTAGTTAGTCATGTTGATAGCAAAATCGACAAGTGGGTTCAACATGTCAATGCTCCAATTAATGTTTTAGAAAAAATAAATTTTTCAAAATTCGTACTTCTTTTATTTAGCTATTTAAAAATGCTTATTCATTTATTTCAACAAATATTGTGCGGTCTTGAATTTTTTTCAAACAAATATTATGGCATCGGGTTCGGGACTCCTGAAAAGGACTGGCCGTGGTACGGGAACCCGAAATGATGCCCACAACATGGTCGAAAGTGGCAAGGAACCCATCGAGGTGGATGAACTCGGGAAACCTTGGTAGAGGTAGGGATCTTGAGGAGGCCATTAGGGTTAGCCTACCCCCCAATAAGCGTATGAACGAAAAAAATTCACATAAGTAGTAGCTATTATTAAAATTTCACAAATATTACGCGCTTTTGAATATTTCAAAAGTATTGTGGCGTCACGCTGGCCTTGCCCGAATTTTACCTTTCAGGCTGGATGTCACGAGCATGATCACTCAACCAACCGGGTCCAAACATATATATACAATTGGCCTCCTCGAGCCTACACCGACCAGATTGTCGCTGAAACTGGATCATATAGTTTCTATTGGATTGATGTCCTAAGGAAATATTCCAACAACGGAAGTTGTTTGATTCGTTGTATTATATTCCTTTGGAATCTTGTTGGGCTTGTTTGGTTCGAAGAAAATTCATAGAAATTTTGTGGGATTCAAATCTCAGTGGCTCCTTTGATTCTTGAATACATGATAATTCATACTAATTCACGTGTTTTTTGTGTAGCACTACAACCAAAGAACATGCAATTCAAATTTGTGTGATTTCTCTCATATAGGATTAATTCAACATGCAATCATATTCAATTCCTACATTATTTCTATTTTAACATTTTGTACACATCATGCATGCGACCCAAACAATGCGTACATGGTGGGGGGGTTGTTTCGTTGCAAAAGCAGTTGGTCACACCACAAACAAACATGCAACAATTAATCTAAATTCACGCGGTTTCCCCGCGATGCAACCAAACAATATTCGATGAAACTAAGCATGGCATAAACATATACAATACACACCATAGATTTTGGCTGCTTTGATTATTCGCAAGATTTTCAAAGTGCGGGAATATGAAAATTGTATGATTAGAGAGTGATGATCATCTCCAAATATATAGGATTGAGAAACAACGGTATTTGGATCCAATAACATTTGATTGCGTGTGAAAACCAAAAGAAATACTAGTAGTAACATACGGTTACACAATGAAGGATTTTTTGTTTTTGTATAAAAATGTATTGTCAATGAATTCTGAAAATTGCAATCCTATGAATTAAACAATCAGAAATCGTGTCAGACTAATTCCTACGTTTCGAGATTCTAGTACGGAGTATGATTTCTTTGAAGGGGCGCAGAGGGACGTGGGTAGCAATGTCTAGTCCCTGTCTTGTCTGTATACACTGTACTTACGTCAGACTAGTGTTGCTCATGAAGTCTTAATCTGACGTACTCTGAAGCTAGATGCATCACCGTTTCCAGTCTCTGTCCTCGTTTTTTCGGCAAAATAGACAGAAATAACCCAAAGTCGAAAAGATTGGGAAAAACAAACTTTCGACATACTAGCAAGATTGGGTTATTTTTGTCCAAATTCTCGTTTTTTTCTCTTGGCTTCCCTACCCTTGAATCCATGTCACTTACGTGTGTTGCCCATGCATGCGTCATGTCCCACACTTCAGTGAGCACAAGTGACGTGATGTACGTACGCAAACTCCCAGCAATCTTCTTTGTCAAGAGAAGACGCATCAAGATTCAAGACCCGATCGCATTTCTTGCTTTCAGCCTGGGGTCCTCCATGTAAAAGTTAGGGATTTAGATGTAATTTCATGTTTATTTTGTGTGCTGTTGTAAACTGTTGATTTTTTATGTCCATTTGAATCTTGGTCAAATCCTAGGTTTGACCAAGATTTAAATAAGTTTAAAACATGAAAATGAAAAGATAAGCATCGATCCTTCTTACTCGCTCTAAAATGAAGCTTTTGGTTTTTTGAAATTTCCATGTTTGAAACCCAAAACCACTTCTCTTCATGCTTGACTTCATAAGACGAAGTTTAGGGTCGATAGGGGGTAGATACATGATTTGTCTGGTTTGAATATGTCTAGACCTTGTTTATGAACTTGAATGCTTACTATATGACACAAGAAGACTATGTGCTTTGGTTTTTTTTATTTTTTTATTTTATGCCCATTTTAATATTGGTCAAATCCTAGGTTTGACCAAGATTTCAACAAGTTTAAAACATGAAAATGAAAAGGTAAGCCTGGATCCTTCTTAGTCACTCTAAAATGAAGCTTTTGGGAGGTTTTTGAAATTTCCATGTTTGAAACCAAAAGCCACTTCTCTTCATGCTTGACTTCATAAGACAGAGTTTAGGGTTAGGGGTAGATACATGATTTGTCTTATTTGAATATGTATAGACCTTGTTTGTCAACTTTTGAATGCTCTTACTATATATATATGTGACATAAGAAGACTATGTGCTTTTGTTTTTCATTTTTCTGATTTTTTTAATTTTATGCCCATTTAAATCTTGGTCAAATCCTGGTTTGACAATGATTTTAACAAGTTTAAAATATGAAAATGAAAAGGTAAGCATTGATCATTCTTAGTCACTCTAAAATGAAGCTTTTGGTAGGTTTTTGAAATTTCCATATTTGAAACCCAAAACCACTTCTCTTCATGCTTGACTACATAAGACAAAGTTTAGGGTTAGGGAGTAGATACATGATTTTTCTTGTTTGAATATGTCTAGACCTTGTTTATCAACTTTAATGCTACTATATGACATAAGAAAACTATGTGCTTTGGTTTTTCATTTTTCTGATATTTTTTGGAATTTTGATGCACATTTGAATCTTGGTCAAATCCTAGCTAGGTTTGACCAAGATTTAAACAAGTATATATAGAACATGAAAATGAAAAGGGAAGCATGTATCCTTCTTAATTAGTCACCCTAAAATGAAGTTTTTGGAAGGTTTTTGAAATTTCCATGCATGTTTGAAACCTAAAACCACTTATCTTCATGCTTGACTTCGTCATAAGACAGAGTTTAGGGGTTTTAGGGGGTAGATACATGATTTGTCTAGCTAGTTTGAATATGTCTAGACCTTGTTTATCAACTTTAATGCTTACTATATGACATATAAGAAGACTATGTGCGCTTTGGTTTTTCATTTTTCGGTTTTTTTATTTTATGCCCATTTGAATCTTGGTCAAATCCTAGATTTGACCAAGATTTAAACAAGTTTAAAACATGGAAATGAAAAGGTAAGCATCGATCCTTCTTAGTCGCTCTAAAATGAAGCTGAATTTTGGGAGGTTTTTGAAATTTCCATGTTTTTGAAACCCAAAACCACTTCTCTTCATGCTTGACTTCATAAGACGAAGTTTAGGGTCGATAGGGGGTAGATACATGATTTGTCTTGTTTGAATATGTCTAGACCTTGTTTATCAACTTGAATGCTTACTAGCTATATGACATAAGAGGACTATGTGCATTGGTATTTCATTTTTTGATTTTTATGCCCATTTGAGAATCTTGGTAAAATCCTAGGTTTGTTGAGCAAGATTTAAACAAGTTTAACATGTGAAAATGATAAGGTAATTAAGTCTGGATCTTTTTTGAAACCCAAAACCACTTCTCTTCATGCTTGACTTCATAAGACGAAGTTTAGGGTCGATAGGGGGTAGATACATGATTTGTCTTGTTTGAATATGTCTAGACCTTGTTTATCAACTTGAATGCTTACTAGCTATATGACATAAGAGGACTATGTGCATTGGTATTTCATTTTTTGATTTTTATGCCCATTTGAGAATCTTGGTAAAATCCTAGGTTTGTTGAGCAAGATTTAAACAAGTTTAACATGTGAAAATGATAAGGTAATTAAGTCTGGATCTTTCTCTTAGTAACTCTAAAATGAAGCTTTTGGGAGGTTCTTGAATTTACCATGTTTGAAACCCAAAACCACCGTACTTCTTTTCATGCTTGACTTCATAAGACAGAGTTTAGGGTTAGGGGTAGATACATGATTTTTCTGGTTTGAATATGTCTAGACCATGTTTATCAACTTGAATGCTTACTATATGACATAAGAAGGCTATGTGCTTTGGTTTTTCATTCTTTCGATTTTTTCTGAATTTTTATGCCCATTTGAATCTTGGTCAAATCCTAGGTTCGACCAAGATTTAAACAAGTTTAAAACATGACAATGAAAAGGTAATTAATCATGGATCCTTCTTAATTAACCAGCCAGTCTAATTAAAATGAAGCTTTTTGGGAGGTTTTTGAAATTTCCATGTTTGAAACCCAAAACCACACTTCTCTGCTTCATGCTTGACTTCATATATAATTAAGACAAAGTTTAGGGTTAGGAGGTACATGATTTGTCTGGTTTGAATATGTCTAGACCTTGTTTATGAACTTTTGAATGCTTACTATATATATGTATGTGACATAAGAAAACTATGTGCTTTGGTTTTTCATTTTTCTGATTTTTTTGGAATTTTGATGCACATTTGAATCTTGGTCAAATCCTAGGTTTGACCAAGATTTAAACAAGTATAGAACATGGAAATGAAAATGGAAGCCTGTATCCTTCTTAGTCACCCTAAAATTAATGAAGTTTTTGGGAGGTTTTTGAAATTTCCATGTTTGAAACCCAAAACCACTTATCTTCATGCTTGACTTCGTCATAAGACAGAGTTTAGGGGTTAGGGGGTAGATACATGATTTGTCTAGCTAGTTTGAATATGTCCAGACCTTGTTTATCAACTTTAATGCTTACTATATGACATATAAGAAGACTATGTGCGCTTTGGTTTTTCATTTTTCTGTTTTTTTATTTTATGCCCATTTGAATCTTGGTCAAATCCTAGAGATTGACTTCATAATACAGAGTTTAGGGTTAGGGGTAGATATACACATGATTTTTCTGGTTTGAATATGTCTAGACCTTGTTTATCAACTTGAGTGTTTACTATATGACATAATTAAGAAGGCTATGTGCTTTGGTTTTTCATTCTTTAGATTTTTTGTCTGAATTTTTATGCCCATTTGAATCTTGGTCAAATCCTAGGTTTGACCAAGATTTAAATAAGTTTAAAACATGGAAATGAAAAGGTAAAAGCATCGATCCTTCTTAGTCGCTCTAAAATGAAGCTGAATTTTGGGAGGTTTTTGAAATTTCCATGTTTGAAACCCAAAACCACTTCTCTTCATGCTTGACTTCATAAGACGAAGTTTAGGGACGATAGGGGGTAGATACATGATTTGTCTGGTTAATTTGGATATATCTAGACCTTGTTTATCAACTTGAATGCTTACGATATGACATAAGAACACTATGTGCTTTTTTTATTTTTTTGTGCCCATTTGAATCTTGGTCAAATCCTAGGTTTGACCAAGATTTAAACAAGTATAGAACATGAAAATGAAAAGGGAAGCCTGTATCCTTCTTACTCACCCTAAAATGAAGTTTTGGGAGGTTTTTGAAATGTCCATGTTTGAAACCCAAAACCACTTCTCTTCATTCTTGACTTCTTAAGACATAGTTTAGGGGTTAGCGGGTAGATACATGATTAGTATGGTTTGAATATGTCTAGACCTTGTTTATCAACTTTAATGCTTACTACATGACATAAGAAGACTATGTGCTTTGGTTTTTCATTTTTCTGTTTTTTTTTGAATTTTCTGCCAATTTTGTTTGACCAAGATTTAGACAAGTTTTACACGTGAAAACGAATAAGTAAGCCTGGATCCTTCTTAGTCACTCCAAAATGTACCAATTGATAGGTGCGTTAACTTTGCTTCATGGAAAAAATAATGTCATGTAAATGAGTTAACTTGGATTTCCTACCCTTGAATCCATAGGAAACTTTGTTCTAATGCACTATAATAATCAACCGAGTTTTTACACCAACAGGTCTGTCACTTACGTGTGGTGCCCATGCGTGAGGTCCCACACTTCAGTGAGCACAAGTCACGTGCAATAGGTACGCAAACTCCCAGCCATTTTCTTTGTCAAGAGAAGACGCATCAGGATGCGTATTGGAAGTCTGTGGGTCCTTCTGGATCCTTCGGTCGTCCCTCTAAAAAAAACAAATCTCTCTCATTCTCGGCCTCGCTCGACTCGCTCGCTCGCTCGCTCGCACCTCCTGCTCACTGACAAACCCTGCACAAAAGTCAACATCATCACCCGAAAAAGGGGAGACACCATAATTCTCTCCCTTCTTCTCTCCTTCCGAGTGATCCCTCTTCCTCCGAGTTTCACTCGACGGGCAAACACACATGTGCTGCATAGTAATAATAAAAAGGTAGAAAAATCGACCTACGAATCTATAATTAAATAGGTTAAACTAGGGTTTTGCCCAGTACTACAGATCAAGGTTCAAAAAATCCAACTACGGGGTTCGAACAACCCCATTTCTAATCCAAGATTTTTTTCGACCTCATCCAATGGCCTCAAACTATAGGCCGGGTTAGCATCTAGTGCAGTATGTGTGAGAATGTATGCACTATGTGTGCTATAACTTGTGTGTCTTTCAAATTTGAACCAAATTTGAATAAGTTTGAAATATTTGAAATGGGGCTTTTGGCTTAAACGTTTGAAACCCAAAACGACTTCTCCTCATGCTAGACTTCATAAGACCGAGTTTAGGGTTAGGGGTAGATACATGATTTGTCTGGTTTGAATATGTCTAAACCTTGTTTATCAACTTGAATGCTTACTATATGACATAAGAAGACCATGTGCTTTTGTTTTTCATTTTTCTATTTTTTTAAGAATTTTATGCACATTTGATTCTGGTCAAATCCTAGGTTCAACCAAGATTTAAACAAGTTTCAAGCATGAAAATGAAAACGTAATCCAAGATCCTTCTTAATTAGTCACTCTAAAATATATGAAGCTTTTGGGACGTACTTGAAATTTCCATGTTTGAAACCCAAAACCAATTCTCTTCATGATTGACTTCATAAGACAGAGTTTAGGGGTAGGGGTAGATATACACATGATTTTTCTGGTTTGAATATGTCTAGACCTTGTTTATCAACTTGAGTGTTTACTATATGACATAATTAAGAAGGCTATGTGCTTTGGTTTTTCATTCTTTAGATTTTTTGTCTGAATAATTTTTATGCCCATTTGAATCTTGGTCAAATCCTAGGTTTGACCAAGATTTAAATAAGTTTAAAACATGGAAATGAAAAGGTAAAAGCATCGATCCTTCTTAGTCGCTCTAAAATGAAGCTGAATTTTGGGAGGTTTTTGAAATTTCCATGTTTGAAACCTAAAACCACTTATCTTCATGCTTGACTTCGTCATAAGACAGAGTTTAGGGGTTTTAGGGGGTAGATACATGATTTGTCTAGCTAGTTTGAATATGTCTAGACCTTGTTTATCAACTTTAATGCTTACTATATGACATATAAGAAGACTATGTGCGCTTTGGTTTTTCATTTTTCGGTTTTTTTATTTTATGCCCATTTGAATCTTGGTCAAATCCTAGATTTGACCAAGATTTAAACAAGTTTAAAACATGGAAATGAAAAGGTAAGCATCGATCCTTCTTAGTCGCTCTAAAATGAAGCTGAATTTTGGGAGGTTTTTGAAATTTCCATGTTTGAAACCCAAAACCACTTCTCTTCATGCTTGACTTCATAAGACGAAGTTTAGGGTCGATAGGGGGTAGATACATGATTTGTCTTGTTTGAATATGTCTAGACCTTGTTTATCAACTTGAATGCTTACTAGCTATATGACATAAGAGGACTATGTGCATTGGTATTTCATTTTTTGATTTTTATGCCCATTTGAGAATCTTGGTAAAATCCTAGGTTTGTTGAGCAAGATTTAAACAAGTTTAACATGTGAAAATGATAAGGTAATTAAGTCTGGATCTTTCTCTTAGTAACTCTAAAATGAAGCTTTTGGGAGGTTCTTGAATTTACCATGTTTGAAACCCAAAACCACCATTCTTTTCATGCTTGACTTCATAAGACAGAGTTTAGGGTTAGGGGTAGATACATGATTTTTCTGGTTTGAATATGTCTAGACCATGTTTATCAACTTGAATGCTTACTATATGACATAAGAAGGCTATGTGCTTTGGTTTTTCATTCTTTCGATTTTTTCTGAATTTTTATGCCCATTTGAATCTTGGTCAAATCCTAGGTTCGACCAAGATTTAAACAAGTTTAAAACATGACAATGAAAAGGTAATTAATCATGGATCCTTCTTAATTAACCAGCCAGTCTAATTAAAATGAAGCTTTTTGGGAGGTTTTTGAAATTTCCATGTTTGAAACCCAAAACCACACTTCTCTGCTTCATGCTTGACTTCATATATAATTAAGACAAAGTTTAGGGTTAGGGGTACATGATTTGTCTGGTTTGAATATGTCTAGACCTTGTTTATGAACTTTTGAATGCTTACTATATATATGTATGTGACATAAGAAAACTATGTGCTTTGGTTTTTCATTTTTCTGATTTTTTTTGGAATTTTGATGCACATTTGAATCTTGGTCAAATCCTAGGTTTGACCAAGATTTAAACAAGTATAGAACATGGAAATGAAAATGGAAGCATGTATCCTTCTTAGTCACCCTAAAATGAAGTTTTTGGGAGGTTTTTGAAATTTCCATGTTTGAAACCCAAAACCACTTATCTTCATGCTTGACTTCGTCATAAGACAGAGTTTAGGGGTTAGGGGGTAGATACATGATTTGTCTAGCTAGTTTGAATATGTCCAGACCTTGTTTATCAACTTTAATGCTTACTATATGACATATAAGAAGACTATGTGCGCTTTGGTTTTTCATTTTTCTGTTTTTTTATTTTATGCCCATTTGAATCTTGGTCAAATCCTAGAGATTGACTTCATAATACAGAGTTTAGGGTTAGGGGTAGATATACACATGATTTTTCTGGTTTGAATATGTCTAGACCTTGTTTATCAACTTGAGTGTTTACTATATGACATAATTAAGAAGGCTATGTGCTTTGGTTTTTCATTCTTTAGATTTTTTGTCTTTAATTTTTATGCCCATTTGAATCTTGGTCAAATCCTAGGTTTGACCAAGATTTAAATAAGTTTAAAACATGGAAATGAAAAGGTAAAGCATCGATCCTTCTTAGTCGCTCTAAAATGAAGCTAAATTTTGGGAGGTTTTTGAAATTTCCATGTTTGAAACCCAAAACCACTTCTCTTCATGCTTGACTTCATAAGACGAAGTTAGGGTCGATAGGGGGTAGATACATGATTTGTCTGGTTAATTTGGATATATCTAGACCTTGTTTATCAACTTGAATGCTTACGATATGACATAAGAACACTATGTGCTTTTTTTATTTTTTTGTGCCCATTTGAATCTTGGTCAAATCCTAGGTTTGACCAAGATTTAAACAAGTATAGAACATGAAAATGAAAAGGGAAGCCTGTATCCTTCTTACTCACCCTAAAATGAAGTTTTGGGAGGTTTTTGAAATGTCCATGTTTGAAACCCAAAACCACTTCTCTTCATTCTTGACTTCTTAAGACATAGTTTAGGGGTTAGCGGGTAGATACATGATTAGTATGGTTTGAATATGTCTAGACCTTGTTTATCAACTTTAATGCTTACTACATGACATAAGAAGACTATGTGCTTTGGTTTTTCATTTTTCTGTTTTTTTTTGAATTTTCTGCCAATTTTGTTTGACCAAGATTTAGACAAGTTTTACACGTGAAAACGAATAAGTAAGCCTGGATCCTTCTTAGTCACTCCAAAATGTACCAATTGATAGGTGCGTTAACTTTGCTTCATGGAAAAAATAATGTCATGTAAATGAGTTAACTTGGATTTCCTACCCTTGAATCCATAGGAAACTTTGTTCTAATGCACTATAATAATCAACCGAGTTTTTACACCAACAGGTCTGTCACTTACGTGTGGTGCCCATGCGTGAGGTCCCACACTTCAGTGAGCACAAGTCACGTGCAATAGGTACGCAAACTCCCAGCCATTTTCTTTGTCAAGAGAAGACGCATCAGGATGCGTATTGGAAGTCTGTGGGTCCTTCTGGATCCTTCGGTCGTCCCTCTCAAAAAAAAAAACAAATCTCTCTCATTCTCGGCCTCGCTCGACTCGCTCGCTCGCTCGCACCTCCTGCTCACTGACAAACCCTGCACAAAAGTCAACATCATCACCCGAAAAAGGGGAGACACCATAATTCTCTCCCTTCTTCTCTCCTTCCGAGTGATCCCTCTTCCTCCGAGTTTCACTCGACGGGCAAACACACATGTGCTGCATAGTAATAATAAAAAGGTAGAAAAATCGACCTACGAATCTATAATTAAATAGGTTAAACTAGGGTTTTGCCCAGTACTACAGATCAAGGTTCAAAAAATCCAACTACGGGGTTCGAACAACCCCATTTCTAATCCAAGATTTTTTCGACCTCATCCAATGGCCTCAAACTATAGGCCGGGTTAGCATCTAGTGCAGTATGTGTGAGAATGTATGCACTATGTGTGCTATAACTTGTGTGTCTTTCAAATTTGAACCAAATTTGAATAAGTTTGAAATATTTGAAATGGGGCTTTTGGCTTAAACGTTTGAAACCCAAAACGACTTCTCCTCATGCTAGACTTCATAAGACCGAGTTTAGGGTTAGGGGGTAGATACATGATTTGTCTGGTTTGAATATGTCTAAACCTTGTTTATCAACTTGAATGCTTACTATATGACATAAGAAGACCATGTGCTTTTGTTTTTCATTTTTCTATTTTTTAAGAATTTTATGCACATTTGATTCTGGTCAAATCCTAGGTTCAACCAAGATTTAAACAAGTTTCAAGCATGAAAATGAAAACGTAATCCAAGATCCTTCTTAATTAGTCACTCTAAAATATATGAAGCTTTTGGGACGTACTTGAAATTTCCATGTTTGAAACCCAAAACCAATTCTCTTCATGATTGACTTCATAAGACAGAGTTTAGGGGTAGGGGTAGATATACACATGATTTTTCTGGTTTGAATATGTCTAGACCTTGTTTATCAACTTGAGTGTTTACTATATGACATAATTAAGAAGGCTATGTGCTTTGGTTTTTCATTCTTTAGATTTTTTGTCTGAATTTTTATGCCCATTTGAATCTTGGTCAAATCCTAGGTTTGACCAAGATTTAAATAAGTTTAAAACATGGAAATGAAAAGGTAAAAGCATCGATCCTTCTTAGTCGCTCTAAAATGAAGCTGAATTTTGGGAGGTTTTTGAAATTTCCATGTTTGAAACCTAAAACCACTTATCTTCATGCTTGACTTCGTCATAAGACAGAGTTTAGGGGTTTTAGGGGGTAGATACATGATTTGTCTCTAGCTAGTTTGAATATGTCTAGACCTTGTTTATCAACTTTAATGCTTACTATATGACATATAAGAAGACTATGTGCGCTTTGGTTTTTCATTTTTCGGTTTTTTTATTTTATGCCCATTTGAATCTTGGTCAAATCCTAGATTTGACCAAGATTTAAACAAGTTTAAAACATGGAAATGAAAAGGTAAGCATCGATCCTTCTTAGTCGCTCTAAAATGAAGCTGAATTTTGGGAGGTTTTTGAAATTTCCATGTTTGAAACCCAAAACCACTTCTCTTCATGCTTGACTTCATAAGACGAAGTTTAGGGTCGATAGGGGGTAGATACATGATTTGTCTTGTTTGAATATGTCTAGACCTTGTTTATCAACTTGAATGCTTACTAGCTATATGACATAAGAGGACTATGTGCATTGGTATTTCATTTTTTGATTTTTATGCCCATTTGAGAATCTTGGTAAAATCCTAGGTTTGTTGAGCAAGATTTAAACAAGTTTAACATGTGAAAATGATAAGGTAATTAAGTCTGGATCTTTCTCTTAGTAACTCTAAAATGAAGCTTTTGGGAGGTTCTTGAATTTACCATGTTTGAAACCCAAAACCACCGTACTTCTTTTCATGCTTGACTTCATAAGACAGAGTTTAGGGTTAGGGGTAGATACATGATTTTTCTGGTTTGAATATGTCTAGACCATGTTTATCAACTTGAATGCTTACTATATGACATAAGAAGGCTATGTGCTTTGGTTTTTCATTCTTTCGATTTTTTTCTGAATTTTTATGCCCATTTGAATCTTGGTCAAATCCTAGGTTCGACCAAGATTTAAACAAGTTTAAAACATGACAATGAAAAGGTAATTAATCATGGATCCTTCTTAATTAACCAGCCAGTCTAATTAAAATGAAGCTTTTTGGGAGGTTTTTGAAATTTCCATGTTTGAAACCCAAAACCACACTTCTCTGCTTCATGCTTGACTTCATATATAATTAAGACAAAGTTTAGGGTTAGGAGGTACATGATTTGTCTGGTTTGAATATGTCTAGACCTTGTTTATGAACTTTTGAATGCTTACTATATATATGTATGTGACATAAGAAAACTATGTGCTTTGGTTTTTCATTTTTCTGATTTTTTTGGAATTTTGATGCACATTTGAATCTTGGTCAAATCCTAGGTTTGACCAAGATTTAAACAAGTATAGAACATGGAAATGAAAATGGAAGCCTGTATCCTTCTTAGTCACCCTAAAATTAATGAAGTTTTTGGGAGGTTTTTGAAATTTCCATGTTTGAAACCCAAAACCACTTATCTTCATGCTTGACTTCGTCATAAGACAGAGTTTAGGGGTTAGGGGGTAGATACATGATTTGTCTAGCTAGTTTGAATATGTCCAGACCTTGTTTATCAACTTTAATGCTTACTATATGACATATAAGAAGACTATGTGCGCTTTGGTTTTTCATTTTTCTGTTTTTTATTTTATGCCCATTTGAATCTTGGTCAAATCCTAGGTTTGACCAAGATTTAAACAAGTATAGAACATGAAAATGAAAAGGGAAGCCTGTATCCTTCTTACTCACCCTAAAATGAAGTTTTGGGAGGTTTTTGAAATGTCCATGTTTGAAACCCAAAACCACTTCTCTTCATTCTTGACTTCTTAAGACATAGTTTAGGGGTTAGCGGGTAGATACATGATTAGTATGGTTTGAATATGTCTAGACCTTGTTTATCAACTTTAATGCTTACTACATGACATAAGAAGACTATGTGCTTTGGTTTTTCATTTTTCTGTTTTTTTTTGAATTTTCTGCCAATTTTGTTTGACCAAGATTTAGACAAGTTTTACACGTGAAAACGAATAAGTAAGCCTGGATCCTTCTTAGTCACTCCAAAATGTACCAATTGATAGGTGCGTTAACTTTGCTTCATGGAAAAAATAATGTCATGTAAATGAGTTAACTTGGATTTCCTACCCTTGAATCCATAGGAAACTTTGTTCTAATGCACTATAATAATCAACCGAGTTTTTACACCAACAGGTCTGTCACTTACGTGTGGTGCCCATGCGTGAGGTCCCACACTTCAGTGAGCACAAGTCACGTGCAATAGGTACGCAAACTCCCAGCCATTTTCTTTGTCAAGAGAAGACGCATCAGGATGCGTATTGGAAGTCTGTGGGTCCTTCTGGATCCTTCGGTCGTCCCTCTCAAAAAAAAACAAATCTCTCTCATTCTCGGCCTCGCTCGACTCGCTCGCTCGCTCACCTCACTGACAAACCCTGCACAAAAGTCAACATCATCACCCGAAAAAGGGGAGACACCATAATTCTCTCCCTTCTTCTCTCCTTCCGAGTGATCCCTCTTCCTCCGAGTTTCACTCGACGGGCAAACACACATGTGCTGCATAGTAATAATAAAAAGGTAGAAAAATCGACCTACGAATCTATAATTAAATAGGTTAAACTAGGGTTTTGCCCAGTACTACAGATCAAGGTTCAAAAAATCCAACTACGGGGTTCGAACAACCCCATTTCTAATCCAAGATTTTTTTCGACCTCATCCAATGGCCTCAAACTATAGGCCGGGTTAGCATCTAGTGCAGTATGTGTGAGAATGTATGCACTATGTGTGCTATAACTTGTGTGTCTTTCAAATTTGAACCAAATTTGAATAAGTTTGAAATATTTGAAATGGGGCTTTTGGCTTAAACGTTTGAAACCCAAAACGACTTCTCCTCATGCTAGACTTCATAAGACCGAGTTTAGGGTTAGGGGGTAGATACATGATTTGTCTGGTTTGAATATGTCTAAACCTTGTTTATCAACTTGAATGCTTACTATATGACATAAGAAGACCATGTGCTTTTGTTTTTCATTTTTCTATTTTTTTAGAATTTTATGCACATTTGATTCTGGTCAAATCCTAGGTTCAACCAAGATTTAAACAAGTTTCAAGCATGAAAATGAAAACGTAATCCAAGATCCTTCTTAATTAGTCACTCTAAAATATATGAAGCTTTTGGGACGTACTTGAAATTTCCATGTTTGAAACCCAAAACCAATTCTCTTCATGATTGACTTCATAAGACAGAGTTTAGGGGTAGGGGTAGATATACACATGATTTTTCTGGTTTGAATATGTCTAGACCTTGTTTATCAACTTGAGTGTTTACTATATGACATAATTAAGAAGGCTATGTGCTTTGGTTTTTCATTCTTTAGATTTTTTGTCTGAATTTTTATGCCCATTTGAATCTTGGTCAAATCCTAGGTTTGACCAAGATTTAAATAAGTTTAAAACATGGAAATGAAAAGGTAAAAGCATCGATCCTTCTTAGTCGCTCTAAAATGAAGCTGAATTTTGGGAGGTTTTTGAAATTTCCATGTTTGAAACCTAAAACCACTTATCTTCATGCTTGACTTCGTCATAAGACAGAGTTTAGGGGTTTTAGGGGGTAGATACATGATTTGTCTCTAGCTAGTTTGAATATGTCTAGACCTTGTTTATCAACTTTAATGCTTACTATATGACATATAAGAAGACTATGTGCGCTTTGGTTTTTCATTTTTCGGTTTTTTTATTTTATGCCCATTTGAATCTTGGTCAAATCCTAGATTTGACCAAGATTTAAACAAGTTTAAAACATGGAAATGAAAAGGTAAGCATCGATCCTTCTTAGTCGCTCTAAAATGAAGCTGAATTTTGGGAGGTTTTTGAAATTTCCATGTTTGAAACCCAAAACCACTTCTCTTCATGCTTGACTTCATAAGACGAAGTTTAGGGTCGATAGGGGGTAGATACATGATTTGTCTTGTTTGAATATGTCTAGACCTTGTTTATCAACTTGAATGCTTACTAGCTATATGACATAAGAGGACTATGTGCATTGGTATTTCATTTTTTGATTTTTATGCCCATTTGAGAATCTTGGTAAAATCCTAGGTTTGTTGAGCAAGATTTAAACAAGTTTAACATGTGAAAATGATAAGGTAATTAAGTCTGGATCTTTCTCTTAGTAACTCTAAAATGAAGCTTTTGGGAGGTTCTTGAATTTACCATGTTTGAAACCCAAAACCACCGTACTTCTTTTCATGCTTGACTTCATAAGACAGAGTTTAGGGTTAGGGGTAGATACATGATTTTTCTGGTTTGAATATGTCTAGACCATGTTTATCAACTTGAATGCTTACTATATGACATAAGAAGGCTATGTGCTTTGGTTTTTCATTCTTTCGATTTTTTTCTGAATTTTTATGCCCATTTGAATCTTGGTCAAATCCTAGGTTCGACCAAGATTTAAACAAGTTTAAAACATGACAATGAAAAGGTAATTAATCATGGATCCTTCTTAATTAACCAGCCAGTCTAATTAAAATGAAGCTTTTTGGGAGGTTTTTGAAATTTCCATGTTTGAAACCCAAAACCACACTTCTCTGCTTCATGCTTGACTTCATATATAATTAAGACAAAGTTTAGGGTTAGGAGGTACATGATTTGTCTGGTTTGAATATGTCTAGACCTTGTTTATGAACTTTTGAATGCTTACTATATATATGTATGTGACATAAGAAAACTATGTGCTTTGGTTTTTCATTTTTCTGATTTTTTTGGAATTTTGATGCACATTTGAATCTTGGTCAAATCCTAGGTTTGACCAAGATTTAAACAAGTATAGAACATGGAAATGAAAATGGAAGCCTGTATCCTTCTTAGTCACCCTAAAATTAATGAAGTTTTTGGGAGGTTTTTGAAATTTCCATGTTTGAAACCCAAAACCACTTATCTTCATGCTTGACTTCGTCATAAGACAGAGTTTAGGGGTTAGGGGGTAGATACATGATTTGTCTAGCTAGTTTGAATATGTCCAGACCTTGTTTATCAACTTTAATGCTTACTATATGACATATAAGAAGACTATGTGCGCTTTGGTTTTTCATTTTTCTGTTTTTTTATTTTATGCCCATTTGAATCTTGGTCAAATCCTAGAGATTGACTTCATAATACAGAGTTTAGGGTTAGGGGTAGATATACACATGATTTTTCTGGTTTGAATATGTCTAGACCTTGTTTATCAACTTGAGTGTTTACTATATGACATAATTAAGAAGGCTATGTGCTTTGGTTTTTCATTCTTTAGATTTTTTGTCTGAATTTTTATGCCCATTTGAATCTTGGTCAAATCCTAGGTTTGACCAAGATTTAAATAAGTTTAAAACATGGAAATGAAAAGGTAAAAGCATCGATCCTTCTTAGTCGCTCTAAAATGAAGCTGAATTTTGGGAGGTTTTTGAAATTTCCATGTTTGAAACCCAAAACCACTTCTCTTCATGCTTGACTTCATAAGACGAAGTTTAGGGACGATAGGGGGTAGATACATGATTTGTCTGGTTAATTTGGATATATCTAGACCTTGTTTATCAACTTGAATGCTTACGATATGACATAAGAACACTATGTGCTTTTTTTATTTTTTTGTGCCCATTTGAATCTTGGTCAAATCCTAGGTTTGACCAAGATTTAAACAAGTATAGAACATGAAAATGAAAAGGGAAGCCTGTATCCTTCTTACTCACCCTAAAATGAAGTTTTGGGAGGTTTTTGAAATGTCCATGTTTGAAACCCAAAACCACTTCTCTTCATTCTTGACTTCTTAAGACATAGTTTAGGGGTTAGCGGGTAGATACATGATTAGTATGGTTTGAATATGTCTAGACCTTGTTTATCAACTTTAATGCTTACTACATGACATAAGAAGACTATGTGCTTTGGTTTTTCATTTTTCTGTTTTTTTTTGAATTTTCTGCCAATTTTGTTTGACCAAGATTTAGACAAGTTTTACACGTGAAAACGAATAAGTAAGCCTGGATCCTTCTTAGTCACTCCAAAATGTACCAATTGATAGGTGCGTTAACTTTGCTTCATGGAAAAAATAATGTCATGTAAATGAGTTAACTTGGATTTCCTACCCTTGAATCCATAGGAAACTTTGTTCTAATGCACTATAATAATCAACCGAGTTTTTACACCAACAGGTCTATCACTTACGTGTGGTGCCCATGCGTGAGGTCCCACACTTCAGTGAGCACAAGTCACGTGCAATAGGTACGCAAACTCCCAGCCATTTTCTTTGTCAAGAGAAGACGCATCAGGATGCGTATTGGAAGTCTGTGGGTCCTTCTGGATCCTTCGGTCGTCCCTCTCAAAAAAAAAACAAATCTCTCTCATTCTCGGCCTCGCTCGACTCGCTCGCTCGCTCGCTCGCACCTCCTGCTCACTGACAAACCCTGCACAAAAGTCAACATCATCACCCGAAAAAGGGGAGACACCATAATTCTCTCCCTTCTTCTCTCCTTCCGAGTGATCCCTCTTCCTCCGAGTTTCACTCGACGGGCAAACACACATGTGCTGCATAGTAATAATAAAAAGGTAGAAAAATCGACCTACGAATCTATAATTAAATAGGTTAAACTAGGGTTTTGCCCAGTACTACAGATCAAGGTTCAAAAAATCCAACTACGGGGTTCGAACAACCCCATTTCTAATCCAAGATTTTTTTCGACCTCATCCAATGGCCTCAAACTATAGGCCGGGTTAGCATCTAGTGCAGTATGTGTGAGAATGTATGCACTATGTGTGCTATAACTTGTGTGTCTTTCAAATTTGAACCAAATTTGAATAAGTTTGAAATATTTGAAATGGGGCTTTTGGCTTAAACGTTTGAAACCCAAAACGACTTCTCCTCATGCTAGACTTCATAAGACCGAGTTTAGGGTTAGGGGGTAGATACATGATTTGTCTGGTTTGAATATGTCTAAACCTTGTTTATCAACTTGAATGCTTACTATATGACATAAGAAGACCATGTGCTTTTGTTTTTCATTTTTCTATTTTTTTAAGAATTTTATGCACATTTGATTCTGGTCAAATCCTAGGTTCAACCAAGATTTAAACAAGTTTCAAGCATGAAAATGAAAACGTAATCCAAGATCCTTCTTAATTAGTCACTCTAAAATATATGAAGCTTTTGGGACGTACTTGAAATTTCCATGTTTGAAACCCAAAACCAATTCTCTTCATGATTGACTTCATAAGACAGAGTTTAGGGGTAGGGGTAGATATACACATGATTTTTCTGGTTTGAATATGTCTAGACCTTGTTTATCAACTTGAGTGTTTACTATATGACATAATTAAGAAGGCTATGTGCTTTGGTTTTTCATTCTTTAGATTTTTTGTCTGAATAATTTTTATGCCCATTTGAATCTTGGTCAAATCCTAGGTTTGACCAAGATTTAAATAAGTTTAAAACATGGAAATGAAAAGGTAAAAGCATCGATCCTTCTTAGTCGCTCTAAAATGAAGCTGAATTTTGGGAGGTTTTTGAAATTTCCATGTTTGAAACCTAAAACCACTTATCTTCATGCTTGACTTCGTCATAAGACAGAGTTTAGGGGTTTTAGGGGGTAGATACATGATTTGTCTAGCTAGTTTGAATATGTCTAGACCTTGTTTATCAACTTTAATGCTTACTATATGACATATAAGAAGACTATGTGCGCTTTGGTTTTTCATTTTTCGGTTTTTTTATTTTATGCCCATTTGAATCTTGGTCAAATCCTAGGTTTGACCAAGATTTAAACAAGTTTAAAACATGGAAATGAAAAGGTAAGCATCGATCCTTCTTAGTCGCTCTAAAATGAAGCTGAATTTTGGGAGGTTTTTGAAATTTCCATGTTTGAAACCCAAAACCACTTCTCTTCATGCTTGACTTCATAAGACGAAGTTTAGGGTCGATAGGGGGTAGATACATGATTTGTCTTGTTTGAATATGTCTAGACCTTGTTTATCAACTTGAATGCTTACTAGCTATATGACATAAGAGGACTATGTGCATTGGTATTTCATTTTTTGATTTTTATGCCCATTTGAGAATCTTGGTAAAATCCTAGGTTTGTTGAGCAAGATTTAAACAAGTTTAACATGTGAAAATGATAAGGTAATTAAGTCTGGATCTTTCTCTTAGTAACTCTAAAATGAAGCTTTTGGGAGGTTCTTGAATTTACCATGTTTGAAACCCAAAACCACCGTACTTCTTTTCATGCTTGACTTCATAAGACAGAGTTTAGGGTTAGGGGTAGATACATGATTTTTCTGGTTTGAATATGTCTAGACCATGTTTATCAACTTGAATGCTTACTATATGACATAAGAAGGCTATGTGCTTTGGTTTTTCATTCTTTCGATTTTTTTCTGAATTTTTATGCCCATTTGAATCTTGGTCAAATCCTAGGTTCGACCAAGATTTAAACAAGTTTAAAACATGACAATGAAAAGGTAATTAATCATGGATCCTTCTTAATTAACCAGCCAGTCTAATTAAAATGAAGCTTTTTGGGAGGTTTTTGAAATTTCCATGTTTGAAACCCAAAACCACACTTCTCTGCTTCATGCTTGACTTCATATATAATTAAGACAAAGTTTAGGGTTAGGGGGTACATGATTTGTCTGGTTTGAATATGTCTAGACCTTGTTTATGAACTTTTGAATGCTTACTATATATATGTATGTGACATAAGAAAACTATGTGCTTTGGTTTTTCATTTTTCTGATTTTTTTGGAATTTTGATGCACATTTGAATCTTGGTCAAATCCTAGGTTTGACCAAGATTTAAACAAGTATAGAACATGGAAATGAAAATGGAAGCATGTATCCTTCTTAGTCACCCTAAAATGAAGTTTTTGGGAGGTTTTTGAAATTTCCATGTTTGAAACCCAAAACCACTTATCTTCATGCTTGACTTCGTCATAAGACAGAGTTTAGGGGTTAGGGGGTAGATACATGATTTGTCTAGCTAGTTTGAATATGTCCAGACCTTGTTTATCAACTTTAATGCTTACTATATGACATATAAGAAGACTATGTGCGCTTTGGTTTTTCATTTTTCTGTTTTTTTATTTTATGCCCATTTGAATCTTGGTCAAATCCTAGAGATTGACTTCATAATACAGAGTTTAGGGTTAGGGGTAGATATACACATGATTTTTCTGGTTTGAATATGTCTAGACCTTGTTTATCAACTTGAGTGTTTACTATATGACATAATTAAGAAGGCTATGTGCTTTGGTTTTTCATTCTTTAGATTTTTTGTCTGAATTTAATTTTATGCCCATTTGAATCTTGGTCAAATCCTAGGTTTGACCAAGATTTAAATAAGTTTAAAACATGGAAATGAAAAGGTAAAGCATCGATCCTTCTTAGTCGCTCTAAAATGAAGCTGAATTTTGGGAGGTTTTTGAAATTTCCATGTTTGAAACCCAAAACCACTTCTCTTCATGCTTGACTTCATAAGACGAAGTTTAGGGTCGATAGGGGGTAGATACATGATTTGTCTGGTTAATTTGGATATATCTAGACCTTGTTTATCAACTTGAATGCTTACGATATGACATAAGAACACTATGTGCTTTTTTTATTTTTTTGTGCCCATTTGAATCTTGGTCAAATCCTAGGTTTGACCAAGATTTAAACAAGTATAGAACATGAAAATGAAAAGGGAAGCCTGTATCCTTCTTACTCACCCTAAAATGAAGTTTTGGGAGGTTTTTGAAATGTCCATGTTTGAAACCCAAAACCACTTCTCTTCATTCTTGACTTCTTAAGACATAGTTTAGGGGTTAGCGGGTAGATACATGATTAGTATGGTTTGAATATGTCTAGACCTTGTTTATCAACTTTAATGCTTACTACATGACATAAGAAGACTATGTGCTTTGGTTTTTCATTTTTCTGTTTTTTTTTGAATTTTCTGCCAATTTTGTTTGACCAAGATTTAGACAAGTTTTACACGTGAAAACGAATAAGTAAGCCTGGATCCTTCTTAGTCACTCCAAAATGTACCAATTGATAGGTGCGTTAACTTTGCTTCATGGAAAAAATAATGTCATGTAAATGAGTTAACTTGGATTTCCTACCCTTGAATCCATAGGAAACTTTGTTCTAATGCACTATAATAATCAACCGAGTTTTTACACCAACAGGTCTGTCACTTACGTGTGGTGCCCATGCGTGAGGTCCCACACTTCAGTGAGCACAAGTCACGTGCAATAGGTACGCAAACTCCCAGCCATTTTCTTTGTCAAGAGAAGACGCATCAGGATGCGTATTGGAAGTCTGTGGGTCCTTCTGGATCCTTCGGTCGTCCCTCTAAAAAAAAACAAATCTCTCTCATTCTCGGCCTCGCTCGACTCGCTCGCTCGCTCGCACCTCCTGCTCACTGACAAACCCTGCACAAAAGTCAACATCATCACCCGAAAAAGGGGAGACACCATAATTCTCTCCCTTCTTCTCTCCTTCCGAGTGATCCCTCTTCCTCCGAGTTTCACTCGACGGGCAAACACACATGTGCTGCATAGTAATAATAAAAAGGTAGAAAAATCGACCTACGAATCTATAATTAAATAGGTTAAACTAGGGTTTTGCCCAGTACTACAGATCAAGGTTCAAAAAATCCAACTACGGGGTTCGAACAACCCCATTTCTAATCCAAGATTTTTTTCGACCTCATCCAATGGCCTCAAACTATAGGCCGGGTTAGCATCTAGTGCAGTATGTGTGAGAATGTATGCACTATGTGTGCTATAACTTGTGTGTCTTTCAAATTTGAACCAAATTTGAATAAGTTTGAAATATTTGAAATGGGGCTTTTGGCTTAAACGTTTGAAACCCAAAACGACTTCTCCTCATGCTAGACTTCATAAGACCGAGTTTAGGGTTAGGGGGTAGATACATGATTTGTCTGGTTTGAATATGTCTAAACCTTGTTTATCAACTTGAATGCTTACTATATGACATAAGAAGACCATGTGCTTTTGTTTTTCATTTTTCTATTTTTTTAAGAATTTTATGCACATTTGATTCTGGTCAAATCCTAGGTTCAACCAAGATTTAAACAAGTTTCAAGCATGAAAATGAAAACGTAATCCAAGATCCTTCTTAATTAGTCACTCTAAAATATATGAAGCTTTTGGGACGTACTTGAAATTTCCATGTTTGAAACCCAAAACCAATTCTCTTCATGATTGACTTCATAAGACAGAGTTTAGGGGTAGGGGTAGATATACACATGATTTTTCTGGTTTGAATATGTCTAGACCTTGTTTATCAACTTGAGTGTTTACTATATGACATAATTAAGAAGGCTATGTGCTTTGGTTTTTCATTCTTTAGATTTTTTGTCTGAATAATTTTTATGCCCATTTGAATCTTGGTCAAATCCTAGGTTTGACCAAGATTTAAATAAGTTTAAAACATGGAAATGAAAAGGTAAAAGCATCGATCCTTCTTAGTCGCTCTAAAATGAAGCTGAATTTTGGGAGGTTTTTGAAATTTCCATGTTTGAAACCTAAAACCACTTATCTTCATGCTTGACTTCGTCATAAGACAGAGTTTAGGGGTTTTAGGGGGTAGATACATGATTTGTCTAGCTAGTTTGAATATGTCTAGACCTTGTTTATCAACTTTAATGCTTACTATATGACATATAAGAAGACTATGTGCGCTTTGGTTTTTCATTTTTCGGTTTTTTTATTTTATGCCCATTTGAATCTTGGTCAAATCCTAGATTTGACCAAGATTTAAACAAGTTTAAAACATGGAAATGAAAAGGTAAGCATCGATCCTTCTTAGTCGCTCTAAAATGAAGCTGAATTTTGGGAGGATTTTGAAATTTCCATGTTTGAAACCCAAAACCACTTCTCTTCATGCTTGACTTCATAAGACGAAGTTTAGGGTCGATAGGGGGTAGATACATGATTTGTCTTGTTTGAATATGTCTAGACCTTGTTTATCAACTTGAATGCTTACTAGCTATATGACATAAGAGGACTATGTGCATTGGTATTTCATTTTTTGATTTTTATGCCCATTTGAGAATCTTGGTAAAATCCTAGGTTTGTTGAGCAAGATTTAAACAAGTTTAACATGTGAAAATGATAAGGTAATTAAGTCTGGATCTTTCTCTTAGTAACTCTAAAATGAAGCTTTTGGGAGGTTCTTGAATTTACCATGTTTGAAACCCAAAACCACCGTACTTCTTTTCATGCTTGACTTCATAAGACAGAGTTTAGGGTTAGGGGTAGATACATGATTTTTCTGGTTTGAATATGTCTAGACCATGTTTATCAACTTGAATGCTTACTATATGACATAAGAAGGCTATGTGCTTTGGTTTTTCATTCTTTCGATTTTTTTCTGAATTTTTATGCCCATTTGAATCTTGGTCAAATCCTAGGTTCGACCAAGATTTAAACAAGTTTAAAACATGACAATGAAAAGGTAATTAATCATGGATCCTTCTTAATTAACCAGCCAGTCTAATTAAAATGAAGCTTTTTGGGAGGTTTTTGAAATTTCCATGTTTGAAACCCAAAACCACACTTCTCTGCTTCATGCTTGACTTCATATATAATTAAGACAAAGTTTAGGGTTAGGGGGTACATGATTTGTCTGGTTTGAATATGTCTAGACCTTGTTTATGAACTTTTGAATGCTTACTATATATATGTATGTGACATAAGAAAACTATGTGCTTTGGTTTTTCATTTTTCTGATTTTTTTGGAATTTTGATGCACATTTGAATCTTGGTCAAATCCTAGGTTTGACCAAGATTTAAACAAGTATAGAACATGGAAATGAAAATGGAAGCATGTATCCTTCTTAGTCACCCTAAAATGAAGTTTTTGGGAGGTTTTTGAAATTTCCATGTTTGAAACCCAAAACCACTTATCTTCATGCTTGACTTCGTCATAAGACAGAGTTTAGGGGTTAGGGGGTAGATACATGATTTGTCTAGCTAGTTTGAATATGTCCAGACCTTGTTTATCAACTTTAATGCTTACTATATGACATATAAGAAGACTATGTGCGCTTTGGTTTTTCATTTTTCTGTTTTTTTATTTTATGCCCATTTGAATCTTGGTCAAATCCTAGAGATTGACTTCATAATACAGAGTTTAGGGTTAGGGGTAGATATACACATGATTTTTCTGGTTTGAATATGTCTAGACCTTGTTTATCAACTTGAGTGTTTACTATATGACATAATTAAGAAGGCTATGTGCTTTGGTTTTTCATTCTTTAGATTTTTTGTCTGAATTTTTATGCCCATTTGAATCTTGGTCAAATCCTAGGTTTGACCAAGATTTAAATAAGTTTAAAACATGGAAATGAAAAGGTAAAGCATCGATCCTTCTTAGTCGCTCTAAAATGAAGCTGAATTTTGGGAGGTTTTTGAAATTTCCATGTTTGAAACCCAAAACCACTTCTCTTCATGCTTGACTTCATAAGACGAAGTTTAGGGTCGATAGGGGGTAGATACATGATTTGTCTGGTTAATTTGGATATATCTAGACCTTGTTTATCAACTTGAATGCTTACGATATGACATAAGAACACTATGTGCTTTTTTTATTTTTTTGTGCCCATTTGAATCTTGGTCAAATCCTAGGTTTGACCAAGATTTAAACAAGTATAGAACATGAAAATGAAAAGGGAAGCCTGTATCCTTCTTACTCACCCTAAAATGAAGTTTTGGGAGGTTTTTGAAATGTCCATGTTTGAAACCCAAAACCACTTCTCTTCATTCTTGACTTCTTAAGACATAGTTTAGGGGTTAGCGGGTAGATACATGATTAGTATGGTTTGAATATGTCTAGACCTTGTTTATCAACTTTAATGCTTACTACATGACATAAGAAGACTATGTGCTTTGGTTTTTCATTTTTCTGTTTTTTTTTGAATTTTCTGCCAATTTTGTTTGACCAAGATTTAGACAAGTTTTACACGTGAAAACGAATAAGTAAGCCTGGATCCTTCTTAGTCACTCCAAAATGTACCAATTGATAGGTGCGTTAACTTTGCTTCATGGAAAAAATAATGTCATGTAAATGAGTTAACTTGGATTTCCTACCCTTGAATCCATAGGAAACTTTGTTCTAATGCACTATAATAATCAACCGAGTTTTTACACCAACAGGTCTGTCACTTACGTGTGGTGCCCATGCGTGAGGTCCCACACTTCAGTGAGCACAAGTCACGTGCAATAGGTACGCAAACTCCCAGCCATTTTCTTTGTCAAGAGAAGACGCATCAGGATGCGTATTGGAAGTCTGTGGGTCCTTCTGGATCCTTCGGTCGTCCCTCTCAAAAAAAAAACAAATCTCTCTCATTCTCGGCCTCGCTCGACTCGCTCGCTCTCGCTCGCACCTCCTGCTCACTGACAAACCCTGCACAAAAGTCAACATCATCACCCGAAAAAGGGGAGACACCATAATTCTCTCCCTTCTTCTCTCCTTCCGAGTGATCCCTCTTCCTCCGAGTTTCACTCGACGGGCAAACACACATGTGCTGCATAGTAATAATAAAAAGGTAGAAAAATCGACCTACGAATCTATAATTAAATAGGTTAAACTAGGGTTTTGCCCAGTACTACAGATCAAGGTTCAAAAAATCCAACTACGGGGTTCGAACAACCCCATTTCTAATCCAAGATTTTTTCGACCTCATCCAATGGCCTCAAACTATAGGCCGGGTTAGCATCTAGTGCAGTATGTGTGAGAATGTATGCACTATGTGTGCTATAACTTTGTTTTTTTTATTTTATGCCCATTTGAATCTTGGTCAAATCCTAGATTTGACCAAGATTTAAACAAGTTTAAAACATGGAAATGAAAAGGTAAGCATCGATCCTTCTTAGTCGCTCTAAAATGAAGCTGAATTTTGGGAGGTTTTTGAAATTTCCATGTTTGAAACCCAAAACCACTTCTCTTCATGCTTGACTTCATAAGACGAAGTTTAGGGTCGATAGGGGGTAGATACATGATTTGTCTTGTTTGAATATGTCTAGACCTTGTTTATCAACTTGAATGCTTACTAGCTATATGACATAAGAGGACTATGTGCATTGGTATTTCATTTTTTGATTTTTATGCCCATTTGAGAATCTTGGTAAAATCCTAGGTTTGTTGAGCAAGATTTAAACAAGTTTAACATGTGAAAATGATAAGGTAATTAAGTCTGGATCTTTCTCTTAGTAACTCTAAAATGAAGCTTTTGGGAGGTTCTTGAATTTACCATGTTTGAAACCCAAAACCACCGTACTTCTTTTCATGCTTGACTTCATAAGACAGAGTTTAGGGTTAGGGGTAGATACATGATTTTTCTGGTTTGAATATGTCTAGACCATGTTTATCAACTTGAATGCTTACTATATGACATAAGAAGGCTATGTGCTTTGGTTTTTCATTCTTTCGATTTTTTCTGAATTTTTATGCCCATTTGAATCTTGGTCAAATCCTAGGTTCGACCAAGATTTAAACAAGTTTAAAACATGACAATGAAAAGGTAATTAATCATGGATCCTTCTTAATTAACCAGCCAGTCTAATTAAAATGAAGCTTTTTGGGAGGTTTTTGAAATTTCCATGTTTGAAACCCAAAACCACACTTCTCTGCTTCATGCTTGACTTCATATATAATTAAGACAAAGTTTAGGGTTAGGGGTACATGATTTGTCTGGTTTGAATATGTCTAGACCTTGTTTATGAACTTGAATGCTTACTATATGACATAAGAAGACTATGTGCTTTGGTTTTTTATTTTATTTATTTTTTATTTTATGCCCATTTGAATATTGGTTAAATCCTAGGTTTGAACAAGATTTAAACAAGTTTAAAACATGAAAATGAAAAGGTAAGCCTGGATCCTTCTTAACTAGTCACTCTAAAATGAAGCTTTAATTTTGGGAGGTTTTTGAAATTTCCATGTTTGAAACCCAAAACCACTTCTCTTCATGCTTGACTTCATAAGACGAAGTTTAGGGTCGATAGGGGGTAGATACATGATTTGTCTGGTTTGAATATGTCTAGACCATGTTTATCAAATCCTAGGTTTGACCAAGATTTAAACAAGTTTAAAACATGAAAATGAAAAGGGAAGCATGTGTCCTTCTTAGTCACTCTAAAATGAAGTTTTTGGGCGGTTTTTGAAATTTCCATGTTTGAAACCCAAAACCACTTCTCTTCATGCTTGACTTCATAAGACATAGTTTAGGGGTTAGGGGTAGATACATGATTTGTATGGTTTGAATATGTCTAGACCATGTTTATCAACTTTAATGCTTACTATATGACATAAGAAGACTATGTGCTTTGGTTTTTCATTTTTCTGATTTTTTTTAGAATTTTGATGCACATTTGAATCTTGGTCAAATCCTAGGTTTGACCAAGATTTAAACAAGTATATATAGAACATGAAAATGAAAAGGGAAGCCTGTATCCTTCTTAGTCACCCTAAAATGAAGTTTTTGGGAGGTTTTTGAAATTTCCATGTTTGAAACCCAAAACCACTTATCTTCATGCTTGAGCAAGATTTGACCAAGATTTAAACAAGTTTAAATCATGAAAATGGAAAGGTAAGCCTGGATCCTTCTTAGTCGCTCTAAAATGAAGCTTTTGGGATGTTCTTGAAATTTCCATGTTTGAAACCCGGCCAAAACGACTTTTCTTCATGCTAGACTTCATAAGATCGACACGGGGTACATATATACATGATTTGTCTGGTTTGGATATATCTAGACCTTGTTTATCAACTTGAATGCTTACGATATGACATAAGAACACTATGTGCTTTTTGTTTTTCATTTTTTGTGCCTATTTGTATCTTGGTCAAATCCTAGGTTTGACCAAGATTTAAACAAGTTTAAAACATGAAAATGAAAAGGGAAACATGTATCCTTCTTAGTCACTCTAAAATGAAGTTTTTGGGAGGTTTTTGAAATTTCCATGTTTGAAACCTAAAACCACTTCTCTTCATGCTTGACTTCATAAGACAGAGTTTAGGGTTAGAGGGGTAGATACATGATTTGTCTTATTTGAATATGTCTAGCTAGACCTTGTTTATCAACTTTTGAATGCTTACTATATATATATGTGACATAAGAAGACTATGTGCTTTTGTTTTTCATTTTTCCGATTTTTTAATTTTATGCCCATTTAAATCTTGGTCAAATCCTAGGTTTGACAATGATTTAAACAAGTTTCAAATATGAAAATGAAAAGGCAAGCATGGATCCTTCTTAGTCACTCTAAAATGAAGCTTTTGATAGGTTTTTGAAATTTCCATATTTGAAACCCAAAACCACTTCTCTTCATGCTTGACTACATAAGACAAAGTTTAGGGTTAGGGGGTAGATACATGATTTTTCTTGTTTGAATATGTCTAGACCCTTGTTTATCAACTTTAATGCTTACTATATGACATAAGAAAACTATGTGCTTTGGTTTTTCATTTTTCTATTTTTTGGAATTTTGATGCACATTTGAATCTTGGTCAAATCCTAGGTTTGACCAAGATTTAAACAAGTATAGAACATGAAAATGAAAAGGGAAGCCTGTATCCTTCTTAGTCACCCTAAAATGAAGTTTTTGGGAGGTTTTCAAAATTTCCATGTTTGAAACCCAAAACCACTTAATCTTCATGCTTGACTTCGTCATAAGATAGAGTTTAGGGGTTAGGGGGTAGATACATGATTTGTCTAGTTTGAATATGTCTAGACCTTGTTTACCAACTTTAATGCTTACTATATGACATATAAGAAGACTATGTGCGCTTTGGTTTTTCATTTTTTCATTTTTTTATTTTATGCCCATTTGAATCTTGGTCAAATCCTAGATTTGACCAAGATTTAAACAAGTTTAAAACATGAAAATGGAAAGGTAAGCCTGGATCCTTCTTAGTCGCTCTAAAATGAAGCTTTTGGGATGATTTTGAAATTTCCATGTTTGAAACCCAAAACCAATTCTCTTCATGCATGCTTGACTTCATAAGACAGAGTTTAGGGTTAGGGGGTTAGATACATTATTTGTCTAGTTTGAATATGTCTAGACTTTGTATATCAACTTGAATATATTATTGTACCATGTCTCCACACAGCCCAAAATGCACATATTTTCAAAAGTTTTCATGCATGAGTACTTGTAACTAGTAAAAATAGAAAGTAAAAATAGGAACCCCATGTATGAAGGATACTAAAAAGAACTCTTTCACATTTTTTTGGTATAGATTATGAGTTTGCTTGGCTTCATACACAAGTGAGTACATGTCATGCAAAAATTAACACGAAATTTAGTTATCATGACCCATTTTTGGCAGGCATTGTGCATATCGCCTTGAGAAACATCTTTGCGAGCTAGTGTATTAAACGTTTATTCACATATAATGGATTTTTTACTTTATTAGTGCACACAATGACAGAATCGGCCAAATGTGTATGATTTTTGTGAAGGTGCTAGAAAAACAAGATGCACTACGATGAAGCATGAAAGGAGGCAAGGGGAGGGATAGTGAAGAGGTGGGAGAGACCGAGAGATGAACCGCAAGGTAATTAAAAAATTGGGGCCAAAACGATTCCAACTTCCTAGGCATTGACCAACTTTGCCCCTCTTAACCCAACGTGGCAGTGAACCCGTATAAGCAACAACTTCCTCTTACTCCGCTTCTCCGAAATGGTAAGAGAACCTCTCCAGCTTAAGTGACCAATCGACATATCTATGGCCTTCCGACTTGGCTCTGGTCGCCGCGCGCGTAGTCCTACCACCGACGAGGAAGCGGAGCATCAGCGCCGCCTTCGCTTCGTCCATCGCGCACCAAGGCATAACCCGCCCGCTCTGCACTGGCCGGTTGTTCAGCCCGCGGCGGCGGCGCTGGCCGTGGAGCCCCTCGCCAGCCGCTTCCCGTGCGGGCCGATGGATGCAGAGGCAGGGATCTCCCACGCAACCCCGCATGCGACGCCCGCTCGGCCCTGGCCGGCTTTTCCGCCCGCGCATGCCGCATGGTTTTCTTTGCCAGCAGGTGAGATCCCCTTCCCGGCCGGCGCGAACGATGCGGAGGCAGGGAGCTCCCGTGGCCAGCCGCCTAATCCGACCGCACTTCAGGCGGTGCCGGCCGTGGAGCCAGGCCGTTCTTTCGAAGCGCATCACGGCGACGCCCTTTGCAGGAGCAACACCGCCAAGGAGCTCGTATATAACGTGATGTTCCCGGCACTCTATAGATGCCGGGATGCTCTGCAAGCTTTCGTGCAGGCTAAGAATGCGGCGGCTGCAAATCCCAGGGACGCAGCATTGCAGCGGCGCGCCGATGAGGCTAAGGTGGCGCACGCTTTCCACCAGGCGTGCCTCGACAGGCTTAACATCCAGCACGGCTTCGTGCAACCGCCAAACGCCGCTCCAGCTAAGATCCAAAAATACTCCGGTGAGCATATCACTCCGGAGTAGAACAATCCAATTTCTAGTAGTACTGTAGGAGTACTTTATTAGTGCACAAACCTGGCGAAATTAAAGGTGTGTTCTTTGTGTGTGATGTAAATCTAAAAATTTGAAGGTTCTAGCAAAAACATTTCTTCACAAATATTCGATGTGTTTGCTTGGCCTTATCTATATATCCGGTGAGCATATATGGATGCCAAATCCTTTACAAACTTTATATTTTTTAAGTGATCGATGTGCATGCATCTATCTCGCCATGGTAAATTAATGAAACAAGTTGCATATTTGCCAGAATTCCAAACTTCGTGAGCAGTATAGAGATCGAGACCTTAATTAATTATTATGAGTAGGATGCATGCATGCATGGCCATTTTCTAGGGTTTTAAAGGATACTAGAGCTTTTCTAGGTTAATTTGCAACTATATGTATATTTGTTTTCTAGTTCTGGGCTGATCATTAAACTCAACATTGAGTTGTAGATTATGTGAAATTAGTACATGCCATAAAATATAGTAATTTTTTATGTACCCTACGAGGCAGTACGTGTGGTGTACCCTTAATTATTAATTGGTAGACATGTACCGTTGGCATGTTTGAAGAAAATTTGAATTTGGAAGAAGTTTTTAAAGTAAAATTAACGCAAGCACAAAATCATGTGTGATGGTGAAATTTCTTGAACAAATTAATACAAACCTAGTAATATGAGTTTGTTTGGCTTTCTGCCCACAAGTGAGTATTGTGCGCATGTACTTTGATGCAAAATCCCGCCATACAAAACTTTTTAGTTATCATATGACCTCAAGTTTGGAAGAGATCGTATTTTAAGCAACTTCACAAACAAGAGATTCTAACAATTATATGCATGCATGAAAGAATGATTTCCCTTTTTTATTACTGTACAAAAATGGCTAGATGTGTGTTAATTGTGAAGGAGGGCTACCAAATTTTAACAGTTGCACATTATTGTCATAATTCCACCTTTTGGAAGCAGTAGGGTAGACATGCTTTCCGCTTGGTAGGATGTGTTAGTGCCATCAATTTTGTAGATATAGGTTCAAGGATTTGTTCATCTTAATCTGCAACTATATATGGATTTTTAAGCTTTTGCCTAGTAATTAAACTCATAATTGAAATAATGTAGGTTATTTAACTACATACATGCCATAAATTCTGACAGGAAATACTTGGACGTGCCTTGCGAGGGTGGTAACAAACAAGAACACAATGACCAAACTTCAAATGCCAATCCACCCACCAAGCTATACGATTGGCATGTACAATCGATCGACTCCTTCTAATCAAATTTGAATACAATAGAAGAAGTTTTAAAAAATTTCAAAATGAGATCAACTTGTGCATTGAGTCATCCTTTGTTATTTATTTGCTTGTAAAAATAGAAACATAGGCATATGAATGTATTCGAAACACTTCACTTTTCAACGGGGAAGGGACCCGAAGGTCCCAGAAAAACAAAAAAAAGATTACAATAGTAGTACTCCTTTGAGAAGGTAGTAGAAGAAGGATCCTCGAAGAGCCAAATGCTTTTATTATCCACAGCTGTTCGGCTCTTTTCCTTCTCGTGTAAGCTATCGCGCAATGATTATACTAATGGTCGGATGGTAGTACAACCATTTTCGCAAACTTCTGCGCCCTTCGTCATGTCAGCATCGTATCCCAGTGTGCAAGCAGTCTGCTCGAATGAAATACTCCTAAGTACGTACGGTATTCCCTCCAAAGACACACCACACGGTATTCCCTCCAAAGACGCACCGTCGCCCCGATCTGCTCGAATGAAATACTCCAAAATACTTCTGCGCCCTTCGTCATGTCAGCATCGTATCCCAGTGTGCAAGCAGTCTCCTATGAAATGGAGACGACATTTTGTTGAAAAGTGTCGGTGCATGCTATATACCACACTAGTATGAGAGTTTTTACAGCATTATTCCGATTTCCACAGAATGCATTAAATTTGGACGCGATGCCACACTGACAAGAGTGGTTTAAACAAGGCCATTATTTTTATTATGTTATAGTATTACTACAATACTCCAAGGTAGCACTAGTAGCCTTCGGTTGTACTCTGCCGGTCGCGCTGCCTCATTCGACCAGACTTTATTCTTCTTCTCATATATATATATACAAAATACTGTCTGCCGAGGTTCGATGACCGCACCGTCGCCCCTCTCCGCGCCGCCGTCTTGGGCCGCGCCACCATTCTCCCCGCCGAGTTCTCCCCCGTCCCCGACGCACCACCGTCAAGCACCACCGGACCGATCTTCGCAGGTATGTACATCTCCAACCTCCGGCGAGTACAGAGGTTCATCGGTCATTGTGTTCGATATAACCTTAATTTGGGGATTGCAATGTGAGTAACTTACTGGGTTTTCTAGGAAATGAAAACGGCGTCGCTCGATGCCTACACTGCGTCGGCGGATACATGGAAAGCGGAGACGGATGCTCTGCATGCATCGGCGGAGACATGTAAAGCGGATGCGGATGCGGATGCGGAGGCAAAGGCGAAGGCGGTGGCTAGGACGGGCCCGGGCGCTGTGGCGCTGGCAAATGCTCGTATCGAAGCTGCATTTTGTTGGAAAGTCTTGGCGCGTGCTTCGAGAGTTTTGGCGGCGCAGCCGGGAGAACCGTCGGAGGCTTCGAAGCTGGCTGCTTTGAACGCGTCGAGAGCTTGGATGGTGACTTCATCTAAGGCGGCGCTTGTTGCATTTGATCGTGACTCGTCAACCCCTTTGTAAGTTCTACCTTCCCCAACTGCAATGAGGTTAGATCTGGTGGATTGGGTTTTTTGCCCAAACCAGACGTGATGATGCATTGAGATGTTTTTGTATTTTTGATGATGCATTCTGCTTCTTTTGTAATTTGGGTGATTCATTATGCTTTTTAGGTAGTAATTTTTCTGATGCACTCACCTCTTCAGGAATTTTTCATGGTTTTTTTTGTTTTTTTTTTCTGTCAACCTAGCTAATGCTCTCTGCTGTTTAGCCAAAAGTTGGATGATGCATTGTACCGTTTACATATATTTTACTCTGATGATGCATTTTGCTCTTTTAGCCTTTTAGGTAATTTTTCTGATTCCTTGAACAGTGTGGGAAATTTCGATGAAGAATTTTGCTGTCAACTTAGATGATGTATTGTGCTGTTTACATTTTATTACCTATATCAAAGCTAACCCCATCTGATGTTACCACAGCGTTTTGGGTCCTGTAGAGGTCTCTTTTTCCTCCAATCGTGTTGACACGTTAGCAATTATTACTGTATATGCGAGATTGCCTTCCGTTGGTGCGTCCTATTTTTGTGGTGTTTTTTTTTTGCAAATTAAGGGCTTCATTGATTATGCAACAGGATTACAATTGCATTGTCCTGTTTACAATATTTTGATTTTGCTGATGCATTGTGCTGTTCACATTATTTTGATTTTGCTGATGCATTGTCCTGTTTACATTATTTTGATTTTGCTGATGCATTGTGCTGTTTACACTATTTTGATTTTGCTGATGCACCATGCAGTTTAGGAAACTTTGATCTGCTTAGTCAAATTAGATGTTGCATTTTGTTTTAAAAAATAGATGATGCAGTGTGCTGTTTACATAATTTTGACGATGCATCGTGCGATTTGCATAATCCTACCAGCTTCAGTCGAAGGACACCCACAACAATCAACGATCTGCCTGGAGATGTAGTCTCTCAGATTCTTGTCAGGCTTCCTCCCCATCCAACCTGCTTACTAGCTGCATCAGGCACCAAGAAAGCATGGAGGCAATGTATGGGAAGCAATTATTTCAGAAAGCTAACTGTGTCACACAACGGAGGAAACCCGTTGCTAGGGTTTTTCACCAACAACTCCGAGGACAATCGATTCATCACAGAGCATGATCTTCACCCGGCCATCTTGAAGATGCTGGCAATCCCGTCTCAAGTGAACGGTCCCAAAATCTATGTCCTGGGATGCCGCGATGGTATGGTGCTACTCCATTCTAATGTATCCAGTGGGTATATATCAGTCTGGGATCCAATTAGGCAAGTTCTCACAGCGATACCAGAACCACCATTGTGGCGCAATCACACAATTGAAAGCAGCGGCTCAATTCTCTGTTCGAGAAACAACTCTGAACCGTTTACACATTGTGGCAAGTTCTCGGTTGTTTGGATAACAACTAAACGTTACGATGCACAGGCTCATATCTACTCACCAGATTCAAAAGAATGGGAGTTTCTAGCTCGATCAACTCCGATGCTGTCAGAGATTGACCGTAGACCGGCAACTCTCATAGGGGGTATTTTGTACTGGCCAACGAAGTCTAGATATATCATTGAGCTTGACCATGCAAAGAAGGCTCTGAAATATATTCAGTGCCCTCATGAGACGCATGATATATTCATGCTTAACATTCACATCTTCAAGGGACATAATGGAGATGTTGCCCTTGCTGTTATAAGAGACTTCACCCTACAAACATGGGCCAGTACAAGATCATCAACAGGCGATCACGAGTCATGGACATGTCATATAAATTTTGAATTGGATACTTTTTTTGGCCTTGACACATCATTTCCATACAATTGGAAACATGCAGTAAGGTTACTCTGCGTATTTGAGGACAAAAATGAGCTGGTTGTACGGGCAAAGGAGGGAGTATTCCAATTAGATATGAGCAACTGGCAGTGGAGAAAGTACAATTCTGCTAGACGTTGGTGCACTTTACATCCCTACTCAGTTAGACCGGGTTAGTCATTCATATGTAACCTTTGCATTCATTTACATATGACTTTTGCTGATCAATTTGTTCATTTCCTGACAGTAACCGACCTGATCCAGAGTGCAACATCAAGGACACGAAAAAGAACGCGCTGTCAGGAACCCATCTAATTCAAAGTTCAACATCCATAAGAGAAAAGGAAGTCGCATATGAAGGAGCAAGGCTTGTTTGGGCAAGAAGTGATAGCCCAGCTTTTGTTTGGTCTGATGTCTTTTAGTTTTCGTTCTGGTGGAAATGTCGCTGCACCATTTGTTTGTACTGCAGCTCCATAGTGCTAGCTGCTAGTACGTTGGCGCTGTCCTACGTCTGCTTGTTTTGGGGGCATAAATATGCCACGAAACCTTTGTTTTATGTGATCAAACGGTCATCTCTGCATGTATATGTTCGGGTTCTGATGAAACCTTTTTTGTGATCTGTACATATATTTGAGTCAGTCTGTGTTTTGTTTTATGATGGGCAGGAGTATTTGTTTTACTACACCATTGTTTATCCGAATTGTATTACTCACTCTATTCAAAAAGTTAGCGGCTCACCTTTTTCCTTCAAGATACGGATGTATCTACACACTAAAAACATATATAGATGAAACCATCTTCAGACAAAGTTTAGTCACTTATGTATGGACGGGGGTAGTATTATTTATGTTGTGCTCCCAAACAAGCAGACATCGGACAGCGCCTGTTTAAAGTTCATATGTGTAATCTTATTCCCTTTGGAAGTTAAGCATTAAACTCTACTAGTACAACCGTGGTGGTCTTGTGATGTAGTACTCTTTTGATGCATTTGTGATGTAGTAGTACAGTACTTTTTTTTGAACTGGTATAGTACTATCTAAGAAGAGTACTCCCTCCGATTCACATTCATTTTACACCAAGAAATATGGATCGGAGCGAGGGAGTAAATTAAACATGGCATCTCGTGCATGAAGCTTGACAGATCGATCAGGTTGGCTAGAATGGCAATACAATGCTCCTCATTAGGCAAATGCATGCCATGTACGATAGTATATACATCCAGTAAAGAAGTCTATACTGACATAAAAAAGACTACATTGGGGATGAGAGTCAATTGGGGAATCTACAATACATAAAATCTTGCTCGTAGCTGATTTTGGCTAAGAGGGTTTTACTCACATTACACGTGCCACTTTCCTTGTCTGCAAAACAAGTTCCAATAAAGGAAGAGGAAAGAAGAGGACATTGTGGGCGAGATTGAACACCTTTTTATGTGTTAAGCTGAGGCCTTGTTTAGCTGAGGATTTCGACTTAGGCCTAACAGCTCAGCACACCCAGAAATAAATTTCCTTGCGTGCACCACTGTCAGCAAAAATAACAAAATTAGCACGCAAGATTAAGAACGAAGTGAATTTAAGTAACTTGGTTAGCTTTTCAAGCAATATATTCAGAGAAAGAGCACACATGTCCGGCTAGAAATAATCGTAAGAGAAGAACAATAAATCTAAGGCATCCCACTTCATATGCAGAAGGGACGCGACAGCGCATGGATTCATACCTTGAGTCGACTCTGGCTCGTAGAAGGGCGGTCGCGCCTCGAGGATGCCGGCGACGTCTCCACCTCGATCTCACATGTGACTGCTTCTCGGTGGGCGGTGCGCCACGCCATGTAGAAGATCTATCAAAAGAGGAGAGCCCGATGACGCTACCGACGCCTCAACCTTGATAGCACCGGCTTGTTGCTCCGCACCGAGATGCGCCACGTGCAAGATTTAGCGGATGCGCCAATTTTAGAGATATGTCATGATCGTTGTAACAAATTTCAACATGATGATGATTTGATCATGCACTCGGCCTTGAACATAAGTACTAGTACAGTCTCACAATTTTTTTATCATTATACTTTGCGAGATTTAGCGGATGCGCCAAATTCAGAGATAGATCATGATCATGGTAACACAATTTTCAATGTAATGATGATTTGATGTTGCACTAGACCTTGAACATAAGTACTAGTACGGTCTCACAATTTTGTATCATTATACTTTGCAACTTTTAGCGGATGCGCCCATTTTCAGAGGATCATGGTAACAAATTTTCAACGTGATGATGATTTGATGTTGCATTCGACCTTGAACAGAAGTACTACTACTGTCTTACAATTTCTTTATCATTATACTTTGCAAGATTTAGCAGATGCGCCAAATTCAGAGATAGATCATGATCATGGTAACAAATTTTCAACGTGATGATGATTTGATGTTGCACTCGAACTTGAACAGAAGTACTAGTACAGTCTCACAATTTTTTTATCATTATACTTTGCGAGATTTAGCGGATGCGCCAAATTCAGAGATAGATCGTGATCATGGTAACACACTTTTCAATGTAATGATGATTTGATGTTGCACTCGACCTTGAACATAAGTACTAGTACGGTCTCACAATTTTGTATCATTATACTTTGCAAGTTTTAGCGGATGCGCCCATTTTCAGAGGTAGATCATGATCATGGTAACAAATTTTCAACGTGATGATGATTTGATGTTGCACTCGAACTTGAACAGAAGTACTAGTATGGTCTCACAATTTTTATTATAATTATACTTTGAAAGATATAGCGGATGCGCCAATTTCAGAGATAGATCATGATCATGGTAACAAATTTTCAACGTGATGATGATTTGATGTTGCACTCGGCCTAGAATAGAAGTACTAGTACGGTCTCACAATTTTTTTTATCATTATACTTTGATATAGCGGATACGCTAATTTCAGAGATAGATCATGACCATGGTAGTGACCAATATTCAAGATGATGATGATTTGATTTTGCACTCGGCCTTGAACAGAGGTACTAGTACGGTCTCACAATTTTTTATCATTATACTTGGACGGTGGCCAAATTCAAAATCTCATAGCGGCAAAACTTCCCGCCCACAAAATACAAAAATTTCACACGCTTCCAAATTCCCATTCTACCCCTGTGGAGATGGCAGCAAAGTCGGTTGGTGGGGGGGTCTGCCCGTCATTTTTTGGATCACCACCTCCCTAGCCCGGAAACCCTCCCAAAAAAAATTCATTTCCCTCAGACCACCCACCGGAACTTCCCAAGTCCCTCTCTCCCACCTCCACGACCACCGCACCGGAACATCCCCGCCGGACTTCCCTGGCCTACCCGAGGCCTCGCGATCCTCGTCATCCGGCTGCCTGCCGGAGCCGCTTCATCGACGCCGTCATCAACCGGACCGGATCATCCCCGCCGAACCTCGAAACCATATGCTCATCCAGCAGTCTACCGCAGTCGCTTCAGCTGCGGTATCGTCCACCCCGCCGGAGCCGCTTCGCCGGATCCGTCGTCCACCGCATCGGATCTTGCTCACCGACACCGCTGTGCATGAACCGGATCTGCTTCACCGGCGCAGTGCATGATCTAAACTCTTCTACTGTCGCTTTTCTATTGCTTGCCTGCAAGTTCTTGTTTAATCTTGGGGGAACCTGTTTGTGCTAACGACGCGCCGTTACGTTTTTGCAGATGAGATGAGTAACCATGAAGTGTAATGGCCGTCTCTCCAACCCCAAGTAGCACATGTAGCGTACTTCATCACCGGATCTATCAACCCCAGGAAGATCTGCTGTGACTCCCACAGAGTGCTTCTCCTAATGTAAGTCCCTTGTTTTAGCGCCATGTTCTGGGTTCAGATTCTTGTTTGTCTGAAGCTCTTTTAGTTCATTCCTAGCTATGACCGTAACACGTTGCTATTTTCTACTTCATTGCTAACTTTAAGCGATTGAACATTTTGGTTTGCATTCCCTGCTCTGTAGATGTAGCCATCATAACTTCTATCTTGCTCAGTCGTTGTTACAAAAATTATAGGTATTATAGTAACATCCTGCTATTATTTAGTTCATGGCCAATTTTAAGTAATTGCACATGTTGGTTCGCATTCCCTGCTCTATAGCTTTTGGCATCGTAACTTCTATATTTGGTTTACATTCCCTGCTCTGTAGATCTAGCCATCATAACTTTATCTTGCTCAGTCGTTGTTACAAAAATTATGGCCTGCTACTATGTTGTTTGTGCCAATTTTTTACTCCATGAACATGTTGGCTTGCATTCCCTGTACTACAGGTGATGCCATTGTTTTGTATCTAGTTCATTGTAAGCTAACAAAGTAAGGACTTAGTTTGGCATGCTATCACTCTGCTATCTAGCCTGTAGTACAAATAAACTTGTCATACTACTAGATAATAATTTTGCGTGCCATCTTGTTCTTCAAAAGCTGCATTATTGACTTGTTTCTCTGACTTGGCATGACGCTCACATATGGAAAGCTGAACATATTGGTTTGCATTCCCTCTTATACAAGTTCACAGGTGATCCCACTATATTCTGTATCTGGTCCATCCTAAGCTCCAGCATTAACTATCCTCTATGTGTTGCTCATTACAAGTTTATATCCCGAAACATCTTGATTTGCATCCCCTTCACTATAAGTTCAGGAGTATTATTTAGTTCACGGCCAAAATGAAGTAATTGCACTTGGCACATGTTGGTTCACATTCCCTCCTCTTTAGCTTTTGCCATCGTAACTTCTATTTTTGGTTTACATTCCCTGCTCTGTAGATGTAGCCATCATAACTTCATCTTGCTCAGTCGTTGTTACAAAATTTATAGCCTGCTACTATGTTGTTCATGCCAATTTTGTACTCCCTGAACATGTTGGTTTGCATGGGACTCGACAGTAGTAAGTCTGCTGTTTCATTCTAACATGCTCTGTTATATTGGTTGTTGGTATGCGGCATGCACTCTTTGTTTGCTTATTGTGCGCATTACAATGATCTTGTTATAACGACGAAATGATGAGTTCCAAATTCTTTGCCAAACAATATTGTAGTGTCTTTGCCTTTCCATTGTTGCTGTCTTAACTTGTAATGTCTTTGTTTCAGATATAGGTGCTGCATGGACAACTTAAAAGATTGCCGGATCGCTTCATTGTATTGCTAGGTTTAATTACCATTCAATTTCTCTGGGTTCTGTAATATTTTTTCAATGCCTTGCAGCTGATGTAATATTTAGTTAGTTTTTATAGTTCTTTCGCGCATTTTTTCTTTGGTGCTTGTGGTAAGTGAGGCTATCCGACAGAAATCAATGCTGCGTAAATATTCTCAGTATCTAAATCACGAATTCCCATCCCTTAAACGGCCCAATTAAGCTAAATCACATATGTGCCTGCCCGCAAAATCCCAAAGCGCATATTATGCCGGCATATAAACAGCAACTAAACGGGCTGGCCCACTTACTTATTGGGCCAGCCCATTTGATTTACGGTGGACCCCACACTATAATTGGGCTGGCCCACTTGCTTTAAGGAGGACCCCACCCACAACTGGGCCGGCCCACTAATTAGTTGGGCCGCCCATTTGCTTTTGTGGTGGACCCCACATACTAAATGGGCCGGCCCTTTAAAATGAAAGTGGGACCCACATGTGTTTTTGGACCGGCCCACTATCTTGTTGGGCCGGCCCACTTGCTATATGGTGGACCCCACATACTCATTGGGCCGGCCCTTTAACAGGAAAGTGGGGCCCACCTTGCTTTTGGCCCGGCCCACTATCTTGTCGGGCCAGCCCACTTGCTATATGGTGGACCCCACATATCAAATGGGCCGGATTAACAGGAATGTGGGACCCACGTGTTTTTGGCCCGCCCATTATCTTGGTGGGCCAGCCCACTTGCTATATGGTGGACCCCACATACTAAATGGGCCGGCCCTTTAACAGGAAGGTGGGTCCCACTGTTTTTGGCCCGGCCCACTATCTTGTTGGGCCGGCCCACTTGCTATATGGTGGACCCCACATACTAAATGGGCCGACCCTTTAACGGAAAGTGGGACCCACCTGTGTTTTTGGCCCGGCCCACTAGCTTGTTGGGCCGGCCCACTTGCTATATGGTGGACCCTACACACTAAATGGGCCGGCCTTTTAACAGGAAAGTGGGACCCACTGTGTTTTGGCCCACTTGCTTCTTGGGCGGCCCATTGCTGTAAGGTGGACCCCACATGTTAAATGGGCCGGCCCATTTAAGTTTTGACCAGTCAACATTAGAGGTTAGGCCCGGCCCACGTAACTAATGGACCAGCCCAGCTATATAGTTGACCGGTCAAACTATGTCATCTGGCCCGGCCCGCTTAAGACGTGGCAGGCCTCGTGTGGGCCTACCATCTACCACGGGGTTTCAGCCGGTTAACGCCGTTAACTGGCAGTTAACGGCGTCTGCCACGTGTCAGTTTGCATGACGTCAGCAGTCAACGGGCTCCCGAAAACACTTCCGCAACGGTCCGATTTTCCGTGGCGGAAGGGCGCCCAAGCGCGACGGACCGAAAAAATCGTCGTTGGACTTTGCCTGACGCAGTTTCGACAACGGAACCCATATCGTCGGGTTAGGCCCATAGGCGACGAAAAATGCCCCTTAGTTGACGATTTTGGGACGTTGTCTATCAGAACTTTTCTTGTAGTGCCCAGGGGTGCCTCGCGGTCCTCTAATTAAATTAAATGTGCCATGCATTAACCCTAAACCATATATATGTAACTAACCCTAGCTAATCAACCCTACTTAATTAAAACACATAACCCTAAACTATACTAGCTAGCTATAACCCGATCTAATAAAAACATGCTCTATATATAGCAGCTAGCTAGCAAACCATAGATTAACACCAATTAAAATATACATGGCCTATATCGATCATGTTGTATAACATATCCCTGAGATTCATTAATTAATTATATAATTATCGTGATAAATTAATTAACTTGAATTTTGACAAGTTCTCTCGAATGAAAACACATTTGATTAAGTTGCCTCATAATATATATATATAATTAGTGTGCATGCATGGCCTACAATGCATTCGTGCATATATTTTAATGTATATTTGAACATATATATTCTTGGGGATTTCAATCTCGATCTCTCTCTCTCGATCATCTATATATCGTTGGTGGCCCAAAAAACACACATATATACGCATGCACTTTATGCGTAAAGGCGCGGGTGCCTCTAATAATGTGTGTGCGCACTCGATCGATGATCCCTAAACCTTAAACAACCCCTAAAACCTTAAATCCCTAATCCCTAATAATCCCTAATCCCTAAACCCTAAACACCCTAAACACTAATTAAACCCTAAACCCTAGACCCTAAACACCCTAAACTAAACCCTAGACCCTAGCTAAACACCCTAAACACTAAACCCTAAACCCTAAACCCTAGCTAACCCTAAACCCTAATTAAACCCTATATATAGGCCAACGACACTTAATTGTGCATCAAGCAGGCCAGGGGTGCCTAGCTCGCGGTCCTCTAGTTAAATTAAATGTGCCATGCATTAACCCTAAACCATATATATAACTAACCCCTAGCTAATCAAACCCTAGTTCATTAAAACACATAACCCTAAACTATACTAGCTAGATATAACCCGATCTAATAAAAACATGCTCGATCTATATATAGCAGCTAGCTAGCAAATTAAACGGTAGATTAACACCAATTAATATATACGACATGGCCTATATCGATCATATGTTGTATAACATCTCCCTGAGATTCATTAATTAATTATATAATTATCGATGATAAATTAATTAACTTGAATTTTGACAAGTTCTCTCGAATGAAAACACATTTGATTAAGTTTCCTCATAATATATATATAATTAGTGTGCATGCATGGCCTACCATGCATGCATTCGTGCATATATTTTAATATATATTTGAACATATTCTTGGGGATTTCAATCTCTCTCTCTCTCTCTCGATCATCTATATATCGTTGTTGGCCAAAAAAACACACACATATACACATGCACTTTATGCGCAAAGGCGCGTGTGCCTCTAATAATGTGTGTGTGCGCACTCGATCGATGATCCATAAACCTTAAACCCTAAATAAACCCTAATCCCTAATCCCTAAACCCCTAAACACCATAAACATTAAACCCTAGACCCTAGACCCTAAACCCTAACCTCCTAACCCTAAACCCTAAACCCTAATTAAACCCTATATATAGGCCAATGACACTTAATTGTGCATCAAGCAGGCCAGGGGTGCCTTAGCTCGCGGTCCTCTAATTAAATTAAATGTGCCATGCATATATATATGTGTTTAATTTGGGGATTTCAATCGCTCTCTCGTATGTAGCTCTCTCTCTACCTCTCTCTCTCTCTCTCTCTCTCTCTCGTTAATTGGTGGCCAACAACACACACATGCACTTTGTGCGCAAAGGCATGCGCCTCTAATAATGTGTGCGCAGTCGATCAATCTAGTTTTGATTAATCATAGCACACAAATAAAGAAGTTGTATTTGAATCCACACAACCTAATCTAAAACACATAACCCCTAACATGGCCTAATTAATTAACCCCTTCTCTCTACCTAATTAGTGGAAATTGCACAAAATCAAAAGGGGTCCCTCACTAATTGTGCATATCTGCTAGATTGTGATAAACTTTTGCCCCATATATATTTGGTGGATGGGTGCATCTTGGCATGTAAAACAATTAGTGTTTGCAAATGGCGTTGTCAAAATTTATGTACAAATGATTTCTTTCCATCCAAAGTGCATAAAATGGGAGTTTTAATGAAGAAAGTACAAATAAAACAGCTCAACATGCTTCCACACCCCGATTTCCACACGAAGTAGAGCATATTTAAAGGATAATTCCAGAGTTTTACTATTTTTCAAGCAACTTTGCTAATTTTCCCCCACTCACATGACTTTATGTCGATTTAACGAAAATATGGCGAATTTAAACTACATGGGCGGGATAGTTTGAATTGTGCGCGCGGCAAAGGGAACCGCCTATTCCTCAACCTTGTGCACGGCAAATTACACACGCAACTCCATTAAACGCCACCTACCGACCTTAATTATCACCCCGGCGGCCCGGCCGCATGACCCCCCACCCACCCCTACACAACTTATCCCCGTCCGTGCGAAGAGCTTCCCCTCCCCGTCCCGTCCGTGCGAAGAAGAAGCTTCCCCTCCCCGTCGTTCTTCTCGAGACGCACCGGCGGTCAAGTTGATCCACGGTAGGGCTGCTATCTCTAGCTCAATCATGTATCGGGCAAGACGGCCTAACGATTTATATTTTCTTGATGCTGCTAAAAAAATCGTCAGTATGCTCGAACTAATTGGCACTTTATAGTTTTCCGCTCGATTTGTCATCGATCAATTTGTTCATTTGCGTGGGCATATAGAGTCAGTTCTGCACTCGATCCGTTAATTTGCTGAAATGCCATGGCAGAGTTTTGTACACGATCTGTTTGCTAAAATGTCGATGGGCATTTTTTGTTTTGTACTCGACATGATTGCTGAAATGCATAATCATGTAGTATAGTTTTGTACTCGATGGATATACATTTCCTACTTCGCCTTAAATTAATCACCAACCACTGTATCTCATAATTAAACAGATGGACAGAACTTGGATACTGCATGGACACTTATGTTCCCCTTCATATATAAATGGTGTTCAACCCTTTATGGGGTTTATTAGAGCTCATGAAGGTCACAACCTGGACGTGTATTGCCCGCGCTGCACATGTATGAATGGTGAGAAGAGGCCTCACCCTGTAGTGGCAGATCATTTACACATTTTTGGGATGGACCGCACATATGTTAGGCGGGTTTAGCATGGTGAACCATATGATGATCCTTTAGCAGGAGAAGCAGATCTTGCTCACACTGTATGTGTGCTGGCATATGTAGTTAATTATTTATATTGATGCTGCCGCTGTTTCAATCAATAGTTTGCATTGCTGTGCAAGGTTCTGTACTCAAATTTAACTTGTTGCAGATGGATGGACGGGAAGGAGAGAAAAAGCGCTTGCTTCAGGAAACGGGTTTCAGCTCTGGGACATGTGCTGTGCCAGATGAGAAGGTAAATATGTAAAACGGCATTTGTTCAGGTTGCATCCCTTAGATGTTTGTCTAATCGGTTGATGTACTAATTGCAGAAGCATAGAGTTGAAAAGGTCTCTCAGTTTGATGGGAGATTTGAAGATGAATCTCAGTTTGATGCACCTGTGGATGGTACTGATGACGAGCCTTTCATAGACGAAGGTCCTGCACCTGAGATTATCCAGCCTACAGAAGGAGGCCGTGGACCGAGTACACAGCTTTGCGTTGAAGAGGATGCACACCCGGAGATCATCAGGGGCGTCCCGGTAGTCTCAGGACCACCCAGCCCTGATGCAAAATGTTGAGCTACTTTATGATTCGTACTCTTATGTTCTGGTGCTGTAGTATGTTATGATTTGTACGCCTTTGGCGCTAGATTAAGCATTCAGTGGATGATCGCGTTGCAAAATTCGACACCCACACAATCAGTTCATCGTATGAGTAGTAGCACAATTACTTCTACAGCGATTCCTGCCAGCGCATTAGTTGGTAGCATGAAACACTTTCAGGTACTCCCCTCTGATTCATATTAATTGACTCAATTCTGTCTAGATATGGATGTATCTAGATGCATTTGTTAACTAGACTAACAAACTTGAGTCAGTTAATATGAATCCGTGTAAACCGCCCAAGTCCTCGAGCAGCTAGTTTATTGACTCTGGACTCCAAGCCTCTCGCGGCAAGCCATCGACGAAGCTTTGACCAGATCTTGGCCCGCAATTTTTTTTGTGTGGCGAATAGCAAAGCTTTGACCAGTTCCTCTCGGGATACAGCACGCCGGTGAGCTTGCACGGTTGCCATGAGCACTTTCCGGCGGAACTTCCTCTTCAGCGCCCTCAAGCCGCTGCTGCGAGACAGCACGCAGTGCCTCGAGGTGGACGGAATTCTGGATCTCAGGGCGGGTGGTCCGCATCGTCCGGGAACGATCTCCAGCGGGTTAACGAGGACATGCATGGCGGCCAGGGGATTTGTTTTTTTTTTTTTTGGTTTGAGCTTGGGATTTGGGGTTTTTTCGGATAGGGGAGGAGGAACCGAGGAAGAGGAAGGAACAGCCGCGTGCTTGGCGCGTGGCGGTGTGCTTGAATTTCGAATTTTTGTGAAATGTTTCATTTCCCCGCTACAATTCGGGGGTTTCTTGACGCGCCAATGCGTCCCGCCGGGCAGCTTCAAGTGAATTTGGGGTGCCACACTATGGGCCCTAGTTTCAGTGAGACATGTAATGACTAGTCACATCAGTAAGTTCACTGTGTAATAAAATATGTTACCCCTCCCCTTTATGTAGCACCCCTTCTCTCCCGATCGAGTGCCGATTGCCGACGGATGCAAGCCGCTAGCTCGATCCCCTCCTTTCGCCTCCACCGTCCAGGCATCCAGCTTGGAGGGGCAAGCTGCATCTAGACCAAGCGGATTAGGTAGGACTAGTAATGTTCTCTCCTTTCTCGAGATCGGTTCTTTTTTCCTCTCCTCGATATCTTGCGCATCTCTTTCCTATTCTGGGCGAAGGGGTGTCTTTCTGGTCACCCTCGAGCTGGGAGTGATTGATGGGGGTGGGGGCGGGGGCTACCTTTGCTTGGATTGGGGTGTTCTTCCTTTATTTGTCGACATTTGCAACCTTTGTAGTTTCTGCTGATCCTCACTGTATCTTTTGTCAGCTTGTACAGGAAAGGTAAGACCTCGGCGGTGGGGGCAATGGAGCGTAAGGCCACCACGCATGTGGGCAGTTGGCTGAGCCTGAGCTGCGTCCCCAGCCCCGCGAAGCAGGTACTCCGTTTGCTTATCCACTCTTTACCTTTTAAGTGTCTCTCTGCATCCTCAATCTGTTCCTGTTCTGGAATATGCTTAAAGTAGCACATGTCTTCAGCTGTTTGTGCGTAAAGCCTCTGTGACACCATGCTCTATATTCTCTGTATCAGGTTGGTACCTCCAGGTTCCGTGCTGAGGCTATGGGGAACGAGAATAGCGCCCCACCTGCTGCAGGAGCATGGCCCGATCTGCAGCACAAGAAGCGAAATGCCACTGCCGAGCTGGGCAGGGACCGCCCAGGGGTAATTTTTTTAACCAACTTACCATGATGTAGTCTGAATCTGATACTCCCTCAGATCCAAATTAATTGACTCAACTATCTGTAGATACGGATGTATCTAGATGTGTTTTAGCTCTAGATACTACTGCCTCCATCCCAAAGCTTTGGGCTTATATTATTTTTAGAAAGTCAAACTATACCATGTTTGACTAAGCTTTTACCAAAAATCAGTAACATGCAAAATACAAAATTAATATCATTAAATAGATAATAAAATATATTTTCCTACGGTATCTACACAGTATTATATTTGTTGATAGAATGTTCTAAAATTTTGGTCAAACTTTGCTTGTTTTGATTTCTCAAAAATAAATAAGGCTTAAGCTTTTGGATGGTGGTAGTACATTCATATCTAGACAAAGCTGAGTTAACTAGTTTTTTGTCTGTCCATAGCTAGTGTTCACGCTGCAAAAGGCTAAGAGCATCCACTATATGCATCAGTCTATCTCATACAGTAATTCAATATCACTGCTGAGGTCTGCCTTTTGTTTTGCTATTCATATGCAGACTGAAACTTTAGGGCCTTTACTCAAAAGGAAGATCAAAACTGCGGCTGATCAGGCTGCCAGTATGTTGATGCCGCCCCCATCTTCTAAATGCCTCTACAAGCACAAGGCCACGCGCCAGCTGGGTGGTGATCTTTTAATGAATATGGTATATTTTCTTAATCCACAAAACATGCCTTGATTTTTCTCTGTTTATTGTCGGTTTTTTCTATGCTTGCCAAAAGTTTACAACAACAACAACAACAACCAAGCCTTTCAGTCCCAAACAAGTTGGGGTAGGCTAGAGTTGAAACCCATAAGATCTCGAAGCCAAAAGTTTAGAAACACCAAATTCGTTTGCTTACAATCATCATACAGTAATGTTCATCTACTCCAGTTCCCCTAACCCAACAAAAAATGATGTTAATTACGATTTTTAGATTAAAAGAGCACCATTAGGCGCTGTTAATTACGACTTTGAGATTAAAATGTCATTTGCAATTGTTAATTACAATTTTGAGACAAATGGTTAGTTTAACCTCGATCTCTTCTGCTCTCCATTTATCCCAACCGAACAAAAATTTAACCATTCCATTCCTCTGAAATGGAACCATTCCATTCCATTCCACGCTGTTTCAGAACCGAACACACCCTTGCATTGTTGTGAACTGTTGTCCATACACGGCCATACCCTTCCACTTACATCCAGCACTATATGCATCAGTCTGTCTCAGAGTCATTCAATATCACTGCTGAGATCTGTTCCCATTCTTATGCAGGCTGAAACTGCTGCGCCTTTACTCAAGTGGATGCAAAATGAGGCTAATGAGGCTGCTGTGAGGACGATGGTGCCGGCACCATCTTCCGAAAACCTCTACAAGCACGAGGCCATGGGCCAGCTGGGTGGTGACCTTTTAATGAATCTGGTATATTTTCTTAATCCACATACATGATTTCATTATTATCTGTTTAATTACTGTTGGCTTTGTCTAATGCTTACCAAAAGTTCAGAAACACTGCGTTTGCTTACAATCATCATACACTAATTTTTCACTTTTCAGTCTGTCTCATCCAGTATATAAACTGTTGATTTCCATTGGCTTCTTTTGTAATCATTTGCATTGTTGTCAACTGTTCTCTATGCACAACCCTATTCTTCCACTTACACTCGCACTATTTGCATCAGTCTATCTCATAGATTTATTAAATATCAATGATGAGTTCTGTTGCTATTCATATGCAGGATGAAACTTCTGTGCCTCTACTCAAATGGATAAAAAATGATCCTGATGAGGCTGCTGTGAAGACGATGGTGCCGCCACCATCTTCTGAAAACCTCCTCAAGCACAAGGCCACGGGCCAGCTGGGTGGTACCCTTTTCAGTAAGCAGGTATATTTTCTTAATCCTCATACATGATTTGATTTTTGTCTGTTTATTGCCGGCTTTGTCTAATGCTTACCAATAGTTCAGAAACACACACACCTATTCTTACACTTACATCCAGCACTATATGCATCAGTGTCTCATAGATTCATTTTATATATCACTGCTGATGTCTGTTGCTCTTCAATTTTCATATGCAGACTGAAACTGCTAACCCTTCATTGGTCAAAAGGATTGCAACTGCTGCTGATGAGGCATCTGCAGAGGCTGCCACCAAGTTACTGTCAGCCCCACCTTCTGGATGCTTATATAAGCTCAAGTCCAAGGACCAGCCGGGCCGTAACCATCCAAGGGTTCGGGTATATTTTCTTAAGCCACATATACATGCCATGATTTATGTCTGATATTATCACCGGCTCTGTCTAATGCTTTTTGGAATTCGGAAACACCAAATTAGCATGCTTATATTCATCATACACTAATTTTTCACCAGTGGGCCGCGATCAAGATGGATGTGAAGATTATACATGGGAGAAATACGTGAATCGGCCTTTTATACCAAATTGGGCTAAACTGCCCACGTATCTGTAATATATTAGATCGCATGTTAGTTTAGAAGTTAGAATCTATCTCGTGCACGATTTAGTGCACGCCCACATTAGAAGTCCCTTGGACTATAAATATGTACCTAGGGTTTATGGAATAAACAACAACCAACGTTCAACACAAACCAATCTCGGCGCATCGCCAACTCCTTCGTCTCGAGGGTTCCTCCGGTAAGCACCATGCTGCCTAGATCGCATCTCGCGATCTAGGCAGCACGAGCCTGCCTAGTTGTTCATGCGTTGCTCGTACTGAAGCCTTTTTGATGGCGAGCAACGTAGTTATCATAGATGTGTTAGGGTTAGCATTGTTCCTAGTATCATATGCTGTCGTAGTGCAACCCTTGCGCATCTAGCCGTCCCTGTACCTCATCATGGGTGCAGGGGCGGCACCCCGCTTGATCGTTATTTAGTAGATCTGATCCGTTACGGTCGCTCCTTGATTCATCAAGGATTAGTTTAATATCTGCAATAGTTAGGCCTTACAAAGGGTTGGAGGATCCAGCGGCATGCAGGGTGTAGTTTGCTGCCCCTAGACAGGACGTTCCGAGGATCAACCTAGTGTTGGTTTTTAGGCCTTGTCTAGGGCTGGCTTACGTTTACCGTGCGTGAGCGCGAGGCCCAATCGTGAGTAGGATGATCCGATTATGCGGTGAAAACCCCAGATCGTCGTGGATCTCATATGCTTTATCATGATCAAGCAGGACCACCATATATTCGGCCACCTCGGACGAATCATGGGTGGATCGGCTCCATGAGCCGATTCACAGGACAACCTGAGAGCCGATCGAGGCTCGTATTTAACGTGTACGTGTGTGCCCTGCAGGAAACTAAGCGAGGCATCATCCACACCTTCCTGACCAGGTATAGGTCAGGTGGCACGCCCTTGCAACCCGCATCGGCGCGCGACCAGGAGGCTTTGCGGGCCGTCGCTCTGAGGGACTGGGGCCAGCCGCAGCCCTAGTCGTTCCCGGCTCTACGGTGTTGACCAGTCACTGCCCGCCGGTGGGTTTCTGACGTCAACACATTCTGGCACGCCCGGTGGGACACATTTTCAAACACATCTTCGACGACAACCACCTCGCCATCCACATCAGAAATGGCGGAAGAAACTCCGGTCACTTACGAGGAGCTCTCTGGCGAGCTCAAAAAAGAAGCATGACAGGGTCAAGGGGTCCTCGGAACCAAACTCGTCGGCTTCCGTAGGGAGACCTGTTTGCGCGGCATCAAGCAACGGAGACACACACCCGCATCCTGGTGTCAACATGGCAGATTTTAACCACTGCGGAGGGAAGCTAGAGTTCTCCTTTGGCATCAGCACGGCGGGGCCCGCAGGCCGCCGTGGCGAATACAAAGGCAAAATCTACCCGACGAGCTCGAAAAGGCGGCGTACTAAACATAGCATCGCCAGACTCTCGTGGGCCTACGAACGTAGGAGCCGATTTTAGGAGTCAGCTAAAATCGTGTTCCGGTCCGGGCTCAACATCGATCTAATGAACAATGGGATGCGTCGTCTATGGCGCTGGAAGGAATCCACGTTGGTCCTAATAAAGCCGACGTTCGCACTACAGTACCTTAGCTAAACATAGAGCCGATTTCAGCAGTCACCTGGCAGAATCGGCTCGGGGGCACCCAATCAGGGAGCGCGCGCGACGCCGTTGGACATATGCGGAGAAGATTTGGTAGCCGAATATAGCCGAATATAAAAAAATTTCGGATGCGACCAGAACGATGCATGGCGTTGACTTGACAACAGAAAACAAGTTTACAAGTGGCAGTTCATTAAAAAGCCCTACTGAAGAAATGCATTAAGAGCGTGGAGAGCATCGGTACGGATTCGATCAACCTCAGCGATCTCGACCTCGTCGTCCTCGTCTCTCCCCATCACCAGCTGGCTGCTTAGGGCACGTATTTCAGCCAGGTCGGTCTTCAGATCAGCGGTGAGGCCTTGCGCTTCCTCTTGGGAGCGAGCAATGATGGACTCCTCGTCTTGGATGAGTTGTCTGGTCTCCCTGGCCCTCCTTTCGAGGTCCTCCAGCTCTTTGCGTAGGGTCTCAAGTCTGGCACTATGAGTGGAAGTGGCGGTCTTTGCGTCTAAAGCAGCCTTCTTCTCGTTGAGCCGCTGGCATTTTTCTGCAATATCGGCTCTCAACGGGAGTTGGGCGCGGCGGAGATTAATCCTTTGACGAGCCGACTGCACCCTTGACTTGAAAACTGACAAAGTCACTGTCGGCCAGAGTTTAGCTACCAGCACCACTGGGAGACGAGGCTGGATGTCCACAAGGATGCCCCTGATCGTCTCAGGGTCCTCAACCAGAGCGTCAACCGAGGAGGAGAGCAGGACTCGGAGACGCTGTAGCGGGCCGTCGACTGCACCAAGATTTGGCTCTTCACCTATTTTAGGGGCAGCTGGCTCGATGGAGTCGGGGTCGAATGTCAGCAAGCTCGAAGGATCGCACCCCTGGCAAAAGAGCAAGAACGGTATGGGCATACGGCAGATATAAAGGAAGTAGAGAGAGAGGAAAGTGTACCTCTCCCAAGAAAGGAAGGGAAGCCGAGGTGGTAACAATCGGCTTCGCAGTATGCTGGTCAGACGTCCGTCACACGTGGCGAGTTGGAGGGACCAGGGGCAGTAGATGGCATCGGCACCTCTTCAACGACCCCGCTAGAAGTCTCATTGATCTGCAAGGGGATTGGTAAAGTGGTCCGGTTAGTGACAAGACAACAGGGAACACGAGCTATCAAGAGGGTTACCTTTGAAACTTCCTGGCTAGGGGAAGAGGCTTCAGGGCCCGTGCGAGCCCTTTGAACACATCGGCGCTTTATGCGCGACCTCGTTTGGACTGAAGACTGAAGAGCGGCAGGCTCGGGAGTCGACCGTTTTCTAGAAGCCGGGGTTGGCGAGTCCGTCTGGCTCTGTGTAGTGGATCTGTCCGTGCCGCGTGGGTAGGAGGCCCTGGGACTGGACTGTTCTCCCTCGCTGGAGTTCTCTTCGGTGGAAGTCTGAAAGAAGGAATACGACCATCTTACAAGGGTTGGGAAGGCAAGTGCGATCGATCGAAATATGGTGCAACTTACCTGCGAATTCGCTGGGGCAGGAGTTCTGCGCGGCAGGGTTTTCCTGACAGCCACCTTCCTCACCGCCGTCCTCGCCCGGGTCGAGGCTCGGGGGGCAACTGACTCCAAGGATGCTTTGTTTTTAGGAGCCGATTTCGGTGAAATCGGTTGGCCTTCCATTATAACTTTCTTCAGAGGTGGCGAACTCTGACAGAAGAGGACCACTGGGGAGGGAGGAATTCAAAGGGAGAACCATCGGCTTGCAGGGGAGCTGGGCCGTCTTGTTCCTGCCAAGAAGTGAAGTCAGTTCGCAGGCAAGTTACCATTAAAGGGTTGCGGGAAATATTTTAAGGAACAGTACCTGGTCGGCGGAGATGACGTGCGTGGCGTCAAGTTGTTTCAATTGCGGTCCTAGCGCCCTCCTAAAAACATGGGTCTTCCACATGGACCACCAAGTCTCGAAGCCATCAGTAGTGGAGGAGAAACGGAGGTTGTGAGGAATTGGGAGGGCCAAAGCATCAAAGAAGGTGTAGCACCTATGGCTGGTAAGGATGTCAGGCAGTTCGGCTCTGCTTGTGGTCAGATGGTGTAAGAATAAGTGCGGAGGCACTTGCCCGAGACCGAGCTGACGGGCTACCACTACTGGTTGATAACACTCGTAACCGGGTTTGATGATCCGGTTTGAAGTGCTCATTCCAACAGGGAGAAAGCAAGGACGAATCATGATAGAATATAGATGCCGGGTGCTATCGTCATCGGCAAAACTACCCAATCGGAAGGAGACTGGGTTTTCAAATTCCTCCGTTTCGGTATAAGGAAAGAACAGGGGGTTGTCCAGACCTTGGAAGAAGATCTTGAACCACCCTGCTGCTTCCTTAGGGATCAGCCTGCTGCCTGGGAGACCATACAGGGCTTGTCCATAGCTGGTGCATCGAATATCCTTCCCGTTAACATCTGGGAAGGTGCAGGAGGTCAGAGGTGGGAAGTCTGGGATCTGATCCCGAAAGTATAACTGCGCCCATAGCTGAATAAACCACCAGGGACCGCCAGTTTTAACTGTCTTCTGAGAGAACAGCTTGACAGACATCAATTGAAGAGATCGATAGACCTCTCCAAGGAACAGTTTGCCGATGCCGAGATGGGTGCCTTTGGCCAGTTCATAGGCTAGGGAGAGGTAATTCTTGGTAGGGGCAAGTGATGGGCCGCAGAATATGAAGTGTTCCAACCAAAAGTTTAGGAAGGCTGTGTGTTCTCGCTCTGTCACAGGGCCTTTGGTTTTCATATGGCGATCGAGGTAGGCGCCCCAGCTGGTACACTCCTTTTTAGAAGAAAGAGTGAAAGGGACTTTCGGCAGTTTGAAAGCAGAAGGGCTTGGAGACGCAATGTCCAGGCCTGTAATCATGGCTACATCTAGCAGGGTTGGTGTCATCGGGCCATGGCCGAATATGAAGCAGTTCATTGCGTCAGACCAGAAGTAGCCGATGGTTTTCAGAATATTTTCATTCTTCTCAAGGGGAGACAATGATAATGATAAGGCATCGGCTATCCCTATAGATTCCCAGGTGGCGTAATGGGTTTTGGATACTCTATTGTACCATGGCACCCAACCTTCAGGGGGGTTAGGCCAGGCTCGCAGGCAGTCGGCCCATGAAGTCAGATCTAGGTGCTGATTCACGAAGGGGATTCTGTTAGCTTCACATGAGATTAAATGAGCAGGGCTCTCGGAAGAACGGGGGCCAAGACACATGGAATTTGGGAGAGAAGGATGCGGCAATAGGATGTCGGAGACCTAAAATCAATGACGGAGTAGAACATTAAGTCAGGTGTTCCTCTGTTCAATCCTTATATTGGCCCTAATGGAGGAGAAGCGGTGGAGTATTACCTTCAAGCCAGAGACCATGGTGTCGGCGTTGGATGATTCCGCCATTCGGTGCGCTGCGGAGTTTGGAGCGCTGTGGTCGAGATCTGAAGCTCGCGAGATTGCGTAGGTGGCGGATTTTGGGGATCTGAGTTTGCTTTCTCAGACGGAGGTTGCAGGTGACCGTTTGGAGGGGTAACCAGGTTTGCCCTTGTTTGTTATATGGTAGGGGCCGGTGCGACGCCATCGGCTCTTTCGGGGTTTGTTTGACTTTGACTATCGGCTAAGTTAACTAGAAGCCGATCGTGTAGAAGAAAAGAGCCGATTGCTTAAAGATTGCTGGAATCGTCGAGTTATGTGGAAGAAGTGGTAATAGACGATTGCGACGGTTTGCTCTGCCACGACATGACCTTACGAGAGAAAAGCATAATGATTTTGGAAATGTCATTTCCAAAACCAGGGGGCATGTGTTATCACCAGAATTTGGCCAAGCCAGAGGACCAAGCCAGAGGTGGGCCGCGATCAAGATGGATGTGAAGATTATACATGGGAGAAATACGTGAATCGGCCTTTTATACCAAATTGGGCTAAACTGCCCACGTATCTGTAATATATTAGATCGCATGTTAGTTTAGAAGTTAGAATCTATCTCGTGCACGATTTAGTGCACGCCCACATTAGAAGTCCCTTGGACTATAAATATGTACCTAGGGTTTATGGAATAAACAACAACCAACGTTCAACACAAACCAATCTCGGCGCATCGCCAACTCCTTCGTCTCGAGGGTTCCTCCGGTAAGCACCATGCTGCCTAGATCGCATCTCGCGATCTAGGCAGCACGAGCCTGCCTAGTTGTTCATGCGTTGCTCGTACTGAAGCCTTTTTGATGGCGAGCAACGTAGTTATCATAGATGTGTTAGGGTTAGCATTGTTCCTAGTATCATATGCTGTCGTAGTGCAACCCTTGCGCATCTAGCCGTCCCTGTACCTCATCATGGGTGCAGGGGCGGCACCCCGCTTGATCGTTATTTAGTAGATCTGATCCGTTACGGTCGCTCCTTGATTCATCAAGGATTAGTTTAATATCTGCAATAGTTAGGCCTTACAAAGGGTTGGAGGATCCAGCGGCATGCAGGGTGTAGTTTGCTGCCCCTAGACAGGACGTTCCGAGGATCAACCTAGTGTTGGTTTTTAGGCCTTGTCTAGGGCTGGCTTACGTTTACCGTGCGTGAGCGCGAGGCCCAATCGTGAGTAGGATGATCCGATTATGCGGTGAAAACCCCAGATCGTCGTGGATCTCATATGCTTTATCATGATCAAGCAGGACCACCATATATTCGGCCACCTCGGACGAATCATGGGTGGATCGGCTCCATGAGCCGATTCACAGGACAACCTGAGAGCCGATCGAGGCTCGTATTTAACGTGTACGTGTGTGCCCTGCAGGAAACTAAGCGAGGCATCATCCACACCTTCCTGACCAGGTATAGGTCAGGTGGCACGCCCTTGCAACCCGCATCGGCGCGCGACCAGGAGGCTTTGCGGGCCATGATTTATGTCTGATATTATCACCGGCTCTGTCTAATGCTTTTTGGAATTCGGAAACACCAAATTAGCATGCTTATATTCATCATACACTAATTTTTCACTGTTCAGTTTGTAACATAGTGTTATGCACTCGCTTGTCAACATTTGCATTGCTCTGAACTATGCACTTTACACAACCTAATTCTTCCACTTACATTCAGCGCTACGCACCAGTAGTACCTCCCATGTTTCCTTCACCATCCCGATGCCGAGCTTGCGGGAATATGGCGGGCCCATGTACATACCCCGCATATAACACCTCCTATGGCTCTATCTACCTTTCTAGTAGCTCCTTCACAGAGTTACAGGTATGTATTCTCAGTGGTTTAGCATGAATTGGCATATAGTAAAGTCTTGTTTTTAGTCTTCCTGCTTCTTACATTTGTATCAATTTTCACATGCAGACTGTACCTTGTGAACTTCGTCCAATGATTAACCAGATGTGTCCGCATGAAGGGTCTTTCACTATGCATGGCAATGGCAAATTGATGAACACCTACACGGTCTATGAGGTGTATGTCTACAAGACGCAGGCCATCACATATTTGTATGGACATGATTGGAGAAAGTTTGCTTTTGACTACGGTCTGAAGAAGGGCGACGAGCTGAGGATCAGAAACTCAAACGGGCAGATATACGTAACTGCTTACAGAGTTGGAGACACTTCCAAATATATAATATGTAACTTTTTTCTACTCATATCTTTTGATAACTGTTCTGAGCAGTTGTTCTAAACCATTCCCTCTGTTCTAGCTTGCTGGGTTTAACATGATCAAAGCTGCAGATCCCCTGATGGAACATGAGCGGATGTCACAAAGGGCAACCACACCAGCACCGGCACCGGCTTCCCACTCTCCTGCATCAGCACCGGTTCCTGTACCAGCTCCGTTTACTGCATCTACCCAGCAGTCCCCTACATCAGCATTGGTTCCTGTAGAGGCCCCATATACTACACATGCCCAGCAGGCTCCTGCATCAGCACTGGTTCCTCTAGCTGCACCGTTTACTGCACCTGCCCAACAGTCTCCTGCATCAGCACCGGTTCCTCTAGAGGCACCGTTTACTGCACCTGCCCAGCAGTCTCCTGCATCAGCACCAGCTCGTGTACCAGCCCAGGCTCCTGCACCTGCCCCAGCCAGATCACCGAGGTCTCAGCTCATTGTTGTGGCCACCCGTGTGGTGACCAGGACGCATCTGAAGGCTATGTTCGTGAGTATATGACAGCATAACTGCTCTTATCTTGATGTCTTCTCTGCTCAAAGTCTCACATGGTTCAGTGCATTGGTGCCATTGACTAATTTTTGGTGGTATCTCTTGCTTTGAATCAGAAATTGCCTAAAAGTATCTCCAAGGATCTCAATGCTGGCCGAAGGGGCAAGATATCCCTCGTCATGGAGAGTGAAGGTCTCACCGTGGAGGGACGGTACTCTGTCAGTCCCACAGATGGCCGCTTGGCTGTTACTTCCAGGTGGAAAAAGTTCATTGACGGTGCCAAACTTCGCATTGGATCAAAGTTGAAGGTCAAGATCTTTCGATGCCGCTGTGACATGCTGGTCATAAAGTTCGCGGTTGTCTAGTTCTGTTGCCCCATGAGCCCTTAGCAAATGCATTTGTAGTTATACTTATATAAGGTTATCTTATCTGAACTGCTAATTAATTGTATGGGTGGTAAAACTCTGGCAAGCTTTTGCTCTTAGCAAGTATGTATGTATGATCAGCTATTATGATAACTAATGTTTGTGTTCATCTTAATTTGCATTTCCGTTTTAGAAAAAAACTTAATTTCTATTTTGGCTGACCTGTTAGAGAACTATCAGATTGAACCCACAACATGATTCAAATAGATTCATTACACCGAGCCACATGTCTTGACCTTGCTATATATACACTACTTCCATTAATCAGTGCAAGAAGGCTTACCTGAGCTGCCTGAACCATGGCAGATTCGAATCCACCTTATCTATCTAGAAATACAACCTTTGCAGAAAGAGGATTTGCAGTATGGGGAGGCTGACATTGGGGACCCATGAGCCAGCAGCGTCGTCAACGTTTTAAAGGTGGCAGGAGATCGAAAGAAAAAATAAGCCAAAAATCAGTTGGTAAACAAATTCAAGAAAAGAAACATTTACCTTTCTGAGAGGATGACATGCGGGACCCATGAGGCAGCAGCATCCTCAACTATTTCAAGGCGGCAGGGGATCAAAAGAAAAAAGGAAATAGCCAGAAATTAATTAGGGTCAAAATAAATCCATCAAAGGAAACTTTTATTGTTCATAGAGGATGACATGTGGGACCGACTTGCCAGCTGCGTCGTCATCGTTTCAAAGGGGGCAGGGGATCAAAAGAAAAAGGCAAATAGCCAGAAATTAGGGGAAAAAATAAATCCAACAAAGGAAACTTTTATTGTTCATAGAGGATGACATGCGGGACCCATGAGCCAGCAGCTTCCTCAACGTTTCAAAGTCGGCATGAGATTGAAAGAAAAAGGCAAGTGACATAATATCAGGAGCCAAAAATAATCCAAGAAAAGAAACTTTATTGTACATAGAGGATGACATGCGGGTCCCATTTTGTAGCAGCGGTCTCAACGCTTCCAAGGCGGCACAGGACCGAAAGAAAAATGAAGTAGCCAGAAATCAGGGTGTGAAAAAAATCCATGAAAAGAAAGATTTCAATTGGGCTGTATCTGGACATCTGGGCCTTCGAACTATCCTGCTGGGCCTTTTGACTCGTACAATTTCAGCCCACTCCAAAACAGGAAAGGTCGGATTTTTCTCAAAAAAAAACAGGAAAGTCCTATGCTTCGCAAAAACAAAAAACAAGGAGATTCAACATATAAGTTTGTTTATGTAGATATAAAGATTTAATTTATCCGTTTGCAATAGCTCAGAGCGAAATACAACGTTTATTGTCTGCAAAATAAAATATCACATGTTTCTTGTACGGGGAGGCTGACATCGGGGACCCATGAGCCAGCATCGTCGTCAACGTTTCAAAGGCGGCAGGGGATCGAAAATAAAAAAAGCCAAAAATCAGTTGGTAAAAAAATAGAAGAAAAGAAAACATTTATCGTTCTGAGAGGATGACATGCGGGACCCATGAGGCAGCAGCATCCTCAACGTTTCAAAGTCGGCATGAGATCGAAAGAAAAAGCCAAGTGACATAATATCAGGAGCCAAAAATAATCCAAGAAAAGAAACTTTATTGTACATAGAGGATGACATGCGGGTCCCATTTTGTAGCAGCGGTCTCAACGTTTCCAAGGCGGCACAGGACCAAAAGAAAAATGAGGCAGCAGCATTCTCAACAATTCCAAGGCGGCAGGGGATCAAAAGAAAAAAAGGAAATAGCCAGAAATTAATTAGGGGTCAAAAATAAATCCACCAAAGGAAACTTTTATTGTTCATAGAGGATGACATGTGGGACCGACCTGCCAACAGCGTCCTCATCGTTTCAAAGGGGGCAGGGGATCAAAGAAAAAGGCAAATAGCCAGAAATTAGGGGCCAAAAATAACTCCAAGAAAGGAAACTTTTATTGTTCGTAGAGGATGACATGCGGGACCCATGAGCCAGCAGCTTACTCAACGTTTCAAAGGTGGCATGAGATCGAAAGAAAAAGGCAAGTGACCAAATATCAGGAGCCAAAAATAATCCAAGATTTATTGTACATAGAGGATGACATGTGGGTCCCATTTTGCAGCAGCGGTCTCAATGTTTGTAATGCGGCTTGAGATCAAAAGAAAAAGAAAGTAGCTAGTAATTAGGGGGTGAAAAAAATCCAAGAAAAGAAAGTTGATGGACATAGAGGATGACATGCGGGTCCCTTGAGCCAACAGCTTACTCAACGTTTCAAAGGGGGCAGGGGATCAAAAGAAAAAGGCAAGCCAAAAATCAGAGGGTGAAAAAAATCCAACAAAGGAAACTTTTATAGCACATAGAGGATGACATGCGGGTCCCATGAGCCAGCAGGTTACTCAACGTTTCAAACGTGGCATGAGATCGAAAGAAAAAGGCAAGTGACCAAATATGAGGTGCCAAAAAAACTCCAAGAAAAGAAAGTTGATTGCTCATAGAGGATGACATGCGGGTCCCATTTAGCTGCAGCGGTCTCACCGTTTGAGAGGCGGCAGGGGATCGAAAGAAAAAGGCAAGTGACCAAATATCAGGAGCCAAAAATAATTCAAGAAAAGAAAGTTTTATAGTACATAGAGGATGACATGCGGGTCCCATTTAGCAGCAGCGGTATCACCGTTTGAGAGGCGGGGGATCGAAAGAAAAAGGCAAGTGACCAAATATGAGGTGCCAAAAAAATCCAAGAAAAGAAAGTTCTATAGTACATAGAGGATGACATGCGGGTCCCATTTAGCAGCAGCGGTATCACCGTTTGAGAGGCGGCAGGGGATCGAAAGAAAAAGGCAAGTGACCAAATATGAGGTGCCAAAAAAATCCAAGAAAAGAAAGTTTTATAGTACATAGAGATGACATGCGGGTCCCATTTAGCAGCAGCGGTATCACCGTTTGAGAGGCGGCAGGGGATCGAAAAAAAAAGGCAAGTGACCAAATATGAGGTGCCAAAAAAAACTCCAAAAGTTGATTGCTCATAGAGGATGACATGCGGGTCCCATTTAGCTGCAGCGGTCTCAACGTTTCCAAGGCGGCACGGGATCAAAAGAAAAAGGAAGTAGCCAGAAATCAGGGGGTAAAAAAAATCCAAGAAAAGAAGGAATTTTGGTTCATAGAGGATGACAAGCGGGACCCATGATCCTGCATCGTAAACGGCTCGATCGGAGAGCGTTGAACGAGATGGCGCGATCGAGAAAAAAACAATGCTAGAGAGGCTGCCATGTGGGCCCTACATCCCTGGGCGGTGCGGATTTGCGTTGACTCGGCCGGCGAACCCGAGAATTCGCGATGCACCACGTCCCGGGCCACCATACGCGACGTTTTGGCCGCTTTCGTCGGGCTAGGTGGCCTCAAAAACGAGAAAAAAAGTTTTGACATGCACAACGGAGGGACCAAAAATCGTCGGCCATGGTACACCAGCAACCACGGCGCGACTTCAACTTCGTCGGCCATGGCAACTTTTCTTGTAGTGATATGACATAAGAAGACTATGTGCTTTTGTTTTTCATTCTTCTATTTTTTTATTTTATGCCCATTGGAATCTTGGTCAAATCCTATGTTTGACCTGGATTTAAACAAGCATAAAATATGAAAACGAAAAGGTAAGCCTGGATCCTTCTTAGTCACCCTAAAATGAAGCGGCTTTTGGGATGTTCTTGAAATTTTCATGTTTGAAACCAAACCACTTCTCTTCATGATTGACTTCATAAGACAAAGTTTAAGGTTAGGGACAGATATATACATGATTTTCTAGTTTGAATATGTCTAGTCCTTGTTTATCAACTTGAATGCTTACTATATGACATAAGAATGCTATGTGCTTTGGTTTATCATTCTTTTGGTTTTTTCCTGAATTTTTATGCCCATTTGAATCTTGGTCAAATCCTAGGTTTCACAAAGATTTAAACAAGTTTAAAATCTGAAAATTAAAAGGTAAGCATGGATCCTTCTTAGTCACTCTAAAATGAAGCTTTTGGGAGGTTTTTGAAATTTCTATGTTTGAAACCCAAAACCACTTCTCTTCATGCTTGACTTCATAAGACAGAGTTTAGAGTGTTAGGGGTAGATACATGATTTGTCTAGTTTGAATATGTCTAGACCTTGTTTATCAACTTGAATTCTTACTATATGACATAAGAAGGCTATGTGCTTTGGTTTTTCATTTTTCTGATTTTTTTGAATTTTATGCCCATTTGAATCTTGGTCAAATACTAGCTAGGTTTGACCAAGATTTAAACAAGTTTAAAACATGAAAATGAAAAGGTAAGCCTCGATCCTTCTTAGTCACTCTAAAATGAAGCTTTTGGGAGGTTTTTGAAATTTGCATGTTTGAAACCCAAAACCACTTCTCTTCATGCCTTACTTCATAAGACGGAGTTTAGGGTCGTTAGGGAGTAGATACATGATTTGCCTGGTTTGAATATGTCTAGACCTTGTTTATCATCTTGAATGCTTACTATATGACAGAAGAAGACTATGTGCATTGGTATTTCATTTTTTTTTGAATTTTCATGCCCATTTCAATCTTGGTGAAATCCTAGGTTTGAGCAAGATTTAAACAAATTTAACACGTGAAAACGAATAAGCATGGATCCTTCTTAGTCACTCCAAAATGTACCAATTGATAGATGTGTTAACTTTGCTTCATGGAAAAATTAATGTCATGTAAATGAGTTAACTTGGATTTCCTACCGTTGAATCCATAGGAAACTTTGTTCTAATGCACTATAATAATCAACCGAGTTTTTACACCAACAGGTCTGTCACTTACGTGTGGTGCCCATGCGTGAGGTCCCACACTTCAGTGAGCACAAGTCAAGTGCAGTAGGTACGCAAACTCCTAGCCATCTTCTTTGTCAAGAGAAGACGCATCAGGATGCGTTTTGGAAGTCTGTGGGTCCTTCTGGATCCTTCGGTTGTCCCTCTCACAAAAAAACAAATCTCTCTCATTCTCGGCCTCGCTCGACTCGCTCGACTCGCTCGCTCGCACCTCCTGCTCACTGACAAACCCTGCACAAAAGTCAACATCATCACCCGAAAAAGGGGAGACACCATAATGCTCTCCCTTCTTCTCTCCTTCCGAGTGATCCCTCTTCCTCCGAGTTTCACTCGACGGGCAAACACACATGTGCTGCATAGTAATAATAAAAAGGTAGAAAAATCAACCTACGAATCTATAATTAAATAGGTTAAACTAGGGTTTTGCCCAGTACTACAGATCAAGTTCAAAAAAATCCAACTACGGGGTTCGAACAACCCCATTTCTAATCCAAGAATTTTTTCGACCTCATCCAAATGGCCTCAAACTATAGGGTTAATTAGCATCTAGTGCAATATGTGTGAACATGTATGCACTATGTGTGCTATAACTTGTATGTCTTTCAAATTTGAACCAAATTTGAATAAGTTTGAAATATATGAAATGGGGCTTTTGGCTTAAACGTTTGAAACCCAAAACGACTTCTCTTCATGCTAGGCATCATAAGACCGAGTTTAGGGTTAGGGGGTAGATACAGGATTTGTCTGTTTTGAATATGTCTATACCTTGTTTATCTACTTGAATATGCTTACTATAGATATATATGACGTAAGAAGACTATGTGCTTTGGTTTTTAATTTTTTTATTTTTCCAGAATTTTTATGCCCATTTGAATCTTGGTCAAATCCTAGGCTTGACCAATATTTAAACAAGCTTAAAACATGAAAATGAAAAGGTAAGCTTGGATCCTTCTTTGTCACTCTAAGATGAAGTTTTTGGGAGGTTTTCAAAATTTCCATGTCTGAAACCCAAAACCACTTCTCTTCATGCTTGACTTCATAAGACAGAGTTTAGGGTTAGCTAGGGACAGGGTAGATACACGATTTTCTAGTTTGAATATGTCTAGACCATGTTTATCAACTTGAATGATCATTATATGACAGAAAAAGGCTATGTGCGTTTTTTATTTTATTTTATACCCATTTGAATCTTGATCAAATCCTAGTTTTGACCAGGATTTAAATAAGTTTAAAACATGAAAATGAAAAGGTAAGCATGGATCCTTCTTAGTCACTCTAAAATGAAGCTTTTGGGAGGTTTTTGAAATTTCCATGTTTGAAACCCAAAACCATTTCTCATCATGCTTGACTTCATTAGATATAGTTTAGGGTTAGGTGTAGATACACGATTTGTCTGGTTTGAATATGTCTAGACCTTGTTTATCAACTTTAATTCTTACTATATGACATAAGAAGACTATATGTGCTTTGGTTTTTGATTTTTTGATTTTTTGAATGTTTATGCCCATTTGAATCTTGGTCAAATCCTAGGTTTGACCAAGATTTAAACAAGTCTATAACATGAAAATGAAAAGGTAAGCCTGGATCCTTCTTAGTCATTCTAAAATGAAGCTTTTGGGGGGTTCTTGAAATCTCAATGTTTGAAACCCAAAACCACTTCTCTTCATGGTTGACTTCATAAGACATGCAGAGTTTAGGGTTAGGGGTAGATACATGATTTGTCGGGTTTGAATATGTCTAGACATGCTTGTTTATCAACTTGAATGCTTACTATATGACATAAGAAGGCTATGTGCTTTGGTTTTTCATTTTTCTGGTTTTTTGAATTTTATGCCCATTTGAAGATTTTGGGAGGTTCTTGAAATTTTAATGTTTGAAACCAATACGACTTCTCTTCATGCTAGACTTCATAAGATCGACCGAGTTTATGGTTAGGGGGTAGATACATGATTTGTCTGGTTTGAACATGTCTAAACCTTGTTTATCAACTTGAAAGCTTACTATATGACATAAGAAGACTATGTGCTTTTGTTTTTCATTCTTCTATTTTTTTATTTTATGCCCATTTGAATCTTGGTCAAATCCTATGTTTGACCTGGATTTAAACAAGTATAAAATATGAAAACGAAAAGGTAAGCCTGGATCCTTCTTAATCACTCTAAAATGAAGCGGCTTTTGGGATGTTCTTGAAATTTTCATGTTTGAAACCCAAAACCACTTCTCTTCATGATTGACTTCATAAGACAGAGTTTAAGGTTAGGGGCAGATATATACATGATTTTCTAGTTTGAATATGTCTAGACCTTGTTTATCAACTTGAATGCTTACTATATGACATAAGAATGCTATGTGCTTTGGTTTATCATTCTTTTGGTTTTTTCCTGAATTTTTATGCCCATTTGAATCTTGGTCAAATCCTAGGTTTCACAAAGATTTAAACAAGTTTAAAATCTGAAAATTAAAAGGTAAGCTCTTGGGAGGTTTTTGAAATTTCCATGTTTGAAACCCAAAACCACTTCTCTTCATGCTTGGCTTCGTAAGATAGAGTTTAGGGTTTGGGGTAGATACGTACATGATTTTTCTAAGTATTTTTACGCCCATTTGAATCTTCGTCAAATCCTAAGTTTGACCAAGATTTGAACAAGTTTAAAACATGAAAATGAAAAGGGTAAGCCTGGATCCTTGTTTAGGGTTAGGGGGTAGATACATGATTTTTGTGGTTTGAATATGTCAGACCTTGTTTATCACCTTGAATGCTTACTATATGACATAGGAAGACGGTGTGCTTTTGTTTTTTTTTTTTTTTTTTTTGAATTTTTATGCCCATTTGAATCTTGGTCAAGTCATAGGTTTGACCAAGATTTAAACATGTTTAAAACATGAAAATGAAAAAGTAAGCCTGGATCCTTCTTAGTCACTCCAAAATGTACCAATTGATAAATGAGTTAACTTGGCTTCATGGAAAAAATAATGTCATGTAAATGATTTAACTTGGCTTTCGTACCCTTGAATCCATAGGAAACTTTGTATAAATGTAGTAGTATAATAATCAACCGAGTTTTTACATCAACAGGTCTGTCACTTACGTGTGGTGCCCATGCGTGAGGTCCCACACTTCAGTGAGCACAAGTCACGTGCAATAGGTACGCAAACTCCCAGCCATTTTCTTTGTCAAGAGAAGACGCATCAGGATGCGTATTGGAAGTATGTGGGTCCTTCTGGATCCTTCGGTTGTCCCTCTCACAAAAAAACAAATCTCTCTCATTCTCGGCCTCGCTCGACTCGCTCGCTCCTCCTGCTCACTGACAAACCCTGCACAACAGTCAACATCATCACCCGAAAAAGGGGAGACACCATAATTCTCTCCCTTCTTCTCTCCTTCCGAGTGATCCCTCTTCCTCCGAGTTTCACTCGACGGGCAAACACACATGTGCTGCATAGTAATAATAAAAAAGTAGAAAAATCGACCTACGAATCTATGATTAAATAGGTTAAACTAGGGTTTTGCCCACTACTACAGATCAAGTTCAAAAATATCCAACTACTAGTTCGATTTTGGGCTACTAATATAAAATTAAAATAAGTTGAACTAGTATTCCTCTAAAAAATCATTTTGGTATGCATTGTTTGATACTTTTCATAGCTATAGTGCATCACAAATTTATGATTTCATGCTTTGCTTTGCCAATTTCGATTTTTTCTAACCACCTTCTCTTTGATTTCAAATTTAGGTCAAACTATCGATGCCTACTATGTGTTCTACTTGAATTGGATGCAGCGTGCGCACATGTTTTGCCATTGTTTTGGGCTTCCACACATCTTTGGGGCATCCAAGTATTTAAGTTACCTTGTTTTTTTGAATTGTAATTCATACCCTTCCTCCCAATTTTTATGCCCATTTGAATCTTGGTCAAATCCTAAGTTTGACCAAGATTTGAACAAGTTTAAAACATGAAAATGAAAAGGTAAGCCTGAATCCTTCTTAGTCACTCCAAAATGAGAAGCTTTTGGGAGTTTTTTGAAATTTCCATGTTTGAAACCCAAAACCACTTCTCTTCATGCTTGACTTCATAAGACAGAGTTTAGGGTTAGGGGTAGATACATGATTTGTCTAGTTTGTTGTTTAGACCTTGTTTAAAACATGAAAATAAAAGGTAAGCCCGCCAGACTGGATCCTTCTTAGTCACTCTATAATGAAGCTTTTACGGGGGTTGTTGAAAATGTAAGCATGTATCCTTCTTAGTACGTCACACCACAATGAAGCTTTTGGGAGGGTTTTTGAAATGTCCATGTTTGAAACCCAAAACGACTTCTCTTCGTGCTTGACTTCATAATTAAGACAAAGTTTAGGGTTAGGGGTAGATACATGATTTTTCTGGTTTGAATATGTCTAGACTTTGTTTATCAACTTGAGTGCTTACTATATGGCATATATAAGAAGCTAGGCTATGTGCTTTGGTTTTTCATTTTTTTTGAATTTTTATGCCCATTTGAATCTTGGTCAAATCCTAGGTACGTACGGTTTGACCAAGATTTGAACATGTTTAAAACATGAAAATAAAAGGTAAGCATGGATCCTTATTAGTCACTCTAAAATGAAGCTCTTGGGAGGTTTTTGAAATTTCCATGTTTGAAACCCAAAACCACTTCTCTTCATGCTTGGCTTCGTAAGATAGAGTTTAGGGTTTGGGGTAGATACGTACATGATTTTTCTAAGTATTTTTACGCCCATTTGAATCTTCGTCAAATCCTAAGTTTGACCAAGATTTGAACAAGTTTAAAACATGAAAATGAAAAGGGTAAGCCTGGATCCTTGTTTAGGGTTAGGGGGTAGATACATGATTTTTGTGGTTTGAATATGTCAGACCTTGTTTATCACCTTGAATGCTTACTATATGACATAGGAAGACGGTGTGCTTTTGTTTTTCTTTTTTTTTTGAATTTTTATGCCCATTTGAATCTTGGTCAAGTCATAGGTTTGACCAAGATTTAAACATGTTTAAAACATGAAAATGAAAAAGTAAGCCTGGATCCTTCTTAGTCACTCCAAAATGTACCAATTGATAAATGAGTTAACTTGGCTTCATGGAAAAAATAATGTCATGTAAATGATTTAACTTGGCTTTCGTACCCTTGAATCCATAGGAAACTTTGTATAAATGTAGTAGTATAATAATCAACCGAGTTTTTACATCAACAGGTATGTCACTTACGTGTGGTGCCCATGCGTGAGGTCCCACACTTCAGTGAGCACAAGTCACGTGCAATAGGTACGCAAACTCCTAGCCATTTTCTTTGTCAAGAGAAGACGCATCAGGATGCGTATTGGAAGTATGTGGGTCCTTCTGGATCCTTCGGTTGTCCCTCTCACAAAAAAACAAATCTCTCTCATTCTCGGCCTCGCTCGACTCGCTCGCTCGCTCGCTCGCTCCTGCTCACTGACAAACCCTGCACAACAGTCAACATCATCACCCGAAAAAGGGAGACACCATAATTCTCTCCCTTCTTCTCTCCTTCCGAGTGATCCCTCTTCCTCCGAGTTTCACTCGATGGGCAAACACACATGTGCTGCATAGTAATAATAAAAAAGTAGAAAAATCGACCTACGAATCTATGATTAAATAGGTTAAACTAGGGTTTTGCCCACTACTACAGATCAAGTTCAAAAATATCCAACTACTAGTTCGATTTTGGGCTACTAATATAAAATTAAAATAAGTTGAACTAGTATTCCTCTAAAAAATCATTTTGGTATGCATTGTTTGATACTTTTCATAGCTATAGTGCATCACAAATTTATGATTTCATGCTTTGCTTTGCCAATTTCGATTTTTTCTAACCACCTTCTCTTTGATTTCAAATTTAGGTCAAACTATCGATGCCTACTATGTGTTCTACTTGAATTGGATGCAGCGTGCGCACATGTTTTGCCATTGTTTTGGGCTTCCACACATCTTTGGGGCATCCAAGTATTTAAGTTACCTTGTTTTTTGAATTGTAATTCATACCCTTCCTCCCAATTTTTATGCCCATTTGAATCTTGGTCAAATCCTAAGTTTGACCAAGATTTGAACAAGTTTAAAACATGAAAATGAAAAGGTAAGCCTGAATCCTTCTTAGTCACTCTAAAATGAGAAGCTTTTGGGAGTTTTTTGAAATTTCCATGTTTGAAACCCAAAACCACTTCTCTTCATGCTTGACTTCATAAGACAGAGTTTAGGGTTAGGGGTAGATACATGATTTGTCTAGTTTGTTGTTTAGACCTTGTTTATCAACTTGAATGCTTACTATATGACATAATAATACTATGTGCTTTGGTTTTCATTTTTTTTGATTTTTTCTGAATTTTTATGCCCATTTGATCTTGGTCAAATCCTAGGCTTAACCAATATTTAAACAAGTTTAAAACATGAAAATGAAAAGGTAAGCATGTATCCTTCTTAGTCACTCCAAAATGAAGCTTTTGGGAAGGTTTTTGAAATTTCCATGTTTGAAATCCAAAACGACTTCTCTTCGTGCTTGACTTCATAAGACAAAGTTTAGGGCTAGGGGTAGAAACATGATTTTTCTGGTTTGAATATGTCTAGACCTTGTTTACCAACTTGAGTGCTTACTATATGACATAAGAAGGCTATATGCTTTGGTTTTTCATTTTTTTTGAAATTTTATGCCCATTTGAATCTTGATCAAATCCTAGGTACGGTTTGACCAAGATTTGAACAATTTTAAAACATGAAAATAAAAGGTAAGCCCGACCTGGATCCTTTAGTCACTCTAAAATGAAGCTTTTGGGGGTTCTTGAAATTTCCAAGTTTGAAACCCAAAACCACTTCTCTTCATGCTTGACTACATAAGACAGAGTTTAGGGTTAGGGGTAGATACATGATTTTTCTTGTTTGAATATATCTAGACCTTGTTTATATCAACTTTAATGCTAACTATATGACATAAGAAAACTATGTGCTTTGGTTTTTAATTTTTCTGATTTTTTTATTTTGATGCACATTTGAATCTTTGTCAAATCCTAGGTTTGACCAAGATTTAAACAAGTATAAAACATGAAAATGAAAAGGGGAAGCATGTATCCTTCTTAGTCACTCTAAAATGAAGTTTTTGGGATGTTCTTGAAATTTTCATGTTTGAAACCCAAAACCACTTCTCTTCATGCTTGACTTCATAAGATAGAGTTTAGGGGCTAGGGGATAGATACATGATTTGCCTAGGTTTGAATATGCATGTCCAAACCTTGTTTATCAACTTGAATGCTTACTATATGACATAAGAAGACTATATGCTTTTGTTTTTCATTTTTCTGATTTTTTTTATTTTATGCCCATTTGAATCTTTTGGTCAAATCCTTGGTTTAATTTGACACGGATTTAAACAAGTTTAAAATATGAAAATGAAAAGGTGGTAAGCAGGCATGGATCCTTCTTATATATATTAGTCACTCTAAAATGAAGCTTTTGGGAGGTTTTTGAAATTTGAAACCCAAAACCACTTCTCTTCATGTTGTTGACTTCATAAGATAGAGTTTAGGGGTTAGGGGTATAGATACATGATTTGTCTTGTTTGAATATGTGTCTAGACCTTGTTTATCAACTTTAATGCTTACTATATGACATAAGAACACTATGTGCTTTAATTTGGTTTTTAATTTTTATATTTTTTTGAATTTTGATGCACATTTTGAATCTTGGTCAAATCCTAGGTTTGACCGAGATTTGAACAAGTTTAAAACAAGAAAATAAAAGGTAAGCCCGCCAGACTGGATCCTTCTTAGTCACTCTATAATGAAGCTTTTAGGGGGGTTGTTGAAAATGTAAGCATGTATCCTTCTTAGTACGTCACACCACAATGAAGCTTTTGGGAGGGTTTTTGAAATGTCCATGTTTGAAACCCAAAACGACTTCTCTTCGTGCTTGACTTCATAATTAAGACAAAGTTTAGGGTTAGGGGTAGATACATGATTTTTCTGGTTTGAATATGTCTAGACTTTGTTTATCAACTTGAGTGCTTACTATATCAAGTTGTGTCTGAGTCGAGTCAATGTTGAGTCGTTGAGTCACCTAGTATTATTATTATGGTGGTGTACTTGTGTTCATGTACTTGTTTCAGACAGGTATTGCTGTTTTGGTGAAGGAGACATGCATCATCCATTTTTGGTGGGGTTAATTGGTTCTAGGGTTAATTGGTTCTATGCCACTCCTCAATTCACAAGTTGTGTTTATGCCATTCCAAAAACTGAAGTTGTGTTTATGCCACTCTCAATTCTCAATACCCCCTTCTATGCCATTTTCAACAATACAACATGAAAACGGTTCAATAAATAGTCGTATTTCAGTTTATACTTTCGTATTGACCAAAATAAACCTGTGTTCAGATTTGGAGCGACTTTTGGGTGTTTCGGGCACACAAGAAATCCAAAATTTTCAAATTCTGGCAAAAATTAGAACTTCTCAGAAAAATCTATTTTTTTATAGGAAATCAAAAACACTGAAACGAGTATACTATTTTAATTTGAGCCATTTATGTGCAGATTTGCATAAAAAGGCTGACATTTTCTGTTCTGTCTAGAAATTGGTAAAATTTTGTCCAAAAAATCAAACTTCTTCGAAAAATCTGATAATTTTACAGAATGTCAAGAACACTAATATGAGTCATCCAAGTATTTAAGTTACCTTGTTTTTTTTGAATTGTAATTCATACCCTTCCTCCCAATTTTTATGCCCATTTGAATCTTGGTCAAATCCTAAGTTTGACCAAGATTTGAACAAGTTTAAAACATGAAAATGAAAAGGTGAGCCTGAATCCTTCTTAGTCACTCTAAAATGAGAAGCTTTTGGGAGTTTTTTGAAATTTCCATGTTTGAAACCCAAAACCACTTCTCTTCATGCTTGACTTCATAAGACAAAGTTTAGGGTTAGGGGGTAGATACATGATTTGTCTGGTTTGTTGTTTAGACCTTGTTTATCAACTTGAATGCTTACTATATGACATAATAATACTATGTGCTTTGATTTTCATTTTTTTGATTTTTTCTGAATTTTTATGCCCATTTGATCTTGGTCAAATCCTAGGTTTAACCAATATTTAAACAAGTTTATAACATGAAAATGAAAAGGTAAGCCTGCATCCTTCTTAGCGCATCCACAATGTTGCTATTGCCAAATCTGATACGATGGTGAATTTGGCTTTGGTGTGAAATATAGCAATAGCTCCACAATGTAGTGGTTCCAAATATTTATAACGTGGGTCCCGCCATCAAGCTAAAACAACACATAAAGCCAATATGGAACTACTCTCACAATGTAGGGAACTAGTTCCAAATGCCAAAAGTGAAATTTGGCATCGGAGCACCTACTTGCTCCGGTTCCCTGTTTTTCTGGTTTTGGAACTACCTCTACAATGTATGGAACTAGTTCCAAAAGCCAAAAATCAAATATGGAACCACTTTTGGCTACACGTTGTGGATGCTCTTAGTCACTCCAAAATGAAAGCTTACATATACTCTTGGAATACTGTTTTGGGTGATTTGTCATTCAAAAATTTGGTATCATTCGGATCGGAGGAAGTATAGTTGGAGATGAATGGCCCACCAAGTCTCTGCCTTGAAGTTTGCTCTTTGACCAGATAAGTATTACTACTCGCGAGGTGCCGAGGAGACGGGGAGGCCAAATTTAAGGACTAACCTTTGCTCTTGCCGTCTTCCTCAGTTCACCACTTTGTTTACCTCTTGGAATACTACTTCGCCACCATGACCGGGAGCAAGTCTCGCCACAGAAGGGCTCGTGCGGCTGCGGCGAAGCTGAGGGAATCCCAGCAATGGCGTCCCTGTGCTGCTGTCGAGGTGCCTTCTGCGCAAGAGTCTTCAAGGGCGTCGCAGCCCGCGACTGCTACCTTCAGGCGATCCTCCGTTCTTGCGCATCTTTCTATGTCTTTCACAACTTATCATCCCCTCCTTTTCTTACCTTCTCTCAATCGTATATTCAGGTCGGGCGGCCTTAGTTTTCCCGCAGCCCTCCTGCCTGCGGAAACATCTTCCACGGAGCCAAGTTCTCAAAGCAGCGAGGTATAGACATTCGTGCAAATTGGGATTCCCATTTTCTCTTTCTTGGTACTTCTCTGGGTACACTTCTGATTTTGTGCTCCATCCCCATCTGATAGAAGCCCCGCTACGAGATCGGGCCCATTTTAGAAATGGTTATGGGCGATTTCTGCGTCGAGACGGCGGACAGAAGCGCCCTCGCCGATGAGTGCATGAGACTTTATTCTGAGCTCGCCACTGAGAAGATCCGGATTCGCATTCTCGACGATATCGCCATGAAATCGTTCACTGCGAGTAATGAGATCCAGCGGCGGAGCCTCGGCCAGGCGGAGACCATGGACAAACTCGCCGGACTGATCCTGAACCTCACGGTTAGGACGGACAAACTAGAGGCCGAGCTGTCACAGGAGAAGGCTCTCAACTCCGAGCTGAAGCGTCAAGCAGGCTCAAGGTAGATCTTGACCAGGTCACTGTGTACCACTAGCTGCAATCCTTGATGACTGCTGTGTCACCTGGCTTCCGAGTTTCTGAAGGTTAATTTTCGAAATTTTGTTCGTAAAATTGGCCTGTGGAAATGTAAACAAACTAGTACTCTTACTTTATTATATTAGTACTTGTGTCAATGTAGTAGTTGTGTCTGAGTCGAGTCAATGTTGAGTCGTTGAGTCACCTAGTATTATTATTATGGTGGTGTACTTGTGTTCATGTACTTGTTTCAGACAGGTATTGCTGTTTTGGTGAAGGAGACATGCATCACCCATTTTTGGTGGGGTTAATTGGTTCTAGGATTAATTGGTTCTATGCCACTCCTCAGTTCACAAGTTGTGTTTATGCCATTCCAAAAACTGAAGTTGTGTTTATGCCACTCTCAATTCTCAATACCCCCTTCTATGCCATTTTCAACAATACAACATGAAAACGGTTCAATAAATAGTCGTATTTCAGTTTATACTTTCGTATTGACCAAAATAATCCTGTGTTCAGATTTGGAGCGACTTTTGGGTGTTTCGGGCACACAAGAAATCCAAAATTTTCAAATTCTGGCAAAAATTAGAACTTCTCAGGAAAATCTATTTTTTTATAGGAAATCAAAAACACTGAAACGAGTATACTGTTTTAATTTGAGCCATTTATGTGCAGATTTGCATAAAAAGACTGACATTTTCTGTTCTGTCTAGAAATTGGTAAAATTTTGTCCAAAAAATCAAACTTCGAAAAATCTGATAATTTTACAGAATGTCAAGAACACTAATATGAGTCTACTATTCTAATATGAGCCATTTCTGGGCACATATGATCCATTAAACATAGGTGCAAAGTACGGTCCAGATTATCTGAGAGTATGTACAAACTGTAGTATAGAGAAGTCGTTTTGGGTTTCAAACATGGAAATTTCAAGAACATCCCAAAAAGCTTCATTTTAGAGTGAGTAAGAAGGATCCAGGCTTACCTTTTCATTTTCATGTTTTAAACTTGTTTAAATCTTGGTCAAACCTAGGATTTGACCAAGATTCAAATGGGCAGAAATTAAAAAAATCATAAAAATGAAAAACCAAAGTACATAGTCTTCTTATGTCATATAGTAAGCATTCAAGTTGATAAACAAGGTCTAGACATATTCAAACCATACAAATCATGTATCTACCCCTAACCCTAAACTCTGTCTTATGAAGTCAAGCATGAAGAGAAGTGGTTTTGGGTTTCAAACATGGAAATTTCAAAAACCTCTTAAAAATTCATTTTAGAGTGACTAAGAAGGATATGATGCAGGCTTCCCTTTTCATTTTCTTGTCTTAAACTTGTTTAAATCTTGGTCAAACCTAAGATTTGACCAAAAGATTCAAACGGGCATAAAATTCAAAAAAATCAGAAAAATGAAAAACAAAAGCATATAGTCTTCTTATGTCATATAGTAAGCATTCAAGTTGATAAACAAGGTCTAGACATATTCAAACCAGAAAAATCATGTATATATCTACCCCTAACCCTAAACTCTGTCTTATGAAGAGAAGTGGTTTTGGGTTTCAAACATGGAAATTTCAAGAACCTCCCAAAAGCTTCATTTTAGAGTGTGACTAAGAAGGATCCAGGCTTACCTTTTCACTTTCATGTTCTAAACTTGTTTAAATCCTAGTCAAACCTAGGATTTCACAAAGATTCAAATATATGGGTATAAAATACAAAAAAAATAGAAAAATGAAAAACGAAAGCACATAGTCTTCTTATGTCATATAGTAAGCATTAAAGTTGATAAACAAGGTCTAGACATATTCAAACTAGACAAATCATGTATCTCCCCCTAACCCCTAAACTCTGTATTATGAAGTCAAGCATGAAGAGAAGTGGTTTTGGGTTTCAAACATGGAAATTTCAAGAACATCCCAAAAGCTTCATTTTAGAGTGACTAAGAAGGATCCATGATTACCTTTTCATTTTCATGTTTTAAACTTGTTTAATCTTGGTCAAACCTAGGATTTGACCAAGATTCAAATGGGCACAAAATTTAAAAAATCAGAAAAATGAAAAACCAAAGTACATAGTCTTCTTATGTCATGTAGTAAGCATTCAAGTTGATAAAATGGTTCATGCCGGCGTCTTAGCTCCTAAAAAAAATTATACACCAATTGATTTGACGAATTGATGATTTACTCTAGTCTGCTTCTAGACCATGCAGCTAGCGAGTATTCATATGTACTGCATGGAGCCCCCAACTTTTGACTTCCCGTGTCGGAAAAGGCCTGTTTAATAATGTGGGGCAGTGAGGTATCCCGAAGTATCTAGAGGGTTCCAGTGTTTCAGGCTTTCAGCATCGCCAGTCCAAGGGAAGGATGGGTGACGAATCCGTGCATTCACAGCCGTTAGATCTGAAGAGTCCTTGTATGATGAGCGGTAGATAGCACCTCTAAGCTGCAAATCAACAGCTTCAATTACTTCAAATGAGCATTGGCCGGAAGGCTGACAGAGTGAAAAAATTCAAATTCAAAAACTCATGTATAGAATAGAAAAAAAAATAAAAAATGTAGATAGAATAGAGGTATAGATAGATTAGCCCAAAAAAGAAGAGGACGGGGAAATTTCGAACGCTCGCCTTTAACTCAGCACAGCAGACACCTCCCTCGCGCACCTAAACTTTCGAACGCGCGCCCAATATTTCGAACGCTCGCCTTTAACTCAGCACCCAGCCCACCTTGTTCTTCTCTAGACACCTCCTTCGGCGCCCTGTTCTTCTCTAGACACACCCTCGGTGAACCAGGCCGCGCACCAAAACTTCCCCACGCTGTCTATCAGCCGCGTCAGCCGGCGACTGCTGGTGGCGCCGTTCTTCTCCAGCCGCACCGGCAGGCGCGGTCAGCTGGTAGATCCTCACGGTATGCATGCTATCTTCAGGCCTGGGCAAGTACGATTCATTATAGCTCAATCGAAGTCAGTCGCCGTCGCCCAGCCCTTATAAGTTCGTTAGTTCGTTCGAATCGATCGGTTGATATTGTTTTCCTCTCGATGTGTTTGTTTGACATTGTTTTCCGCTTTACCTATTTGCTCGAATTCGTTCGTACTGTACACTGTACTGCTCACCATTGCCCAATGTCTGTAGTCGTCGCTTGGTGCCAGTCCTCTATGGACCTGTTTGTAATCTTATTACTTCTGGGTTCTTTGCACTGCTAATACATCGGTGGATTTACGGCCAAAAAGAAGAAAGAATTTGTTGGTATTATATTGCTTTCGATTGATCTGTTCGCCCCCAAGCTTTTACAGAAGCCGCAAGAGATTCAAGGATGAAATGGCTCTCCTTGTTTGCAGTGGCGGATCTACAGGGTATGCCGTATATGCCACGGCATACCCTGCGTCCAAGCCGTGCAAGATCTTTGATAGTTTAATGAGCTGAGCAATTAATCAAGATGAGTGATGTATATGTATACATGCGGTGCTAATACATGTGGCGTGCAGCCATGCGAACACTGAGCTAGTGCATGTAACCGATTGATTAGACATCCGATTGATTAATGCATTGGCTTTAGCCAACAGTCTACTTGCATGTTTTTCAAGATGTGCGATTTTGTCTCGCGTGTAAGCCTACAAGGCCAGCTATGGCCATGCACCATGACCTGATTAGATATCATGATTAATCAAAGGAAATATCTTGCTACTGTATATACGATTAATCAACTGATAATTAATCTTTGGTAGTCAAGTATATGATTAATTATATATATTTAGTGAGAATTCAGTTCAAAATTAGAGCACCCCGTCAACGGTGCATTTTTCAACAATTTACATTTTGATTATATGCAAAATCTGTTTTATTTAATCATTTTGACATACTCCCTTCAATCCAAATTAATTGACTCAACTTTGTCTAGATACTGATGTATCTTAGACAAGTTTGTTGAGTAGATACATTTATATCTAGACAAATTTGAGTTAATTAGTATGAATCCGAGAAAGTATTTTATTTAATTATTTTTATTAGGACAAAAGAAATTCAATAGAAACTCCAAAATTTTGTTGTGTCATACCCTTTCCTAAAATCCTAGGTCCGCCACTGCTTGTTTGTAAGGCAAAGAGGAAATCATATCATGGCTTATCATCATGGGTATAACCTTTTTAGCTAGATTTTGCTGTTTGGGATCTATGATCCTTTTAGTTGCTGCTCTCCAGTAACATTTTCCCTCTTTTTTATTACAGTGAAAAATACACAGCGAGGAAACCACTGTCCAGCCTAAAAAAATAGACCTCAGTTGGTTTGCTGAAATCGGCTCAAATAACGTGGCATTTAGTTATATAGTTTTATATTCGACCTGTTTGCTCAGATATGTTGGTTTACATTCATACGCAACCTGTTGGGCAAGTATGGACACAGCTTCAGTGACTTTCAGGTCAAAATTCCAGCGGTTGAGTGATTTTTGGTTGGATCCATTCCTGTGCGTTCGATCGGCTTTTGATGGCTGTTATTGAGACAAAGTCATGGCTGGACTTTTGACGCAGCTCCAGTGACGTTCAGGTCAAAAGCCCAGCGTTGACTTTGGTTCAATATCAGCCATCCAAAGCCAATCGAACACACATGAATGTATCCAACCAAAAATCACTCTACAATAAGTCGTTTCCAGACAAAAACAATGTTTATTCCCAAACTATTTTTTTTGAATCCGACCAATCTTTCCCGGAATGCAGAAGAAATATATAAGATTTACTGGAATGTTGTTCTTTTTACTGGACAGTTTGAATTTTAAGTTTAAAGTTGGTTGTAAAACATAAAATGAGGTTTATTGATAAACAATATGGCTGAATCTGATGAAACTCCCCCAGAATGCATAACCCGACATATAAGATTTACTGGATTTTTGTTTCAAAAACTTCTAGGCAGTACGAATTTTAAGTTTAAAATTTTCTCGTGAAACTTAAAATGGGTAAATTTTGGATCCATTCTCGTGCGTTCGATTGGCTTTTGATGGCTGTTATTGAAACAAGTGTTAATTGGTTCTATGCCACTCCTCAATTCACAAGTTGTGTTTATGCCATTACAAAAACTGAAGTTGTGTTTATGCCACTCTCAATTCTCAATATCCCCTTCTATATATGCCATTTTCAATACTCCACTATAATAAATATAGCATATCTATGATAGTACTCTATGATACCACCCACTATGCACCCATGTTCCAAACACCACTCCCGCTGACTGTACCTTATTGTATCGAGCGATAAGCTTGATGAGCAACCCAAACAAACAAACAAAAAGACTGTACCTTATTGTACTTGCTCTTACCCGTATCTTCTCTTTCTCTTTCATCGCGAGTGCAGCTAATTCAGTTAGTCTTCCAATGAATATTAATATTTTGTCTCAATGATGTCATGTTTCGACTAACAATTAGCACTTTTGAATTCTTAGATTGCTTTTTCACACGATGCACTTCTTTTAATTTATTTTACCACATTTCAATGTGAACCTTGACCAAATAAATAGGACAACAATATCACGATCATATAATACATAAGCAGCATTGTTAGAATCGTGTTGGAAAATACTTTCTAATGATACCAGTTTTATATCAATTTTTTTATATACTTCATCCTGAAAAATATGTTTCAACTTCATCAAAACTTGCATGTATCTGCAAACTAAACTCATCTAAATACATGTATATCTACATAAAATTGAAACATCATTTTTAAATAGAGAGATATAGATTAATATTTTTTCGAAGATAAAATACGAAAAACAAGGGTGCATTGTTTATTGAAATGGAGTGAGTAGTATATATAAAATCATTTTAGTTGCCAATGATCATGTTGAGGGCCTCTATTTCTTGTTTTGCTCAGGCCCTCCGTATTCTCAGGTACGGCCCTGGTGGTCTATGAACCTGTATGTAATCTTATTACTTTTGGCTTCTTTGCACTGCTAATAGATCGGCGGAATTACGGCAAAAAAGAAGAAAGAATGTGTTGGTATTGTATTGCTTTCGATAGATCTGTTCGCCCCTCCCCCCAAGCATTTATAGATGGCACAAGAGATTCAAGGATGAAATTGCTCTCCTTGTTCATAAGGCAAAGAGGAAATCATATCATGGGTAGAACATTTTATATATATTTTGCTGTTTGGGATCTATGATCCTTTTAGTTGCTGCTCTCCAGCAACTTTTGTACATATTTCCCTCTTTTTATTAATAAAAAAATACAAAGTGGGGAAACCCAGTGGTCAGCCTAAAAAAATCTGTTCGCTAGGTAGCCGTAGTTTTGCACTCAGTTCGTTTGCTGAAATCGGCTCAAATAATGTAGCATTTATAGTTTTATATTCGACCTGTTTGCTCAGGTATGCTTGCTTACATTCGTAGGTGACCTGTTTGTTGAAATAGCTTATCGCTTCTCTGACCATCTATCTCCTCAACAGATGGACAGAACTTGGATATTATTTCACTCATTAAACACACCAACATATTTGAGTGGTATTGAAGACTTCATGAAGCACGTTAGTGATTTTACTGACGGCGACAAGACAAAGGAAGTGATTTGTCCATGCCGCGTATGTTTGAATATTGGGTCCAAGCCTCAACATGTAGTCTCAGATCATTTATTCGTTTATGGGATGGACCAGACATATATCAGGTGGATTAACCATGGTGAACACTATGATCAGCCTGACATTATTGATCCTCTTTATTCTGATGGTTATCAGCCTGAAGATCTCGTCCAGGATGAGGCTACTGCTAATTTGTTACGGGATCTGTATCCATATGCAAGCCAACAGCCCCATGGTTATCACAAAAAGCCTCTTTTCCATGACCTGATAGAAGATGCTAAGCGCTTAGTGGCCCCTGGTTCTGTTGTGTCAAGATTCGAATTAATTGTGAAATTACTTCATGACAAGTCATACCAGGGGATTACCAATAAAGCGTTCAATGCAGTTGCGAAGACATACAGCGATGCACTCCCTGGGGCTGGACTGCCAAAATCCTTTTATGAGGTGAAGCAGTACATCAAGGTACTGGGACTTGGATATGAGAAGATTGATTTTTGCAAAAATAACTGTGCACTGTTTTGGATGGAGTATAATGACCTCGATGAATGTCCAGTATGTAAGGAATCAAGATGGAAACATGATGGAGCTGGTGGTAAGAAAAAGATTCCTTGGAAGGTTCTGAGATACTTTCCACTTGTACAAAGATTGCAGAGGTTGTTTGCTTCAGAACAAACATCTCGGGAAACAAGATGGCACAAAGAGATTCTCACGCCCGACCCTGATTTACTGAGGCATCCTGCTGATGGCGATGAATGGAAGCAATTCGACCTGGATCATCCAGATTTTGCTGCAGATCCAAGGAACCTGAGACTTGGCCTTGCTACAGATGGATTCAACCCATTTGGCAACATGAGCAACTCGTATAGCATGTGGCCAGTACTAGTTACACCTTACAACCAGGCTCCCTGGACATGCACCGATCAGTCGAACTGTATGATGGCCTTACTCATCCCAGGTCCCAAATCTCCTGGGAAGGATTTTGATGTGTTCATGCAGCCTCTTATTAGAGACTTGCAAACATTATGGGAGGGTGTCCCTACACGGGATGTGTGTCAACCTAAAGAACAAAATTTTCTATTACGTGCTGCTGTACTGTATTGCACCCATGATTATCCAGCTTTGGGCACTATGTCAGGCAGAGTAACATCAGGTTATAATGCATGTGTTCACTGTGATACTGATCAGCTGGCAGTGAGGATAATAAACAAGATATGCTATATGGGCCATCGCCGTTTCCTTCCATTAGATCACAGTTTCCGAAAAAATAGAAAAAAATTGCAATTTATTGGTGATCAGGCCTGTAAAAAGACTAAACCGCAGCACTTTAAGAGTCACGAGTTGGAGGCGCACCTAGAAGCGGTCAGAAATGTTAAACCAGGAAAACCACCAGCCGCCACAGCAGTTACAGCAGAGAAGAATTGTAACGGCCCAGGTAGGACCCCTAATAGATTTGTCTGTTCTTTTCTATTTGTGCATCATCAGCATCATGCATCATATCATCCACCAGATTTTATCAAATAAACTTATTTCAAATAAAAACTATTTTGTGTCTTCCTCTCATATGGTTTTAATAAGCCCCCTCTCCTCTTTGTCTTCCAAATAATAGTCCTCCTTTCTCTGATTATTTTCCTATATAAAATCTATTTGAAGATGGCTTTGAAACAAAACAGGAAAAATAATAAAAGAAAACAGTTTAAAACAAAATTAAAAAAAAAGGGGCAGACCTCCCCAACCGACCAGGCCAGCCAGAGGCCCAACCGGCGCCCCAGATCCGGCCCACCCCAAACCGCCAGCCAAACCCTAGCCCCAACCGAACTCCCTCTGTCCTTTTTGCAGCCGCCCCCCTCTCTTTTTTTCCCCAAAGCAATCAGGTCCCTCCCTCCTACCTGGCCCGACCCGACCCGACGCGCAGGTCGCGCTCCACGGCCTCCTCTCGCGAGCAGCACTCGACCCCGCTCGCTCTCGTCCCTGTGGCCGCCGCCTCTTCCTGCACCTCGTTCCCGGCGCCGGCCGGCGAGCCCCGCCCGAGCTTCCCCGTCCCTGAACCGCGTCATGCTCCTCCCGCCGCCAGCGTCGCTTCTCCCCGCGCTCTGTGTCTGCGTCGCCACAAGCTTCTCCCTGTCTCCGGCGCCTCCACCTCGCCCTCCTCTCCAGCTCCGGCCGCCGCGCAGGCCCGCGTCTGCCTCGTAGGCCCGGCCCTGTCCTCGGCCGCCGCCTCCCCATGCTCTGCTGCGCCTCACGGGCGTCGCCGCGTCCTTCGTCGAGCCGTGCGCGACCCCGTCGCCTTGCGCCTCCCCTCCTCAAGCCCATGTACCGCCACGCGAGCCCCTCTCTTCCCTGAGCGCGTCCTCCTCTCCAGCGTCTGCGAGCCATCGTCGTCGGCATCCTACCTTGTCCAGCCTGCGTCTCGGCGCCTCTTCGTTTCGCCTCCATCCACACAGCAACAGCAGCGCAGCACTCCAGCTCCGCCACACAGCGCCGCCGGCTCGTCAAGTTCTTCCCACGCGTGCGTCTTCCACCAGCCAATAGCACCACATCTTCGCCAATTTGATCACCTTTGCTACTGTTGGCTATTTTTGTTTCGGCTCACAGTAGCATTTTCCCCTACAGCCAAATCATTTGATCAATCTCCCACTGTGGCTATCGTTGGTGCTGTGATGGTTGTGGTGATGGCCCTGTGGTGTTGGCGTGATACTCCGACGCGACTCAAAATAATCTTCAAGATCCTCTACGAGATGAAACCGAGTACGCCGAACGCCGACGCAACCAAGATCGGCATCAACGCCACTCGAAGACCATCGGTGTCTATTTCAAGTTCGCCATCGACAATCCATGTTCTCCTTCACGGATTCGAAGGCCGGACCCCGGCTTCATCCTGTTCCTCTTCAATCCGGCGACACCTTGTTTCGAAACCGTGAGACCCGACCCTAAGCCAACCTATTTTATAAATGTGCCATCTATAACTTGTTGCATTCATCATAGCATCATGTGTTGCATCTATATCTTGTGGGTTCGGGTAAATAGCGAAACACCTAACAATTAAATATGGAATTGTGCGGGAATAATATTATGTCTCGGTTCCATTTAATTTTGCATAGCGCACCCATGCCATGCTTATGCCATGCTAACCAACATTTAATATGCTGGGTAGATAAACAACTTGAACCTAATAATTGTTTGTCCGGGTTTCCGATCCCGCTTAATTTGGATAAGTTGCATTGCACCATATCTGCCATGTCATGCATATCATCTTGATCATGCTGGATCTTCTTTATCCGTAGTAGTAAGACTTGCATGCGTTGTTTGTCCAGCATTTGCTTCTTCCCGGATAGGATCACGAAGTGGTGATGTGAGATACGCCAAGTTCTTCTGCAGCTTTTCACAGGCGAGCCCTCTCTCTTCACCTACTCTCCCTCGCATTGCTATCCTTATGTTGCGATTCTTTATCGAGTCACGTGTCCTATTCCACTTGTTTACCATAATAATCCTATATATATCATTCCTTAACCATAGCCGTTGCTTGATGTTTGAGCCTTGCGAGTCGTAGGCGTGTTTAGGCTCTGTTGTTTATCTCGATCTGTTATCGGGATATGTTGGGTTGTTGGGAGGTTATCACATGCTATATCATTTGTTGGAGATATTCACACTTTACTTTATTGTTAACAACTAAAATTGTAAGCAGAGGCATCTGTGAGCCCCTTTGCGAAAGCATCGGAACTTTGACTCGCTAATGTCCCCTAGGACCCGAGTTCTTGTTATCTGTTCCGAGATTGAGCGCTCTACCCGTACGTGGGGACGTTTATTGGGACCCCCCTCACCCATTACCTTTTCTCAAGTCAGTTGAAAAGGGGGCCACAACCTTGGTTTTATTTGCCTATGCCATGTATGCCATGCTTTACTTACTGTTGCCTTCGGGTGTTTACTTCCTGTTGCCTTCGGGTGTTTATATTCTGTACTGTACCCCGCGGGACGTTTAGCGAAGCGTGTGGTTCGCACGCCTAGCCGCCGTCGCAAACCCTGAGTCCGCTTCGGAGTACGGCCGGACTTCGTCACGGGTAGCTTAGTCGGGTGGCCCCCCTAGACTTTCTTGTTGAACTGGGAACGGTCTTGTTGTGAGACATCCACCTGTCGTAAGTGGGTCGAGCATGCGTATGGTTACATTTGGGCAACCCCTGCAGGGTGTACATCTTATCGATAAGCCGTGTCCGCGGTTATGGACGACTTGGAATTGTATAGCTCGATCATAGAACAACTTACACCTTATACTCGTTGTTAATAATCTGCTAATAACTTGATTAGTAATATAGCATTACTACAACCGATACCTAATAAAACTTGTCCACCGTTGAGTGCCTTTTACATTGCCTCTTCGCTTTGTTGAAGGGGATATGTGTAATCGGCTGGGTTATGTTTGTGTAGTATTTATCTGTTACCTTGTGCGCTCTCTTATCTTCTCTGAGTAGACGGATGTTGTAGCGTGTCTCTATTGGTTATAGTTTTGCTGCCGCTAAACCTACCATATAGCCCCAGGCGATATATATATTCGCCCGGCGAGCATAGCCATTTCTAGTCTCGCTAAGTACGTGCCGGAGTTCGTTCCTTGGTACTTACTCTCGCCTTTTCCCTTTCTCTTTTGCTTCCTCCCTTTTGTCGGCAACCGATGGCCCGACTTTGACAGGTACGAGATGACGACGTTAGCAAGGTTACCCTTCCGGCTTGGCCTGGGCAGGGTTATGGACGCCGCTGGTTATCTTCAGGACTCTTAGTCCAATTTGTATCTTGTCCGTACTCGGACGTATTTGATCTTCTGTATGATTCGGATCTTTGTATGTATCTATTTGTATCTTGACTCGTTGGAGTCGTTGTTGTAATATATGTTTCTTGTGGGCTCTATTGTAATCCTGTTGTAATGTTACCGCTCGTGTTAATTCCTCTGGCATCACGTGTGTGATTCTTCGCGCACGTCGTGTCGGAGGGCGTCTCTGAATCGATATCGTGCGGATTTCGGCGGGATCCTGGAATCCTCATGGAGGTACAGCAGAGAAGAATACAGAAGATGCAGCAGCAGTAGTAGCAGATAGAAAAAGGAAGAAGAGACGAGATGAACTGAGTCTAGCAGCTACCAAAAGGAAGATGGGAGGTGAAATAGCAGCATGTACCAAGAGGAAGGAAATGGAAAATGATAGACCGAGAATATTTTATAAGCGCAGGACCACTCTTTGGGACTTGCCGTATTGGGCTGGTAAGAAGCTTCGGCATAATATTGATATCATGCACATGGAGAAGAATATATGTGACAGCATTGTCGGCACATTACTCAACATTCCATCCAAGACAAAAGATAGCTCAAATGCATGGATCCTTCTTAGTCACTCTAAAATGAAGCTTTTGGGAGGTTTTTGAAATTTCCATGTTTGAAACCCAAAACACTTCTCTTCATGCTTGACTTCATAAGACAGAGTTTAGAGTGTTAGGGGTAGATACATGATTTGTCTAGTTTGAATATGTCTAGACCTTGTTTATCAACTTGAATTCTTACTATATGACATAAGAAAGCTATGTGCTTTGGTTTTTCATTTTTCTGATTTTTTTTGAATTTTATGCCCATTTGATTCTTGGTCAAATACTAGCTAGGTTTCACCAAGATTTAAACAAGTTTAAAACATGAAAATGAAAAGGTAAGCCTCGATCCTTCTTAGTCACTCTAAAATGAAGTTTTTGGGAGGTTTTTGAAATTTGCATGTTTGAAACCCAAAACCACTTCTCTTCATGCCTTACTTCATAAGACGGAGTTTAGGGTCGTTAGGGAGTAGATACATGATTTGCCTGGTTTGAATATGTCTAGACCTTGTTTATCATCTTGAATGCTTACTATATGACAGAAGAAGACTATGTGCATTGGTATTTCATTTTTTTTGAATTTTCATGCCCATTTCAATCTTGGTGAAATCCTAGGTTTGAGCAAGATTTAAACAAATTTAACACGTGAAAACGAATAAGCATGGATCCTTCTTAGTCACTCCAAAATGTACCAATTGATAGATGTGTTAACTTTGCTTCATGGAAAAATTAATGTCATGTAAATGAGTTAACTTGGATTTCCTACCGTTGAATCCATAGGAAACTTTGTTCTAATGCACTATAATAATCAACCGAGTTTTTACACCAACAGGTATGTCACTTACGTGTGGTGCCCATGCGTGAGGTCCCACACTTCAGTGAGCACAAGTCAAGTGCAGTAGGTACGCAAACTCCAAGCCATCTTCTTTGTCAAGAGAAGACGCATTAGGATGCGTTTTGGAAGTCTGTCCTTCTGGATCCTTCGGTTGTCCCTCTCACAAAAAAAACAAATCTCTCTCATTCTCGGCCTCGCTCGACTCGCTCGCTCGCTCGCACCTCCTGCTCACTGACAAACCCTGCACAAAAGTCAACATCATCACCCGAAAAAGGGGAGACACCATAATGCTCTCCCTTCTTCTCTCCTTCCGAGTGATCCCTCTTCCTCCGAGTTTCACTCAACGGGCAAACACACATGTGCTGCATAGTAATAATAAAAAGGTAGAAAAATCAACCTACGAATCTATAATTAAATAGGTTAAACTAGGGTTTTGCCCAGTACTACAGATCAAGTTCAAAAAATCCAACTACGGGGTTCGAACAACCCCATTTCTAATCCAAGATTTTTTTCGACCTCATCCAAATGGCCTCAAACTATAGGGTTAATTAGCATCTAGTGCAGTATGTGTGAACATGTATGCACTATGTGTGCTATAACTTGTATGTCTTTCAAATTTGAACCAAATTTGAATAAGTTTGAAATATATGAAATGGGGCTTTTGGCTTAAACGTTTGAAACCCAAAACGACTTCTCTTCATGCTAGGCATCATAAGACCGAGTTTAGGGTTAGGGGGTAGATACAGGATTTGTCTGTTTTGAATATGTCTATACCTTGTTTATCTACTTGAATATGCTTACTATATATATATATATATATATATATATATATATATATATATATATATATATATATATATATATATATATATATATATATATATATATATATATATATATATATATATATATATTTACTATTTTGCAACCGGTGCTCAAAATATTATTTTGAGCACCATCTGCCCCTATATGAGGCGCGGACGAAGAAAAGAATTAATCCACGAACCCACACGCCCACGCACGAACCCACCCACCACCGTTTGACCCCAATCGCCCGTACTCCCCAACTTCCTGCCTCCCACCGTCGGCCACGACCAGCCGCCAACCACCCCAGCACCGGCGAGGAGGCCCCCCAGCGCCGGCGAGGAGCCGCCCGCGCCGCTGACTGAAATCCCACCGCCCCGCCGCCTGGAGAGCTCACGCGCCACCGCCTCGGAGGCCCCCGCGACGCCGCCTTGAGGCCCGCTGCGCCGCCGATTTGAGGCCCGCTGCGCCGCCGATTTGAGGGATCCGCGCCGCCGCAGGGAGGTCTCGTGCGCCACGGCCTCTACCGCTTCCTGTTGCATGGCTCCGCCGGTCCGTCCCCCATCTAGTTCCCTCGCGCCGCCGCGGCGGCCATCGCATATCCTGTCTCCCGGTGCACCACTAGAGGTCGCCCCTCAACGTCTTTCCCGCAGACCTCCTCGACGCCGGCCATCCCTATGCTCCGCCCCAATCCTCAGCTCGGGCGCCGCCAGCTCGTCTCCTTCTCCGTCTACCCAGCTCTTCTCGGCAACATACAGAGCTGTTTCCGCTGCCTCGTGGGTGCTGCGGCCGTGCAGGGTTCATCGTAAACTGGTGGTCGTTCAGTATAAATGAAGCTTGTATTTTGCTTCGTATGCTCGTGAGAGAATAGAAGTAATCCTCGGAAGTTCAGGTATTGTAACATGAGCATTAAATTTGTCTTTCTACCAGCAGTGCAAGTTTGTTTGAAACCAGACAATGGCAAGATAGTTGAAGAGATGCCTCCGTAACTGCATTGCAGCCATGGATGAAGCTAGTGCTGTGTTTTTTTCGAAATGGGGATTTGCCCCGGCTTCTGCATCATGATGATGCACACGGCCATTTATTTAAAAAGGTTCCACAAAGTATGGTTTACAACTCACGCATCACCGAGGATTGATACAAAAATCAACCATCGAAAAGAACACATACTATGACTACATCTCAACATAGCCTACTAGTATGACGCCAACCAGCCTGGCTCATTTGCGAGTGTTGCAGATAGCTGCCGTGCCGCTCCTAAAAAATAGAGTTTACTTGCAGCACGCTACCAGGCTGCTAGATGATGCTACTCTAATAGTTAGTATCGGCTGTACAACCTTTTAGTCTATGAAGTACAACCTTCTTAGTTCCGGTAGCGCACTTCGGGGAATTCCTTCAAACAGATTCCCAGAAATAATAAAACAAATAAAAATAATTTTATTTTGTAAGTTTAGTAAAAATTGCTAAAAATTTGTTCGTCCAGCAGTACAAACATGTAGCATTGGCAGTACAACCTTCTCTAGTTTTCATAGTATCAGGTTAAAAATCATAGGATAAACGATAATGAAGTACAATTTTTTTTACTCTCGGCAGTACAACCTTTTAGTCTGTGAAGTACAACCTTCTTAGTTCCGGCAGCGTACTTTGGAGAATTCCTTCAAATTGATCCCCAGAATAATAAAACAAATAAAAATAATTTATTATTTATTTCACGGGAAGTAGTAGAAGAGAGTCCCAGAAATACAAGCGGTACTATGTGAAGTACGAAAAGTCGGTTATGGAAGTTCAAAATACCACGTGAAAATAATTAGATCATATAGAGGGAAGCACACATATGTGATATCAAGAAGTACAAATGTTCCATTCTCTGGAAGTGCAAAGTCCATATGAAGTGCTAAGGAAACAAATTTCCAGAAGGAAGTACACAAATAATAAAAATCATCTGATTTTTCATCTCAATTGAAGTACGAGCAGTGATTCTGGGAAGTACTAGCGGTGGCTACAGGATGTACACATGGTCAGTTTTGGAAGCTTCAAGTTCTCAATGAATTTTAAAAATGATAAAATCCACCGATATTGGTTGTTTGAAAATTTTAAAATTATCATCCTAAAAACATTCAAGTTGAGTTTCTGGAAAACACACTAGTTTCAAAAATATTACTGGAAGTACAACCATGAAGGTCAAGAAGTACAAGGGCATGTCGCGGGAATTACAAATACTATATTACGAATATTTATGTTTTACTGAACAATTTCGTGAAACAACGTCGGGAAGTACAATAGCATTGCCCGAGAAGTACAACATCATGTCGAGGAAGTTCAGTGCTCTGTTTTTATGGGGCGGAATTCTATTCTCCAAATCTCATCGATTTGATTACCAACCACTTCAATCATTATCACCAAAAGCTTTATATGGTAGAGTATATGTCTAATTTCATTACCTACAACATTTACAACAAATAAATGGATCTAAGCCATCAAATTCAAACCGTTATCCCACAAAATATACCGGAAACATGATTTCAAAACTTCTAAAATTAGTTTTAAACCGTTCGGATTTGGCAAAAATGGTAGATACGAAAAAGATGCGCCATTTTGACAGCTTTCCAACCATATATCATTTCCATTGTTTAAATTTTCCGAATGGAAATCGCGGGGAAATCATTCGGTGCCCATCACATAAAACGGGCGGACAGTAATTCGAGTTATTCTCTTAAACTGTAAGGAATTAGAGAAAATAATTCGAATAAGAAAGTTGCGCCTAGTCCATAGCTTTCCAACGCCATATCATTTGCATCATTCCGACAAACGGTTGAAAAAATTCATCCAAATTACTGTCCGCTCGTTTTTGAGTACGTCCGAATTTCGGTATTTTCAAAATTGTTCAAAAACTGTGAGGATTTTGAAAAAACTTAAAACATGAAAAAGTTGCGCAATTTCATTATCTTTCCAACGGTATATCATTTGCACAGTTTCGATAAGCGATTCGAAAATCGAACTAAAAGTTCGTTTTCTGGCCATATAGAAGCGTTTTCGTATTTTCAAAATTAAATTTAAACCGTGCAAAATCTGTGAAAAGTGTGAACATGAAAAAGTTGCGGTTTTTCATTATCTATCCAACGGTATATCATTTGCATAGTTCCGACAAATGGTTGAGAAACTCGAGGTATAATCAGTACCTCTGAAGAAAACGGGAAGTTCAGGTAAGTTCGACAGAAAGTTGAACCCTGTTATCCGGGAAGTACAACCTTGTGTCCAGGAAAGTACAAGTCGGTGCTCAGAATATTATTCTTGCAGAATAGTGCTGGTATATATATATATATATATATATATATATATATATATATATATATATATATATATATATATATATATATATATATATATATATATATATATATATATATATATATATATATATATATAGACTATGTGCTTTGGTTTTTAATTTTTTTATTTTTCCAGAATTTTTATGCCCATTTGAATCTTGGTCAAATCCTAGGTTTGACCAATATTTAAACAAGCTTAAAACATGAAAATGAAAATGTAAGCTTGGATCCTTCTTTGTCACTCTAAGATGAAGTTTTTGGGAGGTTTTCAAAATTTCCATGTTTGAAACCCAAAACCACTTCTCTTCATGCTTGACTTCATAAGACAGAGTTTAGGGTTAGCTAGGGACAGGGTAGATACATGATTTTCTAGTTTGAATATGTCTAGACCATGTTTATCAACTTGAATGATCATTATATGACAGAAAAAGGCTATGTGCGTTTTTTATTTTATTTTATACCCATTTGAATCTTGATCAAATCCTAGTTTTGACCAGGATTTAAATAAGTTTAAAACATGAAAATGAAAAGGTAAGCCTGGATCCTTCTTAGTCACTCTAAAATGAAGCTTTAATTTGGGAGGTTTTTGAAATTTCCATGTTTGAAACCCAAAACCATTTCTCTTCATGCTTGACTTCATTAGATATAGTTTAGGGTTAGGTGTAGATACACGATTTGTCCGGTTTGAATATGTCTAGACCTTGTTTATCAACTTCAATTCTTACTATATGACATAAGAAGACTATATGTGCTTTGGTTTTTAATTTTTTGATTTTTTCTGAATGTTTATGCCCATTTGAATCTTGGTCAAATCCTTGGGTTGACCAAGATTTAAACAAGTCTAAAACATGAAAATGAAAAGGTAATTAAACCTGGATCCTTCTTAGTCATTCTAAAATGAAGCTTTTGGCGGGTTCATGAATTCTCAATGTTTGAAACCCAAAACCTTCTCTTCATGGTTGACTTCATAAGACATGCAGAGTTTAGGGTTAGGGGTAGATACATGATTTGTCGGGTTTGAATATGTCTAGACATGCTTGTTTATCAACTTGAATGCTTACTATATGACATAAGAAGGCTATGTGCTTTGGTTTTTCATATTTCTGTTTTTTTTATTTTATGCCCATTTGAAGCTTTTGGGAGGTTCTTGTAATTTCCATGTTTGAAACCAATACGACTTCTCTTCATGCTAGACTTCATAAGATCGAAGTTTATGGTTATAGATATGATTTCTCTGGTTTGAACATGTCTAAACCTTGTTTATCAACTAAACGTACTATATGACATAAGAAGGACTATGTGTGAACATGTATGCACTATGTGTGCTATAACTTGTATGTCTTTCAAATTTGAACCAAATTTGAATAAGTTTGAAATATATGAAATGGGGCTTTTGGCTTAAACGTTTGAAACCCAAAACGACTTCTCTTCATGCTAGGCATCATAAGACCGAGTTTAGGGTTAGGGGGTAGATACAGGATTTGTCTGTTTTGAATATGTCTAGACCTTGTTTATCTACTTGAATATGCTTACTATATATATATATATACGTAAGAAGACTATGTGCTTTGGTTTTTAATTTTTTTTATTTTTCCAGAATTTTTATGCCCATTTGAATCTTGGTCAAATCCTAGGTTTGACCAATATTTAAACAAGCTTAAAACATGAAAATGAAAAGGTAAGCTTGGATCCTTCTTTGTCACTCTAAGATGAAGTTTTTGGGAGGTTTTCAAAATTTCCATGTCTGAAACCCAAAAACACTTCTCTTCATGCTTGACTTCATAATTAAGACAGAGTTAATCGTTAGGGGGTAGATACACGTTTTTTCTATTATGAATATGTCTAGACCAGCCATGTTCATCAAGTTGAATGCTTACTATATATGACATAAGAAGGCTATGTGCTTTGGTTTTTCATTTTTTTATTTTTTTTAATTTTTATGCCCATTTGAGTCGTGGTGAAATCATAGGTTTGACCAAGATCTAAACAGTTTAAAACATGAAAATGAAAAGGTAAACCTGGATCCTTCTTAGTCACTCCAAAATGAAGCTTTGGGGGGGTGGGTTCTTGAAATTTCCATGTTTAATTTGAAACCCAAAACCATTTCTCTTCATGCTTGACTTCATAAGACAAAGCTAGTTTAGGGCTTTAGGGGGTAGATACATGATTTGTCTAGTTTGAATATGTCTAGACCTTGTTTATCAACTTCAATTCTTACTATATGACATAAGAAGACTATATGTGCTTTTTTGATTTTTGATTTTTTGAATTTTTTTGAATCTTTATGCCCATTTGAATAAGTCTAAAACATGAAAATGAAAAGGTAAGCCTGGATCCTTCTTAGTCATTCTAAAATGAAGCTTTTGGGGGGTTCTTGAAATCTCAATGTTTGAAACCCAAAACCACTTCTCTTCATGGTTGACTTCATAAGACATGCAGAGTTTAGGGTTAGGGGTAGATACATGATTTGTCGGGTTTGAATATGTCTAGACATGCTTGTTTATCAACTTGAATGCTTACTATATGACATAAGAAGGCTATGTGCTTTGGTTTTTCATTTTTCTGGTTTTTTTAATTTTATGCCCATTTGAAGATTTTGGGTGGTTCTTGAAATTTTCATGTTTGAAACCAATACGACTTCTCTTCATGCTAGACTTCATAAGATCGACCGAGTTTATGGTTAGGGGCTAGATACATGATTTGTCTGGTTTGAACATGTCTAAACCTTGTTTATCAACTTGAAAGCTTACTATATGACATAAGAAGACTATGTGCTTTTGTTTTTCATTCTTCTATTTTTTTATTTTATGCCCATTTGAATCTTGGTCAAATCCTATGTTTGACCTGGATTTAAACAAGTATAAAATATGAAAACGAAAAGGTAAGCCTGGATCCTTCTTAGTCACTCTAAAATGAAGCGGCTTTTGGGATGTTCTTGAAATTTTCATGTTTGAAACCCAAAACCACTTCTCTTCATGATTGACTTCATAAGACAGAGTTTAAGGTTAGGGACAGATATATACATGATTTTCTAGTTTGAATATGTCTAGAACTTGTTTATCAGCTTGAATGCTTACTATATGACATAAGAATGCAATGTGCTTTGGTTTATCATTCTTTTGGTTTTTTCCTGAATTTTTATGCCCATTTGAATCTAGGTCAAATCCTAGGTTTCACAAAGATTTAAACAAGTTGAAAACTGAAAATTAAAAGGTAAGCATGGATCCTTCTTAGTCACTCTAAAATGAAGCTTTTGGGAGGTTTTTGAAATTTCCATGTTTGAAACCCAAAACCACTTCTCTTCATGCTTGACTTCATAAGACAGAGTTTAGAGTGTTAGGGGTAGATGCATGATTTGTCTAGTTTGAATATGTCTAGACATTGTTTATCAACTTGAATTCTTACTATATGACATAAGAAGGCTATGTGCTTTGGTTTTTCATTTTTCTGATTTTTTTGAATTTTATGCCCATTTGATTCTTGGTCAAATACTAGCTAGGTTTGACCAAGATTTAAACAAGTTTAAAACATGAAAATGAAAAGGTAAGCCTCGATCCTTCTTAGTCACTCTAAAATGAAGCTTTTGGGAGGTTTTTGAAATTTGCATGTTTGAAACCCAAAACCACTTCTCTTCATGCCTTACTTCATAAGACGGAGTTTAGGGTCGTTAGGGAGTAGATACATGATTTGCCTGGTTTGAATATGTCTAGACCTTGTTTATCATCTTGAATGCTTACTATATGACAGAAGAAGACTATGTGCATTGGTATTTCATTTTTTTTTGAATTTTCATGCCCATTTCAATCTTGGTGAAATCCTAGGTTTGAGCAAGATTTAAACAAATTTAACACGTGAAAACGAATAAGCATGGATCCTTCTTAGTCACTCCAAAATGTACCAATTGATAGATGTGTTAACTTTGCTTCATGGAAAAATTAATGTCATGTAAATGAGTTAACTTGGATTTCCTACCGTTGAATCCATAGGAAACTTTGTTCTAATGCACTATAATAATCAACCGAGTTTTTACACCAACAGGTCTGTCACTTACGTGTGGTGCCCATGCGTGAGGTCCCACACTTCAGTGAGCACAAGTCAAGTGCAGTAGGTACGCAAACTCCAAGCCATCTTCTTTGTCAAGAGAAGACGCATCAGGATGCGTTTTGGAAGTCCGTGGGTCCTTCTGGATCCTTCGGTTGTCCCTCTCACAAAAAAACAAATCTCTCTCATTCTCGGCCTCGCTCGACTCGCTCGCTCGCACCTCCTGCTCACTGACAAACCCTGCACAAAAGTCAACATCATCACCCGAAAAAGGGAGACACCATAATGCTCTCCCTTCTTCTCTCCTTCCGAGTGATCCCTCTTCCTCCGAGTTTCACTCGACGGGCAAACACACATGTGCTGCATAGTAATAATAAAAAGGTAGAAAAATCAACCTACGAATCTATAATTAAATATGTTAAACTAGGGTTTTGCCCAGTACTACAGATCAAGTTCATAAAAAATCCAACTACGGGGTTCGAACAACCCCATTTCTAATCCAAGAATTTTTTCGACCTCATCCAAATGGCCTCAAACTATAGGGTTAATTAGCATCTAGTGCAATATGTGTGAACATGTATGCACTATGTGTGCTATAACTTGTATGTCTTTCAAATTTGAACCAAATTTGAATAAGTTTGAAATATATGAAATGGGGCTTTTGGCTTAAACGTTTGAAACCCAAAACGACTTCTCTTCATGCTAGGCATCATAAGACCGAGTTTAGGGTTAGGGGGTAGATACAGGATTTGTCTGTTTTGAATATGTCTATACCTTGTTTATCTACTTGAATATGCTTACTATAGATATATATGACGTAAGAAGACTATGTGCTTTGGTTTTTAATTTTTTTATTTTTCCAGAATTTTTATGCCCATTTGAATCTTGGTCAAATCCTAGGCTTGACCAATATTTAAACAAGCTTAAAACATGAAAATGAAAAGGTAAGCTTGGATCCTTCTTTGTCACTCTAAGATGAAGTTTTTGGGAGGTTTTCAAAATTTCCATGTTTGAAACCCAAAACCACTTCTCTTCATGCTTGACTTCATAAGACAGAGTTTAGGGTTAGCTAGGGACAGGGTAGATACACGATTTTCTAGTTTGAATATGTCTAGACCATGTTTATCAACTTGAATGATCATTATATGACAGAAAAAGGCTATGTGCGTTTTTTATTTTATTTTATACCCATTTGAATCTTGATCAAATCCTAGTTTTGACCAGGATTTAAATAAGTTTAAAACATGAAAATGAAAAGGTAAGCCTGGATCCTTCTTAGTCACTCTAAAATGAAGCTTTTGGGAGGTTTTTGAAATTTCCATGTTTGAAACCCAAAACCATTTCTCATCATGCTTGACTTCATTAGATATAGTTTAGGGTTAGGTGTAGATACACGATTTGTCTGGTTTGAATATGTCTAGACCTTGTTTATCAACTTCAATTCTTACTATATGACATAAGAAGACTATATGTGCTTTGGTTTTTGATTTTTTGATTTTTTCTGAATGTTTATGCCCATTTGAATCTTGGTCAAATCCTAGGTTTGACCAAGATTTAAACAAGTCTATAACATGAAAATGAAAAGGTAAGCCTGGATCCTTCTTAGTCATTCTAAAATGAAGCTTTTGGGGGGTTCTTGAAATCTCAATGTTTGTAACCCAAAACCACTTCTCTTCATGGTTGACTTCATAAGACATGCAGAGTTTAGGGTTAGGGGGTAGATACATGATTTGTCGGGTTTGAATATGTCTAGACATGCTTTTTTATCAACTTGAATGCTTACTATATGACATAAGAAGGCTATGTGCTTTGGTTTTTCATTTTTTCGGTTTTTTGAATTTTATGCCCATTAGAAGATTTTGGGAGGTTCTTGAAATTTTCATGTTTGAAACCAATACGACTTCTCTTCATGCTAGACTTCATAAGATCGACCGAGTTTATGGTTAGGGGGTAGATACATGATTTGTCTGGTTTGAACATGTCTAAACCTTGTTTATCAACTTGAAAGCTTACTATATGACATAAGAAGACTATGTGTTTTTGTTTTTTCTTCTTTTTTTTTATTTTATGCCCATTTGAATCTTGGTCAAATCCTATGTTTGACCTGGATTTAAACAAGTATAAAATATGAAAACGAAAAGGTAAGCCTGGATCCTTCTTAGTCACTCTAAAATGAAGCGACTTTTGGGATGTTCTTGAAATTTTCATGTTTGAAACCCAAAACCACTTCTCTTCATGATTGACTTCATAAGACAGAGTTTAAGGTTAGGGACAGATATATACATGATTTTCTAGTTTGAATATGTCTAGACCTTGTTTATCAACTTGAATGCTTACTATATGACATAAGAATGCTATGTGCTTTGGTTTATCATTCTTTTGGTTTTTTCCTGAATTTTTATGCCCATTTGAATCTTGGTCAAATCCTAGGTTTCACAAAGATTTAAACAAGTTTAAAATCTGAAAATTAAAAGGTAAGCATGGATCCTTCTTAGTCACTCTAAAATGAAGCTTTTGGGAGGTTTTTGAAATTTCCATGTTTGAAACCCAAAACTACTTCTCTTCATGCTTGACTTCATAAGACAGAGTTTAGAGTGTTAGGGGTAGATACATGATTTGTCTAGTTTGAATATGTCTAGACCTTGTTTATCAACTTGAATTCTTACTATATGACATAAGAAGGCTATGTGCTTTGGTTTTTCATTTTTCTGATTTTTTTGAATTTTATGCCCATTTGAATCTTGGTCAAATACTAGCTAGGTTTGACCAAGATTTAAACAAGTTTAAAACATGAAAATGAAAAGGTAAGCCTCGATCCTTCTTAGTCACTCTAAAATGAAGCTTTTGGGAGGTTTTTGAAATTTGCATGTTTGAAACCCAAAACCACTTCTCTTCATGCCTTACTTCATAAGACGGAGTTTAGGGTCGTTAGGGAGTAGATACATGATTTGCCTGGTTTGAATATGTCTAGACCTTGTTTATCATCTTGAATGCTTACTATATGACAGAAGAAGACTATGTGCATTGGTATTTCATTTTTTTTTGAATTTTCATGCCCATTTCAATCTTGGTGAAATCCTAGGTTTGAGCAAGATTTAAACAAATTTAACACGTGAAAACGAATAAGCATGGATCCTTCTTAGTCACTCCAAAATGTACCAATTGATAGATGTGTTAACTTTGCTTCATGGAAAAATTAATGTCATGTAAATGAGTTAACTTGGATTTCCTACCGTTGAATCCATAGGAAACTTTGTTCTAATGCACTATAATAATTGATGACCCACAAGTATAGGGGATCGCAACAGTCTTCGATAAATTTAAATGGGAGGTAAAGAATACTTATAAGCCTTAACAACTGAGTTGTCAATTCAGCTGCACCTGGAAAAGCACTAGTAACAGGGGTGATGTGAAAGTAGCAGTAATATGAGAGCAGTAGTAACAGTAACACAGCAGCAGTAATAGCAATATGAGAGCAATGGCACCAGAAAATAGTTGATACTACTTCCAATGACATGAAGAACAAGTATATAATGATGCGAGATGGACCGGGGTTCCCAGCTATCTACACTAGTGGCAACTCTCCAATAACAAGTGTCGGGTGAACAAATTACAGTTGGGCAATTGATAGGATTGATAAGGCATTAAGAAAGAACATCAATTCATTAATCATGTAGGCATGTTTTCCATATTTAGTCGTACGTGCTCGCAATGAGAAACTTGCACAACATCTATTGTCCTACCAGCCGGTGGCAGCCGGGCCTCAAGGGAATCTACTGGATATTAAGGTACTCCTTTTAATAGAGCACCGGAGCAAAGCATTAACACTCCGTGAAAACATGTGTCCCTCACATCACCGCCATCCCCTCCGGTTGTCCCGATTTCTGTCACTTCGGGGCCTTTGGTTCCGGACAGTGACATGTGCATACAACTTGTAGATACAATCTAAGCAATAATTATAGAGCTCAAATCTAAGATCATGCCACTCGGGCCCTAGTGACAAGCATTAAGCATAACAAGATTGCAGCAACAATAACTTCACAAACTTTATAGATAGACTAATCATAATGTATCATCCATCGGATCCCAACAAACACAACACCGATTACATCAGATGAATCTCAATCATGTAAGGCAGCTCATGAGATCATTGTATTGAAGTACATGGGGGAGAGAATACCAACTAGCTACAGCTAGAACCCGTAGTCCATGGGGGAACTACTCACGGAGCATGATGGAGGCGATGGCGTTGATGGAGATGGCTTCCGGGGGCACTTCCCCGTCCGGCAGGGTGCCGGGACAGAGACTTCTGTCCCCCGAATTGGAGTTTCGCGATGGCGGCGGCGCCCCTGGAGTCTTTCTGGAGTTTCGTCAAGTGGTATCGCGTTTTTAGGTCGAAAGGGCTTTTATAGGCGAAGAGGCGGCGCAGGAGGGTGCCTGGGGCGCCCTCCTCATAGGCCGGCGCGGCCAGGGGCCTGCCCGCGCGGCCCTATGGTGTGGGGGCCCCCTGGCTCTCCTCCGACTCCCCTTCGGTGGAGCCTCCCGGGAAAAATAAGATCTTTGGCGTTCATTTCGTCCAATTCCGAGAATATTGCCCGAACAGCCTTTCTGGAACCAAAAACAGCAGAGGAACTGGCACTGTGGCATCTTGTTAATAGGTTAGTTCCGGAAAATGCATGAAATCATCATAAAGTGCAAGCAAAACATGTAAGTATTGTCATAAAACAAGCATGGAACGACAGAAATTATGGATACGTCGGGGACGTATCAGCATCCCCAAGCTTAGTTCTGCTCGTCCCGAGCAGGTAAAACGATAACAAAGATAATTTCTGAAGTGACATGCTACTTACATAACCTTGATCATACTATTACAAAGCATATGAAATGAATGAAGTGACTCAAGGCAATGATCTATAGTTGCTAACAAGTAGATAACATATAGCAAAACTTTTCATGGAGAGTACTTTCAAGACAAGCATCAAAAGTCTTGCACAAGAGTTAACTCATAAAGCAATAAGTTCATAGTAAAGGCATCGAAGCAACACAAAGGAGGATATAAGTTTCAGCGGTTGCTTTCAACTTTCAACATGTATATCTCATGGATATTGTCAACATAGAGTAATATGATGAATGCAAATATGCAAGTATGTAAGAATCAATGCACAGTTGACACAAGTGTTTGCTTCTAAGGTGGAAGGAATTAGGTAACTGACTCAACATAAAAGTAAAAGAATGGCCCTTCTACGAGGGAAGCATCGATTGCTATATTTGTGCTAGAGCTTTGGTTTTGAAAACATATAGAGAGCATAAAAGTAAAATTTTGAGAGGTGTTTGTTGTTGTCAACGAATGGTAGTGGGTACACTAACTACCTCATCAACCAGACTTTCAAGAGCGGCTCCCATGAAGGACGTTATCTCTACCAGCAAGGTAGATCATCCCTCTTCTCTTTTGTTTACACATGTACTTTAGTTTAGTTTTTCTTTATTTATGGATGACACTCCTCCCAACCTTTTGCTTACACAAGCCATGGCTAACCGAATCCTCGGGTGCCTTCCAACATTCACATACCATGGAGGAGTGTCTATTTGCAAAATTAAGTTGCTTACTGATGAATCAGAGCAAAACATGTGAAGAGAATTATTAATGAAATTTAATTAATTGGGGCTGGGAACCCCATTGCCAGCTCTTTTTGCAAAATTATTGGATAAGCGGATGTGCCACTAGTCCATTGTGAAAGTCTGTCAAAAGTAAATGACAAGGTTGAAAGCTAAACACCACATACTTCCTCATGAGCTATGAAACATTAACACAAATTGAGAAGCATTTTGAATTATTTAAAGGTAGCACTCAAGCAATTTACTTTGGAATGGCAGGAAATACCACATAGTAGGTAGGTATGGTGGACACAAATGGCATAGGTTTTGGCTCAAGGTTTTTGGATGCACGAGAAGTATTCCCTCTCAGTACAAGGTTTAGGCTAGCAAGGTTGTTTGAAGCAAACACAAGTATGAACCGGTACAGCAAAACTTACATAAGAACATATTGCAAGCATTATAATACTCTACACTGTCTTCCTTGTTGCTCAAACACTTTTACCAGAAAATATCTAGACCTTAAGAGAGATCAATTATGCAAACCAATTTTAACAAGCTTTACGGTAGTTCTCCACTAATAGGTTTAAACTACATGCAAAAACTTATGATCTACTTGAGAGCTCAAAACAATTGCCAAGTATCAAATTATCCAAGACATATGAGGCATTTTCTTTTCCCAACCAAATAAAGATAAATATTGTAGCTTCCAACTTTTATTCATTGAACATTAAAAGTAAAACGAAGAACAAGTGTTCATATGAAAAAGCGGAGCGTGTCTCTCTCCCAAACAAGGATTGCTAGGATCCGAATTTATTCAAACAAAACAAAAATAAAAGCACACAGACGCTCCAAGTAAAGCACATAAGATGTGACCGAATAAAAATATAGTTTCAATAGAAGAAACCTGATAAGTTGATGAAGAAGGGGATGCCTTGGGCATCCCCAAGCTTAGACGCTTGAGTCTTCTTGAAATATGCAGGGATGAACCACGGGGGCATCCCCAAGCTTTGACTTTTCACTCTTCTTGATCATATATCATCCTCCTCTCTTGACCCTTGAAAATTTCCTTCACACCAAACTTCTCATAAACTTCATTAGAGGGGTTAGTACTCAAAAAATTTGAATCCACCTTGGTCCTGTAGTGACACATTGCAAGAACTCAATAAAACATTAGCTACAGCTCTCCACGTCTAGAAAACCTCGCTTAAAGTCCACAAGAGACAATGCAAAAAACAGAGACAGAATCTGCCAAAACAGAACAGCCAGTAAAGACGAATTTTAAAATGGTACTTCCGTTGCTCAAATCAGAAAACTCAAAACTAATGAAAGTTGCGTACATATCTGAGGATCAGGCACGTAAATTGGCTTAATTTTCGGAGTTACCTACAGAGAAAACAGCCCAGATTCGTGACAGATAGAAATCTGTTTCTGCGCAGAAATCCAAATCTAGTATCAACCTTCGATTAGAGGCTTCACTTGGCACAACAAAACACAAAACTAAGATAAGGAGAGGTTGCTACAGTAGTAAACAACTTCCAAGACACAAATATAAAACAAAGTACTGTAGCAAAATAACACATGGGTTATCTCCCAAGAAGTTGCTTTCTTTATAGCCATTAAGATGGGCTCAGCAGTTTTAATGATGCACTCGCAAGAAATAGTATTTGAAGCAAAAGAGAGCATCAAGAAGCAAATCCAAAACACATTTAAGTCTAACATGCTTCCTATGCAAAGGAATCTTGTAAATAAACAAGTTCATGAAAAGCAAAGTAACAAGCATAAGAAGATAAAACAGGTGTAGCTTCAAAATTTTAAGCACATAGAGAGGTGTTTTAGTACCATGCAAATTTCTACAACCATATTTTCCTCTCTCATAATAATTTTCAGTAGCTTCATGGATAAACTCAACAATATAACTATCACATGCAGCATACTTTTCATGATCCACAAACATATAATTTTTATCAAGCTCAAAAATAGTGGAATTAAAACTTTCGAACACACTTTTATCAATAATATAGCAAGATGAATGATCAATCTCAAGAGATATGGGACACATAGATAATGTCAAGAACTCTCCAATCCCATTTTCATTAGTAGTACAATTAATATTATCAAGTAACATAGGACCATCATCTAGAGCTTTATCATAAACATTTGCCAAGCAAAATTCTTTAGTACCATGCATTTCGACATCAGGCACAAACAAAGCATTATCATAAGATTTATCAAAGTAGCATGGATTATCATATATAACAGTAGCATAATTATTCTCACAAGTTTTACTCATAGGAAATATTTCAAGAGAATCCACAGGAACATAACATTCATCCTCTTTCGGTAAGCATGGAGGACAATCAAATAGTGTAAGAGATAAAGAGTTACTCTCATTAGAAGGTTGGCATGGGTAGCTAATCCATTCTTCCTCCTTTTGTTCATCACTCTCCTCTTCTTTTTCATCCAATGAGCTTTCAAGTTCATCAATTTCCTCCTCTTTTTCATCCAATGAGCTTTCAGGTTCATCAATTTCTTCTTCCACAGGTTCCTGCAAATTGTGAGTGCATTCTTGTGCATTAATGTGTCTCTCTTTATAATCAAGGATATAAGGATTCCTACTGTAGCATTCTATGCAAGAATTAAGGATAGTAGAGACATAATCTTTAAGGTCCTTACAAATAGCACAAGTTTCATAATTCTCAACCATGAAGGATTCTATCTCGGAGGCTCCCATAAATAAGACAAATTGTTCTACCTCTTCGAACCCATAATGAATATAGCAATTCCGATTATAGTTCTTAATTAAAAATTCCTCACTAAAGCCACATTGAAATTTAAGATGTTTAGTATCCTGTTGAGAGCAACAGTTTATATCATGGCGTCTAAGCAAGATTCTAGCCATTGTATTCAATTTTTCTATCATAGCACTCATTATTTTACCAGTTCTTGATTTTCTATAATTATTATAACATTCTATAAGCTCCAAGTAGTTTGTTGGTTCTCCCATAACAGCAGTTTTTAATTTTTAGGTTTTTCAAATTTTTATGGATTTTTGGGTATATAGGAAAAGTAAAACAAGACAAAAATAAACTAGACAAAAGTAAACTAAGCAAAGTAAAACTAGACAGAAATAAACTAAGCACAAATAAACTAGACAGAAATAAACTAGCAAGACAAAATAAGATAAAAGCAGAGAGAGAGGTAGAGTGTACTCCCCAGGTGAACTTATGAGTAGAGCTATGCCTCCCCGGCAACGGCGCCAGAAAATAGTCTTGATGACCCACAAGTATAGGGGATCGCAACAGTCTTCGAGGGAAGTAAAACCCAAATTTATTGATTCGACACAAGGGGAGGTAAAGAATACTTATAAGCCTTAACAACTGAGTTGTCAATTCAGCTGCACCTGGAAAAGCACTAGTAACAGGGGTGATGTGAAAGTAGCAGTAATATGAGAGCAGTAGTAACAGTAACACAGCAGCAGTAATAGCAATATGAGAGCAATGGCACCAGAAAATAGTTGATACTACTTCCAATGACATGAAGAACAAGTATATAATGATGCGAGATGGACCGGGGTTCCCAGCTATCTACACTAGTGGCAACTCTCCAATAACAAGTGTCGGGTGAACAAATTACAGTTGGGCAATTGATAGGATTGATAAGGCATTAAGAAAGAACATCAATTCATTAATCATGTAGGCATGTTTTCCATATTTAGTCGTACGTGCTCGCAATGAGAAACTTGCACAACATCTATTGTCCTACCAGCCGGTGGCAGCCGGGCCTCAAGGGAATCTACTGGATATTAAGGTACTCCTTTTAATAGAGCACCGGAGCAAAGCATTAACACTCCGTGAAAACATGTGTCCCTCACATCACCGCCATCCCCTCCGGTTGTCCCGATTTCTGTCACTTCGGGGCCTTTGGTTCCGGACAGTGACATGTGCATACAACTTGTAGATACAATCTAAGCAATAATTATAGAGCTCAAATCTAAGATCATGCCACTCGGGCCCTAGTGACAAGCATTAAGCATAACAAGATTGCAGCAACAATAACTTCACAAACTTTATAGATAGACTAATCATAATGTATCATCCATTGGATCCCAACAAACACAACACCGATTACATCAGATGAATCTCAATCATGTAAGGCAGCTCATGAGATCATTGTATTGAATTACATGGGGGAGAGAATACCAACTAGCTACAGCTAGAACCCGTAGTCCATGGGGGAACTACTCACGGAGCATGATGGAGGCGATGGCGTTGATGGAGATGGCTTCCGGGGCACTTCCCCGTCCCGGCAGGGTGCCGGACAGAGACTTCTGTCCCCCGAATTGGAGTTTCGCGATGGCGGCGGCGCCCTGGTCTTTCTGGAGTTTCGTCAAGTGGTATCACGTTTTTAGGTCGAAGGGCTTTTATAGGCGAAGGGGCGGCGCAGGAGGGTGCCTGGGGCGCCCTCCTCATAGGCCGGCGCGGCCAGGGGCCTGCCCGCGCGGCCCTATGGTGTGGGGGCCCTCTCCTCCGACTCCCCTTCGGTGTTCTGGAGCCTCCCGGGAAAAATAAGATCTTTGGCGTTGATTTCGTCCAATTCCGAGAATATTGCCCGAACAGCCTTTCTGGAACCAAAAACAGAGAGGAACTGCACTGGCATCTTGTTAATAGGTTAGTTCCGTAAAATGCATGAAATCATCATAAAGTGCAAGCAAAACATGTAAGTATTGTCATAAAACAAGCATGTAACAACAGAAATTATGGATACGTCGGGGACGTATCAATAATCAACCGAGTATTTACACCAACAGGTCTGTCACTTACATGTGGTGCCCATGCGTGAGGTCCCACACTTCAGTGAGCACAAGTCAAGTGCAGTAGGTACGCAAACTCCAAGCCATCTTCTTTGTCAAGAGAAGACGCATCAGGAAGTCTGTGGGTCCTTATGGATCCTTCGGTTGTCCCTCTCACAAAAAAACAAATCTCTCTCATTCTCGGCCTCGCTCGACTCGCTCGCTCGCACCTCCTGCTCACTGACAAACCCTGCACAAAAGTCAACATCATCACCCGAAAAAGGGGAGACACCATAATGCTCCCCTTCTTCTCTCCTTCCGAGTGATCCCTCTTCCTCCGAGTTTCACTCGACGGGCAAACACACATGTGCTGCATAGTAATAATAAAAAGGTAGAAAAATCAACCTATGAATCTATAATTAAATAGGTTAAACTAGGGTTTTGCCCAGTACAACAGATCAAGTTCAAAAAAATCCAACTACGGGGTTCGAACAACCCCATTTCTAATCCAAGATTTTTTCGACCTCATCCAAATGGCCTCAAACTATAGGGTTAATTAGCATCTAGTACAATATGTGTGAACATGTATGCAATATGTGTGCTATAACTTGTATGTCTTTCAAATTTGAACCAAATTTGAATAAATTTGAAATATATGAAATGGGGCTTTTGGCTTAAACGTTTGAAACCCAAAACGACTTCTCTTCATGCTAGACATCATAAGACCGAGTTTAGGGTTAGGGGTAGATACATGATTTGTCTGTTTTGAATATGTCTAGACCTTGTTTATCTACTTGAATATGCTTACTATATATATGACGTAAGAAGACTATGTGCTTTGGTTTTTATTTTTTTTTAATTTTTATGCCCATTTGAATCTTGGTCAAATCCTAGGTTTGACCAATATTTAAACAAGTTTAAAACATGAAAATGAAAAGGTAAGCTTGGATCCTTCTTAGTCACTCTAAAGTGAAGCTTTTGGGAAGTTTTTGAAATTTCCATGTCTGAAACCCAAAACAACTTCTCTTCATGCTTGACTTCATAATTAAGACAGAGTTAAGCGTTAGGGGGTAGATACATGTTTTTTCTATTATGAATATGTCTAGACCAGCCATGTTCATCAAGTTTAATGCTTACTATATATGACATAAGAAGGCAATGTGCTTTGGTTTTCCATTTTTTGTTTTTTTTGAATTTTTATGCCCATTTGAGTCGTGGTCAAATCCTAGGTTTGACCAAGAGATTTAAACAAGTTTAAAACATGAAAATGAAAAGGTAAGCCTGGATCTTTCTTAGTCACTCTAAAATGAAGCTTTTGGGAGGTTTTTGAAATTTCCATGTTTGAAACCCAAAACCAATTCTCCTCATGCTTGACTTCATAAGACAAATCGAGTTTAGGGTTAGGGGTAGATATACATGCTTTTTGACAGGGAAAATAAGAAACATGTGATAGGGTAGTAAAAAACAAAATGTCTTCACACAAAGCAGACTATCGTGTATGAAGATTCATGGTTTTCAAGCCAAATGACATAGTTATGGCCATATTTGTGGCATAGTTTGTTATAATGTGCCCAAATTGGGCATGGTGGTGCATCTTGCCATTCCCAACAATGTTGCTGACTAGACTTTTCAACTTTTCGGTATATAAAATCATTTTTCATTTTCTAGATGACAAAATAGGTTTATTTTGTGAATGGGGTACATAAGATACGGGTCAAAATGGCGCCTCTACATTTTTAAGATAAACTAGGCCATATTTTAGTGCCAATTCCCAACTCTTTACGATTTTTAGTGTTTTTAGCCAGTTTCACACATTTAAATGACTATATGCTGATTTATTGGAAGTAATTCAAATTTGAAATGTAGGTGTGTTATAACTTGGTCATAGAAATCCCCCAAAATCATTTTTAGATACATATTACTTACTATATACATAAACCAGTGATAGTACTGAAATATTCAACCCCTTTGCATGGATAATCATGTCGACCATTTTGACCTGGTTTTGAAATAAATAAATGAAAATGAAGAAAACCTCAAAAATGAAACCCTTCCGCATTGAGTGCTCATATATAGGTGTACTAGTGGACAGGGAAAATAAGAAACCCGTGATAGGGTAATAAAAAACAAAATGTCTTCACAAAATGGACTATCGTGTATGAAGATTCATGGTTTGCAAGCCAAATGATATAGTTATGGCCATATTTGTGACATATTTTATTATAATGTGCCCAAATTGGGCATGGTGGTGCATCTAGCCAGTCCCAACAATGATTTAAAAGTTTGCCTTGGTTCTCGTAGTAACATGTGCACGTGGGAAATTGAAGAAGCAAGGCAAACTCCAACATATATGAATGGTGAGAGAACATGTTAAATGTTATTCTAACAAAGGTCATGCTTGTTTAATTTCTTACTTATGTAGTATTGTACATCACAAGCGTGAAATCAAAATATGTGCATCATCTCTATAAACCCTAACCCCCTAACCCTAAACACTTATAAATCTATATATCACTACAACAAAAAATCAGTCATGGGATTCAAAGGTTTGCCATTGTTTTCTTGTAGTACTTAATACAATGCTCACACACTTTTGGGAAGTGAGTGGAACTTGTACTCAAACACACATGTGGTGCCGAAAACTGTGCAGGGTTCTTCTAAAAGAGGATATACAAGTGTGTATATATATGCCACACGTTCATTTGGTATTGTCATATATATATAGAGGTAGTATGTAAACCACAAATGATATGACTCAATATTCATGCTTTGTTTCGAGCTTTTTTATATCGAGCCCCACAATAACTTTGGCATGTTCTGAAATTGATGTCGATCAATCTCATGACGCTCACCCTTGTTTTGTGCTAGCTAGTTGGACGAAGGGGCTCGTGTGGTTAGCCATTATATCTCTTGTACCATGGCTCCAGACATTCGGGTCACACACCTCTGTATTTTTTTCAGTTATTTGTTTGATATGTACTTCATCTATGCTAGGTTTAAAACATGAAATTTAGCCCCCAAAAATTGTACATATATGGATTCACATTGAGATAATTCATGAAACTTTGGAAATGGCCATCTCGTGTCATGTTTCCCCACAAATGAGAATTGGATTAATTGGTGGCAGACAAGTAAACACACATTTATGTGCGACAACCCAAAATGCACATATTTTGCAAAGTTTTCATGCGTGCATGAAAAGTTGCAAATATATACATAAAATGGGCCATGATTCAAAAGTTTGACATGGTTCTTGTGTAGTAGTAGTACCAAAGCTCACACGTGGGAAGAAATTAAGATGGTCGAATTCCAACATGTTGCCATACTTTTTTGAAGGGCTCTTTTCTAAAACATTGGTATGGCATGTCTGCTATTTTCCCTAGCTATATAGAAAAATGATGAACAATCCATGATTTCCGATTGCCGTTTTTGAACCACCTTTGGCTTGATTTCAAATTTAGGTCAAAATCATGGGGGGGGGTAGGGGACAAGAGTGTGTTTCTTTTGGATGAAGCGCTCGTATTTGCAAGTTTTTTGGGGTCCCACAAATTTAGGGTAGCATCACGCCCACCCCATCCCTTCACGCGCGGAAAAAGTGTTAGGCGAGTAGTAAAATGGCATGACCAACAAGTTTCAAGTAAAATTTCGAATATATAACCAAAATGTACCAAGTGTTAGATGAGTTAACTTGGCTTCATGGAAAAAATAATGTCATGTAAATAAGTTAACTTGGCTTTCCTACCCTTGAATCCATACGAAACTTTGTACGGAGTTCTAATACAGTATAATGATCACCCGAATTATTACACCAACATGTCTGTCACTTACGTGTGGTTCCCATGCGTGAGGTCTGATGTCTACGGGTGCTTCTATTCTTGTAGACAGTGTTGGGCCTCCAAGAGCAGAGGTTTGTAGAACAGCAGCAAGTTTCCCTTAAGTGGATTACCCAAGGTTTATCGAACTCAGGGAGGAAGAGGTCAAAGATATCCCTCTCATGCAACCCTGCAACCACAAAGCAAGAAGTCTCTTGTGTCCCCAACACACCTAATAGGTGCACTAGTTCGGCGAAGAGATAGTGAAATACAGGTGGTATGAATAAGTATGAGCAGTAGGCGGCCAAAAGTGCTTGCTGGCGTGCATTGATGGTAGTAATATTGCGGGAAGTAAACATGCAGTAGTAACGCAGCGTAGTGCAGTAAAACAGTAAACAAGCAGCGATAGCAGTATTTAGGAACAAGGCCTAGGGATTAGACTTTCACTAGTGGACACTCTCAACATTGATCACATAACAGAATAGATAAATGCATACTCTACACTTTTGTTGGATGATGAACACATTGCGTAGGATTACACGAACCCTCAATGCCGGAGTTAACAAGCTCCACAATAATGCTCATATTTTAGTAACCTTTAGTGTAAGATAGATCAAAAGACTAAACCAAGTACTAGCATAGCATGCACACTGTCACCTTCATGCATATGTAGGAGGAATAGATCACATCAATATTATCATAGCAATAGTTAACTTCGCAATCTACAAGAGATCATGATCATAGCCTACACCAAGTACTCACACGGTGCACACACTGTCACCATTACACACGTGGAGGAGGAATAAAACTACTTTAATAACATTGCTAGAGTAGCACATAGATAAATTGTGATACAAACTCATATGAATCTCAATCATGTAAAGCAGCTCATGAGATCATTGTATTGAATTACATAGGAGAGAGATGAACCACATAGCTACCGGTACAGCCCCGAGCCTCGATGGAGAACTACTCCCTCCTCATGGGAGCAGCAGCGGTGATGAAGATGGCGGTGGAGATGGCAGCGGTGTCGATGGAGAAGCCTTCCGGGGCACTTCCCCGCTCCGGCAGTGCCGGAACAGAGACTCCTGTCCCCGGATCTTGGCTTCGCGATGGCGGCGGCTCGGAACTTTTCTCGTCCGTGGCTCTCTCCGTAAGGGTTTTCGATGCGGGGGCTTTATATAGGCGAAGAGGCGGCGCAGGAGGGTCGAAGGGCGCCCACACCATAGGGGCGCGGCCCAGGCCCCGCCGCTACCCTATCATCTGGGGCCCACAGGGCCCCGCGGCTCTCGGGTGTTCGGATGCTTCCGGGCAAAATAGGAACAGGCGTTGATTTCGTCCAATTCCGAGAATATTTTGTTACTAGGATTTCTGAAACCAAAAACAGCAGAAAACAGGAACTGGCACTTCGGCATCTTGTTAATAGGTTAGTTCCAGAAAATGCACGAATATGACATAAAGTGTGCATAAAACATGTAGGTATCATCAATAAAGTAGCATGGAACATAAGAAATTATCGATACGTCGGAGACGTATCAGCATCCCCAAGCTTAGTTCTGCTCGTCCCGAGCAGGTAAAACGATAACAAAGATAATTTCTTAAGTGACATGCCATCATAACCTTGATCATACTATTGTAAGCATATGAGATGAATGCAGCGATCAAAGCAATGGTAATGACATGAGTAAACAAATGAATCATAAAGCAAGGACTTTTCATGAATAGTACTTCAAGACAAGCATCAATAAGTCTTGCATAAGAGTTAACTCATAAAGCAATAAATCAAAGTAAAGGTATTGAAGCAACACAAAGGAAGATTAAGTTTCAGCGGTTGCTTTCAACTTATAACATGTATATCTCATGGATAGTTGTCAACATAGAGTAATATAACAAATGCAATAAGTAAGTATGTAAGAATCAATGCACAGTTCACACAAGTGTTTGCTTCTTAAGGTGGAAAGAGATAGGTGAACTGACTCAACAATAAAAGTAAAAGAATGGCCCTTCGCAGAGGGAAGCATCGATTGCTATATTTGTGCTAGAGCTTTGATTTTGAAAACATATAGAGAGCATAAAAGTAAAATTTTGAGAGGTGTTTGTTGTTGTCAACGAATGGTAGTGGGCACTCTAACTACCTTATCAACCAGACTTTCAAGAGCGGCTCCCATGAAGGACGTTATCTCTACCAGCAAGGTAGATCATCCCTCTTCTCTTTTGTTTACACATGTACTTTAGTTTAGTTTTTCTTTATTTATGGATGACACTCCTCCCAACCTTTTGCTTACACAAGCCATGGCTAACCGAATCCTCGGGTGCCTTCCATCATTCACATACCATGGAGGAGTGTCTATTTGCAAAATTAAGTTGCTTACTGATGAATCAGAGCAAAACATGTGAAGAGAATTATTAATGAAAGTTAATTAATTGGGGCTGGGAACCCCATTGCCAGCTCTTTTTGCAAAATTATTGGATAAGCGGATGTGCCACTAGTCCATTGTGAAAGTCTGTCAAAAGTAAATGACAAGATCGAAAGATAAAACAACACATACTTCCTCATGAGCTATAAAACATTGACACAAATAAGAGGTGATAAATTTTGAATTGTTTAAAGGTAGCACTCAAGCAATTTACTTTGGAATGGCGGAGAAATACCATGTAGTAGGTAGGTATGGTGGACACAAATGGCATAGTGGTTGGCTCAAGGATTTGGATGCATGAGAAGTATTCCCTCTCGATACAAGGTTTAGGCTAGCAAGGTTATTTGAAACAAACACAAGGATGAACCGGTGCAGCAAAACTCACATAAAAGACATATTGTAAACATTATAAGACTCTACACCGTCTTCCTTGTTGTTCAAACTCAATACTAGAAATTATCTAGACCTTAGAGAGACCAAATATGCAAACCAAATTTTAGCAAGCTCTATGTATTTCTTCATTAATGGGTGCAAAGTATATGATGCAAGAGCTTAAACATGAGCACAACAATTGCCAAGTATCACATTATCCAAGACATTTTACCAATTACTACATGTAGCATTTTTCCAATTCCAACCATATAACAATTTAACGAAGAGGAAACTTCGCCATGAATATTATGAGCTAAGAACACATGTGTTCATACGAACCAGCGGAGCGTGTCTCTCTCCCACACAAGGATGAACTTATTCAGAGAACTAAGATAACAAAACAAAAACAAAAATAAAAGCACACAGACGCTCCAAGTAAAGAACATAAAATGTGACCGAATAAAAATATAGTTTCAAGAGAAGGAACCTGATACTTTGTCGATGAAGAAGGGGATGCCTTGGGCATCCCCAAGCTTAGACGCTTGAGTCTTCTTGAAATATGCAGGGATGAACCACGGGGGCATCCCCAAGCTTAGAGCTTTCACTCCTCTTGATCATAGTATATCATACTCCTCTCTTGACCCTTGAAAACTTCCTTCACACCAAACTTCAAGCAAACTCATTAGAGGGTTAGTGCATAATCAAAAATTCACATGTTCAGAGGTGACACAATCATTCTTAACACTTCTGGACATTGCACATAACTTCTGAAAGTTAATGGAACAAAGAAACTCATTCAACTTAACAAAAGCGGCAATGCGAAATAAAAGGCAGAATCTGTCAAAAACAGAACAGTCCGTAAAGACGAATTTTAAAATGGCACCAGACTTTCTCAAACGGAAAAACTCAAAACTAATGAAAGTTGCGTACATATCTGAGGATCACGCCCGTAAATTGGCAGATTTTTCTGAGTTTCCTACAGAGAAATAAGCCCAGATTCGTGACAGATAGAAATCTGTTTCTGCGCAGAAATCCAAATATAACATCAACTTTAACATAGAAACTTTACTTGGCACAAAAACATGATAAGGAGAGGTTGCTACAGTAGTAAACAACTTCCAAGACACAAATATAAAACAAAGTACTGTAGTAAAAAACACATGGGTTATCTCCCAAGAAGTTCTTTCTTTATAGCCATTAAGATGGGCTCAGCAGTTTTAATGATGCACTCGCAAGAAATAGTAGTTGAAGCAAAAGAGAGCATCAAGAGGCAAATTCAAAACACATTTAAGTCTAACATGCTTCCTATGCATAAGAATCTTGTAAATAAACAAGTTCATGAAGAGCAAAATAACAAGCATAGGAAGATAAAACAAGTGTAGTTTCAAAAATTTCAGCATATAGAGAGGCATTTTAGTAACATGAAAATTTCTACAACCATATTTTCCTCTCTCATAATAACTTTCAGTAGCAACATGAGCAAACTCAACAATATAACTATCACATAAAACATTCTTATCATGAGTCTCATGCATAAAATAATTACTACTCCCAACATAAGCATAGTCATTCTTATTAATTGTAGTGGGAGCAAATTCAACAAAGTAGCTATCAAATATAGGAGGTATATTGTAATCATAATCAAATTTATCCTCCATAACAGGTGGTAACAAAAGACTACTATCATTATAATCATCATAAATGGGAGGCAAAGTATCATCAAAGTAAATTTTCTCCTCAATGCTTGGGGGACTAAAAATATCATGCTCATCAAAGCCAGCTTCCCCAAGCTTAGAATTTTCCATATCATTAACAACAATAGTGTTCAAAGCATTCATATTAATATGTTCCATGGGTTTTTTAATTTTTGCATCAAACCATCCATGTCTTAAATCAGGAAATAGAATAAAAAGGTCATTGTTGTCCATTATGCCTAACTAGTGTAAACAAGAAACCAAATGTCGCAATTGCAGAGTCTAAAGGAAATAGCTTCGAGCACACGCACAATGGCGCCAGAAAAGTACTGTTACCTGGAACCGGAGTATGAGTGCCTTTTACCTTTCCTCCCCGGCAACGGCGCCAGAAAAGTGCTTGGCGCGTAGTTGACGAGGGAGGAAAAGTGCTTAGTTGCCGGGCTTGCCAATGTGTGAGTGCCGTTTACCTTCCCTCCCCGGCAACGGCGCCAGAAAAGTACTGTTACCTAGAACCGGAGTATGAGTGCCTTTTACCTTTCCTCCCCGGCAACGGCGCCAGAAAAGTGCTTGATGTCTACGGGTGCTTCTATTCTTGTAGACAGTGTTGGGCCTCCAAGAGCAGAGGTTTGTAGAACAGCAGCAAGTTTCCCTTAAGTGGATTACCCAAGGTTTATCGAACTCAGGGAGGAAGAGGTCAAAGATATCCCTCTCATGCAACCCTGCAACCACAAAGCAAGAAGTCTCTTGTGTCCCCAACACACCTAATAGGTGCACTAGTTCGGCGAAGAGATAGTGAAATACAGGTGGTATGAATAAGTATGAGCAGTAGTACGGCGCCAGAAAAGTGCTTGCTGGCGTGCGATTGATGGTAGTAATATTGCGGGAAGTAAACATGCAGTAACGCAGTAAAAACAGTAAACAAGCAGCGATAGCAGTATTTAGGAACAAGGCCTAGGGATTAGACTTTCACTAGTGGACACTCTCAACATTGATCACATAACAGAATAGATAAATGCATACTCTACACTTTTGTTGGATGATGAACACATTGCGTAGGATTACACGAACCCTCAATGCCGGAGTTAACAAGCTCCACAATAATGCTCATATTTTAGTAACCTTTAGTGTAAGATAGATCAAAAGACTAAACCAAGTACTAGCATAGCATGCACACTGTCACCTTCATGCATATGTAGGAGGAATAGATCACATCAATATTATCATAGCAATAGTTAACTTCGCAATCTACAAGAGATCATGATCATAGCCTACACCAAGTACTCACACGGTGCACACACTGTCACCATTACACACGTGGAGGAGGAATAAAACTACTTTAATAACATTGCTAGAGTAGCACATAGATAAATTGTGATACAAACTCATATGAATCTCAATCATGTAAAGCAGCTCATGAGATCATTGTATTGAATTACATAGGAGAGAGATGAACCACATAGCTACCGGTACAGCCCCGAGCCTCGATGGAGAACTACTCCCTCCTCATGGGAGCAGCGGTGATGAAGATGGTGGTGGAGATGGCAGCGGTGTCGATGGAGAAGCCTTCCGGGGCACTTCCCCGCTCGGCGGTGCGGAACAGAGACTCCTGTCCCCCAGGATCTTGGCTTCGCGATGGCGGCGGCTCTGGAACTTTTCTCGTACCGTGGCTCTCTCCGTAAGGGTTTCGATGTAGGGGCTTTATATGGCGAAGAGGCGGCGCAGGAGGGTCGAAGGGCGCCACACCATAGGGGGCGCGGCCCAGGCCTGGCCGCGCCACCCTATCATCTGGGGCCCACAGGGCCCTCGCGGCTCTCGGGTGTTCTGGATGCTTCCGGGCAAAATAGGAACCAGGCGTTGATTTCGTCCAATTCCGAGAATATTTCGTTACTAGGATTTCTGAAACCAAAAACAGCAGGCACTTCGGCATCTTGTTAATAGGTTAGTTCCAGAAAATGCACGAATATGACATAAAGTGTGCATAAAACATGTAGGTATCATCAATAAAGTAGCATGGAACATAAGAAATTATCGATACGTCGGAGACGTATCAAGGTCGCACACTTCAGTGAGCACAAGTCACGGACAATTTTTTGCAAATGTTGCAAAGGATAAAAGGTGGAAGAGGGATCACACGGAAGGAGAAGAGGAAGGGAGAGCAGTCACGGCCTCGAAATGCTTCAACCTATCCGGGAAGTGATGTTGACTGGCACGCAAGGTTTTTCAGTGCTGCAAACCTGCAGTGCGGCGATTTTGACAGAAATAACCCTTTTGGCAAAGAAAAGCACGGACTGACCCTCTGAGCAATCTATTTCACTGGACTAACCTTTTTGTGTGGCTTTCTGTGTTTTTCTTCGCCAAAAGGATTACTTTTGTCAAAATCGCCCCCCTGCAGTGCAGGCTACGCGCCCGTCTAATATTCTTTTTTTTTCAATGACAAAAGGGGGGAGAGAGAGAGAGAGAGTCTTGACGACGTGTCTTCACTTGACTAAACTTTTATAGCACATAGAGGATGACAAGCGGGTCCCATGAGCCAGCAGGTTCCTCAACGTTTCAAACGTGGCATGAGATCGAAAGAAAAAAACGCAAGTGACCAAATATCAGGAGCCAAAATAATCCAAGAAAAGAAAGTTTTATAGTACATAGAGGATGACATGCGGGTCCCATTTAGCAGCAGCGGTATCACCGTTTGAGGCAGCAGGGGATCGAAAGAAAAAGTCAAGTGACCAAATATGAGGTGCCAAAAATAATCCAAAAAAGAAAGTTTTATAGTACATAGAGGATGACATGCGGGTCCCATTTAGCAGCAGCGGTATCACCGTTTGAGAGGCGGCAGGGGATCGAAAGAAAAAGTCAAGTGACCAAATATGAGGTGCCAAAAATAATCCAGGAAAAGAAAGTTTTATAGTACATAGAGGATGACATGCGGGTCCCATTTAGCAGCAGGTTCCTCAACGTTTCAAACGTGGCATGAGATCGAAAGAAAAAAAAAGGCAAGTGACCAAATATCAGGAGCCAAAAATAATCCAAGAAAAGAAAAAGTTTTACATCCAGGATGACATGCGGGTCCCATGTAGCAGCGGTATCACCGTTTGAGAGGCGGCAGGGGATCGAAAGAAAAATGCAAGTAACGAAATATCAGGAGCCAAAAATAATCCAAGAAAAGAAAGTTTTATAGTACATAGAGGATGACATGCGGGTCCCATTTAGCAGCAGCGGTATCACCGTTTGAGAGGCAGGGGATCGAAAGTAAAAGTCAAGTGACCAAATATGAGGTGCCAAAAAATCCAAGAAAAGAAAGTTTTATAGTACATAGAGGATGACATGCGGGTCCCATTTAGCAGCGGTATCACCGTTTGAGAGGCGGCAGGGGATCGAAAGAAAAAGGCAAGTGACCAAATATGAGGAGCCAAAAAATCCAAGAAAAGAAAGTTTTATAGTACATAGAGGATGACATTTCCCATTTAGCAGCGGCATCCTTTGAGAGGCGGCGGATCGAAAGAAAAAGGCAAGTGACCAAATATGAGGTGCCAAAAATACCTCCAAGAAAAGAAAGTTGATAGCTCATAGAGGATGACATGCGGGTCCCATTAAGCAGCAGCGGTCTCAACGTTTCCAAGGCGGCACGGGATCAAAAGAAAAAGAAGTAGCCAGAAATCGGGGTCAAAAAATCCAAGAAAAGAAGGAATTTTGGTTCATAGAGGATGACATGCGGGTCCCATTTAGGCGGTCTCAATGTTTCCAAGGCGGCAAGGGATCAAAAAAAAGGAAGTAGCCAGAAATCAGGGGGTTCAAAAAAATCCAAGAAAAGAAAGAATTTTGGTTCATAGAGGATGACATGCGGGACCCATGATCCTGCATCGTAAACGGCTCGATCGGAGAGCGTTGAACGAGATGGCGCGATCGAGAAAAAAACAATGCTAGAGAGGCTGCCATCTGGGCCCTACATCCCTGGGCGGTGCGGATTTGCGTTGACTCGGCCGGCGAACCCGAGAATTCGAGATGCACCACGTCCCGGGCCACCATACGCGACGTTTTGGCCGTTTTCGTCGGGCTAGGTGGCCTCAAAAACGAGAAAAAATGTTTTGACATGAACCACGGAGGGACCAAAAATCGTCGGCCATGGTGCACCAGCAACCACGGCGCGACTTCAACTTCGTCGGCCATGGCAACTTTTCTTGTAGTGCAAATGGGCAGAAAATTAAAAAAAAATCAGAAAAATGAAAAACAAAAGCACATAGTCTTCTTATGTCATATATTAAGCATTAATGTTGATAAACAAGGTTTAGACATATTCAACCCAGACAAATCATGTATCTACCCCCTAACCCTAAACTCGGTCTTATGAAGTCTAGCATGAAGAGAAGTTGTTTTGGGTTTCAAACGTTTAAGCCAAAAGCCCCATTTCAAATATTTCAAACTTATTCAAATTTGGTTCAAATTTGAAAGACATACAAGTTATAGCACACATAGTGCATACATGTTCACACATACTGCACTAGATGCTAACCCTATAGTTTGAGGCCATTGGATGAGGTCGAAAAAATTCTTGGATTAGAAATGGGGTTGTTCGAACCCCGTAGTTGGATTTTTTGAACCTTGATCTGTAGTACTGGGCAAAACCCTAGTTTAACCTATTTAATTATAGATTCTTATGTTGATTTTTCTACCTTTTATTATTACTATGCAGCACATGTGTGTTTGCCCGTCGAGTGAAACTCGGAGGAAGAGGGATCACTCGGAAGGAGAGAAGAAGGGAGAGAATTATGGTGTCTTCCCTTTTTCGGGTGATGATGTTGACTGTTGTGCAGGTTTGTCAGTGAGCAGGAGGTGCGAGCGAGCGAGTCGAGAGTCGAGAATGAGAGAGATTTGTTTTTTTTGTGAGAGGGACAACCGAAGGATCTGAAGGACCCAGAGACTTCCAATACGCATCTGATGCGTCTTCTCTTGAAGAAGATGGCTGGGAGTTTGCGTACCTATTGCACGTGACTTGTGCTCACTGAAGTGTGGGACCTCACGCATGGGCACCACACGTAAGTGACAGACCTGTTGGTGTAAAAACTCGGTTGATTATTACAGTGCATTAGAACAAAGTTTCCTATGGATTCAAGGGTAGGAAATCCAAGTTAACTCATTTACATGACATTATTTTTTCCGTGAAACAAAGTTAACACATCTATCAATTGTTACATTTTGGAGTGACTAAGACGATCCAGGCTTACTTATTCGTTTTCACGTGTTAAACTTGTCAAAATCTTGGTCAAACCTAGGATTTGACCAAGATTCAAATGGGCAGAAAATTTAAAAAAAACAGGAAAATGGAAAACCAAAGTACATAGTCTTCTTATGTCATATAGTAAGCATTAAAGTTGATAAAGAAGGTCAAGACATATTCAAACAAGACAAATCAAGTATCTACCCCTAACCCTAAACTCTGTCTTATGAAGTCAAGCATGAAGAGAAGTGGTTTTGGGTTTCAAACATGGAAATTTCTAAAACCTCCCAAAAACTTCATTTTAGAGTGACTAAGAAGGATCCATGCTTACCTTTTCATTTTCATATTTTAAACTTGTTTAAATCTTTGTCAAACCTAGGATCTGACCAAGAGATTCAAATCGGCATAAAATTCAAAAAAAAACTCAGAAAAAGGAAAAACAAAAGCATATAGTCTTCTTATGTCATATAGTAAGCATTCAAGTTGATAAACAAGGTTTGGACATATTCAAACCAGACAAATAATGTATCTACCCCATAACCCTAAACTCGGTCAATCTTATGAAGTCTAGCATGAAGAGAAGTCATTTTGGGTTTCAAACATGGAAATTTCAAGAACATCCCAAGATTCATTTTAGAGTGACTAAGAAGGATCCAGACTTACCTTTTCATTTTCATATTTTAAACTTGTTTAAATCTTTGTCAAACCTAGGATTTGACCAAGATACAAATGGGCATAAAATTCAAAAAAAAGAAAAGAAAAACAAAAGCATATAGTCTTCTTATGTCACATAGTAAGCATTAAAGTTGAGAAACAAGGTCTAGACATATTCAAACTATGCAAATCATGTATCTACCCCTAACCCGTAAACTCTGTCTTATGAAGTCAAGAATGAAGAGAGTGGTTTTGGGTTTCAAACATGGAAATTTCAAAAACCTCCCAAAAGCTTCATTTTAGAGTGACTAAGAAGGATACAGGCTTCCCTTCTCATTTTCATGTTTTAAACTTGTTTAAATCTTGGTCAAACCTAGGATTTGACCAAGATTCAAATGGGCATAAAAATTCAGAAAAAATCAAAAAATGAAAAACCAAAGCACATAGCATTCTTATGTCATATAGTAAGCATTCAAGTTGATAAACAAGGTCTAGACATATTCAAACCAGAAAAATCATGTATATATCTACCCCTAACCCTAAACTCTGTCTTATGAAGTCAAGCATGAAGAGAAGGGTTTTGGGTTTCAAACATGGAAATTTCAAAAAACCCCAAAAGCTTCATTTTAGGGAGACTAAGAAGGATCCATGCTTACCATTTGATTTTCATGTTTTAAACTTGTTTAAATCTTGGTCAAACCTAGGATTTGACCAAGATTCAAATTGGTAGAAAATTTAAAAAAATCAAAAAAATGAAAAACCAAAGCACATAGTCTTCTTATGTCATATAGTAAGCATTAAAGTTGAGAAACAAGGTCTAGACATATTCAAACTATGCAAATCATGTATCTACGTACCCCCTAACCCCTAAACTCTGTCTTATGAAGTCAATAATGAAGAGAGGTGGTTTTGGGTTTCAAACATGCACTACTAGGAAAAGGCCTAGCCGTAAGACTGCCAGCAGTGGCGCACCATGGATGCCGTGCGCCACTACTACTTAGCAGTGGCGCACCACGAAACGGTGGGCCACTGTTACAAAAGTAGTAGTGGCGCACCCTGATCTAGGTGCGCCATAACTAAGTGCTGACAGGAGGCCAGCTCCTCCCCCAACCTAGTAGTGGCGCACGTCTTCGTGGTGCGCCACTGCTTAGTTTCTTACCTATGGCGCACGTTGTGGTGGTGCGCCACTGCTAGGAGGTGTCCAGAGCCCCTTTAGAGGTGATAGGCTTAGCAATGGCGCACTGCAGTGGTGCGCCACTGCTACATAGCTTACCTATGGCGCATGGCTTGGAGGTGCGCCACTGCTAGGAGGTGGCCAGAGAGCCCCTTTAGAGATGAGAGGCTTAGCAGTGGCGCATTGCATTGGTGCGCCACTGCTACATAGCTTACCTATGGCGCATGGCATGAGGTGCGCCACAGCTAGGAGGTGGCCAGGACCCCTTTAGTGATAAGAGGCTTAGTAGTGGCGCACCAGTCAGTAGTGCGCCATTGCTATGTCACCCTAGCAGTGGCGCACGACTAGGTGGTGCGCCACTGCTAACCTGGGACCATTTCCTGCTTTTCACCCACCACTCACATGTGCCACCCACTTTCCCCAAACACTCTTCCACCACCACCTCCCACCAAATCTGGATCTGGTCGTGTTGCCCCTCCTTCCCACCTCATTTTCACCTCTTCATTCACCAAAATTAAGTTGGTAAACTTAATTTTCTTCATAGGTAAGTAATGGTGAAGCTCTCTTAGCTCAATACCCTACTCAATCTCAACTTTTCACCTCATCCAACACTCTAGGTCTCGTCGTATCGGTAACTTTGTTGGTTTTATGCTTTGTGTGTGACCGGTTCCGATCGTCTTGCACACACACGTGTGTGTGCACATATGTTATGTGAAGCTCATGTGTTGTGCGCATGCGCGAAAAGCGTCTCTATCACGTGCATGTGTGTTGTATGCGAAGCCTCTCCACACATGTGTTGTATATGCGAAGCCTCCACACATGTGTTGCATGCATGTTTTTGTTTGCAGGGATTTGAAATGCGATGGAGTTGCCAATATTTTGCCGAAATGTTGATTCATTTCCGTTTCGGCGAATAGTGGGCATACTACGCATATACATATGTCCTATTTTTAGGGAAGGTCATGCCAAAATTTTCTTTTGGTATGCTAAGATATCCATTTTCTCTATACCCGCAGGCGACCATGGTCCGCATGATGAGCGAAGGCGTTGTGGCTAGGTTTTTGAAAGCTGCGACGGCCGAGATGATTAGAAATAACCAAAAGGAGATAAGATGTCCGTGTCGAAGATGCAAGCTGACGAGCCTTATGGACCCTAAAGCCGATATGGTACGGGACCACCTTCTCGTGCGTGGTTTCATGGATGGCTATCGGTGGGAAGGCGACGAAGATGATTATGAATTTGTCCATGGGATTTCAACAAGAAATAAGGAAGGTGGTGAGCACCATGTAGAAGTTCCCGGACATGATCAGGATGTAGAAGATCCCGGCCATGATCATGATCACAATGTAGGAGATCATGGACCCGATGATATGGAAGATCAAGATGGAGGACCCGATGATGAAGATCATGAAGATGAAGACGATGGACCATCGTCGATGGACTGGGTGCAGGACCCTTATCTTCAAGAGCTGCTTCTCAAGCAGACGAGTAACGCAAGGGATGCCGCCCGAGAGAAAGCCAAGATGGATCAACTGGAGGTAGACGCGGTTACTCCATTGTATGAAGGATGCAGGCCGGAGGATACCCGCCTGAAAGTAACGCTCATGGCTCTGCAGATGAAGGTAAAGCACAAAATGACCGACACATCCTTCAACGACAACATGTCATTCTGGCAGGAACGTCTTCCCAAAGGTAACACGTGTCCGACTAGTATCGAGGAGGCCAAGAAAATCGTGTGTCCTCTGGATTTACCGCATGTGAAATATCATGTGTGCTTGAACGATTGCATCATTTATCGGAACGAGCACGCGGAGTGTACCATATGTCCGGAGTGCGGCGTCAGTCGGTACAAGAAGGGGAAGAAAGCTCCTCGGAAGGTGGTGTGGTACTTTCCGATCACTCCTCGTCTGCAGCGGTATTTCGCGGATCCTAAGCAAGCAAAGCTAATGCGCTGGCACGCGGAGATGAGGAAGGGAGAAGATGACGTTGATGATCCGAAGAAAAAGAAAAAGGACAGGATGTTGAGACACCCTTCGGATGCTAGCCAGTGGAATGCGTTGAACCTCGAGTACCCAGAATTTGGGGACGATCCTAGGAACATAAGGCTGGGCGCGAGCACCGATGGAGTCAATCCGTTTGGCAGCCAGAGCAGCACGCATAGCACATGGCCCGTGTTTGTGTGGATGTACAACCTCCCCCCTGGTTGTGCATGAAGAGGAAGTACATTCAAATGAGTATGCTAATTGAAGGGCCGAAACAACCAGGGAACGACATCAATCTGTATATGGGGCTTCTGAAAGAGGAGCTAGCCACGCTATGGGACGCGCCTGCCAATACGTGGGACGCCGCCGCGGAAGAATATTTCCCTATGAGAGCCGCGCTGCTCACGACGGTGCACGACTTTCTCGGTTACGGATATGTCGCGGGGCAGGTGGTCCACGGATTCAATGCATGCGTCAGGTGCATGGATGACACAACGTACCGCCAGCTAGATAGAGATCCGGGGTCCTCGAAAACGGTGTTCATGGGACATCGAAGGTGGCTTCGCGACGAAGACCCATGGAGGAAACGCAAGGATCTGTTCGATGGTCAAGACGAACCCCGAAGACGGCCACGTACGAGAAGCGGCGAGCAAATAGACGAGCTATTGAAAAATTGGAATGAGTGCCCACCGCCGGGGAAGAAGCGAAAGGCGCCGGAGCCGCTGCTCAAGGTATGGAAGACGAGGTCTGTTTTCTGGGACTTGCCGTACTGGAAGATCTTACGTGTGCCTCACAGCCTTGATGTCATGCACATCACGAAGAACGTGTGCGAGAGTCTGCTTGGTACCCTCCTCAACATGCCAGAGAGGACCAAAGATGGGCCGAAAGCAAGGTACGACTTGCTATCAATTGGGATCAGGGAGGAGCTTCACGCGGGACGCCCTAATGATGATGATGATGATGATGACGATGACGATGATGAGGCGGAGGACACGCAAAGTCGTCGCAAGGGCAAAAAGGCCAAGAAGATCGAATATTACTGCCCCCCGCGTGCTTCACTCTAAGTCAGAAGGAGATCGAGCAGTTTTTCGACTGTCTCCTAGGAGTAAAACTTCCCTACGGGTACGCGGGGAAGATAAGCAGGTACCTAGACAAAGCGAAGCAGAGGTTCAGCGGGATGAAGTCTCACGACTGTCACGTGCTGATGACGCAAATACTTCCGGTTGCAATCCGTGGGATCATGGACGCGCACGTCCGTGAAACGCTTTTTGGCCTATGCAACTTTTTCGACGTCATCTCTCGGAAGTCTGTTGGCGTGAGGCAACTTAGAAGGCTACAGGAAGAGATCGTGGTGATACTGTGCGAGCTTGAGATGTACTTCCCGCCCGCTTTCTTCGACGTTATGGTGCATCTGCTGGTACATATCGTGGAGGATATCATCCAACTGGGGCCGACGTTCCTGCACAGCATGATGCCGTTCGAAAGGATGAATGGTGTCATCAAAGGGTACGTTCGCAACAGGGCACGTCCAGACGGAAGCATAGCCAAGGGCTTTCTGACCGAAGAGTGCATCTCCTTCTGCACGAGTTATCTAGAAATCGAGAACCCCGTTGGCCTGCCCGTAAACAGGCATCTCGGGAAGCTCGCTGGATGGGGTCACCGCGACGGTAGCCGCGAAATGCATGTCGACTTCAAGGGTCGAATCGCCGACTTTGAAAGAGCAAACCTAGTCGCGCTACAACACATAGACGTGGTCGATCCTTGGGTGGTAGAGCACAAAACCTTCATCGCAAAGACGTACAGTGATCAGGGCCAACAGAGGACGGACGGAGATATAATCAAAGAGCACAACTCAACCTTCACGCGGTGGTTCAAGGACAAGATGCTGACGTACCCTATAGACGAGGATTCTTCTGCGGAAGAAAAACTCATATTCGCCTTGTCACAGGGCGCCGAACACAACCTGATGACATTTCAGGCGTACGATATCAACGGCTACACATTCTACACCGAGGAAAAGGACATGAAGAGCGATTATCAGAACTCCGGGGTAACGATGGAGTCCTACACCGGTGACGTCAAGCAGAGATACTACGGAAAGATCGAGGAGATCTGGGAGCTGAGCTACGCCGGAGAGAATGTGCCAATGTTCCGTGTCAGGTGGGCCAAGAACGTCATAAAAGAAGACCGGCATTTCACCACCATGGTTATACCCGAAGCCAAATCCAAGACAGCGGGCGCAAAGGTCACCGCGAAATATGAGCCATGGGTACTAGCTTCCCAAGTGGACCAATGCTTCTTCATTACCGACCCGCAAAAGCCCAGCCGTGTTGTCGTGAGGAGAGGCAAAAGGAGCATCATCGGAATGGATGGAGCAGCCAACGAGCTAGACTTTGACCAGTACGGCGATCCGAAGATGGAAGATGACGACGACGATGATGAAGAACCATACACAACAAGAAGAAGCAGGACCACCCTACCTAAAGGCCGCCCATTCAAGAGAAGAAGTCTAGGAGTTCCGGGGCTAAATTATTCAACCGCGAGAAAGAAGGGCAAGAAGATTGTGAAAAGATAATTATGTATCATTTTATTGTATGAATAATGGATGTCATATTGTTGATCTACACATTGTACCGATCAAAATAGACATATAATTTATATTTTTGGATATTTTCTAGATTCTATAGTATTTTAAATATTCTACATAATTATAATTATTTATGCCTTTTATTTTGGTGTATTATGCTATTTATTATAGTGTTAAATCAATTTAAAAAGAAAAGGAAAAAAATTGGGGCCGCCAGGGTTCGAACCTGGCCGGCCAGGGTAAACCAAACAGGGGACAGATAGCTAGCCATTGCGGTACGGTGCGGATCTTGTCAATAGTACGAGCCAAATTGTTTTTGACCCTATCCTAAAGTCATAGTGGCGCACCCCTAGTGGTGCGCCATTGCTAAGGCGCAGCAGTGGCGCACATTGCTTAGGGGGTCGGGGACTTAGCCAAATCCCGACCATCTTCTTCTCCCCATCCCCATTCCCCACCGGCGCCTCAATCTCGATCTCACCGGCCCCCCCTCTTCGACGCCACCTCCCACCGGTGACGCCCTCTCCGCCACCTCCCACCGTGACACCCCTCCTCGACCGGCGCGCCCACCGCTACCACCCCTCCCCTTCTCTCCGCGGTGGCCTGCGCCGCACCGATCCCACCGCGCAGTACGTCCCCCTCGATTCACCTCCCGCCGGCGGTCGCCTCCCCCTCGATTCTCATCTGCAGCAACGCCACGCAGATCCTCGCCTCGAGCCCTCACCGCCGCGCCCCCACTCGCGCGCCGGGAGCGGGAGCACACGCCGCCACACCCTCGACGCACGCCGGAGCAGGAGCACACGCCGCCACGCCCTCGCCACACCGTGGAGCCGACAAGAGCAGCACGCGAGGACCCTCGACAACGCAGCAGAGGACCGACGCCGCGCATCCTTCCAAGGTAGTGGCTTTGATCCATACATTTGCTAAGAACAGATACTTGTGGTGGTCTTTAAAATTCTCGTGATGAATTTGCATAGCATCTCTATGCCAATCTGAGGAAAAATCTATCTCACAATATGCTTAGCATGATTTGGTACTGCAGGTATTTGTGTAGTGATTTAGATAGGCTTTGATCATAGCTATGATCATATGATGTTAAAAAAACTACCCCAAACAAGCTACTTAAATGCTTATGCTTATATCCAGGTGCAAAGGTGGTTCTCTATAGTTCATTGGATTTTTTTTGCAAATGTAGCTTGTCCTTGCAGTAGTTCTTTTTTGCACATTTGTTTTTGCACATTATTGAAATTAATCCTAGCTACCATGTTAGTTTTCAGCCTTTCTTTTCTTTTTCTTTTATATTTAGATGAGTGTCTACTAGTAAATATAGATGGCTAGTAAAATATATAGGTTAGGATGTTAAATCTCCTTCTTGAACAAAAACCATCAATTGTTAGCTAATTTTCAGCCCTAGGTGTAAACACTAACTTAGCACCCCTGGAAAGTTGAAAATGATACATAATACATGTCAATTTGTGGCCAATGAGAATACTGTTTATTGCTGCGGGGTACATGATACGTCTCCAACGTATCGATAATTTCTTATGTTCCATGCTACTTTATTGATGATACCTACATGTTTTATGCACATTATATGTCATATTTATGCATTTTCTGGAACTAACCTATTAACAAGATGCCGAAGAGCCAGTTGTTGTTTTCTGCTGTTTTTGGTTTCAGAAATCCTAGTAAAGAAATATTCTCGGAATTGGACGAAACTTTCGCCCAGGGTCCTATTTTTGAAGCTTCCGAAGACCGAAGACCTAACGAAGTGGGGCCACGAGAGGCCAGGGTGGCCGGCGCGGCCCAGGCCCCCGCCGACCTATCCCCGGCCCTCGTGTGGCCCCCGCGTTGACCCTCCGCCTACTTTAAGCTTCCGTCGCGAAATCCCCGCACCGAGAGCCACGATACGGAAAACCTTACAGAGACGCGCCGCCGCGAATCCCATCTCGGGGATTCGGAGATCGCCTCCGGCACCCTGCCGGAGAGGGGAATCATCTCCCGGAGGACTCTACACCGCCATGGTCGCCTCCGGAGTGATGAGTGAGTAGTCCACCCCTGGACCATGGGTCCATAGCAGTAGCTAGATGGTCGTCTTCTCCTTGTTGTGCTTCATTGTTAGATCTTGTGAGCTGCCTAACATGATCAAGATCATCTATATGTAATTCTATATGTTGTGTTTGTCGGGATCCGATGGATAGAGAGTACTATGATTATGGTGATTATCAATCTATTGTTCATGTGTTGTTTATGATCTTGCATGCTCTCCGTTATTAGTAGAGGCTCTGGCCAAGTTTTTACTCTTAACTCCAAGAGGGAGTATTTATGCTCGATAGTGGGTTCATGCCTCCATTGAATCTGGGACAGTGACAGAAAGTTCTAAGGTTGTGGATGTGCTGTTGCCACTAGGGATAAAACATTGATGCTATGTCTAAGGATGTAGTTGTTGATTACATTACGCACCATACTTAATGCAATTGTCTGTTGCTTTGCAACTTAATACTGGAGGGGTTCGGATGATAACCTGAAGGTGGACTTTTTAGGCATAGATGCAGTTGGATGGCGGTCTATGTACTTTGTCGTAATGCCCAATTAAATCTCACTATATTTATCATGTCATGTATATGCATTGTTATGCCTTTCTCTATTTGTCAATTGCCCGACTGTAATTTGTTCACCCAACATGCTTTTATCTTATGGGAGAGACACCTCTAGTGAACTGTGGACCCCGGTCCTATTCTTTACATAGCATACAATCTACTGCAATTGTGTTTACTGTTTTCTTTGCAAACATCTTCCACTCGATACGTTTAATCCTTTGTTACAGCAAGCCGGTGAGATTGACAACCTCACTGTTTCGTTGGGACAAAGTACTTGGGTTGTGTTGTGCAGGTTCCGCGTGCCGGAATCCCTGGTGTTGCGCCGCATCACATTTCGCGACCATCAACCTTCAACGTGCTTCTTGGCTCCTACTGGTTCGATTAAACCTTGGTTTCATACTGAGGGAAACTTGCTTCTATACGCATCATACCTTCCACTTGGGGTTCCCAACGGACGTGTGCATCTACGCGTATCAAGCTAAATTTCGCCGTTGGGGAGATCAAGACACGCTGCAAGGGGAGTCTCCACTTCTCAATCTCTTTACTTTGTTATTGTCTTGCTTTATTTTATTTACTACTTTGTTTGCTGCACTAAACAAAATACAAAAAAATTAGTTGCTAGTTTTACTTTATTTACTGTCTTGCTCTCTATATCTAAAACACAAAAAAAATTAGTTACTTGCATTTACTCTGCCTAGTTTACTGTTATCATGAGTAATCCTGAAGTTGAAGTTCGTTCTTTTAAGCAACAAGGAGGAGAAAGTTTTAAAGATGCTTGGTATAGAATTAGTAATGCTCATCAAAGGTGCATTAAGAAACACTCCACCACTATCCTTCTTAGGAATTTTTATGTTGGTTTATCTAGTTGGAATAGATATGTTCTTGATACTCTTTCGGGAGGTAATTTCCTAGGTACTCCCGCTTTAGAAGCTAGTTGCATCATTGAGAGTCTAGTTGGAATACCACCTGTTAATGAAGTTAAAATTGAAATCTCTCTTGAAGATGTTATGAAAAAATTGGAAACCATAGAGAAAAAATTTCCAAGTATTGAAACTAAATTAGAAATGTTATTGGATAAAACTGATGAACTTGATAAATCCCTAGGAGGAATTGATGAAAGAATTAGTGTCCTAGGAACTTGTGTTATCCATGATAATCAAACCAATAGGATTGATGAACTTGAAAAAGCCATGGGAACCTTGGGTTCAACCTTTTCTTCTCTCAAGTATAATGAGAAAGCCTATGTGGGTAAAGAGCAAAAATTCATGTATGCCTCTAAAGTGCCTAAACAAAAGAATTACTATAGGCCTAAAATTGCTAAAACCCCTAGCACCACCATAGAAAATTTAGATAATGGAGCACCTAAAGCACCCTCTGCAACAAGTTGTGTTTGCATGAAAAATAATAATGTTGATGCTTCTACTCTCGATGTTACTTGATTTGCACTTTCTGCGCCTAGCTGAAAGGCGTTAAAGAAAAGCGCTTATGGGAGACAACCCATGTTTTTACCTACAGCAATTTTTTGTTTTGTTGAGTCTTGGAAGTTGTTTACTACTGTAGCAACCTCTCCTTATCAAGTTTTTGTGCCAAGTAAAGTTTCTATGTCAAAGTTGATGTTATATTTGGGATCGCTGCGCAGAAACAGCATTGCTGTCTGTCACGAATCTGGGCACAATTCTCTGTAGAAAATTCGAAAAAATCTGCCAATTTACGAGCGTGATCCTCAGATATGTACGCAACTTTCATTAGTTTTGAGTTTTTCCATTTAAGCAAGTCTGGTGCCATTTCTAAATTCGTCTTTACGGACTGTTCTGTTTTTGACAGATTCTGCCTTTTATTTCGCATTGCCTCTTTTGCTATGTTGGATTTATTTCTTTGATCCACTAATGTCCAGTAGCATTATGCAATGTCCAGAAGTGAAAATAATGATTGTGTCACCTCTGAATGAGTGAATTATTAATTGTGCACTAACCCTCTAATGAGTTTGCTTGAAGTTTGGTGTGAAGGAAGTTTTCAAGGGTCAAGAGAGGAGAATGATATACTATGATCAAGAGGAGTGAAAGCTCTAAGCTTGGGGATGCCCCGTGGTTCACCCCTGCATATTTTAAGAAGACTCAAGCGTCTAAGCTTGGGGATGCCCAAGGCATCCCCTTCTTCATCGACAACATTATCAGGTTCCTCCCCTGAAACTATATTTTTATTCAATCACATCTTGTATTCTTTGCTTGGAGCGTCGGTTTGTTTTTGTTTTTGTTTTTGTTTGAATAAGATGGATCCTAGCATTCACTTTGTGGGAGAGAGACACGCTCCGCTGTTGCATATGGACACATGTGTCCTTAGGCTTTACTCATAATGTTCATGGCGAAGTTTCTTCTTCGTTAAATTGTTATATGGTTGGAATTGGAAAATGCTACATGTAGTAATTCTAAAATGTCTTGGATAATGTGATACTTGGCAATTGTTGTGCTCATGTTTAAGCTCTTGCATCATATACTTTGCACCCATTAATGAAGAAATACATAGAGCTTGCTAAAATTTGATTTGCATATTTGGTTTCTCTAAGGTCTAGATAATATCTAGTATTGAGTTTTGAACAACAAGGAAGACGGTGTAGAGTCTTATAATGTTTACAATATGTCTTTTATGTGAGTTTTGCTGCACTTGTTCATCCTTGAGTTTGCTTCAAATAATCTTGCTAGCCTAAACCTTGTATCGAGAGGGAATACTTCTCATGCATCCAAAATCCTTGAGCCAACTACTATGCCATTTGTGTCCACCATACTTACCTACTACATGGTATTTCTCCGCCATTCCAAAGTAAATTGCTTGAGTGCTACCTTTAAAATTCCATCATTCACCTTTGCAATATATAGCTCATGGGACAAAATAGCCTTAAAAACTATCGTAGTATTGAATATGTACTTATGCACTTTATATTTTATTAAGTTGCTTGTTGTGCGATAACCATGCTTCTGGGGAACGCCATCAACTATTGTTGAATATCATGTGAGTTGCTATGCATGTCCGTCTTGTCTGAAGGTCTATCATTTTAGTGGTTGGAGCATGCAAAATTGTTAGAGAAGAACATTGGGCCGCTAACTAAAGCCATCAATCATGGTGGAAGTTTCAGTTTTGGACATATATCCTCAATCTCATATGAGAATAATAACTTTGCTACATGCTTATGCATTTAAGAGGAGTCCATTATCTGTTGTCCATGTTGTCCTGGTATGGATGTCTAAGTTGAGAATAATCAAAAGCGAGAAATCTGAAATGCGAGCATTCTCCTTAGACCTTTGTACAGGCGGCATGGAGGTACCCCTTTGTGACACTTGGTTGAAACATGGCATGCGAAGATCCGGTAGTCCAAGTTAAGTAGGACGAGGTGCGGGCACTATTAGTATACTATGCGTGAGGCTTGCAACTTGTAAGATATAACTTTCATAACTCATATGCTTTATTACTACCGTTGACAAAATTGTTTCATGTTTTCAAAATAAAAGCTCTAGCACAAATACAGCAATCAATGCTTTCCTCTTTGAAGGACCTTTCTTTTACTTTTATTGTTGAGTCAGTTTACCTATCTCCTTCCACCTTAAGAAGCAAACACTTGTGTGAACTGTGCATTGATTCCTACATATTTGCATATTGCACTTGTTATATTACTTTATGTTGACAATATCCATGAGATATACATGTTATAAGTTGAAAGCAACCGCTGAAACTTAATCTTCCTATGTGTTGCTTCAACACCTTTACTTTGATTTATTGCTTTATGAGTTAACTCTTATGCAAGACTTATTGATGCTTGTCTTGAAGTACTATTCATGAAAAGTCTTTGTCATATGATTCAGTTGTTTACTCATGTCATTACCTTTGCTTTGATCGCTGCATTCATTACATATGTTTACAAATAGTATGATCAAGATTATGATGGCATGTCACTTCAGAAATTATCTTTGTTATCGTTTTACCTGCTCGGGACGAGCAGAACTAAGCTTGGGGATGCTGATACGTCTCCAACGTATCGATAATTTCTTATGTTCCATGCTACTTTATTGATGATACCTACATGTTTTATGCACATTATATGTCATATTTATGCATTTTCTGGAACTAACCTATTAACAAGATGCCGAAGAGCCAGTTGCTGTTTTCTGCTGTTTTTTGGTTTCAGAAATCCTAGTAAAGAAATATTCTCGGAATTGGACGAAACTTTCGCCCAGGGTCCTATTTTTGCATTCCAGAAGACCGAAGACCTAACGAAGTGGGGCCACGAGGAGGCCAGGGGGGTGGCCGGCGCGGCCCAGGCCCTGGCCGCGCCGACCTATCCCCTGGGCCCTCGTGTGGCCCCCGCGTTGACCCTCCGCCTACTTAAAGCTTCCGTCGCGAAACCCCCGTACCGAGAGCCACGATACGGAAAACCTTACAGAGACGCGCCGCCGCTCCCATCTCGGGGATTCGGAGATCGCCTCCGGCACCCTGCCGGAGAGGGGAATCATCTCCCGGAGGACTCTACACCGCCATGGTCGCCTCCGGAGTGATGAGTGAGTAGTCCACCCCTGGACCATGGGTCCATAGCAGTAGCTAGATGGTCGTCTTCTCCTTGTTGTGCTTCATTGTTAGATCTTGTGAGCTGCCTAACATGATCAAGATCATCTATATGTAATTATATATGTTGTGTTTGTCGGGATCCGATGGATAGAGAGTACTATGATTATGGTGATTATCAATCTATTGTTCATGTGTTGTTTATGATCTTGCATGCTCTCCGTTATTAGTAGAGGCTCTGGCCAAGTTTTTACTCTTAACTCCAAGAGGGAGTATTTATGCTCGATAGTGGGTTCATGCCTCCATTGAATCTGGGACAGTGACAGAAAGTTCTAAGGTTGTGGATGTGCTGTTGCCACTAGGGATAAAACATTGATGCTATGTCTAAGGATGTAGTTGTTGATTACATTACGCACCATACTTAATGCAATTGTCTGTTGCTTTGCAACTTAATACGGAGGGGTTTCGATGATAACCTGAAGGTGGACTTTTTAGGCATAGATGCAGTTGGATGGCGGTCTATGTACTTTGTCGTAATGCCCAATTAAATCTCACTATATTTATCATGTCATGTATATGCATTGTTATGCCTTTCTCTATTTGTCAATTGCCCGACTGTAATTTGTTCACCCAACATGCTTTTATCTTATGGGAGAGACACCTCTAGTGAACTGTGGACCCCGGTCCTATTCTTTACATAGCATACAATCTACTGCAATTGTGTTTATGTTTTCTTTGCAAACATCTTCCACTCGATACGTTTAATCCTTTGTTACAGCAAGCCGGTGAGATTGACAACCTCACTGTTTCGTTGGGACAAAGTACTTGGGTTGTGTTGTGCAGGTTCCGCATTGGCGGAATCCCTGGTGTTGCGCCGCATCACATTTCGCGACCATCAACCTTCAACGTGCTTCTTGGCTCCTACTGGTTCGATTAAACCTTGGTTTCATACTGAGGGAAACTTGCTTCTATACGCATCATACCTTCCACTTGGGGTTCCCAACGGACGTGTGCATCTACGCGTATCAGTACACTTGACAGTTGACACATTTGGCATCTCATGTACTCAAAACAGCCAATTCTAAGTCTCCAGACATTGTAGAACTGAAAGTGCTACTGGAACTTCTATTACATTAGTGATAACCTAGTGCTACTGTTTTTTTCACACTCATACTATTTTTCCTGTGATAATATAACTAACTATCAACATTAGTGCAATAATTTAAAACTTGATTCCCAGCTGAGAGTAGAAGCATTCAATGTGTACAGATAACCTAGTAAAAAAGGTGAACAAAGCCATCCAGTGGATTTTTTTTCATCATGAGGGATAATGCATATTTTTCTTTTTATATTCTTATCTTTATATTTTCCAACAAGCTAGGCTATCAGATATTTATTTGATTCCTTTTAATGCTGATTTTAATGCTGTTAGGTGTGTATGTTGCTGGTACTTCCTGGAACTTGAGCACCTAACCTGCCGCATCTTCCTCGACCCGGAGCAACACCTCAACTCTCGCGACTACACGCGACTCACGGTGAGCAACACCTCACCTCTCCTGTGCTGATGGTGCTGATGGTGCTTGCTCTGGTGCTCCTGGTGCTTGCTGCTACTAGTGCTTGCTACCGGTGCTGATGTTGCTTGCTGTTGGTGCTCCTGCTTGCTTTGCTGGTGCTACTAGTGCTTGGTGCTACTAGTGCTGATGGTGCTTGCTGTTGGTGCTGATGGTGCTTGTTGCTGCTTGCTGCTGCTTGCTACTGCTGCTGCTAGCTTTGCTGCTTGCTTCTTGCTGCTTGCTGCTTGCTGTCTGCCATGGTTATGATGCATATGGTGTATATGGAGGAATAATTGTGTATGTGCCATGGTGCTCAGCTGGTGGACCTATGGTGTATTTTTGTGTCATATTCTTGTGCAGGGATCGACAGAGTTGCCCATTATCGCCGAAATGTTGATTCATTTCCGTTTCGGCGAAAATGGGGCACTCATATGTCCATAAATTAGCATAGGTCATGCCCAATTTTTCCGTGAAATCTTGCGCTAATTTTATGCATTTTTTCCTACTTAGTTCGAACATGGCCAACAACGAAGAGGCCGGCGGCAGCGGTAGCAAGCCATTCTGGATGCTAACCGATGAAATGGAGGTGATGGAGTCACAACCTCGCCGCGACGACGGCGAGGATGATGGCACCGATCCAGAGTACCGAGCGGATGATGCCGCCGAGGATGACACCACTGATGGTGCCGCCGAGGATGACACCACGGATGGTGCCGCCGAGGATGACACCGGCGCACCGAAGAAGCTACGGAGGGAGCGTCGCCCGAATGTGCTCAGCACCGTGAAGCAGGCATTCACCGAAGTGAACGATAGTGGGCATCCAACGGCGCCCCCTAATTTAGTCAAAGGGTACTCTGCCCAACTCGGGTGCATCCTCCGGAGCACGGTCTCGATCAACACCGAGAACCTCAGGCATCCTGACCGAGCGAATTTGCGCACCCTCCTCTTCAAGAAGCTGCACGAACGATACGAGTTCCCGGTGGACTGCTCAGAAAAGCGTCTCATGCGGAACAAAGTGCACAATGCCGCCCTCACGAAGATGAGCACCGCCCTCGCTAGTTGGAGGAACCGAGTGAAGAAAATGATTAATAGTGGTGCGAGTTACGACAAGATCAAGGAGTCAAATCCCTCGATCACCGAGCAAGACTACGCTGATTTCAAGATCAAGTGCGAGAGCGAGTCAACGTCGGATTCTAGTCAGTGGGGGAAGGACATGCGAAAACTGAACTTAGGCACCCACAAACTAGGTCCTGGCGGTTTTAGGGTGGCGCAACCGAAATGGGACGCCGCGGATGAGGAGCGTGTGAAGAACGGCCTCGAGCCCCTCTTCTCGCAATACAAAAACAAGCAAACCAGGAACTTTCTCCTGGCCCGGTACCGTATTGACCCGAAAACAAAGGAGCTCACCACCACTCCGGAGGTGAAGGAGTTTGAGGCTCTTCTGGTAAGGAATGCACCCGCTTAATTAGCTCCATTATGGTTGCATTCTTATTGATGAATCCAAATTTCTAAATGGTTCATGCATGTTCCTCCCGTAGGCTAAGGAGATCGCTGCGGAAAGTGAAAAGGAAGCTAGTAGCGGCGCGGGGTCCACGAGCTCCTCGCAGTGTGCCCCTTGGGATAACCCTTTAAATAGGGCGTTGAATGCCCACAAGAAGAGGGATCCATTGAGTAAGCCGACGTCGGCCGGTCGTGTGGTCGGCGAAGGATGCTCTATGAAATGGTCAGAATACTATAAGTCGGGGAAAAAGGAGAAAAAGGCCACCATCGATGAGAAGGAGGTCGCACATCTCAAGGCACAAGTTGCGCAGATCCCGACATTGGTCGAGGAGCAAGTGCGGCAACAAGTGCAACAAATCGTGGAGACCCAACAGAGGACGCAACGACAGCAAGTGGAGGACCAAGTGGGCACGACGCTTAGCTCCATCATCCCTACCTTGGTTGCCGGTCTTGACGAGTGGTATAGGGGAGGAAAAAAGGGGCCTCCCCCGGTTCCCAGTTTCACGGGCAGCAACTCCCACAACGTGGAGCCATCGGTGAGTCCGCAGGCGGCAACAATGGTGTCTCCGGCGGCGCCAACATTGGTGGCTCCGGCGGCGCCAACCTTGGTGGCTCCGGCGGCGCCAACCTTGGTGTCTCCCGCGGCGCCAACGTTGGTGTCTCCCGCGGCGCCATTACTTCAGCTCAATGCACCCGTCGCTGCGGATAATACGCCGCCCGGCACCGCGCCAACAAGCGGCCACTCCATCAGTTGCACGCCCGCCGCCGGCGGTGCCTCGACCTTAGCCGAGCTGGACGCCATCACGGTAACCAACCCTCGGCCAATGACTTCCATATCCTTGCCTTTGACTAGCTAGCCATCCCTAACGCCCTACATGTTTTCCGCAGAGCTCCGCCGTCGACGTCCCATGCACTCTCCTGCACTTTGTGAACGGCGAGTTGATCGATGTTGCCAAGGCCACCATCGTTCAACCGAGCAACCGCCAGTTCCACGGTAGACCCATGCAACCCGACGTGTATAGGATTCAACTGGTTCGGGTGCTTAGCGGCTACGACGACGTGGTACCTCCCTTTCAACCCCATGGTGCCGACGAAGATGAGGTCCTTACCCTCCAGCATTGCTTCAATTGGTCCATGGTTTGGCCAAAGAGCCAGATTCGTTTGGGGGCGAGGGGCACCACCCCACAGACAACACCCCCAGCCCTGCCGGCGCCAAGCCATGGCAAGACCACCCCAACGGTGCCGCCATCAGCTGATGAGGACATGCAGATGGCACAGGATGAGGACATGCAGATGGCACAGGATCCGAACGATGGTCCGTACGAGGACAGTACGTTTGCCAACCTTGACTGCAACTTCGATTTTGGGGTGGACTACGATCTCAGTAGCCAACCCTCTCAAGCTGCCGCCGAGGGGAAAACCTATTGCAACAAGCGGCGCCTATTCAGTTCTCAGGAGACGCCTCCAGCTGCCGACTTCACCGAGACTCAGCCGATAGCCGAGGTGAGAAGTGTTATCAGTCCTAACACACTGAAGAAGGCTTGCGCAGAGGAGAATGCAGTCCCAGTAAATACGAAGCCGAAGGGACGGAAAAGAAAGAAGAAGGACGACAAGTCTGCCAGCCAGCCGGCACCTATCCGTGCTCAGGACGGGCCACCAGTGCCCAAGAATATCGAGGCGAGGGTGCATGTGTCGGGTGAGCGGATGCTAATTAAAAGATTGTACGATGCTGCACCCGGTCCTATGCGATCTCTGGTTGACGGTATTCAGTTTATGGAGGAGCGGCGTATCAGGGAGAGAGATCATGGATACCCGGTGTATATTGCCAAGGTGCCCTCGGGCCATGGCTTTGTCGATAGTGGCTTCGCGGAGAAGATCTTCCTGCGGTATGATGACATCTTCGCCATGCTGAACAGTTATCCGCTGCACTACACCTTCATTCGCCTATACTCGCTCAGCAAGGCGATGCGGATCATTAGACACAACATCCCGGACATCGCGATAGCCGACCCCTTCTACATGCGTGCCGTCCACTTGGCCACCGCCGGAGACCGGGCAGTCGCGAGTGGATACCTCAAAGACTTCTTTCTAGCGCACCAGAAGAAGTGTAACATCCTCCTGCCTGTATTTCCCGAGTAAGTCACCCCCTCACCGTACCGGTCTTAACTCGTGATTTATTTAGATTTCAATCGTCATGTTCTTAAACATTATGTCTTCTACGCAGAGACAAAACCTGCACACTCATCTCCATAACCCCGAAACATTCCATGGCCACATACCTCGATGCGGACGGTAAGTCAACCACGGACTACACGAATGTCAAGGCCGTACTTGATGATGCTCTCAATGGCTACGTCAAAGCGAAAGGCAACATGCAGAGGCCAAATATTAGGTACGGGAAGCATGTGTTCAAGCACCAAACAAAGTTTCCCTGCGTCAAGAAGCCGCCTTCTAGTAACAAGGATGCCTACTACGCCCTCTATCACATGGATAAGTTCATACGGGACCAGCAGCAGCTTACGCTACCTGAGCATCTCAGAGACTGGGCCAACAAATTGGCGCGGGTCCCTGACGACGGCATCAAGCAAGACTTCTTCCGCATCCAAGTAGAGTTTTGTGAAATCATCCATCAAGATGTCATTAGAAGCGCGGGGGAGTTCTACGCCGGCCATCAGCCGTCAAACAGTGACATAGACACGATGCTCCAAATGCAGGGTGACGACTACCGCTCATGGATGTGCTTGAAGAAAGGCGGCGGTTTTATCCACGCTCCGAGTGGAAAGTCTTGATGTGCGAGCCTAGTTATGTAGTTGTGTGAACTAAAGACGTGATTGCATGTGTTGTAATAAACTTTATCCAGCACTTTACTTGCTATTAATTACTAGTTCGGCTATGTTTGTGAACTTATATATATGGCTCTGTCGTTTTCCGCACTTGATTTGGTCGTTAATTTTGTTTGCATATGCCGATGATTAGAATGGTTGGTCATCCGTACACTTGGGGATGGCGTGAGCGAGCCTGGTGTGATGGCACAAATATCCATGTCTTGTGCATCCTACCTGGCCTCGCTAACGCCATCCCTAAATGTTAATATTTTGACCGACAAAGTATGAGGCATTCCATTTAGTTCATACTAGCTACTTATCTTCTTATTTGAGTTGGCACTTCTTAATTGCATTGGCCGATGATTAGAATGGTTGGTCACTTGTACACTCCGGGGTGTCGCTAGTGAGCCTGGTGTGATGGCACAAATATCAATCTCTTGTGCATCCTACCTGGCCTCGCTAACGCCATCCCGGGATGTTCATATTTGTTTCGACCGACAAAGTATGAGGCCCTTGTCATTCTTCCATTTGCTTTCGCACCATTGGCCGATGATTAGAATGTTTGGTCACCTATACGCCGCAATATACTTTGTAGACGGGCCCCCCTTTCCCCGGCCGCCGTTCGTTGAACGAGTCCTTGACGAGACAACAACGCCGACATGTCTCTTCGGCGCAGAACCACGCCAGTCCAGCCGTCTCCCTTGTGGCCGTGTCTAATGGGCTCTGCGCTTTTCTCCATGGCCGGACCACGATTGGACTCACCGGGGAAATACTGATAATCGCCATCACCACTATCGTCAGAGTCCACAGGTGTAGAGTACTTTGCAGCAGATGCCGCTTTTCTTCTCTCGCCGTCCAGTGAACGAGTCCTTGATGCAAAGACCGTGCCGGCCTCTGGGCAGGCCGGCACGGTCTTTGCATCAAAGACTCGTTCACTGCACGGCAAGGGAAGAAAAGTGGCATCTGCTGCAAACTGCTATGCTCCTGTGGAGTCTGGCGATAGTGTTGATGGCGATTATCATTATTCCCCCGGTGAGTCCAATCGTGGTCCGGCCATGCAGAAGAGCGCAGGAGACGCGGCCAGAAGGGACGCGGCTGGGTCTGCCGTGGTTCTGCGCCGGAGAGGCAGATCAGCGTTGTTGTGTCGTTAAGGACCCGTTCACGGAACGGCGGCCGGGGAAAGGGGGCCCTTCTGCAAAGTTATACTGCGGTGTATACTGCAACTATGGTTTCTGACCATAGTATTTGTGTTGACCAATAATGTATGAGGCACTTATTCCATTTTGTCATTCCATTTGCTTTGAGATTTTCAAAATGCCGATGATTATAATGGTTGGTCAACTCTCTGGGGAGGGGCAAGTGAACCTGGTGCGATGACACAAGTATCAATCTCTTGTGCATCCTACTTGGTTTCACTTACCCCTTCGCGGAATGTTAATATTTGTTCCGACCAACAATGTATGAGGCATATGCTATTTAGTTGATACCACTTGGCTCTTTCTTCCATTTTAGTGCCGATGATTAGAATGTTCGGTCAACTGTACACTCCGGGGTGTCGCTAGTGAGCCTGGTGTGATGGCACAAATATCAATCTCTTGTGCATCCTACCTGGCCTCACTAACGCCATCCCGGGATGTTCATATTTGTTTCGACCGACAAAGTATGAGGCCCTTGTCATTCTTCCATTTGCTTTGGTATCTCAAAATGCCGATGATTAGAATGTTTGGTCACCTATACACTTGGGGGAGGGGTCAGTGAACCTGGTGCAATGACACAAGTATCAATCTCTTGTGCATCCTACTTGGTTTCACTGACCCCTTCCCTAAATGTTGATATTTGTTCCGACCAACAATGTATGAGGCATGCCTTTTAGTTCATACTACTTGGATCGTTTTTGAGTTTGCTCTTATTCGTTGCAAACATCTATGAGCGTGCACTAATGTTTCTTTGGCTTGTTCATATATGTGCAGATATGACGTGGTATGTCGTGTACAAGGGCAAGGTTCCCGGAGTCTACAACGACTGGGAGGAGTGTCGGAGACAGGTTCACCGTTTTAGCGGTAACAGCTACAAAGGGTACACCACTAGAGCGGAGGCCGAAGACAGATACGCACGCTATCTGGCGGGAGAGAGGACGGAGCGGAGGAGGAACCGGATGAAGACCACTTTCATCGGGACGGTGATAGTAGTGACTCTAGCTCTCTTCTATGTGATGCTAGTTTAGATGATCGACCTTGTGTAACCGCCACTAGCTCATTTGTGACTTGTAACACCGTAACACTTGTCTAATATTCGAAATCTTGTGAATCATGGAGGCTAATGTGAAGGACTATGTATTGATGTATTGTGCTGTTGTTCATATGTGTTATATATCCTGTATTTGTGCTGTTATACTGTTCTATATAACCTGTACAAATACCATCCAGAAATGCAAAAAAAAAACGAAATCCTAGCAGTGGCGCACTGGTGGACCATGAGTGGCGCACGGCCACAAAGTAGCAGTGGCGCACTACTCTGGAACCTGTGGCGCACTACTGGCTGATCCCCTTCGAATGTAGCTGTGGCGCACCAAAGCTGCTAGCAATGGCGCACCTCTGATATACAATAGTGGCGCACCTCGACAACCAGCAATAGCGCACCAGCTCGAGGTAACAGTGGCGCACCCCAGGAGGCAGTAGTGGCGCACCAACAACAGGCAGTAGTGGCGCACTGCTGCTCAACAACAGTGGCGCACCCCTTTGGGGTAATAGTGGCGCACCACTAGTCATTTCAATGGCGCACAGTGTAGTGCGCCACTGTTACTTAGGTTAGTTGTGGCGCACCAGTAGTGCGCCACTACTAAAAGTTAGCAGTGGCGTGATAGTAGTGGCGCACCAGCAGTGCGCCACTGAAGGGGAAAAGTGGTGCGCCACTAAAGAGCTTTTTCCTAGTAGTGATGGAAATTTCAAAAACCTCCCAAAAGCTTCATTTTAGAGTGACTAAGAAGGATACTTGCTTCCCTTCTCATTTTCATGTTTTAAACTTGTTTAAATCTTGGTCAAACCTAGGATTTGACCAAGATTCAAATGGGCATAAAAATTCAGAAAAAATCAAAAGAATGAAAAACCAAAGCACATATGTCATATAGTAAGCATTCAAGTTGATAAACAAGGTCTAGACATATTCAAACCAGAAAAATCATGTATATATCTACCCCTAACCCTAAACTCTGTCTTATGAAGTCAAGCATGAAGAGAAGTGGTTTTGGGTTTCAAACATGGAAATTTCAAAAACCCCAAAAGCTTCATTTGAGGGTGACTAAGAAGGATCCATGCTTACCATTTGATTTTCATGTTTTAAACTTGTTTAAATCTTGGTCAAACCTAGGATTTGACCAAGATTCAAATTGGCAGAAAATTAAAAAAAAAAAGAAAAATGAAAAACCGAAGTACATAGTCTTCTTATGTCATATAGTAAGCATTCAAGTTGTTAAACAAGGCCTAGACATATTCAAACCAGACAAATCATGTATCTATACCCTTAACCCCTAATTAAACTCTGTCTTGTGATGTCAAGCATGAAGAGAAGTGGTTTCGGGTTTCAAACATGGACTAAGAAGAATCATTTAAAAAAAAACCCAAAAGCTTCATTTTAGAGTGCATAAGAAGGATCCAGGCTTACCCTTTCATTTTCATGTTTTAATTTTGTTTAAATCTTGGTCAAACCTAGGATTTGACCAATATTCAAATGAGCATAAAATAAAAAATAAAAACGAAAGCACATAGTCTTCTTATGTTATATAGTAAGCATTCAAGTTCATAAACAAGGTCTAGACACATTCAAATCAGACAAGTCATGTACCCCTAACCCTAAACTCTGTCTTATAAATGAAGTCAAGCATGAAAAGAAGTGTGGTTTTGGGTTTCAAACATGGAAATTTGAAAAACCTCCCAAAAGCTTCATTTTAATTAGACTGACTGATTAATTAAGAAGGATCCATGATTTTCATTGTCATGTTTTAAACTTGTTTAAATCTTGGTCAAACCTAGGATTTGACCAAGATTCAAATGGGCATAAAAATTTAGAAAAAAATCGAAAGAATGAAAAACCAAAGCACATAGCCTCTTCTTATGTCATATAGTAAGCATTCAAATTGATAAACATGGTCTAGACATATTCAAACCAAAAAAATCATGTATCTACCCCTAACCCTAAACTCTGTCTTATGAAGTCAAGCATGAAGAGAAGTGGTTTTGGGTTTCAAACATAAATTCAAGAGAACCTCCCAAAAGCTTCATTTTAGAGTGACTAAGAGAAGGATCCAGACTTACCTTTTCATTTTCACATGTTAAACTTGTTTAAATCTTACTCAAACCTAGGATTTTACCAACATTCAAATAGGGATAAAAATCAAAAAATGAAATACCAATGCACATAGTCCTCTTATGTCATATAGTAAGCATTCAAGTTGATAAACAAGGTCTAGACATATTCAAACCTGACAAATCATGTATCTACCCCTTATCCCCTAAACTTCGTCTTATGAAGTCAAGCATGAAGAGAAGTGGTTTTGGGTTTCAAACATGGAAATTTCAAAAACCTCCCAAAAGCTTCATTTTAGAGCGACTAAGAAGGATCGATGCTTACCTTTTCATTTTCATGTTTTAAACTTATTTAAATCTTGGTCAAACCTAGGATTTGACCAAGATTCAAATGGGCATAAAAATTCAGACAAAAAATCTAAAGAATGAAAAACCAAAGCACATAGCCTTCTTAATTATGTCATATAGTAAACATTCAAGTTGATAAACAAGGTCTAGACATATTCAAAACAAAAAATCATGTATCTACCCCTAACCCTAAACTCTGTCTTATGAAGTCAAGCATGAAGAAGAGTGGTTTTGGGTTTCAAACATGCATGGAAATTTCAAGAACCTCCCAAAAGCTTCATTTTAGAGTGACTAAGAAGGATCCATGCTTACACATTTTCATTTTCATGTTTTAAACTTGTTTAAATCCTTGTCAAACCTGGGATTTGACCAAGATACAAATGGGCATAAAATTCAAAAAAAAATAGATAAATGAAAAACCAAAGCACATAGTCTTGTTATGTCATATAGTAAGCATTCAAGTTGATAAACAAGGTCTAGACATATTCAAACTATACAGATCATGTATCTACCCCCTAACCCCTAAACTCTGTCTTATGAAGTCAAGCATGAGGAGAAGTGGTTTTGGGTTTCAAACATGGAAATTTCAAAAACCTCCCAAAAGCTTTATTTTAGAGTGACTAAGAAGGATCCAGGCTTACTTTTTCATTTTCATGTTTTAAACTTGTTTAAATCTAGGTCAAACCTAGGATTTGACCAAGATTCAAATGGACATAAAAAATCAACAGTTTACAACAGCACACAAAATAAACATGAAATTACATCTAAATCCCTAACTTTTACATGGAGGACCCCAGGCTGAAAGCAAGAAATGCGATCGGGTCTTGAATCTTGATGCGTCTTCTCTTGACAAAGAAGATCGCTGGGAGTTTGCGTACGTACAGCACGTCACTTGTGCTCACTGAAGTGTGGGACATGACGCATGCATGGGCAACACACGTAAGTGACATGGATTCAAGGGTAGGGAAGCCAAGAGAAAAAAACGAGAATTTGGACAAAAATAACCCAATCTTGCTAGTATGTCGAAAGTTTGTTTTTCCCAATCTTTTTGACTTTGGGTTATTTCTGTCTATTTTGCCGAAAAAACGAGGACAGAGACTGGAGACGAGTTGAGGATTTCTGGTGTCAGACTGGAAACAGTGATGCATCTAGCTTCAGAGTACGTCAGATTAAGACTTCCTGAGCAACACTAGTCTGACGTAAGTACAGTGTATACAGACAAGACAGGGACCCGACATTGCTACCCACGTCCCTCTGCGCCCCTTCAAAGAAATCATACTCCGTACTAGAATCTCGAAACGTAGGAATTAGTCTGACACGATTTCTGATTGTTTAATTCATAGGATTGCAATTTTCAGAATTCATTGACAATACATTTTTATATAAAAACAAAAAATCCTTCATTGTGTAACCGTATGTTACTACTAGTATTTCTTTTGGTTTTCACACGTAATCAAACGTTATTGGATCCAAATACCGTTGTTTCTCAATCCTATATATTTGGAGATGATCATCACTCTCTAATCATACAATTTTCATATTCCCGCACTTTGAAAATCTTGCGAATAATCAAAGCAGCCAAAATTTATGGTGTGTATTGTATATGTTTATGGCATGCTTAGTTTCATCGAATATTGTTTGGTTGCATCGCGGGGAAACCACGTGAATTTAGATTAATTGTTGCATGTTTGTTTGTGGTGTGACCAACTGCTTTTGCAACGAAACAACCCCCCCACCATGTACGCATTGTTTGGGTCGCATGCATGATGTGTACAAAATGTTAAAATAGAAATAATGTAGGAATTGAATATGATTGCATGTTGAATTAATCCTATATGAAAGAAATCACACAAATTTGAATTGCATGTTCTTTGGTTGTAGTGCTACACAAAAAACACGTGAATTAGTATGAATTATCATGTATTCAAGAATCAAAGGAGCCACTGAGATTTGAATCCCACAAAATTTCTATGAATTTTCTTCGAACCAAACAAGCCCAACAAGATTCCTAAGGAATATAATACAACGAATCAAACGGCTTCCGTTGTTGGAATATTTCCTTAGGACATCAATCCTATAGAAACTATATGATCCAGTTTCAGCGACAATCTGGTCGGTGTAGGCTCGAGGAGGCCAATTGTATATATATGTTTGGACCCGGTTGGTTGAGTGATCATGCTCGTGACATCCAGCATGAAAGGTAAAATTCGGGCAAGGCCAGCGTGACGCCACAATACTTTTGAAATATTCAAAAGCGCGTAATATTTGTGAAATTTTAATAATAGCTACTACTTATGTGAATTTTTTTCGTTCATACGCTTATTGGGGGGTAGGCTAACCCTAATGGCCTCCTCAAGATCCCTACCTCTACCAAGGTTTCCCGAGTTCATCCACCTCGACGGGTTCCTTGCCACTTTCGACCATGTTGTGGGCCTCATTTCGGGTTCCCGTACCACGACCAGTCCTTTTCAGGAGTCCCGAACCCGATGCCATAATATTTGTTTGAAAAAATTCAAGACCGCACAATATTTGTTGAAATAAATGAATAAGCATTTTTAAATAGCTAAATAAAAGAAGTATGAATTTTGAAAAATCTATTTTTTCTAAAACATTAATTGGAGCATTGACATGTTGAACCCACTTGTCGATTTTGCTATCAACATGACTAACTAGCTGATTAGATAACCAAGTGGTGAAATTTGCAACATATTAGACCACCACATGGTGGAAACTGCAAAAAAATGTCCAAGTGGTGGTTTGTGCAACATATAGAGCAGTACAGTATATGGTAGTACAAGATGAATGTGCACTGCCGTGGGCCCGTGGTAATATATCATGATGATGGCAAAGGATCTTTTCTCTGCTGAAACTGTCCAGAGCTGATTTGATGAGACAAAATACAGCTCCACGGCGTGCAAGGACAGCTATACAGTACATTAGCTTCTTCTCGGGTCACACGCCTTCACGACAGGTGCAGTAAGTGCAGCAGAGACCAGAGAGAGAAGGCACGCCCGTAGTACTCGTATATTGATTTCAATTCAAATTGTTTTTTTGCCTGCTTCTCCGTCTTCTTCATCTCCATCTTCTCTGGCGACCCCGCCTACACCAGCAGCCCCTGCACCACCGCCGCCATGCCTTTTTCGGATCATCTCGAGCCACCTGTTTGATGGTACTAGTAGGAGTTGTGGACTTTTATCCATATCGCTCTACCAGCTGCCGCTCGCACTGTCCTCCAATACCTCATACCCAAACGCCAGCGTCCCACTCCCACACCCCCACACCCACTTGACCGCATCCTTCCAATGGCGAGATCGATCAATGAGAGTGGCAGTTCTTGGGTGTTTCCTGATGGCCCCCTTGAAGAAATCGCATCCCGATGCGATGTCATCACCGCCGCGAGCCTCGTCGGTTCATGCAAGTTTTATCATGATTCAGCAACACAAAGTGTAGCTCTGCCTGCATCTCAGCCGTTTGGCATGCCCTGTGTTCTTCATACTCACCAAACTGAGGTACCGCCCGCGCACAATCCCTTCTCCCGCGTCCACAAGTTCAAGCAGCAGGGTGCGCAGAAGGACAAGCAGCATGATGCAAAAGATCGCAAGGGTACCTTGTGCCAACTGACGCCGCTGGACAGGATCTCTTCCGATGCCGTGATTCCAGATGGTGGTACGGGCATGTGGGCAGGCGCGAATGGAGATTGGATCGCCCTTCTTGGCTTCCCCTGGAATTGGGAGCTTGTCAATGTGTACACTGGTCGCCGGATTCCTCTACCACCAATAAGTGAGTTTAAATCCACCCCGGATAAACTTGTGTTCGAGTCTAATGATCAACATCTTCAACTGCTGAAGATAGCTATTTGCCGAGTTCCAACAGCTGCTTCAAATTATACTAGTTTCTCTGTTCTTGCCATCTTCAACGCGGCAATTGCAGTCCTTCACTGTGCTTCTAGCAGATGGACAGTTCTTGACAACCAGTTCTTAGCGTTCGGCTACTCCGATGCAATCATCCACAAGGGTATTGTATTTGCTGTAACTCAGACAGGCGAAGTTTATGCATGGAATCAACTTTCTTGGGGTAATTTTTCTCATCTCATATGATGTGTTTTCGCTATTACCTGCTAGTTTCAGATTTAGCTTTAGCCTTTTTCTTTTTGTTGTGCAGTTTTCGTGTCATGCATGTACCTTTCCCCCTCTATATTCAATCAAAATCAGCAGCGATATGCCTTTGAGTCAAAATAAAGTACTCCCTCCGATCCAAATCAAATTGACTCAGCTTTGTCTAGCGAGTGCATCTAGCTAGACAAACTTGAGTCAATTAATTTGTGCATATCTAGCTAGACACATCCAGTTGAGTCAATTAATTTGGATCGGAGGCAGTATTTTAGCTACATCATTATTCATGTATGTAATGAACTAATCAAGTTTTGCTGAACTGACTTCAAGCTGTGCTTTCCTTTGCAAGGTCCTTTGTTGATCAGCACGGCACCTATTCCGCCAGAACTTGATGAACAAGGTCGGTACAATCTTGGCTCCTGGTGGTTAGCACGATCTCCTGATGGTTCTAGACTTTTTCTGGTCCATACCTGGGGCGTTACTGACGGGCGGGATTATACTGGACTGGTTCGGATTTTACCTGCTGCTGCTACCTCTGAGGGTCGTCATGGTCGCACTATTCGCGGGTATGGTAAGGGTTTACTTGGCTGCGAGGTGTACAGCATGGACACCAGTCAGTTGATGCCACCGAGGCCATGGAGGAGGATTATTTCCCTTGGATCATATTCTCTCTTCCTTGGAGTGAACTATCCGATTATCATTCCAGTAGAAGACGGGGCAGAACATGACCGTCCAAATATGGCGAGAAGCAACTCTGTTTACACATCGCACCATGCAGTAGGCCTTGCATATCCTCCTTCTCCAGAAATTTGCCGCTTCAGTTTGAATTCTGAAGACTGTACTGTTGGTTTCCAAACCAACATTAGATGGACATGGCGGCAGGTTCCGTTGTGGCTCATCCCAAGCTTCGCCAACGCCCGGCAATGGAACCTGCCTTCGCGTCACAGGTCCAGAAAGAAGGGCTGATGTACTTTATGTAATACTCGTGTTGTAATGCAAGATTTGTATCTGTTGAACTATTTCATTTGCATGTTTATCTCTACCTAGGCTACTCCCTTTCCGTAGTTGTGTTGTACTATCTGTTGAACTATTTCCTTTGCATGTTATCTCTACCTAGGCTACTCCTCCGTAGTTGTTAAATTGATGTAATGCTCCTACAATGCAGGCTACACTGGGCGTGTGGCCTGTAATGTTATCAAACACCTTTTGTACTCGTTCTAGTAAGCATTTCACACGATAGCTCACATAATTAAAGTACTCCTACAACGTATTAGTTGAAAGATATCTCTCATAATTAAGTACCCCTCTTTGAGCTTATGCGAAACATAAATGACTATTTTAGAAATATATACTCTCGTCACAAGATTATATTAAAAACAATGGTAGTTCTATTAGAAAAAGAAAGTGTGAATAGTAGAATGATGGAGAAGTGTTTTTTGAGGTCTGTGCATAGCTAGTGTTCATGGTGCAAAAGCACTTAGACTAGTCACAATGGGAAGTATCATAGACTAGTATCATACATATGATACTAGTTTATGATACAACACCTTCAATGCATAGTATCATGAATTAGTATCATGCAATGTTGCGAAAAACCAATTATTCATTTCTTTCCAAATAGACTAGCTTTGCGAGGAGGACAAAACATTTCTTTATTGCCCTCTCGTATGAATCACCTCCATACATCACCTCTCATACCGATTGAAAGCCATGCCAAATCGTTGGTTCAAGACCATGAATACCAAGCCAATTTTGTTAGCTAGTTGGACCACCCTCGGATTGAGAACCAACGGTTGAAAGAAAGGTGGGCGCCAACTCTTATTTTTTTCTCGAGAGTCCGACACTTGATGTTGATTGCAAAGTTCACAAAGGCCAAAATTTTGACATCCTCTTTGTGCAAGTCTTGCCACCATCCAAACTCGGTTTTGAAGTACCAACCAAGAAAAAAAAGCTTGCACTTTGGAGGACCCCATGGACCATGAAAATTTTGAAAAACTTCCAGTAAATCATGCATATTTCGATTTATATTTTGGTGAAGTTTCATTCGATTTGAATCATAGGTTTGTGAGCAAATATATATTTAGTTTAAACTAGTGCTCGAATACGTAAGAAGCTATTTAATCACAAGCTAGTCGTCCGAATGGGATGAAATATTCATAGATTTTAAAACAAGGCATCTACATATTACTGGATTTTTTTCAAAATTTTCTGAATAGTTTTTCTTTTTTAGCTTCGAAATAAGAGATAGTTTGGAACGTTGGATCTCAAATGGATGGTAGATGGTGGCACATAGTCACAATGTATCTTGGAAGCATCAAGTCACTGAAGCTCTGTCCGGTTTCCAAACCAAGCTAGGAAAGGCATTGAAAATGAAGTTCTGCTCTAAAACATCTCTCATTTCATTTTGGTACTCGCGCGGTTGCATGCTGCCCACGTGTTAAGGTACGTGTCTCTGGCATGTAGAGAACTACGATTATTGGCGAAAAATATATCGAAATGGAAACTGTAAAAAAAAGCCCTCTCTGGTCAACCTGATGTGACGAGACATCACTGCACCAAACGTCGTCGCAAATTTATAGATGGGTGGCGTGCTAGTCTACCAACAGTCAAATCGGCGCCCAGTCGCAGCAGCAGCCTAGAGTACTACCTAGTTTTTGCCCCTTGCATGTCTATCATCTTCTTCTTCACCCTCCCAGAATCACGCGCACGCGCAGGATCTCGATCCCCACCACGCCGCATCACTAGTACTATACCTTTCTCTCCTTACCCCGGCCGGCCGCGCGCCGCATCGTTCCTTCCATAGCGCTCGCCCTCTCCTCCGAAAACCCCAAGCGCAGTTGCATCCGCCATCCACCTAAATCCATCTTCACGTGATGGATTATTCTAGGCTTTGCCGAGGCGGCGGGGACGGCCACTTGGAGGCTCTCACCGGCGACAACATCGACCTCATCGCTGCGCATCTGGACGTTACCTACACCGTCCGACTTGCCGCATGTTCCAGGGAGCTCTACGACATGATCAGCAAGGATGAAGGTAAGATGCACCATTGGGATGAACCCTGCCTGCTGATGCCTCCGCCTGCTTATTGGTTCGATGAACACTGGGACGTGGCGACAGCATCTCGTCTGCATGATACCGTGTACGACCTGGTGCCCCTCGACCATCCTCGCCGTTCTGTCGCCCTGCCGTTCATGCACGACAGAAAATGGCTTGGCGCGAACGGCGACTGGATCGCCGCCGCCGATCATCATGGGTGGTGCCTCGTGAACGTCTACACCGAGCGACATATCCCCCTTCCATCCCTACCTGCTTCGAAGATTGATGATACTAGTGTTTCATATCAACCTGCATACTATATATCCTGGGGTCCAGTAATTAATTTAATGAAGATTGTAATCTCCCAAGTGCCCACAAAAGGTGGGAGGTACGCAGATTACAAGCTCATCGCCTTGTTCGACAAAAGGATTTTCTACCTTGAAGGGGGTGGCGACTGGAGAATGCTGGAGGCCCTTACACCTGCACCTGATTATCCAAATTACTGTGATGCCATTGAACTCGGTGGCCACGTTTTTGCGGTGGACGAAACTGACGGCTCCACGTACTTCTGGGACACCGCAAATGGTATTTTTTCAGTCCTTATGTTGCATTGCATGATACACTGCCTTAATCAATGAAGTTATTCATGAACTACCTTGTTTATATTTTACCTTTCATAAATGACTTAATGATCACACCCCCTTTTGCTGAATATGAATGAACCGTTGCTTGCAATGAATTAGTAGGAATTAGTCACCAACAAACATAGTATGCTCAGTATGTGATTGCATTCCTGAATTAGTAACTCTACGCCACTGCAGAATATGGATGTAATTAACCAGTATCTCAAAAGATAATGTAGCACTATGAAGGCACCCTTTTTGATAACCTTTTACACCCATTGTTTCATATATAACTAATTGATTTTTGCTCCAAAAGGAGGACGAGAGACCCCCGCCATCTGCATCAGAGAGATGCATAAGGACTTTCATAAGTATATGACTTAACGATCACATCCTTTATCTGAATATGAATGAACCGTTGCTTGCAATGAATTAGTACTAATCAGTCATCAGCAAACATAGTATACTCCGTATGTGAATGCATTCCTGAATTAGTAACTCTATGCCACTGCAGAATATGGATGTAATTAACAAGTATCTCAAATGTTAACATAGAAACAGAAAAATAGAAGAAAATCGTTTGTAATTACATGCGTAGCTTATATTTTAATATAAATCTTCCCTATTAATAGTGATGCTATTAATAATTATTATGTGTAAAATCTGATCAATCCGATGCATAGTTTTAGTTCTTGGCTGTAATCTTACCGATAACTGGATTTTTTGGGTACCTATCGGTGTAAGAAAGCACCGGCCGGTGTTTACCAAAATTTGTGTAAAATTGGACGACCTTTGATATATTTTACATAAATTTTAAGTTTTTTTTTGGAAACTTAAAGCCGGTAGGACTGGCGTTTTGCGAACGGGTAATACATGTGCCCATCGGTATTTTCTAGAGATCGGGGAAAAAGCCTTGATTGGATGTACCTACATGCAGATCAAACAGTTCTTTATTTATATCGGTGAACAATCTGCAAAATGGTATAATTAATTTTGTTTTTGATACGGAGTACATTATTTCTCCCATTTTCTTGAATAGATTTCAGTTTCCCACAATTATCTTTGATTAGTGATTGTGACGTCCCCTCATTCAAAATAACTCAGGTTATCTTTTTCCTAATTCAATGTTATTTAAGTTTGAGTAAGTTTACGACTAATATCTACAACCTCATATATATATAAGATTTAGCACCTGCAGGCCTAACAAAGTTAGCTGCCTGTAGTCCCCTGTATAGTTCTTTCTTTTTGCTTTCTCAGTTTTTCGTAGCCTTGCTACAACCCTGTATGCTCCCGCCTTCTCAATATATAATGATGCACGACTAGGCATGTGTTCGAGAAAAGAAAATCTAAATATCTTTTGTAATATATGAACCTATATTGATTCTTTAGATGTTGGTAGTATAATTTTCGATAAACTTGAACAGACTTAAATCAGTTTAACTTAGCACAACCATATAGCGTACCTTTTTTAGAACGCGAAAATGAGGTAAACAAATACCATGTGTACTCTTTACTAGTAATACTAGAGAAGAGATTATGAACCTTCAACTCTAAAATGCAAATTCTTCTACTGAATGGATAGCTGCATCTGATACCTATTTTGCAAATGTTACCAGACTTGGGGTTAGCTACAAAGAGCATTTCTTTCTTGTCAAGCTTCATGCACTACCAACACAACCAAAAGTCCGAACTGATCGCAAGGGCGGCAATCCACTTATACAATTCAACACCCCCCCTCACGTGTGATGGGAGACAAGTCAACACGTGGAAAGACTCAGAGGTATAGCTCAAGAGGCATATACGTGGACTCCGAGGGGGCAACAACAATTTTAGGATAAATTGCGAAAGCCAGGACTCGAACTCGAGACCCTGGCTCTGACACCATGTCAAGCTTCATGGACTAGCCAACGCAACCAAAAGTCCGAACTGATGGAAAGGTCTAGGCAATCCACTTATACAGTTAAACATTTCTTACCCTTCGGGTGGTCACAGGGAAGCTCTCTAATAGATCACTTAAGACAAAGGGAATTAACTACAACACATGACTTAAACTTAAGATGATATATATTTGTCAAAATTTGAATGTATCTATATGCTTTCACTGTCTAGATACATCTGAATTTGGACAAATCTCAGACACTTTCGGTGGGACAGAGGTAGTATATAACTGTGTATACACTAACTAGTGTCTAGTTTTGGCGAAGTTAAGACTAGTTTCGTGGGATGGATGCAGTATAACTGATATATTGGACACTCGATTTGAACACATGAATGACCAATGTCCTTAGCTTACATAGTCGTATTTATACTGTGAGCATGAACGATGAACAATGCTGCTGTTTGAATATGGTTGCCAGTAACACCCTATTCGTCTCCATTTCTAATATTGCAGAAAACCTGATGCTCCCGTTTGTAATCCCGCCACCGGTGGTGGATGATCAGCAGTACGCGTGGTTCCTCGCTCCATCTGCTGATGGCAAGCGATTGATGATCATCCTTACAGTAAACAACATTGGGATTGCCAATGCTGAAGTACCTCCTGACATTCCCTATGCTGCTAATGGGCTTCAGCTACGGCAGTATCCTCCTGTTGCCACCTACGTCTTTGAGCAGGATCCCTTATCTACTGCACGTGCAGGGGACTTTCTTTGGAGGCAGGTTAACAGCCTCGGCGACCACTCTCTGTTCCTCGGACTCAATTACCCGATCATTGCCAACCTGAAGAAGCGTGAATCCAAAGCTCCTGATGGCACATTGGTTCCATTCATGAGGAAAAACTGCGTCTACACAGCATACCGGAAGTTTCTTCATAATCAATACCCTAAAATTTTGCGCTGCAACCTCCAGCCAGATGAAGGTGAGACTGTGGGAGTTATCAGCCTTCCCAGAGATGGTTGGGGTAGTGTCCGACAAGCGGCTATGTGGTTTAAGCCTGCTTTAAACATTGCCCGTTCGGTGTTACCTTTAAAAAAACACTGACACACTTTTTTATTATGCTTGAAGTGTTGAGAAGTAGTACACTGTTTTTAGTATGTACTAGTTTGAATCAGTTTATTTGAACACTGCCCTGCTTTTGTATTTCGTGTTGCCTTCATATTATAACCCATGCATGGCTGTTTTAGGATTGACTTTATTTCAGCACTATAATTACAATGTGTGTACGTCCTTTATAATATAGCCACCTCTTGTTGATCATACTCATGAGAGGACCATTCCTATTTTTTTCGCCGCTAAAGGGTAAAGTACATCCACTGGCACGGGGGTGTGTTCGGTTCCACCCCATCCCCAAACCGAACATGCATCAACTACGAGCAAGGAAGTAGATGTGCGACCTAGGTGACTGTGCGGACCCCACATGTGAACCAAAGAAAAAACATGTCAATACGGAACTGATGTACATACGACAACTCCTATATGATATGCGTATGTACGATTGAGCATCTGGAGGTGTGCTGCCACCTGCTTCCTCACACGAAGGGTTGGATCTTGTGTTTCGTACACGGATCGGACTGAAATTGTCGTGTGCATAGCAAGGTTCATGTCAATAAGGCTGAGTTTGGCATCTAAGTCTAGGCAACAAATACTTTTGGGTTCCAACGGCCATCTACATGGTATTTGCTATTGGCCTACTTGCTCCGGCTGTCGAAGCCCAATAACTACAAATGGGCCTTTCTGCTCATGCAATGTCGGCCCTTTTCTAAAGAACCACAGATCCTATGATTGGCAAAAAACAAAAACACGGAGATTCTACATAAAAGTTGTTTGTATTTATTTTGAATTATTGGGTTGCAAATTTTGAAACTGAAAATCATGGCTCCATATGATCACGGTATTTTCAAAAATTCATAAAGTGGATTTGAAATTTAAAACATATCCTAATAATTCCATGATTTATTCTATTAACTTGCAAGATCTTGGAGCGAAAGAGCTTGTATTAGTCTGCAAAAATAATACAGATAAACCTGTCATTAACAAGAAATGAAGGTTTATCGTCCAAAGAGGATGCCATGTGGGACCCACGAGCCAGCAGCGTCCTCAACATTTCAAATGCGGTAGGAGATCCCAAAAAAAGCAAGTATCCCGAAAATAGGGGTCAAAAATAAATCATAGAAAGGAAACATTTATAGTTCAGAGAGGCTGACATGTGGGACAGATCTGCCAGCAGCATCCTCATCATTTCAAAGTCGGCAGAGGATCAAAAGAAAAAAAGGCAAATAGCCAGAAATTAGGGGTCAAAAGTAAATCCAACAAAGGAAACTTTTATTCTTCATAGAAGATGACATGTGGGACCGACCTGCCAACAACGTCCTCATCGTTTCAAAGGCCGCAGGGGATCAAAAGAAAAAGGAAAATAGCCAGAAATTAGGGGTAAAAAATAAATCCAACAAAGGAAAGGTTTATTGTTCATAGAGGCTGACATGTGGGACCCATGAGCCAGCAGCGTCCTCAATTTCAAAGGCGGCACATGATCGAAAGAAAAAGGCAAGTGACCAAAAATCAGGGGTAAAAAATCCAAGAAAAGAATTTTTATTGTACATAGAGGATGACATGCGGGTCCCATGAGCCAGCACCTACTCAACGTTTCAGAGGCGGCATGAGATCAAAAGAAAAAGGAAAGTGACCAAATATCAGAGCAAAAGAAAAGAAACTTTTATTGTACATAGAGGATGACATATGGGTCCCATTTTGCAGCAGCTGTCTCAACGTTTCAAAGGCGGCATGAGATCGAAAGAAAAGGGCAAGTGCCAAAACATTAGTAGCCAAAAATAATCCAAGAAAAGAAACTTTATTGTACATATATTATGACATGCGGGTCCCATTTTTCAGCAGTGCTCTTACGTTTCCAAGGGGCCCGGGATCGAAAGAAAAAGGAAGTGACCAAATATCAGGAGCCAAAAATAATTCAAGAAAAGAAACTTTATTGTACATAGAGGATGACATGCGGGTCCCATTTTGCAGCAGCGGTCTCAATGTTTCCAAGGCGGCACGGGATCAAAAGAAAAAGGAAGTAGCCAGAAATCAGGGGTAAAAATAATTCCAAGAAAGGAAACTTTTATTCTACATAGAGGATTACGGGACCCACGAGCCAGCAGCTTCCTCAACGTTTCAGAGGCGGCATGATACCGAAAGAAAAAGGCAAGTGACAAATATCAGGTCCCAAAAATAATCCAAGAAAAAACGTTTATTGTACATAGAGGATGACATGCGGGTCCCATTTTGCAGCAGCGTTCTCAACGTTTCAAAGTTGGCATGAGATCGAAAGAAAAAGGCAAGTGACAAATATCAGGAGCCAAAAATAATCCACGAAAGAAACTTTTATTGTGCATAGAAGATGACATGCGGGTCCCATTTTGCCTCGTACGATTTCAGCCCACTCCAAAACAGGAAAGTCCTATGTTCCGCAAAAACAAAAAAAAAACAAGGAGATTGAACATATGAGTTTGTTTATGTAAAAATAAAGATCTAATTTATCCGTTTGCTAGCTCAGAGCGAAATACACTGTTTATTGTCTGCAAAATAATCAAGATATCACATGTTTTCTTGTATCGGGAGGCTGACATCGGGCACCCATGAGCCAGCAGGGCGTCAACATTTTAAAGGCGAGGGGATCGAAAGAAAAATAAACCAAAAATCATTTGGTAAAAAATCCATGAAAAGAAACATTTATTGTTCTGAGAGGCTGACATGCGGGACCATGAGGCAGCAACATCCTCAATGTTTCAAAGGCAGGGGATCAAAAGAAAAAGAAAGTAGCCAGAAATTAGGGGGTCAAAAATAAACTCCAAAAAAGAAAGTTGATTGTACATAGAGGATGGCATGCGGCTCCCATGAGTCAGCATCTTACTCAACGTTTCCAAGGCGGCAGGGGATCAAAAGAAAAAGGAAATCACCAAAAATAAACTTTATTGTACATAGAGGATGACATGCGGGTCCCATTTTGCAGCAGCGGTCCCAACGTTTCAAATGCGGCTTGAGATCAAAAGAAAAATAAAGTAGCCAGAAATTAGGGGATCAAAAAAAACTCCAAGAAAAGAAAGTTGATTTTACATAGAGGATGACAAGCGGGTCCCATGAGTCAGCAGCTTACTCAACGTTTCCAAGGCAGCAGGGGATCAAAAGAAAAAGGAAATAGCTAAAAATCAGAGGGTGAAAAAATCCAAGAAAAGAAAGTTTTATAGTACATAGAGGATGACATGCGGGTCCCATGAGCCAGCAAGTTCCCCAACGTTTCAAAGGTGGCATGAGATTGAAAGAAAAAGGCAAGTGACCAAATATCAGGAGCCAAAAATAATAATCCAAGAAAAATAATTTTTATTGCACATAGAGGATGACATGCGGGTCCCATTTAGCAGCAGCGGTCTCAACGTTTCCAAGGCGGCACGGGATCAAAAGAAAAATGCAAGTGACAAATACCAGGAGCAAAAAATAATCCAAGAAAAATTTATTGTACATAGAGGATGACATGCGGGTCCCATTTAGCAGCAGCGTTCTCAACGTTTCCAAGGCGGCACAGGACCAAAAAAAAGAAGTAGCCAGAAATCAGGGTGTCAAAAAATCCAAGAAAAGAAAGATTTCAATTGGGCTGCATCTGGCTGTCTGGGCCTTCAAACTATCCTGGACTCGTACAATTTTAGCCCACTCCAAAACAAGTCCTATGCTTCGCAAAAACAAAAAACAAGTAGATTCAACATATAAGTTTGTTTATTTAAAAATAAAGATTTATTTTTTCTGTTTGCAATAGCTCAGAGCGAAATACACTGTTTACTGTCTTCAAAATAATCAAGATATCACATGTTTTTGTACGGGGAGGCTGACATCGGGGACCCATGAGCCAGCAGCGTCGTCAATGTTTTAAAGACGGCAGAGGATCGAAAGAAAAAATAAACCAAAAATCAGTTGGTAAAAAAATAAAAAAATAAACATTTATCGTTCGAGAGGATGACATGCGGGACCCATGAGGGAGCAGCATCCTCAACGTTTCCAAGGCGACACAGGATTTAAAAAAGGCAAATAGACAGAAATTAGAGGTCAAAATAACTCCAAGAAAGGAAAGGTTTATTGTTCATAGAGGATGACATGTGGGACCCATGAGCCAGCAGAATCCTCAACGTTTCAAAGGCGGCAGGATCAAAAGAAAAAGGAAGTAGCCAGAAATTAGGGGTAAAAAATGACTCTAAGAAAGGAAACTTTTATTGTTCGTAGAGGATGACATGCGGGACCCATGAGCCAGCAGCTTACTCAACGTTTCAAAGGCGGCATGAGATCGAAAGAAAAAGAAAGTGACAAAATATAAGGAGCCAAAGATAATCCAAGAAAAGGAACTTTATTGTACATAGAGGATGACATGCGGGTCCCATTTAGCAGCAACGGTCTCAACGCATCAAATGCGGCTTGAGATCAAAAGAAAAGAAAGTTGATTGTACATAGAGGATGACATGCGGGTCCCATGAGTCAGCAGGTTACTCAACGTTTCCAAGGCGGCAGGGGATCAAAAGAAAAAGGAAATAGCCAAAAATCAGAGGGTGAAAAAAAACCAAGAAAAGAAACTTTTATAGTACATAGAGGATGACATGCGGGTCCCATGAGCCAGCAGGTTCCTCAACGTTTCAAAGCGGCATGAGATTGAAAGAAAAAGGCAAGTGACCAAAAATCAGAGGGTGAAAAATAATCCAAGAAAAAAACTTTTATTGTACATAGAGGATGACATGCGGGTCCCATTTTGCAGCGTCCCAACGTTTCAAATGCGGCTTGAGATCAAAAGAAAAAGAAAGTAGCCAGAATTTAGGGGGTAATAAAAAACTCCAAGAAAGGAAAGCTTTATCGTTCATACAGGCTGACATGTGGGACCTATGAGCCAGAGTCCTCAACGTTTCAAAGGCGGCAGTTCAAAAGAAAAAGGAAATAGCCAAAAATCAGAGGGTGAAAAAAACCAAGAAAATGAACTTTTATAGTACATAGAGGATGACATGCGGGTCCCATGAGCCAGCAGGTTCCTCAACGTTTCAAACGTGGCATGAGATCGAAAGAAACAGGCAAGTGACCAAATATCAGGAGCCAAAAATAATTCAAGAAAAGAAACTTGTACATAGAGGATGACATGCGGGTCCCATGAGTTAGCAGCTTACTCAACGTTTCCAAGGTGGTAGGGGATCAAAAGAAAAAGCAAATAGCCAAAAATCAGAGGGTGAAAAAAAACCAAGAAAATAAACTTTTATAGCACATAGAGGATGACATGCGGGTCCCATGAGCCAGCAGGTTCCTCAATGTTTCAAACGTGGCATGAGATCGAAAGAAAAAGCAAGTGACCAAATATCAGGAGCCAAAAATAATCCAAGAAAAGAAACTTGAATGTACATAGAGGATGACATGTGGGTCCCATTTAGCAGCAGTTGTATCACCGTTTGAGAGGTGGCAGGGGATCGAAAGAAAAAGGCAAGTGACCAAATATCAGGAGCCAAAAATAATCCAAGAAAAGAAACTTGAATGTACATAGAGGATGACATGCGGGTCCCATTTAGCAGCAGCGGTATCACCGTTTGAGAGGCGGCAGGGGATCGAAAGAAAAAGGCAAGTGACCAAATATGAGGTGCCAAAAAATCCAAGAAAAGAAATATTTTATAGTACATAGAGGATGACATGCGGGTCCCATTTAGCAGCAGCGGTATCACCGTTTGAGAGGCGGCAGGGATCGAAAGAAAAAGGAAAGTGACCAAATATGAGGTGCCAAAAAATCCAAGAAAAGAAAGTTTTATAGTACATAGAGGATGACATGCGGGTCCCATTTAGCAGCAGCGGTATCACCGTTTGAGAGGCGGCATGGGATCAAAGAAAAAGGCAAGTGACCAAATATGAGGTGCCAAAAAAACTCCAAGAAAAGAAAGTTGATTGCACATAGAGGATGACATGCGGGTCCCATTTAGCAGCAGCGGTCTCAACGTTTCCAAGGCGGCAAGGGATCAAAAGAAAAAGGAAGTAACCAGAAATCAGGGGGTCAAAAAATCCAAGAATAGAAAGAATTTTGGTTTATAGAGGATGACATGCGGGACCCATGATCCTACATCGTAAACGGCTCGATCGGAGAGCGTTGAACGAGATGGCGCGATCGAGAAAAAAAACAATGCCAGAGAGGCTGCCATCTGGGCCCTACATCCCTGGCGGTGCGGATTTGCGTTGACTCGGCCGGCGAACCCGAGAATTCGAGATGCACCACGTCCCGGGCCACCATACGCGACGTTTTGGCCGTTTTCGTCGGGCTAGGTGGCCTCAAAAACGAGAAAAAAAAGTTTTGACATGCACCACGGAGAGACCAAAAATCGTCGGCCATGGTCCACCAGCAACCACGGCGCGACTTCAACTTCGTTGGCCATGGCAACTTTTCTTGTAGTGGCATCTTGTCAAGGTTGCTTTTCCCTTCATGATTCTTTACCAAGTCTTTCTTCAAAGAAGTGACTTGGGCCTTGAGATCTTTGATTTCCTCTACATGGTTAGTAACAACACAAGTACTAGAGGAAGTAGAACCTTGATACGTCTCCAACGTATCGATAATTTCTTATGTTCCATGCTACTTTATTGATGATACCTACATGTTTTATGCACATTATATGTCGTATTTACGCATTTTCTGGAACTAACCTATTAACAAGATGCCGAAGTGCCAGTTCCTGTTTTCTGCTGTTTTTGGTTTCAGAAATCCTAGTAACGAAATATTCTCGGAATTGGACGAAATCAACGCCCAGGTTCCTATTTTGCCCGGAGTCATCTCCATCGAAGCACTTTTCTGGCGCCGTCGCCGGGGAGGAAAGGTAAAAGGTACTCACACTCCGGACCTCGGCTACTAAGCTATTTTCTGGCGTCGTTGCCGGGGAGGAAAGGTAAAAGGCACTCATACTCCGGTTCCAGGTAACAGTACTTTTCTGGCGCCATTGTGTGTGTGCTCGAAGCTATTTCCTTTAGACTCTGCAATTGCGACATTTGGTTTCTTGTTTACACTAGTTAGGCATAATGAACAACAATGAGCTTTTTATTCTATTTCCTGATTTAAGACATGGATGGTTTGATGCGAAAATTAAAAAACCCATGGAACATATTAATATGAATGCTTTGAACACTATTGTTGCTAATGCTATGGAAAATTCTAAGCTTGGGGAAGCTGGCTTTGATGAGCATGATATTTTTAGTCCCCCAAGCATTGAGGAGAAAATTTACTTTGATGATACTTTGCCTCCTATTTATGATGATTATAATGATAGTAGTCTTTTGTTACCACCTGTTATGGAGGATAAATTTGATTATGATTACAATATACCTCCTATATTTGATAGCTACTTTGTTGAATTTGCTCCCACTACAATTAATAAGAATGACTATGCTTATGTTGGGAGTAGTAATTATTTTATGCATGAGACTCATGATAAGAATGCTTTATGTGATAGTTATATTGTTGAGTTTGCTCATGTTGCTACTGAAAGTTATTATGAGAGAGGAAAATATGGTTGTAGAAATTTTCATGTTACTAAAACACCTCTCTATGTGCTGAAATTTTTGAAGCTACACTTGTTTTATCTTCCTATGCTTGTTACTTTGCTCTTCATGAACTTGTTTATTTACAAGATTCCTATGCATAGGAAGCATGTTAGGCTTAAATGTGTTTTGAAATTGCTTCTTGATGTTCTCTTTTGCTTCATTGTCTATTTTCATGAGAGCATCATTAAAACTGCTGAGCCCATCTTAATGGCTATAAAGAAAGAACTTCTTGGGAGATAACCCATGTGTTATTTTGCTACAGTACTTTGTTTTATATTTGTGTCTTGGAAGTTGTTTACTACTGTAGCAACCTCTCCTTATCATGTTTTTGTGCCAAGTAAAGTTTCTATGTTAAAGTTGATGTTATATTTGGGATCGCTGCGCAGAAACAGCATTGCTGTCTGTCACGAATCTGGGAACAGGCCTCTGTAGAAAATTCAAAAAAATCTGCCAATTTACGAGCGTGATCCTCAGATATGTACGCAACTTTCATTAGTTTTGAGTTTTTCCATTTGAGCAAGTCTGGTGCCATCTTTAAATTCGTCTTTACGGACTGTTCTGTTTTTGACAGATTCTGCCTTTTATTTCGCATTGCCGCTTTTGTTAAGTTGAATGAGTTTCTTTGTTCCATTAACTTTCAGAAGTTATGTGCAATGTCCAGAAGTGTAAAGAATGATTGTGTCACCTCTGAACATGTGAATTTTTGATTATGCACTAACCCTCTAATGAGTTTGCTTGAAGTTTGGTGTGGCAGAAGTTTTCAAGGGTCAATAGAAGAGGGTGATATAATGTGATCGAGAAGAGTGAAAGGTCTAAGCTTGGGGATGCCCCGGTGGTTCATCCCTGCATATTTCAAGAAGACTCAAGCATCTAAGCTTGGGGATGCCCAAGGCATCCCCTTCTTCATCGACAACTTATCAGGTTTCTTCTAGTGAAACTATATTTTTATTCCGTCACATCTTGTGTACTTTACTTGGAGCGTCGGTTTGTTTTTGTTTTTGTTTTTGTTTGAATAAAATGGATCCTAGCATTCACTTTGTGGGAGAGAGACACGCTCCGCTGTTGCATATGGACAAATATGTCCTTAGGCTTTACTCATAATGTTCAAGGCGAAGTTTCTTCTTCGTTAAATTGTTATATGGTTGGAATTGGAAAATGCTACATGTAGTAATTGGTAAAATGTCTTGGATAATGTGATACTTGGCAATTGTTGTGCTCATATAGATCTTGTTTAAGCTCTTGCATCATGTACCTTGTACCCATTAATGAATAATTACATAGAGCTCGTTAAAATTTGGTTTGCATGATTGGTCTCTCTAAGTCTAGATATTTTCTGGTTGAGGTGTTTGAACAACAAGGAGACGATGTAAAGTCTTATAATGCTTACAATATGTTTATATGTGAGTCTTGCTGCACCATTTTATACTTGAGTTTGCTTCAAATAACCTTGCTAGCCTAAGCCTTGTATCGAGAGGGAATACTTCTCATGCATCCAAATACTTGAGCCAATATTCATGCCATTTGTGTCCACCATACCTACCTACTACATGGTATTTCTCCGCCATTCCAAAGTAAATTGCTTGAGTGCTACCTTTAAACCATTCAAAATTTATCACCTCTGATTTGTGTCAATGTTTTATAGCTCATGAGGAAGTATGTGGTGTTTATCTTTCAATCTTGTTGGGCAACTTTCACCAATGGACTAGTGGCTTCATCCGCTTATCCAATAATTTTGCAAAAAGAGCTGGCAATGGGATTCCCAGTCCCAAATTAATTAACTTAAATAGACACTCCTCCATGGTTTGTGATTGTTGGACGGCACCCGAAGGATTCGGTTAGCCATGGCTTGAGAAAGCAAAGGTGGGGAGGAGTGTCATCATAATAAAACTAAAATAAAAAGGCACTCCTTCATGGTATGAGATTGTTGGCAGGCACCCGAGGATTCGGTTAGCCATGGTTTGTGAAAGAAAGGTTGGAAGGAGTGCCACCCAAAAATAAAATAAAATGGGAGCCGCTCTTTGAAGGTTTGTCTGGCAAGGGGGTTAGAGTGCCCGCTACCATTCGTTGACAACAACAAACACCTCTCAAAACTTTACTTTTATGCTCTCTATATGTTTTCAAAATCAAAGCTCTAGCACAAATATAGCAATCGATGCTTTCCTCTTTGAAGGACCATTCTTTTACTTTATTGTTGAGTCAGTTTACCTATTCTTTCTATCTTAGAATCAAACACTTGTGTAAATTGTGTGCATTGATTCTTACATGTTTACCTATTGCACTTGTTATATTACTTTGTGTTGACAATTATCCATGAGATATACATGTTAAAGTTGAAAGCAACCGCTGAAACTTATATCTTCCTTTGTGTTGTTTCAAAGCTTTCTACTAAGAATTTATTGCTTATGAGTTAACTCTTATGCAAGACTCATTGATGCTTGTCTTGAAAGTATTATTCATGAAAAGTCTTTGTTATATGATTCATTTGTTTACTCATTATCTTCATCATTGCTTCGAATTTCTGCATTTATCTCATGTGCTTTACAATAGTATGATCAAGGTTATGATGGCATGTCACTTCAGAAATTATCTTTGTTATCGTTTTACCTGCTCGGGACGAGCAGAACTAAGCTTGGGGATGCTGATACGTCTCCGTCGTATCGATAATTTCTTATGTTCCATGCCACTTTATTGATGATATCTACATGTTTTATACACATTATATGTCATATTCATGCGTTTTCCGGAACTAACCTATTGACGAGATGCCGAAAGGCCAGTTGTTGTTTTCTGCTGTTTTTGGTTTCAGAAATCCTAGTAAAGAAATATTTTCGGAATCGGACGAAATAAAGACCGAAGACCTTATAATTCCCGGAAGCTTCCAGAGCACCGGAGAGGGACGAGAGGGGAGCCAGGGGCCCCCACCACACCCGGCGCGGGCCAGGGGGCGCGCCCCGTGGTCTGGCACCCCGTGGCCCCTCCGACTCCATCTCTTCGCCTATTTATTCGTCCCTGACCTAAAAACACCGATACGGAAGACGAGACCCGAAAAACCTTCCAGAGCCGCCGCCATCGCGAAATCAAGATTCGGGGACAGAAGTCTCTGTTCGGCACCCTGGACGGGGAATTGCCCCCGGAGTCATCTCCACCGCGTCTCCACCGCCATCTTCACCGCCATCGTGCATGATGAGGAGGAGTAATTCACCCCGGAGGGCTCCGCTGTAGCTATGTGGTTCATCTCTCTCTTTATGTGATCTAGTTGAATATCGTCTATGTGCTACTCTAGTGATGTTATTAAAGTACTCTATTCCTCCTCCATGTGTGTAAAGGTGATAGTGTGTGCACCGTGTGAGTACTTGGCGTAGGCTATGATTATGATCTCTTGTAGATTATGAAGTTAATTATTGCTATGATGGTATTGATGTGTATTATTCCTCCTACATATGCATGATGGTGATAGTGTGCATGCTATGTTAGTTCTTGGTGTAATTATGTTGATCTATCTTGCACTCTAAGGTTATTTAAATATGAACATTGCATTGTGGAGCTTGTTAACTCCGGCATTGAGGGTTCGTGTAATCCTACGCAATGTGTTCATCATCCAACAAAAGGGTGTAGAGTAGTCCTATTATGTGATCATTGTTGAGAGTGTCCACTAGTGAAAGCAGGATCCCTAGGCCTTGCTTCCAAGCATCGAATCTCCGTTTGTTTACTGTTTTGTTGCATGTTTACTCGCTGCCATATTTTATTCAGATTGCTATTACCACTCATATACATCCATATTACTTGTATTTCACTATCTCTTCGCCGAACTAGTACACCTATACACCTGACAAGTGTATTTGGTGTGTTGGGGACACAAGAGACTTCTTGCTTTGTGATTACAGGGTTGCTTGAGAGGGATATCTTTGACCTCTTCCTCCCTGAGTTCGATAAACCTTGGGTAATCCACTTAAGGGAAACTTGCTGCTGTTCTACAAACCTCTGCTCTTGGAGGCCCAACACTCTACAAGAATAGAAGCTCCCGTAGACATCAAGTACTTTTCTGGCGCCGTTGCCGGGGAGGGAAGGTAAACGGCACTCACACATTGGCAAGCCCGGCAACTAAGCACTTTTCCTCCCTCGTCAACTACGCGCCAAGCACTTTTCTGGCGCCGTTGCCGGGGAGGAAAGGTAAAAGGCACTCATACTCCGGTTCCAGGTAACAGTACTTTTCTGGCGCCATTGTGTGTGTGCTCGAAGCTATTTCCTTTAGACTCTGCAATTGCGACATTTGGTTTCTTGTTTACACTAGTTAGGCATAATGGACAACAAAGAGCTTTTTATTCTATTTCCTGATTTAAGACATGGATGGTTTGATGCGAAAATTAAAAAACCCATGGAACATATTAATATGAATGCTTTGAACACTATTGTTGCTAATGCTATGGAAAATTCTAAGCTTGGGGAAGCTGGCTTTGATGAGCATGATATTTTTAGTCCCCCAAGCATTGAGGAGAAAATTTACTTTGATGATACTTTGCCTCCCATTTATGATGATTATAATGATAGTAGTCTTTTGTTACCACCTGTTATGGAGGATAAATTTGATTATGATTACAATATACCTCCTATATTTGATAGCTACTTTGTTGAATTTGCTCCCACTACAATTAATAAGAATGACTATGCTTATGTTGGGAGTAGTAATTATTTTATGCATGAGACTCATGATAAGAATGCTTTATGTGATAGTTATATTGTTGAGTTTGCTCATGTTGCTACTGAAAGTTATTATGAGAGAGGAAAATATGGTTGTAAAAATTTTCATGTTACTAAAACACCTCTCTATGTGCTGAAATTTTTGAAGCTACACTTGTTTTATCTTCCTATGCTTGTTACTTTGCTCTTCATGAACTTGTTTATTTATAAGATTCCTATGCATAGGAAGCATGTTAGACTTAAATGTGTTTTGAATTTGCCTCTTGATGCTCTCTTTTGCTTCAACTTCTATTTTTTGCGAGTGTATCATTAAAACTGCTGAGCCCATCTTAATGGCTATAAAGAAAGAACTTCTTGGGAGATAACCCACGTGTTTATTTTACTACAACAATTTTTTGTTTTGTTGAGTCTTGAAAGTTTTTTACTACTGTAGCAACCTCTCCTTATCATGTTTTTGTGCCAAGTAAAGTTTCTATGTCAAAGTTGATATTATATTTGGGATCGCTGCGCAGAAACAGCATTGCTGTCTGTCACGAATCTGGGCACAGGCCTCTGTAGAAAATTCGAAAAAATCTGCCAATTTACGAGCGTGATCCTCAGATATGTACGCAACTTTCATTAGTTTTGAGTTTTTCCATTTGAGCAAGTCTGGTGCCATCTTTAAATTCGTCTTTACGGACTGTTCTGTTTTTGACAGATTCTGCCTTTTATTTCGCATTGCCTCTTTTGCTATATTGGATGAATTTCTTTGATCCATTAATGTCCAGTAGCTTTATGCAATGTCCAGAAGTGTAAACAATGATTGTGTCACCTCTGAACATGTGAATTTTTGATTGTGCACTAACCCTCTAATGAGTTTGCTTGAAGTTTGGTGTGAAGGAAGTTTTCAAGGGTCAAGAGAGGAGTATGATATACTATGATCAAGAGGAGTGAAAGCTCTAAGCTTGGGGATGCCCCGTGGTTCACCCCTGCATATTCTAAGAAGACTCAAGCGTCTAAGCTTGGGGATGCCCAAGGCATCCCCTTCTTCATCGACAAAGTATCAGGTTCCTTCTCTTGAAACTATATTTTTATTCGGTCACATCTTATGTTCTTTACTTGGAGCGTCTGTGTGCTTTTATTTTTGTTTTTGTTTTGTTATCTTAGTTCTCTGAATAAGTTCATCCTTGTGTGGGAGAGAGACACGCTCCGCTGGTTCGTATGAACACATGTGTTCTTAGCTCATAATATTCATGGCGAAGTTTCCTCTTCGTTAAGTTGTTATATGGTTGGAAACAGAAAATGCTACATGTAGTAATTGGTAAAATGTCTTGGATAATGTGATACTTGTCAATTGTTGTGCTCATGTTTAAGCTCTTGCATCATATACTTTGCACCTATTAGTGAAGAAATACATAGAGCATGCTAAAATTTGGTTTGCATAATTGGTCTCTCTAAGGTCTAGATAATTTCTAGTATTGAGTTTGAACAACAAGGAAGACGGTGTAGAGTCTTATAATGTTTACAATATGTCTTTTATGTGAGTTTTGCTGCACCGGTTCATCCTTGTGTTTGTTTCAAATAAACCTTGCTAGCCTAAGCCTTGTATCGAGAGGGAATACTTCTCATGCATCCAAATCCTTGAGCCAACCACTATGCCATTTGTGTCCACCATACCTACCTACTACATGGTATTTCTCCGCCATTCCAAAGTAAATTGCTTGAGTGCTACCTTTAAATAATTCAAAATTTATCACCTCTTATTTGTGTCAATGTTTTATAGCTCATGAGGAAGTATGTGGTGTTTTATCTTTCGATCTTGTCATTTACTTTTGACAGACTTTCACAATGGACTAGTGGCTTCATCCGCTTATCCAATAATTTTGCAAAAAGAGCTGGCAATGAGGTTCCCAGCCTCAATTAATTAACTTGCATTAATAATTCTCTTCACATGTTTTGCTCTGATCTATCAGTAAGCAACTTAAATTTGCAAATAGACACTCCTCCATGGTATGTGAATGTTGGAAGGCACCCGAGGATTCGGTTAGCCATGGCTTGTGTAAGCAAAAGGTTGGGAGGAGTGTCATCCATAAATAAAGAAAAACTAAACTAAAGTACATGTGTAAACAAAAGAGAAGAGGGATGATCTACCTTGCTGGTAGAGATAATGTCCTTCATGGGAGCTGCTCTTGAAAGTCTGGTTGATGAGGTAGTTAGAGTGCCCACTACCATTCGTTGACAACAACAAACACCTCTCAAAATTTTACTTTTATGCTCTCTTTATATTTTCAAAACCAAAGCTCTAGCACAAATATAGCAATCGATGCTTTCCTCTTTGAAGGACCATTCTTTTACTTTTATTGTTGAGTCAGTTCACCTCTCTCTCTCCACCTCAAGAAGCAAACACTTGTGAACTGTGCATTGATTCCTACATACTTGCTTATTGCATTTGTTATATTACTCTATGTTGACAATTATCCATGAGATATGCATGTTGAAAGTTGAAAGCAACCGCTGAAACTTAATCTTCTTTTGTGTTGCTTCAATACCTCTACTTTGAATTATTGCTTTACGAGTTAACTCTTATGCAAGACTTATTGATGCTTGTCTTGAAGTACTATTCATGAAAAGTCGTTGCTTTATGATTCAGTTGTTTACTCATGTCATTACCATTGTTTTGATCGCTGCATTCATTACATATGTTTACAAATAGTATGATCAAGGTTATGATGGCATGTCACTTCAGAAATTATCTTTGTTATCGTTTTACCTGCTCGGGACGAGCAGAACTAAGCTTGGGGATGCTGATACGTCTCCAACGTATCGATAATTTCTTATGTTCCATGCTACTTTATTGATGATACCTACATGTTTTATGCACATTATATGTCGTATTTACGCATTTTCTGGAACTAACCTATTAACAAGATGCCGAAGTGCCAGTTCCTTTTTTCTGCTGTTTTTGGTTTCAGAAATCCTAGTAACGAAATATTCTCGGAATTGGACGAAATCAACGCCCAGGTTCCTATTTTGCCCGGAGTCATCTCCTGCGCCGCCTCTTCGCCTATTTAAAGCCCCTGCATCGAAAACCCTGACGGAGGAAGCCACGGTACGCGAAACCTTCCAGAGCCGCCGCCATCGCGAAGCCAAGATCTGGGGGACAGGAGTCTCTGTTCCGGCACCCGCCGGACGGGGAAGTGCCCCCGGAAGGCTTCTCCATCGACACCGCTGCCATCTCCACCGCCATCTTCATCAACGCTGCTGCTCCCATGAGGAGGGAGTAGTTCTCCATCGAGGCTCGGGGCTGTACCGGTAGCTATGTGGTTCATCTCTCTCCTATGTACTTCAATACAATGATCTCATGAGCTGCCTACATGATTGAGATTCATATGAGTTTTGTATCACAATTTATCTATGTGCTACTCTAGTGATGTTATTAAAGTAGTTTTATTCCTCCTGCACGTGTGTAAAGGTGACAGTGTGTGCACCGTGTTAGTACTTGGTTTATGCTATGATCATGATCTCTTGTAGATTGCGAAGTTAACTATTGCTATGATAATATTGATGTGATCTATTCCTCCTACATATGCATGAAGGTGACAGTGTGCATGCTATGTTAGTTCTTGGTGTAATTGTGTTGATCTATCTTGCACTCTAAGGTTACTTAAACATGAATATCGAATTGTGGAGCTTGTTAACTCCGGCATTGAGGGTTCGTGTAATCCTACACAGTTAGTGGTGTCCATCATCCAACAAAAGAGTGTAGAGTATGCATTTATCTATTCTGTTATGTGATCAATGTTGAGAGTGTCCACTAGTGAAAGTCTAATCCCTAGGCCTTGTTCCTAAATACTGCTATCGCTGCTTGTTACTGTTTTACTGAGTTACTACTGCTGTGTTACTACTTCATGTTTACTTCCTACAATATTACTACCATCAACTGCACGCCAGCGAGCTATTTTGGCGCCGTACTACTGCTCATATTCATTCATACCACTTGTATTTCACTATCTCTTCGCCGAACTAGTGCACCTATTAGGTGTGTTGGGGACACAAGAGACTTCTTGCTTTGTGGTTGCAGGGTTGCATGAGAGGGATATCTTTGACCTCTTCCTCCCTGAGTTCGATAAACCTTGGGTAATCCACTTAAGGGAAACTTGCTGCTGTTCTACAAACCTCTGCTCTTGGAGGCCCAACAACACAAGTACTAGAGGAAGTAGAACCTTCATTGTTAGAGCAACAAGGCAAGGAAGATAATTCATCACAAGATTTAGCAATACTATGAGTGGATGAATTACTAGGACTAGCACATGGCAATATAGCATTTTGAGTAGTAGTGCTAGTATCCACATGAGGCTCACAAGGTGTTGCCTTTGATATGATAGCCTCATGAGCTAACTTTAGCCTATCATGGGAGGCTAGAAGATCCTCATGGGAGCTAGAAAGCTTTCCATGATTTTCTTCCAATTTCCCATAATTGCTAGTTAGCAAATCAAGTTGAGCCCTTAGCTCAACATTCTCCTTCAAGATAGATGCTTCACAAGAAGTAGAGTTAGTAGCACAAGCATCATTATTAATAGCAATAGGAGAAGGCAAGTTGGCATGCTCTTTTAGATAAGAAGCTTTAAGTTGCTCATGCGACTCGGTGAGTTTGGTGAGCGCACTCTCAATGACCCTTGAGCCCTTTTTGAGTTGCTCAAAATCCTCAAGGAGTTTAGCATTAACAAACACAAGCTTATCATTTTTTAGCTTTAGTTCATTTGCCACCTCAAGAGCTCTATCATGGTTTTCCTTTTCTCTAGACAATTCTAGAGCAAAGGTCTCCTCAAGAGCTTCCTTGGTGGTTTGTTCTTCTTCAAGTTCATCCTTTAGGGATGCCACATCATTGGCATACTCACGTTCAAGAGCACCCATTTTATCAATGGTGTTCTCACGCATCCAAATAAGTTTTTGGCTCTCAATAGCGGTAGTCAAGATTTCAAAGAAGTGAGAGCTAGCAATTTTATCTTTGCAAAGAACCTTGAATACGCTCTTACCCTTATCGCGTAGAGAGACAACCCAATCCTCTTCTTCATATTCATCCTCATCCTTATCACCACGAGACATATTAGGTTCCATGGTAGGAGGTACCGTGGAACCCTTGGCCATAAGGCATATATGAGAACCGTGAGATAAAGATGAGGAGTTACTTGAGGCTCCTTTCAAGATCTTGTCTTGACCAATAGAATCTTTGGTTTCCTCTACATTGTTAGTCACACAACAACTAGAGGAAATAGAAGTATTTTTATCATGGCCACAAGACAAAGCAAGCATATCATCATGAGATTTATTCAAGCAACTTACACATGATATGCAAGGACTATCAACACAAGCATGTAAATCATTTCTAGTGCTAGATGTGTTTAAGTCCAAAGATGAACCATTGCAATGAGATATAGATGAAGGATCATCAATAGTAAGCTCATTACCAACATTGCGATTTCCATCACAACTCACCATATCATTACCTTGTGTATTGTCACACATTGGTGAAGTGGATGAAGATGAGAACTCATCACGGCCGGAAGTGGAAGCAATACAATCATCCTCAATAATATTGGACACATCATATTTATCTTGAAGCTTTGTCCATAATTCATGAGCGCTCCCAAAAGGCATGATTGATGAAGTAACTACATTGCTCACAACAATGGAAAACACATGAGAAGCAAGAGCATCGAGGCAAGAGTTTTTCTTCTCCTCATAAGATAAATTTTGGGGATCCTTAGGAGAAGAAAAACCCATGTCAAGAAATCGCTCCATGTCCGGGGAAATACCCCGCAAAATATTAAGCACATAAATTTTCCATAGATCATAATTTGTGCCATCAAATATAAACAAGTTATTGTGCGCTAATCCCCTAACCGACATCTTTACTCTCAAGGCGGTGAAGCCTAAGAATGAGAGACCTTGCTCTGATACCAATTGAAAGGACACGGATGTCGCCTAGAGGGGGGGTGAATAGGCGATTTAAAACTTTTACGAGATGGGCTTAACAAATGCGGAATAAAACTAGCGTTTACTTTGTCAAGCCCAAAGCCTATATACTATGGTTCACCTATGTGCACCAACAACTTATGCTAAGCAATACAAGCAACTATGTGATAGCAAGATATATAACTTCAAGCACGATGGCTATCACAAAGTAAAGTGCATAAGTAAAGAGCTCGGGTATAGAGATAACCGAGGCACGCGGGAGACGATGATTTATCCCGAAGTTCACACTCTTGCGAGTGCTAATCTCCGTTGGAGAGGTGCGGTGGCTTAGTGCTCCCGAACGCCACAAATGGCCTCACCTTGAGGTGTGGTTGCTCGATGCACACCAACGCCACAAAGGCCTCACCCCAAGATGTGGTACTCACACCACACACCGAGCGCCACGAAGGCGCCTCACCTTATTCTCCGGTGACCCTTGCCACAAAGGCCTAGGTCACGGTTCCACTAAGGGATTTCCTTCGAGGCGGAAACCGGGCCTTACACAAAGCTTGGGGCACGCATCCACAACTTAATTGGAGGCTCCCAAGAAATCGCCACAAAGGCCTCAAATCCGTCTAGGGTTCCAAGAACCCAAGAGTAACAACTTTCTTGCTTTCACTTCCACGAATCACCGTGGAGAACTCAAACCGATGCACCAAATGCAATGGCAAGAACACCACAAAGATGCTCAAAAATTCCAACAAAGCTACAAAAGCTATTGGGGAAATAAGAGAGGAAGAACAAAGGAAATTCACAAAGAACTCCAAGATCAAGATCTAGAGGATTCCACTCACAAAGACATGGATTTGATTGGTAGAAAAGTAGATCAAGATCTCCTCTCTCTTTTCCCTCAAATGGGGGCAAGAATCATGGAGGGATTGAGAGATAGAGCAAGCTTCTCAAGGTCAACAGTGGAGGAGAGAGAGAGTGAGAGAAGCTGCAGCCCAAGGATAAAGAAGGGAAAGGCTTAAATTGTGGGGAGAGAATTCTGCCGTTGGGAGCTGAAATCGCGACTTGGGCGGCAATGTTGCCATTTTTGGGCGCACTTCCGCCCCAACGGCGCGATGCTGCCATTTTGGGCGGCACTTCCGCCCCCGAAAACTAAAATATGCAAAACGAAAACCTTAATAACTTTTGCATCCGGACTCCGATTTTGATGATCTTGGGCTCATTGAAATCAAAACAACGGGCTCTACAACAATACGCATAGAAACATCATAGTCCAGTAAGGGAGGATAGAAACAAATGAGTAAAGCTTTTACCTATCTATAAAAGCCAAATTGGTGAACACTCCAACCTCGAAAATGCAACAAGTTGCCCGTGCAAAAACAATTCTTGATGAACTAGAGCTTGTCATGAGAATAAGCACAAGCTCTAAAACATCACATGGAAAATATCCAAATAACAACCAAGAAAGATGATGCAAGGATGCAAAGGTTTGAGATCTCCGAAGGATATGATCGAGGTACTCACTCGAGAGCCCTCTTGATAGTACGGCAACTAAACTATAAACCGGTCTCCAACTACACCATGAGACCGGTGAGAAAGAAACCCTATCAAGAGCAAACCTTAATCTTGCGCATTCCACTTGAGCTCGATGATGACGGTCTTGACCGCAACAAGATGGAACGCCTTTCTTGATTGTGCTTGCTTGATGAAGTCTTGTTAATTGCTCCCCCATACTCCACTATGGGAGAGCTTCTTCTTCGGCACATCTTCACATATCCATGATCACCATATGGATGGCAAGCTTCAAGCATATGATCTCTTCGAGTTGGCTCATCTTGAACTTGCACTTCATTTCTTCATTCTTCATCATGTTGATGTCTTGAAGTTAAACTTGAGGGCTCACTTCATCTTCATCTTCAAGACATACTTGACACTTGATCTTCTTCATTTGCTTCTTACTGCAATCTTGAAGCCAACATATGGTTCAAGCATTGCCTATGGACAACTCCTACAAATATAACTCAATGCAAATATTAGTCCATAGGGATTGTCATTAATTACCAAAACCACACATGGGGGCTCCATGCACTTTCAGCTTCCCTTTTTGCTTCTTCTTCAAAGGGAAAGATCTAACATGGTGCCCTTCAATATTGCACTTGAAGCAAACAATCTTGGCCGGGTCTTTGACTTGTACTTGGCCCTTCTTCTTCTTGTTGTTCTTGGACTTGTTCTTGTTGTTGGATTTGAATCCAAGTCCACTCTTGTCATTGGGGGATTGTTGCACACTCAACATCGTGTCAAGTTTGCATTTCCCTTCATGACTCTTTACCAAGTCGTTCTTCAAAGAAGTGACTTGGGCCTTGAGCTCTTTGATTTCCTCTACATGGTTAGTAACAACACAAGTACTAGAGGAAGTAGAACCTTCATTGTTAGAGCAACAAGGCAAGGAAGATAATTCATCACAAGATTTAGCAATACTATGAGTGGATGAATTACTAGGACTAGCACATGGCAATATAGCATTTTGAGTAGTAGTGCTAGTATCCACATGAGGCTCACAAGGTGTTGCCTTTGATATGATAGCCTCATGAGCTAACTTTAGCCTATCATGGGAGGCTAGAAGATCCTCATGGGAGCTAGAAAGCTTTCCATGATTTTCTTCCAATTTCCCATAATTGCTAGTTAGCAATTCAAGTTGAGCCCTTAGCTCAACATTCTCCTTCAAGATAGATGCTTCACAAGAAGTAGAGTTAGTAGCACAAGCATCATCACAAGACATATCAAGAAGAGAGGGTAACATAGCATGCTCTTTTAAATATGAAGCTTGTAGTTGCTCATGTGACTTGGTGAGGATAGAGTGTTCGCTCTCCAAGGCCTTGTGGGCCTTGTCTAGATCATCTAGATCCTTAACAAGTTTATCATGACCAACACCAACTTTGGACTTTTCATTTTTAAGCAATTTTAATTGAGCTTTAGCATGGTCTCTTTCTTTAGTGAGTTTAGCAAATATTTCATTTTGAGACACCTCAAGGGTTTCAAGTTGCTCCTCAAGAGAGGCTACGGTCTCTTGTTCTTCTTCAAGATCATTCTTTAGGGATGCTACATCATTGGCATACTCTCGTTCAAGAGCACCCATTTTATCAATGGTGTTCTCACGCATCCAAATAAGTTTTTGGCTCTCAATAGCGGTAGTCAAGATTTCAAAGAAGTGAGAGCTAGCAATTTTATCTTTGCAAAGAACCTTGAATACACTCTTACCCTTATCGCGTAGAGAGACAACCCAATCCTCTTCTTCATACTCATCCTCATCCTTATCACCACGAGAAATATTAGGTTCCATGGTGGGAGATACCGTGGAACCCTTGGCCATAAGGCATATATGAGAACCGTGAGATAAAGATGAGGAGTTACTTGAGGCTCCTTTCAAGATCTTGTCTTGACCAATAGAATCTTTGGTTTCCTCTACATTGTTAGTCACACAACAACTAGAGGAAATAGAAGCATTTTTATCATGGCCACAAGACAAAGCAAGCATATCATCATGAGATTTATTCAAGCAACTTACACATGATATGCAAGGACTATCAACACAAGCATGATGAAGAATCATCAATAGTAAGCTCAATATCAACATTGCAATTTTCATCACCACTCACCATATCATTACCTTGTGTCTTGCCACACATTGGTGAAGTGGATGAAGATGAGAACTCATCACGGCCGGAAGTGGAAGCAATACAATCATCCTTAATAATATTGGACACATCATATTTATCTTGAATCTTTGTCCATAACTCATGAGCGCTCCAAAAAGGCAAGTATGGAAAAAGACCTACATCTCTCAAAGCATTCATAAGAACATTAGAAGCTTGAGAATTGAGATATAAATTTTTCTCATCCTCTAAAGATAGATTTTGTGAATCCATAGGAGGAGAAAAACCTATATCTACAATTTTCTCCATATGAGGGTCAATGTCCCGAAAATGACTAAGCATGCAAATTTTCCAAACATCATAATTTGTGCCATCTAATATAAGAGTGTTATCGTGCACTAATCCTCTAGCCGACATCTTTACTCTCAAGGCGGTGAAGCCTAAGAATGAGAGACCTTGCTCTGATACCAATTGAAAGGACACGGATGTCGCCTAGAGGGGGGGTGAATAGGCGGTTTAAAACTTTTACGAGATGGGCTTAACAAATGCGGAATAAAACTATCGTTTACTTTGTCAAGCCCAAAGCCTATATACTATGGTTCACCTATGTGCACCAACAACTTATGCTAAGCAATACAAGCAACTATGTGATAGCAAGATATATAACTTCAAGCACGATGGCTATCACAAGCAAGCATATGTGGTCCAGGATGATAACGAGCGCCCCAAAGTCCCTATTAAACATGCTAGTCCCTGGATCATTAGCTAGCACTCACAGTCGATGAATTATCATGTAAAACACAAGTCTTTATTACACGATTCGAATAATCCAGAGTACAAATATTTACAACTTGCATAGCCAAAGGCTAGCTCAATACAGCGGAAAACGAAATAACATCTTGGAGTCCCATCAATGCCACAGGCTGGTTGAGTGTAGACTCGCGACCTACGCATTCTCACAAGTCGTCGAATAACCTGCAACATGAAAGGTTGCAGCCACGAGAGTGGTCAATACTTTGAATGTATGGCAAATTACACCAAGAAGAGAAACTTGCCTATATCTACATGCAAGGCAGACAAGAGGAGGCTTGAGTTTTATTTGCGTAAAGCCAATTTTTACAAAGTTAAAGAGAAAATTCTTTTATCCTACTTTGCAAAACTTTGATAAATAATATTGGCCGAGTGGAGCACATGGATATTACACACCAAGTGTCCAAATCAACCTAACACTTGGATATGACACACCAAGTCCCAACCACTTGGATATTACACACCAAGTCCCGAGCACTTGGATATTACACACCAAGGCCCCAAAACCCACCTATGAACGATATTACACACGCCATAGGGTTTTGAAAACTCTTTTAAAAGAGAGAGGAAATCCTTCAGAGGCTCCATCCTTCAGATGCTCAAATTGTCCTTTTACCGTGGACACGGCTGATCGATCAGGTTAACACTCTCGAGAGGTTGCGCTCTTTACCCACAATTCACAACCAAGCCTTTTTGCCAAAATTCTTCATCTTCATTAAGGCCAGGACGAGGTCACTACGAAGCTTTTCCTTAGTAGCCCCTCTACCTTCCGGATCCGCCCGTGCCCAAAATTCCTCCCAATGGCGGTACCCAGGCGAGGTTTCCCACTAAGTACTTAGCCAAGACAGAGCCCATATTGTATTGTGGTTGCACTGGAAGCTTCTGACATCTGGAACATGGCAGACTTCTTTGATCCTGGGCGGCAGTCCTCCACCAATCTCCACTCGTTGTCCCGTCAAAACCATTCCGCCCAGAAGAAAACTTAGTTTTATTTTGAAGGAGACTTTTGGGAGAAAAGTTGCGCTCACAAACAGAGCTCAAGTACTTAGAAAATTTTCTTGTTTCGAACCCCTTTCGATATTTATATAGCACAAGCGTAGCACTTAGAAAAATTTGGGGATTCCTATGGCCATGATATCAAGTGGAAATATTTCTAAGTAGTATTTCTACTCATGGCAAACTACAAAATAGCACGCAACTTGCAAAATATTTTACCAAGTAAAATCTACCAAAACATCCTACACATGCATACTATTCATTTGAAGGAAAAAGACATGCATAGAAAACTTGGGACAAAAATTTGAACAAAGGTGTAACTTGCCTTAGTATAATTTGATGATGATTTCTTCTTCGTGAACTTTTCCGCACTCCGAATAAATCTAACGCATAGAAAAATTACACGCAATAAACAACCATTGCAAATAAAGAGCCAGCAAAACACATAATCATGTAAAACAAAAGAAAATGCAAAATAATATTAAGTTAAATATTTATTTCGTGTTACAGTAGTTATGTTTGTTCCAAATATTATATATGGTCATAAGGATCAATTTGCAAAAGGAATGTTTTAATAGGATTTATATATGTTCAAATTGTGGTATAAGATCGAATATTACAAACGTGAAAATTAGTTGCTTATAATTTGAAAATTCCAAGGCCAAAGTGTAGACAATAATATTATAAAACAAACGCAAAAAGAGTCGACCGAACAGAGTTACAGTTATTTAACTATAATTTTTCAAAGATTTGATGTTTTCGCAATTTAGAACTCGTCGTGGCGAACGTGCTCCATTGGATTCAGATCTGACGACTCCCCGCGTCTCGAATACTTCAGTTGATCTTCAGTGCGGCTGTGACTCCGATCGTTGCGTGATGCGATTCAACCGGCTTGATTGTAAAACGGAAATCTAATCGCAATTGAAACTCATAGATTTAAAAACAAAAGAATATTTAAATTAAACTTTTAGATTGAAACAAATCTATAATTAGAAAATTTTGTACCAACGGATAGAGAATTTAATCACGAAGCTAATGCAAAAGGAATTAACTAAAAGAAGTTCTAGATTTAAAGTTATGATTTTTCAAAGTTTTGCCGTGAACTAGTAAGAAACATTGCAACCGAATCTAATCAAAGCGTGGTGGAACTAAACAGCACGCGTGACAATACGTGATAGGCTGATACCGGTGTATTGATACATACGTACTACATTGGGAGCCTTACCGCGCGAGATGGTGGACGATGAAGAAGTCGGACGCCGCGGTTGGTCGTGGATCGATGTCGCTGTGGTGGCCTCTGGGCTCACGACGAGGTGAGGCTCGACGAGACGATATCCTCCTGTCTTCGTCAGCAGTTCTTCTAGTTCCAAACGACGCCTAACTCTGGCTGTAAGCGACGAACACTCCGGCGTCCTCATTTGCTCGTTCCCGTGGTTCTGTGGAAGGGGGAAAAGATGAGGAGATGCGGATGAAAGGTATGGAAGTTACAGGGCGAAAAGGTAGGCGAGGAGGTACTGGAACCTTCGTTCCCGAGCTCGGTGGTGGTGCTCCGGCGAGATCGGAAAATCCAGTTTTCGTGGTATAGAGTTTATTATTTTTCTTAAAACCGAGAGGTATTGCTGCGGGGATTATATAGAGAAGTTTTCGTGGAGTAGGAACGAATTCGTTGGGGATTTGAGTCAGTTCGGACGCTGCGTGTTCGTGTGGAACTCGATCAGAAGGTTGAAGACGATACGAGTCAATGGGGTCCCAGCTGTCAGAGTTGGCAGGAAGAGAGAAGAAAGGAAACAAAAAAAGAAATACGTGAGGGTGTCTCCACCGTGCCGCCTTACTATGGTCGTGCGCGCGGAAAGGGCGCTGGGTTCGGTCCAGCCTGGTTCGGTCGTTCTTCTTTTTTTTCTTTTTTTCTTTTCCCTTTTCCTCTTAATTAAATGTTTCTGACTTTAAATTGGATCAAACGAAATTGTTAAATTTTCATAATTCAAAAACAGTAATGTAAGATAATTATGAAATTATTTCCTGTGTGATATATACAAAAATAAATTTATGCATTTTGGCCTAATTGGCTATTTATGCATTATTTCTAATTATAATTTTGGGGTTTTAACTTAACCGATCACTCAACCAATTCAAAAAAAGCAAACATACACGAAATACAAAATAAATATTTTTTTAAATGAGATTTAAAAGATAAAGTAAATCCAACATTAATCATGATGATGAAGTCATATTATCATCTCTCTTAAAATAGGCGGTAGAAATATTTAGAAGACTCCACAAAATTCAAATATAGAAGATTTAAAAGTCAATCAGAACATTAGTATAATAATCCTCCATTATTAGGAAAGTCATTTTATTCCCTCTCATTATATATTTGGCATGGTTGGATAATTGTTTTAGTTCAAACTAAAGAAACCAAGTGGTTGAAACAAAATAAAAACAATTTGGATTGTCATGTTAATCCACTCGTATTAAAAAAATTAAAGCAAGGTTGAAAAATAAAATTCAAACAAGTCTTCAAAATTTCTTTTCATTCATAATTCTAATCAAAGTCAAACAATTCGATCAAATCAATTTAATAATTTTAACATTCCAAAATTAGGAAATTTTGGGATGTTACAGACTACCACCCTTAAAAGGAATCTTGTCCTCGAGATTTGAGAAGGCTAGAAAGAAAGAAAGGGTTTAGGGAAAAACTAGGGTGCTACCACCCTTAAAAGAGTCTTCCTCGGTGTTGCAAAATTTTTATGGTTTCACTCTACAACCTCGTCTTATGTTGGTAGCTCTATCTTGTTCAAAGCTCCTATATTTAGGATGTCTTGATGTCGTTGTCTTCATATGGATGAACATGTGAGGTTGTCTTGGTACCACATAGATGTCATGATTGCTTCTTGTTGGAGTTCAAAGGCTCTTATGACACCATGTTGAGTGCCCTTCTTCGGGATTTAATTAAGACAAGATCATTTTCTTCGTGTCCGTTGTTTTGTAGTCCTTCACCATGTTTGAGATGTTCTTCTGTCTCCAAGTTGTCTCCACATTGTGAATCCATTGTTTCGGGGTTTAAGATAGGGGAGAATAGACTACGAAAGAAAGAGAAAGATACGTTGGTACCCCGTACAAACAGCTTTATTTTGAAAAAATACTTGTTGTTTTCAACAACAAAAAATGACAACTCACATTTTATGGCTCCTAACGTTGTAGCGGAGTCTATCTAGGTTTGGTTCCTAATAGGGAACTTGAAATCTTCATAGTCTTCATAGTCTTGAGAAGTGCCTTTGTAGTCTTCTATTCTTCGAATCTTCATAGTACTTGACGATCTTCGAGTAGTCGTGAGACTATCGATGAAGCATCATTGACATGAACATTGTAATCGACTTGCCGTAAGATATCGTCTTGAGTAGTCTCTTAAAGTGGGCAATGATCAACTACTTCTCCAATTCATATTACTTGTCACTAATTTATCTAGAACTAAAATGTGTCTAGATACATCCATATTAGAGACAATTAATATGAATCGGAGGGAGTATTAATTTGAAGAGAAAACGAATTAGAAAATTTTCACCGAGATAGAACATAAGTAGTACTAGAGTATTTCATAAATTACTTAGAAATTATTACTCGTATGGTTTTCCATGTCTAAAGGTCACGTCCTACGGTCAACATGTGCTCTGATACCATCGCGACCTCGGATCTGGTAGGATCCAAAGTCCCTGTGATTAAACATGCTAGTCCCTGGATCATTAGCTAGCACTCACAGTCGATGAATTATCATGTAAAACACAAGTCTTTATTACACGATTCGAATAATCCAGAGTACAAATATTTACAACTTGCATAGCCAAAGGCTAGCTCAATACAGCGGAAAACGAAATAACATCTTGGAGTCCCATCAATGCCACAGGCTGGTTGAGTGTAGACTCGCGACCTACGCATTCTCACAAGTCGTCGAATAACCTGCAACATGAAAGGTTGCAGCCACGAGAGTGGTCAATACTTTGAATGTATGGCAAATTACACCAAGAAGAGAAACTTGCCTATATCTACATGCAAGGCAGACAAGAGGAGGCTTGAGTTTTATTTGCGTAAAGCCAATTTTTACAAAGTTAAAGAGAAAATTCTTTTATCCTACTTTGCAAAACTTTGATAAATAATATTGGCCAAGTGGAGCACATGGATATTACACACCAAGTGTCCAAATCAACCTAACACTTGGATATGACACACCAAGTCCCAACCACTTGGATATTACACACCAAGTCCCGAGCACTTGGATATTACACACCAAGGCCCCAAAACCCACCTATGAACGATATTACACACGCCATAGGGTTTTGAAAACTCCTTTGAAAAGAGAGAGGAAATCCTTCAGAGGCTCCATCCTTCAGATGCTCAAATTGTCCTGTTACCGTGGACACGGCTGATCGATCAGGTTAACACTCTCGAGAGGTTGCGCTCTTTACCCACAATTCACAACCAAGCCTTTTTGCCAAAATTCTTCATCTTCATTAAGGCCAGGACGAGGTCACGACGAAGCTTTTCCTTAGTAGCCCCTCCCTTCCGGATCCGCCCGTGCCCAAAATTCCTCCCAATGGCGGTACCCAGGCGAGGTTTCCCACTAAGTACTTAGCCAAGACAGAGCCCATATTGTATTGTGGTTGCACTGGAAGCTTCTGACATCTGGAACATGGCAGACTTCTTTGATCCTGGGCGGCAGTCCTCCACCAATCTCCACTCGTTGTCCCGTCAAAACCATTCCGCCCAGAAGAAAACTTAGTTTTATTTTGAAGGAGACTTTTGGGAGAAAAGTTGCGCTCACAAACAGAGCTCAAGTACTTAGAAAAATTTCTTGTTTCGAACCCCTTTCGATATTTATGTAGCACAAGCGTAGCACTTAGAAAAATTTGGGGATTCCTATGGCCATGATATCAAGTGGAAATATTTCTAAGTAGTATTTCTACTCATGGCAAACTACAAAATAGCAGGCAACTTGCAAAATATTTTACCAAGTAAAATCTACCAAAACATCCTACACATGCATACTATTCATTTGAAGGAAAAGACATGCATAGAAAACTTGGGACAAAAATTTGAACAAAGGTGTAACTTGCCTTAGTATAATTTGATGATGATTTCTTCTTCGTGAACTTTTCCGCACTCCGAATAAATCTAGCGCATAGAAAAATTACATGCAATAAACAACCATTGCAAATAAAGAGCCAACAAAACACATAATCATGTAAAACAAAAGAAAATGCAAAATAATATTAAGTTAAATATTTATTTCGTGTTACAGTAGTTATGTTTGTTCCAAATATTATATATGGTCATAAGGATCAATTTGCAAAAGGAATGTTTTAATAGGATTTATATATCTTTGAATTGTGGTTTAAGATCGAATATTACAAACGTGAAAATTAGTTTCTTATAATTTGAAAATTCCAAGGCCAAAGTGTAGACAATAAAATTATAAAACAAACGCAAAAAGAGTCGACCCGAACGGAGTTACGTTATTTAACTATGATTTTTCAAAGATTTGATGTTTTCGCAATTTAGAACTCGTCGTGGCGAACGTGCTCCATTGGATTCAGATCGACGACTCCCGCGCTTGTCTCGAATGCTTCAGTTGATCTTCGCCGTGACTCCGATCGTTGCGTGATGCGATTCAACCGGCTTGATTTGTAAAACGGAAATGATACGGGGTGGCCTATGGACACCGCCGCCTCAAGACCGACAAGCCCTCCTCGTGGTCCAATGACACGAGCTCGAGTCAAAGCGCTACATGATAAGGTGAACTCACTCCTCACTACCCTTGATCTCGATACCCCATTGGATGGGCTGCTACCTCAGGCCGATATGCTTTGTGTTATCAGGTATGAACCTCGAGAGAAGGACAGCACAGCAGACCCGAAGATGGACAAGGAAGAAGGAGAAGAAGAGTCCCAGCTGAAGGACGCCCCTGCTCACCCCGGCACTGCCGGCCTCAAGACCCCGGCACTGCCGGCCTGCTCACCCCGGCACTGCCGGCCTCCAGACACCGGCACTGCCGGCCCTTCCAGCTGAAGACGCAACCAGCGGCACTGCCGGCCTGGATCCAGCGGCGGCCCTACCGGCACTGCCGGCCCTTCCTCACCGGCACTGCCGGCCCCACCCCTATTGACTTCATCTCAACCGTCGATTTCGCATCCATGGACCAGGATAATTTATGTAATTCCGACTTTACCCCTGTACGAATCTGGGTCTATAAATACCTCACCCCTTCCTCCAGATTAGGGTTAGAGATGAACTAAGAAGAAACTTGAGCTTTGCTCCTACCCATGAGGGAAACCCTAGATCTATGATCTTGTATCCACCCGGGCTCCTTATCGAATCCTATTGTATCTCTTTGGTGACTTCTACCAATCTTAGTCTTTTGCTTGCACTTCTACCTATTTGGTCTTTTGCTTGCACTTCTATTGAGTTTGGTCTTTTCACCCTTCTAGATTCATAGGATCTTCGATTTGTCGATCTCTTTGCGGGACTTCTACCGGAAGGTCTTTTCTCGCAACCTCCATCGAGTAGGTGTATCGGGCCTACGAGAGAAAACCGGTTTGTGTGCGTGTGTGTTGTATCCCCACGAGTTCTTCCCCGTGTTCATCGTGTTCATCCACCTCCCCCACGAAATCCACCCAAATCCGTGAAGATCGGGCACATCCCCGGGCTTAGCCTCATCATATGGTATCAGCAGCTCTTGGGTTGCCACGGATTTGACCCCCACATCACCAATTTCGCCCAAAAATTTTCCAAAAAATTTTCCCAAAAAATAGCCCCAAATTGGCCTTGGATCGATCTCTCGATTTGTTGAGTTATTTGTGGTTTTGTTCCAATAGAAACTTGTCTTTGGTGTTGATCTACTATTCCCCCAACTTTTCCCACCAGTTTGTGCCAATTTTCCCACGAAATCGAAGATTTTCGGGTCAGTTTTCCGCCAAATCGACGAACAGCAGCTGAGGCCGGCACTGCCGCCCCAACATCGCCGGCACTGCCGGTCAGGCCGGCACTGCCGCCCCATCGCCGGCACCGCTGGCCCCGAAATTTTCACATTTTCTTCGTTTTTTTGGCACTAACCCCTTGTGTTTGGACTTCGTTGTGTGTGCCATTTCAGCTACCACTAAGCTTCCGCAACATCAACTACGACGACGGCACCCCGAGGATCCAAGCGGTTCATTTGACACCTTCCACCATAGCAAGTTCAAGGTCGTCGGCCACCGTCATCAAGTGGTATAACTTGCCCCCTAACTTGTAGCCCTAGCTTCCTTTGCGTACCTTTCCTATCGAGAGTGGCTTTCTAGTGTTGCGAAGCATTGCGCAAGCGTCCCGACCGTGAGGGTGTGCGTGTGTTGAGCAAAGCTACGAAGCAAGCTCGTGTGAAAAGATAGGCAAAAGAAGTGTGACATACTTACATAGATAGTGAGAAAAAGAAAGCTTCTAAGCATACAAAAAAAAAGAGAAAAAGAAAAAGAAAAAGAGTGTGAGTGACACCTATACACAAAAGAGTCCAAAGCTTATAAGCAAAAGAGAGAAAAGAGAAGAGAGGCGTCTTGCGCAAATCTTGTTGCTTCTCAATTTTGCAACCAAGCCACGGTCTCTCTTGCGTTAGCGTGACACCGAGCTAGTAGTCTTCGTTAGGACCAATTTTGTTCGTGCTCATTTTCCCGTCGCGCTAACCCCATTTTGTCCCACGTGTGTGTTCCACCTTGTGTATGCCTTTTGTGATCACCGCCTTTGACTTGTGACTTTTGGATCTTACCCACTTTTGACAATAGACTTTTCGTTTGGTTCTTCCATTTGGCTTTCCACATCCATACCTAACACCATATAGAGTTTTGTTTTTGTGTGTGTAACCGGTTGTTCCTCACCTAGATACACCTTTTCGATTTTGGTTTGCAAGTTTTGACATTCTTGGTAGTTTTTCCTAACCACCCACCACATAGTTCTTGTTTTAGTTGTAACCATGTCTAGTGGAGAAGGGAACCAACTACCGATGACGCGGCACCAACATTGGATAGCTACTCAAGCCGTCCACGCCAAGCTCAATCAATTTGAAGCCATGCTCAAGGATACCAACGTCCGCTATGAAGAAAGAGCTCAAGTGCAAAGGATTGACCTCAACAATCAAGTTCAAGAACTCAATGAGAAGATTGAAACTCAAGGCAATGAGTTGAAGGCAACACTCGCCATGCAAGGTCAAGAAACAAGAGAAATGAAGACGGCGTTGGACAACATCCTCCATACACTCAACCGACAAGAAGATAGAAGACACCATTCAAGGTCTTCACGCTCTCATAGCTCAAGGTCACGAGCTCCTACATCGTCGCATCATGATTCCAATCAAGACCCACGCCACCATAATGTGGATGCTCAAGTGCTTCAACAACAAGCTCAAGAAGCGGAGCAAGCACGACTTCGACTTGTCCAAGAACGTCTACGCCTTGAAGAAGAACGCCTTCAACAAGAACATCTCCATGCTCAATTCCAAGAGGAACAACAACGTCTTCGTCATGATCAAGATCTCCTTCATGCACGTGAGCAAGAAAGGCTCCGCCAAGAGCAAGAGGCACGTCATCATCAAGGGCAACCTCGCCCATCTCAAGTGGCCAATGCTCAAAGGCACCACCATAATGCCGAACAAGAAGTGAACCAAGACCGCCGCATCATCAATGTTGATCAACCTCCTCGTGATAGGGCACCACGCCGTCAAGGTCAAGACAACCGTCGTCATCATGATGATCGCCCTCATGGTAGAAGACCACCTCATCAAGCACGAGATGTTGAGATGGAGGAAGACTCAAATCATCACCAAGCATCAAGTGAAGAAAGTGTGAGGCCTCATCAACGCCACAACAATGATGATCAAGATGAAGGTCATGGAAGACCACCTCCTCCTCAACAACAAAGAAACAACAATGAAGATGCTCAAGGTCCACAACCTCAACCTCAACAACGTCAAGATCATGGTGAAGCAAGACCACCTCCTCGACGCAATGACCGCAATGAGGAAGAAATCTTTGGGAAGCTCAAATTCACCATGCCCAAGTTCCAAGGAGAGGAAGATCCCGACGCATACTTGTCTTGGGTACTCAAGGTTGACAAGATATTCCGCATCCACAACTTCTCCGAAGCAAAGAAAGTTGCCATGGCATCACTTGAGTTTGAAGGATATGCAAATGTTTGGTGGGAAGAGGTCAACAAGAAGCGTGAGAAGGAAGACCTAGCACCCATTGACACATGGGAAGAGATGCAAGAAGTCATGCACACCCGCTTTGTACCAACTCACCACAAGCGTGACCTCTTCAACAAGCTCACTCAACTCAAGCAAAGCTACAAGTCCGTTGAGGAATATTACAAGGAGATGCACATGACCATGATGAGTGCAAATGTGGATGAGCGAGAAGAGCAAACTATGGCAAGATTCTTGAATGGCTTGAACATCCCCGTCAAGAGGATAGTGGAATTCTTGCCTTACAAAAACATGGTTGAGCTACTCCACCAAGCAACAAGGGCCGAGCGCCAAGTGCGAGAAGACCTAGCAAGTGCAAAGACAAAGACCTTCTTCGCCGCAAGAAATGCCATGAATGCCTCCTCAAGCATCAAGAACACAAGTGCACTTGCCTCCAAGGATCCTCCAAAGCAAGCAAGAAGTGATATCAAGACAACAAGCTTCAAGCCGGAGCAATCAACCATGTCCTCCAAAGCTTCCACCGGATCTAGTAACATCACTTGCTTCAAGTGTGGTGCCCAAGGACATAAATCTTTTGAGTGCACAAACACAAGAGTTATGATAACTCGGAATGATGGGAATGTGGACTACTTAAGTGAAGATGCATATGAAGCCTTGGTGCAAGCCGCAACAACACTTGAAGATGAGGAGTTGGAAGACCATGGGAATGTCTTATGCGAGCACGATGCAAGCCCATCACTTGTGGTGACCAAAGTCTTGACAACCCATGCAATCCCCAATGAAGACCAAAGATGCAACATCTTCCAAACAAGAGCCGGAATCAATGGCAAGTCCATCAAAGTCATCATAGACGGAGGTAGTTGCCACAACCTTGCAAGCACCGAACTATGCTCCAAGCTCAACCTTCCACTACGGAAGCACAACAATCCTTACCATATACAATGGCTTAGTGACAACGGAAATGTGAAGATCCAACACACCGTCACAATATCCTTCAAGATCGGCGCCTATGAAGACACCGTTGATTGTGATGTCGTGCCTATGACGGTGTGCCATATGTTACTTGGTCGCCCTTGGCAATATGACAAGAAAGCCAACCATGATGGTCACACAAATGACTATAGCTTCAAGGTCGACGACAAGTACTTCATCCTACGCCCAATGACTCCTAGCCAAGTAATTGCGGACAATGCAAGGGCTTTAGCGAGGGCTAAGGAAGCTACCATACATAGTGAGATGAGAGGTGAGAGAGTGATCCACCAAAAAGAGAGTGAGCGCCACAAACCATATGTGAGCGAGATGAAGAGTGTCCTCCTAGCCACCAAGAGTGAGATGAGAGAAGTGAACCACACCCCATCCACCAAAGTGCCCTCCGTGCTCACTTACAAGGGACCATCTTCGGAGACTAACAACTTAACAACACTTCCTTCGTCTTTGTTGTCTCTTTTGAAGGAGCCTCAAGATGTCTTCCTCAACAATCTTCCTCTAGGACTACCACCGCTCCAAGGCATAGAACCCCACATCGACCGCATGCAAGGCGCCACACTACCAACATGTACCGCTTACCGCACCAAACCCGACGACCAAGAAGAAGGGCAACGTCAAACTCATGATCGTCAAGCACACGGGTATGTTCATGAAAACCTTAGCCCAAGTGTGGTTTCGACGATTCTTGTCATGCCTTTGGGTTGTTCCATATCCTTGTCACTCTTTTTGCGTCTTATGCAACTTGTTTTGAAACATCGTGTTGACAAGAGTGAGGATACCCTCATGTGTCCCATGAATCTCAAGGATCATATTATATATGTGAGAGAAGCATTATGCATCTTATGGCCATTTACACACAAAAAGTTGATTTCCTTTGGATTTGCGGTTCCCTCCATTGGCATTGAAGTGAATTATTCGAACTTTGAGGATATACATAAGTGGCCCACGCCAACCACAAGTGCGCAAGCTCGAAGCTTCCATGCCATTGCCATTTTCCATACTCGCCATACGCACAACATTAGCACCATTGTTTGCCTTTTGGATGTTCCGTTTGTTTGGGACAACGCTACACAACATGCTTTTCATGACTTCAAAATGAAACTTCACTATACACCACTCCTTGTCCTACCAAAGGTTGACTACACCGATACAAAATTTGTTCCCATTTTTGCCAAGTGTTCCATTGAAAAAGAATTGGTTGATTTCCTTCCACATGATGATTTTTTATCCAAAGAATACAAAATTGGCATACTCGATTCTTCTTTGCGAAAGTGGCTTTTCTCCAAGTTCTTGTTCGGATGCAACACCCCACCTCCAATTCTTCATGAGAGCACCAACATGGACTTCAACAAGCACACCATCACCATGAAGAAAATACATGAAGGCACAAGAGCAATCATACAAGCTACCCGCCTCAACGCCAAGAAGAAGGGACGAGACAAGACGCTTACCATGCTACCCACACACCACCATGACAACAAGATGATGAGAGACATCAAGCTTCAAGGCATACAACGCCCCATGTGTTTTCAAGCTAAGTCCATTGCCAATCCCTATACCAATGCTCAAACTTTTGATGTGGTAGTTAGAGTCCATCCTTTCGATCAATGCAAGCCATGCTCTCGAACGGTTAATGCTTCACACATGCATTCATTGTTGCTTAGGGAGAACATTCGACAACATGCACTACAAGAAAAGTTCTGATAGACAACGTCTCAAAATCGTCCGCTAAGGGGTATTTTTCGTCGCCTATGGGCCTAACCCGACGATATGGGTTCCGTTGTCGAAACTGCGTCAGGCAAAGTCCAACGACGATTTTTTCGGTCCGTCGCGCTTGGGCGCCCTTCCGCCACGGAAAATCGGACCGTTGCGGAAGTGTTTTCGGGAGCCCGTTGACTGCTGACGTCATGCAAACTGACACGTGGCAGACGCCGTTAACTGCCAGTTAACGGCGTTACCGGCTGAAACCCCGTGGTAGATGGTAGGCCCACACGAGGCCTGCCACGTCTTAAGCGGGCCGGGCCAGATGACATAGTTTGACCGGTCAACTATATAGCTAGGCTGGTCCATTAGTTACGTGGGCCGGGCCTAACCTCTAAGGTTGACTGGTCAAAACTTAAATGGGCCGGCCCATTTAACATGTGGGGTCCACTCCACAAGGGCCGGCCCATTTAGTGTGTGGGTCCACCGTATAGCAAGTGGGCCCCCAAGCTGGTCGCCAAAAACACAGTGGGGTCCCACTTTCCAGTTAAAGGTCGGCCCATTTAGTTTGTGGGTCCACCATATAAAAGTGGGCTGCCCAACAAAATAGCGGCCGGGCCAAAAACACATGGGTCCCACTTTCTGTTAAAGGGCGGCCCATTTAGTTTGTGGGGTCCACTATATAGCAAGTGGGCGGCCCAACAAAATAGTGGGCCGGCAAAACACGTGGGTCCCACTTTCTTAAAGGGCCGGCCATTTAGTACGTGGGGTCCACCATATAGCAAGTGGGCGGGCAATAGTGGGCGGGCCAAAAACACGTGGGTCCCACTTTCCTAAAAGGCCGGCCCAATTAGTATGTGGGGTCCACCATATAGCAGGTGGGCCGGCCCAACAAGATAGTGCCGGCCAAAAACAAGTGGGTCCCACTTTCCTCTTAAAGGCCGGATTTATATGTGGACCACAAAAGCAAATGGGCTGGCCCAACAAATTAGTGGGCCGCCAAAACAGGTGGGTCCCACTTTCCTGGTAAAGCCCAATTAGTATGTGGGGTCCACCATATAGCGGTGGGCCGGCCCAATTAGTTTGTGGGGTCCACCATATAGCAGGGCCGGCCCAACAAGATAGTGGGCCCAAAAACACAGGCGGTCCTCTTTCCTCTTAAAGGGCCCATTTAGTATGTGGGGTCCACCACAAAAGCAATTGGGCTGGCCCAACTAAGTAGTGGGTGGGTCCACCTTAAAGCAAGTGGGCCAGCCCAACTAGAGTGTGGGGTCCACCGTCAATCAAATGGGCTGGCCCAATAAGTAAGTGGGCCAGCCCAATAAGTAAGTGGGCCAGCCCGTTTAGTTGCTGTTTATATGCTGGCATAATATGGGCTTTAGGAATTTGCGGGCAGGCACATATGTGATTTCGCTTAAATGGGCCGTTTAAGGGATGGGAATTCGTGATTTAGATACTGAGAATATTTACGCAGCATTGATTTCTGTCGGATAGCCTCACTTACCACAAGCACCAAAGAAAAAATGCGCGAAAGAACTATAAAAACTAACTAAATATTACATCAGCTGCAAGGCATTGAAAAAATATTACAGAACCCAGAGAAATTGAATGGTAATTAAACCTAGCAATACAATGAAGCGATCCGGCAATCTTTTAAGTTGTCCATGCAGCACCTATATCTGAAACAAAGACATTACAAGTTAAGACAGCAACAATGGAAAGGCAAAGACACTACAATATTGTTTGCCAAAGAATTTGGAACTCATCATTTCGTCGTTATAACAAGATCATTGTAATGCGCACAATAAGCAAACAAAGAGTGCATGCCGCATACCAACAGCCAATATAACAGAGCATGTTAGAATGAAACAGCAGACTTACTACTGTCGAGTCCCATGCAAACCAACATGTTCAGGGAGTACAAAATTGGCATGAACAACAGAGTAGCAGGCTATAAATTTTGTAACAACGACTGAGCAAGATGAAGTTATGATGGCTACATCTACAGAGCAGGGAATGTAAACCAAAAAATAGAAGTTACGATGGCAAAAGCTAAAGAGGAGGGAATGTGAACCAACATGTGCCAAGTGCAATTACTTCACTTTGGCCGTGAACTAAATAATACTCCTGAACTTATAGTGAAGGGGATGCAAATCAAGATGTTTCGGGATATAAACTTGTAATGAGCAACACATGGAGGATAGTTAATGCTGGAGCTTAGGATGGACCAGATACAGAATATAGTGGGATCACCTGTGAACTTGTATAAGAGGGAATGCAAACCAATATGTTCAGCTTTCCATATGTGAGCGTCATGCCAAGTCAGAGAAACAAGTCAATAATGCAGCTTTTGAAGAACAAGATGGCACGCAAAATTATTATCTAGTAGTATGACAAGTTTATTTGTACTACAGGCTAGATAGCAGAGTGATAGCATGCCAAACTAAGTCCTTACTTTGTTAGCTTACAATGAACTAGATACAAAACAATGGCATCACCTGTAGTACAGGGAATGCAAGCCAACATGTTCATGGAGTAAAAAATTTGCACAAACAACATAGTAGCAGGCCATAATTTTTGTAACAACGACTGAGCAAGATAAAGTTATGATGGCTAGATCTACAGAGCAGGGAATGTAAACCAAATATAGAAGTTACGATGCCAAAAGCTATAGAGCAGGGAATGCGAACCAACATGTGCAATTACTTAAAATTGGCCATGAACTAAATAATAGCAGGATGTTACTATAATACCTACAGTATAATTTTTGTAACAACGACTGAGCAAGATAGAAGTTATGATGGCTACATCTACAGAGCAGGGAATGCAAACCAAAATGTTCAATCGCTTAAAGTTAGCAATGAAGTAGAAAATAGCAACGTGTTACGGTCATAGCTAGGAATGAACTAAAAGAGCTTCAGACAAACAAGCATCTGAACCCAGAACATGGCGCTAAAACAAGGGACTTACATTAGGAGAAGCACTCTGTGGGAGTCACAGCAGATCTTCCTGGGGTTGATAGATCCGGTGATGAAGTACGCTACATGTGCTACTTGGGGTTGGAGAGACGGCCATTACACTTCATGGTTACTCATCTCATCTGCAAAAACGTAACGGCGCGTCGTTAGCACAAACAGGTTCCCCCAAGATTAAACAAGAACTTGCAGGCAAGCAATAGAAAAGCGACAGTAGAAGAGTTTAGATCATGCACTGCGCCGGTGAAGCAGATCCGGTTCATGCACAGCGGTGTCGGTGAGCAAGATCCGATGCGGTGGACGACGGATCCGGCGAAGCGGCTCCGGCGGGGTGGACGATACCGCAGCTGAAGCGACTGCGGTAGACTGCTGGATGAGCATATGGTTTCGAGGTTCGGCGGGGATGATCCGGTTGATGACGGCGTCGACGAGCGGCGGCCGGCAGCCGGATGACGAGGATCGCGAGGGCTCGGGTAGGCCAGGGAAGTCCGGCGGGGATGTTCCGGTGCGGTGGTCGTGGAGGTGGTAGAGAGAGGGACTTGAGAAGTTCCGGTGGGTGGTCTCAGATGAGAGACTGAAGGAAATGTATTTTTTTGGGAGGGTTTCCGGGCTAGGGAGGTGGTGATCGAAAAAATGACGGGCAAACCCCTCACCAACCGACTTTGCTGTCATCTCCACAGGGGTAGAATGGGAATTTGGAAGCGTGTGAAATTTTTGTATTTTGTGGGCGGGAAGTTTTGCCGCTATGAGATTTTGAATTTCGCTAAGGTACAAGTATAATGATAAAAAATTGTGACACCGTACTAGTACCTCTGTTCATGGCCGAGTGCAAAATCAAATCATCATCACGTTGAATATAGGTCACTACCATGATCATGATCTATCTTCTTAATCCCATTCAAAAATGCGTTTGAAATATTTCAGGATTGGTGGGAGATTTTGCCGCCCGACAGAGATTAAATTAAACCACACGTTCGACAATTCAAACTTGAGACCTTGGCTATGATACCATTTAAGTTCGAACTGATTCAAAAAAGGCTAGGCAATTAATTTATATAACATCCACAGGAACAACTACCAAGTTGATCCCAACCGCAGATAAATGCATCCACCAACAAAAGTCTGAACGGTGCCTTAATCTAAGGAAACATTTCACAAGACCAATGTACTCACTATGTTAGTGTTCATCTCCAATTATCTATGGCATTTTCTTAGTCTTTGGGAGATTATAACGAACTTGATTGGCCTCGTGCAGTAGGGCATCACATGCTTCTAATCTCGATCTCAACATGTCAACTTTTGTTCTTAGCATAGCTGTTGCAACTCGTTCTACTTGGAGTTGTTCCTCCAAAACTTGAGCAGAGAAAGACTTGGACTTGGGCTTCAAAACCCAGCATTTCGCAGGAAAGAGTTTTTGGTGATATCTTTATCTTTCCCGGGTTTTGCCATCTCAAATTTCATATTAGCCAGACAAGTTTTGAGTAGTGTAAAAAGAAAAGTTATTACAGAGAAAAATGCAGATGGTAGATTTAATGTGTACGAACTACTTTTAATCATACAAGTTGACATGCCTGACTATAATAAGGACCATCTATCTTGCTAGCAGGCATAATTATTAATGGGCTACCATGTACGGGAATCGTATCCTCTAACGTGAAGGAGCTAAGTCAGGAAAAATAAAGAAGCAAAGTCAGGCTTCTGTAGCATAAGTACAAGGTTATGCACTGTCTTTAACTAATAAAGGTGATTACTGTAGATGTTTAAAAACTAAACTAAATTTTATTACACCATAATTTTCTCTGCATGTAATTACTTCAAATGCAAGACACAAGTTTGTATTGTGCAAATTAATTTAAATTATTTGGATTTTAGACATATGGTTTGGGGGAAGGAAAGTTAGAGTACTGTAGCTTCTCTAACTTTTCACCTTCAAGTTAGAGTACTGTAGCTTCTCTAACTTTTCACCCATGTACGTAGTCCTTCCAAGAAACAGCCGTTATTGCATTACGAGCAGAAAATAGTTCACACGTGCGCTCAGATTCAAATTTTCAGCATGCAGTCGATTTATGGTTTAATTGAAGTACACATCAGGAAATTATTTCACACAAAATACAGCAGCCACATGGAACATATCTAATTTTAGTACAACAACAAAATTTGCAATTATTACAGACCACGAAATTTTGAACGAAATTTTGAGCAGTAATTAGTTACAGCATTGGCATCAGCAGTCCACTTGACTGAACAACAGAATCAAAGTTTATTTAGACACCTTCAATTCCCAGACACATCACAACTGGCTTACCATGACAAGTGCATAGGAGATTCTTTAGAACATTTTCTGTCAAAGTTTGCCTATTTTTCAATTCATGTATCTCTTGGCGTGTCTTGGCAATTAATTCATCAGCATCTTTGTTTTCCCGCCCAAATATATCAACTGCCTCTTGGAGTGCATCCCCGAAATCTCTTTGTGCCGGATTAAGTTGACCAATAGATACCATGGGCCTATGCGAGCAATATGCACTCTCACTGCTGCTTTGTGAAACATCAATACTTGAGGCATTGGCCCTTGCTTCTGGCATTGTAGCTTTATTTGAAGCCTGAAATTTAGATAAAACAAGTTACAACATCATATGATGCAATAAAAGACCTCCAATTTCAAGAACATCATTGAGCTGATATAACACAACAAGCAATCAAAAATAGAGCCTCGTACATCTATTTCTTCTGGAATGGTTGGTGTACCGGACTCAGTGGACCAATGAGAGCACGTGCCACTGTCACTGTTGCTCTGTGAAATGACCGCAACACTTGATAAATGGGTTGTCCCTACTGACATTACAGCTTTGTTTGCAGGCTGAAACTAAGACAAAACAAGTTAAAATGCAATACAATACAAGGCAAACAAACAGCATTGTTGACATAATTTTGAAAGAACCATGGGCAGATACAACAAAGAAACCAGTTAAGCCACATGCCTCTTAGAACAAACCAAACTAGATCATGGCGATGATGTATACAATGAACCAAGCAACTAGACATCATGTGCCCAATAACGAAGCCAGGTCACTGCACAGAAGAAATCTAGCAAATAGCCAAATACAGTCAAAAGATGTGCATGTTGGATTTGATACTATTAGGAAAATAATGTATGATTGATTTAAGCATGACTCAGATAGTGCCTTCGACATCGCAGAAGGTCAATGCAACAATTAATTGTATGGCTTGTATGAAGTGCCATAACATTTAAATTAAGCATAACGAGGCATTGCTTAATCTGAGAACTGAGTGCTAGCTCAGTGGCAAGGCTTGCGAGTGCGCAGCCAGCCCACCCGGGTTCGAGTCCCAACAGGACCGAATTAAACGGGGTGTTATCTAGCGCGTATAAATTCGCTGCTAGAGAGGTCTCATCATCTATCTCACAACGTATAGACAAGGGAGGGAATCTTCCTACGTTGGTCAACGTTTAGGCAATGCTTAATCTTGAATTCATGATCAAACTCAAACAAAAAAGGGCATATAACAAGTAGCACCATGTGCATCATGTATAATAGATTACTAGAAACTGAATGAAGCAATTGAACATGGAGCGTATTATATAAACAGCCAGATCATTTGAATATGGATATACCACATCATGTCAATGGGACTCAGAAAAACAAAGCTAGACATTTAAACAAGTAATATAACTATTTTTTCACCATGTTTCAAGTAGAATAGGAAGCTAGGTTAGGAATAAAGCAATCATGTTTCAAGTAGAATAGGAAGCTAGGTTAGGAATAAAGCAATAAAAAAACACAAAGTGCATCATTTCAGCTAGGATCATTTCTATCAAACTTCATGCACTAGCCATGGAACAACAGGCAAACTCAATGAAGCAACAGGCAAAAAATTAACATAATAGAATTTCAGGACTTGTATTAACATAGCCAAATCATGTAACTTATACCCAGGCATGCCGGATGCCAGATGGGTCAAAGGCAGTGTGCAATGTTCCATATGGTCATTGTTTATATTTTATTAGATTCCATTAGGCAACTTAGGTAGTGCAACATACAGAAAATGATGCAATTGAACTATGCACAGGAGGTAAATTAACATTCCAAAAAAAACAGGGAACTTACGTGAGCTTTTTTTTGAGTCACACGGACCTCATCGGGTACTTGGACAGAAGAACCTGGTGCCTCACTGTTTCTCCTCTGCATGAAGGAGAGGCCAATTGTAAACAGAAACAGGTCCAAGATATAGAAGTTTGCATTAAGCAATATACAAAAAACAGCAGGTACTTACATGATTATAGGCGAGCTTTACTCTACGTTTATGAGTGTAAGATGTGCCTGCTGCACGTGTAATAATAACAAACAGTTACGAGTCACGGCTTTGCTATAATTAAATTGACACCAAATAGTAGTAGAAGCCATGGTTCAAAAAAGCGTACGCCTAGGTACGCTTAAGCGCGCTTAAGCGCTGAGCGGTTGTCTTCCGCTTCGCTTTTGGCCTAAGCGTTCGATTAAGCGAGACAGGGAATCTGGTCGTGTTTTGTGCTAGAATCTCCTCTATGCGAGTGTTGGTGTGTTGCCTGTGTTGCTCTGCTCCTTGCTCGATGCATTGATGGTGATTAGGTCTGGCTTAGCTGCTTGCTACTCCTCTACTGCTTAGCTGCTTGCTACTCCAGTAAAGCTTAGCTGCTTGTTTGTGTTTGTTACATTGTTTGCTTAGCTGCTTGTGTGTTTATAAGAAATTGGAGCAAAACCGAGGCTAACCAAGGTATTAATCCCCGTATTCCTCAGAAATGTAGCATTACATGCTTAGGATACAAATTTACAGCATATTATAGGGGTATATGTGCCCATCTTGACTTCCCTGTTTCATGTTCGTACGATTTTAGCCTGAGCGCTTAAGCGGCGCTTAAGCTCGCTTAAGCAGCAGTTCCTCTAAGCAGTGCCTCACCGCTCGCTTAGCGCCTAGCGCTTTTTTGAACCTTGGTAGAAGCATTATGACGTGCATAAACATGTAATACAGGATCGCAGAAAGATATCAAACATGATGTAACTAGAGCAGTAGCCTACGGCCAAATAGTGAGAAATTGTAATCGTGTCAATTGTGGACTTGTATAGCCTACCCCAACTTGTTTGGGAATAAAGGCTTTGTTGTTGTTGTTGTTGTCAATCGTGGACATGTAGAGCATTCAACGGCTCATGATTGGTGGCTCATATTTTGTAGAGTTTCAGCGAATGGGTGGGTTAGGTTACTCAGACCACCACACTGTGTATTTATATCATCTGAGTTAGGGTTACAATACTACTGGACATGGGCCTCTATGGGCCTCACACTGGATACAATATTACTACAGCGCTACTACTAAACTCACTCATGGTAACACACCCCCTCAAGATGATCATGGGTAAACAACCATGGCCATCTTGCAACAACAACATGACACATATGACAACTACCAGTAATGAACATTCAGCATAACTCCTAGGATACATGACAGCATTGCACTTTCCATCATCTTGTCATCTCGATTCATCTCTTCATCAGCAGCGAAGATATCCAGCTTCAACCATCTGGGATACGCACAACTCCTAACCATACACGTCCTCAACAACCCCGGCTGCCTCACCACACAAGTTCCGCAGAACCATCCACACTCGCCTCAATGTCCTCAGCCTCTCTTCTCCACTCTGCCCGGCCACCTCTTCCGTCTCTCCCACAAACCCCCAGCCAACTCCTGCCTCAACCATCCACTCCTCAAGCACCCATGCCTATCCCCCGGTCAGGCCTCAACCAGTCTCACCTCAGGCACGCATGCCTTTCCCCTGGACATATCCACAACCATCACCATCACCACTAAACCGCAGCCTCATCAACTCCATCACGACTCAACCGCAGCCTCATCAACTCCATCACCACATATCCTCACAGCCTCACATCTCCATTTTCTCCTCACTTCCACTCGGATGGCGCCTCGTCTGCGCGCCCTGGCCAACCTGGCGTACCGCACCTGGCCACATCGACCGGCTCGCGCTGGTCAACGTCCAGCACCAACCTCCGGCTCCGCCCTGCGCTCAAAGGCTCGCCCCACTCCGCACGCCTCCAACTTCTGCCCCTCACACGGATCCAGATCTCTCTGCCACGGATTCACTTCCTCTTCTCTCCTTTCTAAACCAAAACGATCTTCACCCTCTTCTTTCTCCCCGCGCGAGCAGCCGCCGATCTCACACAGCTCACATCGCTGTGTGTGATAGCCGCAACCCACGCAGAGCACCTGATGCGGCCTCCCGCCGCCTGGATTTCTACATCTCAACGGTGGGTTTTGTGATCAAAGGAAGAACTTGTTTGGTACTGTTTGTGGCGGCTAGCAGGAAGGAAACCTAGGCTCTGATACCATGTAGAGTTTCAGCGAATGGGTGGGTTTGGTCACGGAAAAACATACTTATGCGTCGTGTTTAAACCTAAAGGATGAGGTGGTTATCAACGAAAGCACTTGTAAGTTAGAAATATAGCACGAATTCAGAAATACAGTCAGCTGCAATACTCCTAACAGAACAAAACGCGCAGGGATGTCTGGTTACCTATTTCTGGGCGGCGTTTAGACGTGTTCCGCGTTCTTACGGGTGACGTGGAGGTCGGCGAGGGGACTGCTGTTGCGGTGGGTGCCGGGGAAGCAGATCTTGGGGGGTCGGAGAAGGACATGCTGGGCGGTCGATGAAGTGTTCAGCGCGCCGGCCGAACTAGAAGGTCGGTGAAGCAGATGATGTGCAGTGCACGGTGGCGTCGGTGTCGGCGAAGCTGGTCAGGTGCGGTGGTCGATAGAGTCGGCGAACGAGATACGGTGCGGTGGACGCCGGAGTAGGTGCGGATAGGGCAGCCTCGGGGTTTGAAGCCGTGGCAGCTTGAACGGCGAAGTGCGGCGGCCGGGAAGATCTGGAGGTAGGCAAGAGGGGCGGTTTCTCTGAGGGCTTGCGGGCGAAACTAGGGCGAAGCTGGGCGATAGAGGAGTAGAAGGGAATTTCGCAGTCCTTCTTTTGAGGAAAAAAATATTCGCAGATCTGAAACTTTGCGGCGCGAGATATTTGGGCGTTGGCGGGGAATTTTACCGCTCGATGATATTAAATTTTGGCTGCAGTAGGTTTTTTTTTAGAGTATGTAATAATAATAAATAGTAGGCCCTACTAGTACTGTACGTCTGTTCAGGAATCCAAGGGGGTAGAGGTAGAGGTATAGATATATAGACAATATAGAGATATAAGAAATGGCGGGGGCTAGCGGAAATGCACTTTGCCTCATAGGAGCATATGCTCCCATTATGTGAATCCATATTTCAAAGTGTCAAAAAATTCTAAACTAAAATTTTACATGTATATCTAGACATTTTATGTTGGTACACAAGTTTTCTCACAAAAAAATTATGTGGCTCCTATAAAAAAGACAAATTTTGATGTTGTAACACGACTACGTACAGTATATTTTTTGCCTTTTTTTACACGCCACACAAAATGTCGTTTTTCCACGAAAACTTGTGAACGAACATATGATGTCACAATGTATACCAAAAAAATTAACATTTATATAATTTTTTTAATCATTTTCTATAATTGGTGCATATGCACGCGTGTGCCAAAACGCCACCTCCGCAGGCTAGGAGTTTCTAAACTTCTTATGGCACATCAAATAAAATGTTGTTCAAACAATAATAATAATGTGCTTATGATTGTTACTCCCTTCCACCATGAATAAAGTCCACATCGGTTTCGTGTCAAACTTTGACTCGAGATTTAGGTACCCACATGATAGTGCTAGTATCATAGCTAGTATCATACACATTGGTCCCACAAAAATGTTGATGTGGCAGCTAATTAAGTAGGAGAGAGGAGATTAGTGTAACATAGGTAGATACTGTATCATAGCGCAAACAACGAGAAAACTTAATGCTAAACAAATCTTGTACACAAATTTGCATTGAGATTCTAAAAAATAATAAATGTAGCATTACTATGATACTACTCCATGATACTACCCACTATAGAAATAGTATGACCAGCCTAATTTTATGACATCCGCAAAATATACCATTGGAAAGTTCATCGAAACAAGCATCCGATGATATAGTTTTGAATGACATGCAACTCATAATTGGCGGGCCCAAGTATTAGTCTAAGTTTGCCTCTGAAAACAAATTGGCATTGTACTCTAGGACAAAGGGAGACTACTCACAATGGCAATATCATAAGTAGTATCATGCACTACATGCATGCAAAATGTTGATGTGTCATATCAGTTAATGATGAAAGAGACGATAGTGGTATCATAGGTAGATATCGTATCATATCATGTAGAACTAGAAAAATTACTGCCAAACAAATCTTGTACACACTTTTGTATTGAGATTCTACAAATCCCTAAATACATGTAACATATTATACTACTACATGATGATAATATGGACTGTGAAAATAATATCGTACATTAGTATCATATGTATGATACTATTATATGATACTCCCCATTGTGACTAGTCTAATAATAACAATAGTACTCAAATTTGTCTTGTCCCTCGGGTGTTTAGAAGTATATGTTCGGTCCCTCACGTATTTAAGAATTATGTTTGGCCCCTCAACTCTAATGTGGTCAAAATTGAGCACTTGAACACTTAGTTAGGTCTAGCAATGATAAAAACTTGATTGGTCTGTTTATTATTTGTTATGTGGCACGGCGGCAAAGCATTTTGCTAAATCTCAAGCACACATAGTTGGGGTCCATTAGAGGGACTAATTAAATCAAAGTACAATGGATTATGAAAGCAGGTTTTATCATTGATTAGCTTTGCAACGGCCTATCAACTGTAAGTGTTGCATGTGTTCTAAAGAACTATGTTCATCGTCACAGATCAAGAGGAGTACGCAGTGGAGGACGCACAAAACAACCGTAGGCCAGGTGGGCACACCTTACTAATTTTCTTTTTTCCACTTTATATGTGATAATTTTTTACATAATTAATTAACTAAAACATTTTAAAATAGGGTGGGCCATTCAACCCAAACACCATGTTGCGTACGTCGCTGAGGGTAAGGGGTAGTCTAAGGGGGCAATGTAAGACCTAATTAAGTGTTTGAGGTTAGTTATGGACCGCTGTTATACCTAATTGTGTTTGAGGTTAGTTAGGGACCTTATTATACATAATTAAGTGTTAGAGGTGAGTTCAAATAATAATATATAGTTGGGGTCTAAAGTTCACCAACGTATGCAACACACGAGCTGCCAAATGTGTACTTAATTAACCCTATTAGGAAAACACAAGATTATCTCATTCAACAAAATATTAGGAAAGTGTATCACAATTGTATTTATCCCTTATCTCTCTCATGTTAACCGAGACAAGAGTTCGTTCTAGGTCAGCTCTACGACAATTAGCGTCGCAAGGGTGGTAACATAGGTGTGCAGTTGCGAAAGTTTTTTCCCAAGTTATCGACTTCCTCAATCCACACTTAATATTTGTGCATGCGGGCCTAAGTATATGGTACTACTTAGTTCTATTCCTAGTATATATGTTGGGTGACTTAGAAAAATCATACTTCGTACATGATTCCTTCGAAAATCCTTTAGGGCTTCTTTGATTCATATTAGGTTGGTATAAGATAATAGGATTTAGATCTTATAGGAATATTTCCTACACTAGTAGTTTGATTCATATGAACATATCCAATAGGAAATAATCCTATAGGAATCATCAAGTAGTGCAAATCCTAGTATAGGATTAAATATTTGGTCCTACCTCATGGAAAAATTCATTTGGCGCAATCAAACGCAACTCATCTTATTATAGGATTTAACTACACATGTCATCCCAAATCCCAATCCTACATTCCTACTCCTATGATTTCCCTATCCTGTGAATGAAAGGAGCCCTTAAAATCAAACTATCCCGCACCTCGTCGATTCGTATAAAACCGACTCTAGCCAACAACTCTTCGCCCGACCTTTCTTCTTCACCATCAGGCCACCACACACTGTCATTTTCCATTGCAACGCATTTAGGGTGTGTTCGGTTCCAGAACCAAGTGGAATGGAATGGAACCGTTCCGCACCTAGAGCCCATTCTTGTGTTCGGTTGTGGAATGGAACGGAACCGAGTGGTTCCTCGAAAGGGAATATTCTCCCCATATGCAGAATGCACCCATTCCACCGAATCGGTGGAATGTGGTGGAACGGCTGTTACTTAGCCGCTATTAATTACAAAGCACTTCACTAATCCAACCAAAAAAATTATTAGTTGTTGTTAATTATGATTTTGAGATTAAAAAGGCCACTATTAATTACGATATTTAGACAAAAGATTAAACTTTAACTTCATTCCGTTCTACTCTCCAAATTCCCCGACCATACAAAAAATAACATTAATTACGATTTTAAGATTAAAAAGGCCATTAGGCGTTGTTAATTACGATTTTAAGATTTAAAAGGCTATTTGCCATTGTTAATTACGATTCTTAGACAAAAGTTTAGTTTAACCACATTCCGTTCTGCTCTCCAATTCCTCCAACCGAACAAAAAACAGTACCATTCTGTACCTCCTTTTTGTCCAAACCGAACGCGGGGATGGAACCATTCCATTCCTCTGGAAAGGAACCATTCCTTACTAAAATCTTCTTGTGCCACCTCCCAGTTTAAAGGCCTACTCGCATAACCCTACAGCTCTGCACTCGCGTGGGCAACCGAACACACCTACATCATCAATGCCCCGCGTACTTATCCGCACCGCCTACAGCTCTGCACTCCTATGACCTATCCATGGCTGGGCAGTCAAAAAAAGCTGCGTCACCTGGGAAATCAACAAGCCGCGCAAGCAAGTCGCAAGCATCATAAATTCCGAATCAATGCCTAGCTACAGTCTACCTGGCCTCCTCCCAACTCATTGTCCTTGAGGCCTTAACAAAGCCTTCTAAAAGGGTTTTATCAAAATATTCCATATGGATTAGTAAAAAAACGCACCTGCTAAAGATTCATATATGCCCATTTGAATCTTGGTCAAATCCTAGGTTTGACCATGATTTAAACAAGTTTAAAACATGAATATGAAAATTAAGCATGTATCCTTCGTAGTCACTCCAAAATGAAGCTCTTGAGAGGGTTTTTGAAATTTCCATGTTTGAAACCAAAAAACCACGTACTTCTCTTCATGCTTGACTTCATAAGACAGAGTTTGGGGTTAGGGGTAGCTTGATACATGATTTTTCTCGTTTGAATATGTCTAGACCTTGTTATCAACTTAATTGAATGCTTACTATATATATGACATAAGAAGACTATGTGCATTGGTTTTTCATTTTATTGTTTTTTTAATTTTATGCCCATTTGAATCTTGGTCAAATCCTAAGTTTGACCATGATTTAAACAAGTTGAAAACATGAATATGAAAAATTAAGCATATATCCTTCTTAGTCACTCCAAAATGAAGCTCTTGGGAGGGTTTTTGAAATTTCCATGTTTTAAACCAAAAACCACATATCTTCATGCTTGACTTCATGAGATAGAGTTTAGGGTTAGGGGGTAGATACATGATTTCTCTGGTTTGAATATATCTAGACCTTGTTTATCAACTTAATTGAATGCTTACTAATGTGACATAAGAAGACTATGTGCCTTGATTTTCCATTTTTTTGTTTTTTTGAATTTTTATGCCCATTTGAATCTTGGTCAAATCCTAGGTTTGACCATGATTTAAACAAGTTTAATAAAACATGAATAGGAAAAATTAAGCATATATCCTTCTTAGTCACTCCAAAATGTAGATCTTGGTAGGGTTTTTAAAATTTCCATGTTTGAAACCAAAAACCACGACTTCTCTTCATGCATGCTTGACTTCATAAGACAGAGTTGAGGGCTAGGGTAGCTAGATACATGATGTTTCTGGTTTGAATATGTCTAGACCTTGTTTATCAACTTAATTGAATGCTTACTATATGACATAAGAAGACTACGTGCCTTGGTTTTTCATTTATTTTCATTTATTTTGAATTTTTATGCCCATTTGAATCTTGGTCAAATCCTAGGTTTGACCATGATTTAAACTAGTTTAAAACATAAATATGAAAAATTAAGTATCTATCCTTCTTAGCCACTCCAAAATGAAGCTCTTGGGAGGGTTTTTGAAATTTCCATGATTGAAACCAAAAACCACTTCTCTTCATGCTTGACTTCATAAGTCAGGGTTTAGGGATATATATATAGGGGGTACATGCATGATTTTTCTGGTTGGAATATGTCTAGAACTTGTTTTTCAACTTGAGCTTATCTAGAGCTTGTTTTTAAATTTTTTATACCCATTTGATTCTTCATCAAATCCTAGGTTTGTTGACCTAGATTTGAACAAGTTTAAAACATGAATATGAAAAGGTAAGCATGTATGCTTCTTAATTAGTCACTCCAAAATGAAGCTCTTGGGAGGGTTTTTGAAATTTCCATGATTTAAACCAAAAACCACTTCTCTTCGTGCTTGACTTCATAAGTTAGGGTTTAGGGATATATAGGGGGTAGATACATCATGATTTTTCTGGTTTGAATATGTCTAGAGCTTGTTTATCAACTTAATTGAATGCTTACTATATGACATAAGAAGACTATGTGCCTTGATATTTCATTTTTTTTAATTATGCCCTTTTGAATATTGGTCAAAACCTAGGTTTGACAAAGATTTAAAAAAGATTAAAACATGAAAATGAAAAAGTAAGCCTTGATCCTTCTTATTAACTCCAAAATGAAGGTTTTTGGGAGGGTTTTTGAAATATCCATGTTTGAAACCCAAAACCACTTCTCTTCGTGCAGAGTTTAGGGTTAGGGGTAGCTAGACACCTGAATTTTCTGGTTTGATATGTCTAGACCTTGTTTATCAACTTAATTGAATGCTTACTATATGACATAAGAAGACTATGTGCCTTGATTTTACAATTTTTTTAAAATTATGCCCATTTGAATCTTGGTCAAATCCTAGGTTTGACCATGATTTAAACAAGTTTGTTTATCAACTTGAATGCTTGCTATATGACATCAGAAGACTATGTGTTTGGTTTTTGTTTTTTGAATTTGTTATGCCCATTTGAATCTTAGCTAGTCAAATCCTAGGTTTGAATATATATGTCTAGACCTTGTATATCAACTTGAATGCTTACTATACATATGACATAAGAATGTTATGTGCTTTGGTTTTTCATTCTTTTCATTTTTTCTGAATTTTTAGGGCCATTTGAATCTTGGTCAAATCCTTGGTTTGACCAAGATTTAAACAAATTTAAAACATGAAAATGAAAAGGGAAGTCTGTATCCTTCTTAGTCACTCTAAAATGAAGCTTTTGGGATGTTCTTTAAATTTCAATGTTTGAAACCCAAAACGACTTCCCTTCATGCTAGACTTCATAAGATCGACAGGGGGTAGATACATGATTTGTCTGGTTTGGATATATCTAGACCTTGTTTATCAACTTGATTGCTTACGATATGACATAAGAAGACTATGTGATTTGGTTTTTCATTTTTCTGATTTTTTTGAATTTTGTGCCCACCCATTTGTATCTTCGTCAAATCCTAGGTTTGACCAAGATAATTTAAACAAGTTTAAAACATGAAAATGTAAAGGGAAGCATGTATCCTTCTTAGGCAAGTTCTTTTTTCCTCTCTCCTTACTTCTTCGGGAAGCTTGTAAAATTTTCGAGACTTCTAGAATAGTTAAGGCTAAACTAATTTGGAAGCCTCACAAAATTTTGTCACCGGCTTCCCAGGAAGCTGAAGCTTCTAGACATTAGTCACTCTAAAATGAAGCTTTTGGGAGGTTTTTGAAATTTCGATGTTTGAAACCCAAAACCACTTCTCTTCACATGCTTGACTTCATAAGACAGAGTTTAGGGGTTAGGGGTATAGATACATGATTTGTCTGGTTTGAATATGTCTAGACCTTGTTTATCAACTTGAATGCTTACTATATGACATAAGAAGACTATGTGATTTGGTTTTTCATTTTTCTGTTTTTTAATTATTTTTCTGCCCATTTGAATCTTGGTCAAATCCTAGGTTTGAACAAGATTTAGACAAGTTTAACACGTGAAATTAAACGAATAAGTAAGCATTGATCCTTCTTAGTCACTCCAAAATGTACCAATTGATAGTGTTAACTTTGCTTCATGGAAAAAATAATGTCATGTAAATGAGTTAACTTGGATTTCCTACCCTTGAATCCATAGGAAACTTTGTTCTAATGCACTATAATAATCAACCGAGTTTTTACACCAACAGGTCTGTCACTTACGTGTGGTGCCCACGCGTGAGGTCCCACACTTGAGTGAGCACAAGTCACGTGCAATAGGTACGCAACTCCCAGCCATCTTCTTTGTCAAGAGAAGACGCATCAGGATGCGTATTGGAAGTCTGTGGGTCCTTCTGGATCCTTCGGTTGTCCCTCTCACAAAAAAAAAAATCTCTCTCATTCTCGGCCTCGCTCGACTTCGCTCGCTCGCTCGCACCTCCTGCGACTGACAAACCCTGCACAACATCACATCACCAGAAAAGAATATACACCATCAATAAGAGGGGCCCCGTGACTGCTCTCCCTTCTTCTCCTTCCGAGTGATTCCTCTTCCTCCGAGTTTCACTCGACGGGCAAACACACATGTGCTGCATAGTAATAATAAAAAAGTAAAAGAATCGACTACGAATCTATTATTAAATAGGTTATAAACTAGGGTTTTCCCCAGTACTACAGATCAAGTTGAAAAAAAAATCCAACTACGGGGTTTGATTTTGGCCTACAAATAAAAAATTAAATAAGTTGAACTAGTATTCCTCTAAAAAATCATTTTGGTTTGCATTGTTTGATAATTTTCATAGCTAGAGTGCATCACAATTTTTTGATTTCATGCTTTGCTTTGCCAATTTTGATTTTTTCTAACCACCTTCTCTTTGATTTCAAATTTAGGTCAAACTATCGATGCCTACTATGTGTTCTACTTGAATTGGATGCAGCATGCGCACATGATATGTTTTGCCATTGTTTTGGGCTTCCACACATCTTGGGGCATCCAAGTATTTAAGTTACCTTGTTTTTTAATTGTAATTCATGTACCCTTTCCTCCCAATTAAATTTTGGTTTTACATTTTTAATTTTTTTAAATTTTTATGCCCATTCTGATGTCATATAGTTAGCATTTAAGTTGATAAACAAGGTCTGGACATATTCAAACCAAAAAATCATGTATCTACCCCCTAACGCTAAACTCTGTCATATGAAGTCAAGCATATGAAGAGAAGTGGTTTTGGGTTTCAAACATGGAAATTTCCATGCTTGAAACCAAAAACCACTTCTCTTCATGCATGCTTGACTTCATAAGACAGAGTTTAGGGTTAGGTGGTAGATACATGATTTTCCTGGTTTGAATATGTTTAGACCTTGTTTATCAAATTAATTGAATGCTTACTATATAACATAAGAGAAGACCTTGTTTTTTTTGAATTTTTATACCCATTCGAATCTTTGTCAAATCCTTGGTTCCACCAAGATTTGAATAAGTTAAAAACATGAATATGAAAAAGTAAGCATGTATGCTTCTTAGTCACTTCAAAATGAAGCTCTTGGGAGGGTTTTTGAATTTCCATGTTCGAAACCAAAAACCACAATGCTTGACTTCATGAAACAAAGTTTAGGGTTATGGGTAGATACATGCATGATTTTTCTTGTTTGAATATGTCTAGAACTTGTTTATCAACTTAATTGAATGCCTACTATATAACATAAGAAGACCTTTTTTGTATTTTTTAAATTTTTATACCCATTTGAATCTTGGTCAAATCCTAGGTTTCACCAAGATTTGAATAAGTTTAAAACATGAATATGAAAAAGTAAGCATGCATGTATGCTTCTTAATTAATCACTTCGAAATGAAGCTCTTGGGAGGGTTTTTGAAATTTCCATGTTTGAAACCAAAAACCACATATCTTCATGCATGCGCTTGACTTCATGAGACAGAGTTTAGTGTTAGGGGGTAGATACATGATTTCTCTCGTTTGAATATGTTTGAAACCAAAAACCACATATCTCTGGTTTGCCCGCACTTAGAAATGATATTTGCATCACTTATCATATGTTTGCCCATTTGAATCTTGTCAAATCCTAGATTTGACCAAGATAATTTAAACAAGTTTAAAACATGAAAATGAAAAGGCAAGCTTGTATCCTTCTTAGTCACTCTAAAATGAAGTTTGGGGAGGTTTTTGAAATTTCCATGCTTGAAACCAAAAAACCACTTCTCTTCATGCTTGACTTCATAAAGACAGAGTTTTTGGGGATATATAGGGGTAGATACATGATTTTTCTGGTTTGATATGTCTAGACCTTGTTTATCAACTTAATTGAATGCTTACTATATGACATAAGAAGACTATGTGCCTTGATTTTACATTTTTTAAATTATGCCCATTTGAATCTTGGTCAAATCCTAGGTTTGACCATGATTTAAACAAGTTTAAAACATGAATATGAAAATTAAGCATGTATCCTTCGTAGTCACTCCAAAATGAAGCTCTTGAGAGGGTTTTTGAAATTTCCATGTTTGAAACCAAAAAACCACGTACTTCTCTTCATGCATGCTTGACTTCATAAGACAGAGTTTAGGGCTAGGGTAGCTAGATACATGATGTTTCTGGTTTGAATATGTCTAGACCTTGTTTATCAACTTAATTGAATGCTTACTATATGACATAAGAAGACTACGTGCCTTGGTTTTTCATTTATTTTCATTTATTTTGAATTTTTATGCCCATTTGAATCTTGGTCAAATCCTAGGTTTGACCATGATTTAAACTAGTTTAAAACATAAATATGAAAAATTAAGTATCTATCCTTCTTAGCCACTCCAAAATGAAGCTCTTGGGAGGGTTTTTGAAATTTCCATGATTGAAACCAAAAACCACTTCTCTTCATGCTTGACTTCATAAGTCAGGGTTTAGGGATATATATATAGGGGGTACATGCATGATTTTTCTGGTTGGAATATGTCTAGAACTTGTTTTTCAACTTGAGCTTATCTAGAGCTTGTTTTTAAATTTTTTATACCCATTTGATTCTTCATCAAATCCTAGGTTTGTTGACCTAGATTTGAACAAGTTTAAAACATGAATATGAAAAGGTAAGCATGTATGCTTCTTAATTAGTCACTCCAAAATGAAGCTCTTGGGAGGGTTTTTGAAATTTCCATGATTTAAACCAAAAACCACTTCTCTTCGTGCTTGACTTCATAAGTTAGGGTTTAGGGATATATAGGGGGTAGATACATCATGATTTTTCTGGTTTGAATATGTCTAGAGCTTGTTTATCAACTTAATTGAATGCTTACTATATGACATAAGAAGACTATGTGCCTTGATATTTCATTTTTTTAATTATGCCCTTTTGAATATTGGTCAAAACCTAGGTTTGACAAAGATTTAAAAAAGATTAAAACATGAAAATGAAAAAGTAAGCCTTGATCCTTCTTATTAACTCCAAAATGAAGGTTTTTGGGAGGGTTTTTGAAATATCCATGTTTGAAACCCAAAACCACTTCTCTTCGTGCAGAGTTTAGGGTTAGGGGTAGCTAGACACCTGAATTTTCTGGTTTGATATGTCTAGACCTTGTTTATCAACTTAATTGAATGCTTACTATATGACATAAGAAGACTATGTGCCTTGATTTTACATTTTTTAAAATTATGCCCATTTGAATCTTGGTCAAATCCTAGGTTTGACCATGATTTAAACAAGTTTGTTTATCAACTTGAATGCTTGCTATATGACATCAGAAGACTATGTGTTTGGTTTTTGTTTTTTGAATTTGTTATGCCCATTTGAATCTTAGTCAAATCCTAGGTTTGAATATATATGTCTAGACCTTGTATATCAACTTGAATGCTTACTATACATATGACATAAGAATGTTATGTGCTTTGGTTTTTCATTCTTTTCATTTTTTCTGAATTTTTAGGGCCATTTGAATCTTGGTCAAATCCTTGGTTTGACCAAGATTTAAACAAATTTAAAACATGAAAATGAAAAGGGAAGTCTGTATCCTTCTTAGTCACTCTAAAATGAAGCTTTTGGGATGTTCTTTAAATTTCAATGTTTGAAACCCAAAACGACTTCCCTTCATGCTAGACTTCATAAGATCGACAGGGGGTAGATACATGATTTGTCTGGTTTGGATATATCTAGACCTTGTTTATCAACTTGATTGCTTACGATATGACATAAGAAGACTATGTGATTTGGTTTTTCATTTTTCTGATTTTTTTGAATTTTGTGCCCACCCATTTGTATCTTCGTCAAATCCTAGGTTTGACCAAGATAATTTAAACAAGTTTAAAACATGAAAATGTAAAGGGAAGCATGTATCCTTCTTAGTCACTCTAAAATGAAGCTTTTGGGAGGTTTTTGAAATTTCGATGTTTGAAACCCAAAACCACTTCTCTTCACACGCTTGACTTCATAAGACAGAGTTTAGGGGTTAGGGGTATAGATACATGATTTGTCTGGTTTGAATATGTCTAGACCTTGTTTATCAACTTGAATGCTTACTATATGACATAAGAAGACTATGTGATTTGGTTTTTCATTTTTCTGTTTTTTAATTATTTTTCTGCCCATTTGAATCTTGGTCAAATCCTAGGTTTGAACAAGATTTAGACAAGTTTAACACGTGAAATTAAACGAATAAGTAAGCATTGATCCTTCTTAGTCACTCCAAAATGTACCAATTGATAGTGTTAACTTTGCTTCATGGAAAAAATAATGTCATGTAAATGAGTTAACTTGGATTTCCTACCCTTGAATCCATAGGAAACTTTGTTCTAATGCACTATTATAATCAACCGAGTTTTTACACCAACAGGTCTGTCACTTACGTGTGGTGCCCACGCGTGAGGTCCCACACTTGAGTGAGCACAAGTCACGTGCAATAGGTACGCCAACTCCCAGCCATCTTCTTTGTCAAGAGAAGACGCATCAGATGCGTATTGGAAGTCTGTGGGTCCTTCTGGATCCTTCGGTTGTCCCTCTCACAAAAAACAAATCTCTCTCATTCTCGGCCTCGCTCGACTCGCTCGCTCGCTCGCTCGCTCGCACCTCCTCATGATGACAAACCCTGCACAACAGTCAACATCATCATCATCACCCGAAAAAGGGAAGACACCATAATGCTCTGCCTTTTTTCTCTCCTTCCGAGTGATCCCTCTTCCTCCGAGTTTCACTCGACGGGCAAACACACATGTGCTGCATAGTAATAATAAAAAGGTAGAAAAATCGATATACGAATCTATAATTAAATAGGTTAAACTAGGGTTTTGCCCTGTACTACAGATCAAGGTTCAAAAAAATCCAACTACGGGGTTCGAACAACACGATTCTAATCCAAGAACTTTTTCGACCTCATCCAAGTGGCCTCAAACTATAGGGTTAGCATCTAGTGCAGTATGTGTGAAAATGTATGCACTATGTGTGCTATAACTTGTATGTCTTTCAAATTTGAACCAACTTTGAATAAGTTTGAAATATTTGAAATGGGGCTTTTGGCTTAAACGTTTGAAACTCAAAACGATTCTCTTCATGCTAGACTTCATAAGACCGAGTTTAGGGTTAGGGGTAGATACATGATTTGTCTGGTTTGAATATGTCTAAACCTTGTTTATCAACTTTAATGCTAACTTCTCAGTCACTCTAAAATGAAGTTTTTGGAGGTTTTTGAAATTTCCATCTTTGAAACCCAAAACCACTTCTCTTCATGCTTGACTTCATAAGAAAAAGTTTAGGGTTAGGGGGTATAGATACATGATTTGTATGGTTTGAATATGTCCAAACCTTGTTTATCAACTTGAATATGCTTACTATATGACATAAGAAGACTATGTACTTTGGTTTTTAAATTTCTGACTTTTTTAATTTTCTGCGCATTTGAATCATATCTTGGTCAAATCCTAGGTTTCACCAAGATTTAGACAAGTTTAACACGTGAAAACGAGTAAGTAAGCATGGATCCTTCTTAGTCACTCTAAAATGAAGCTTTTGGGATGTTCTTGAAATTTCCATGTTTGAAACCCAAAACCACTTCTCTTCATGATTGACTTCCATAAGATCGACAGATCAGTTTAGGGTTAGGGGTAGATATATACATGATTTTTTGGTTTGAATATGTCTAGACCTTGTTTATCAACTTGAATGCTTACTATACATATGACATAAGAATGCTATGTGCTTTGGTTTTTCATTCTCTTTTGATTTTTTTCTAAATTTTTAGGCCCATTTGAATCTTGGTCAAATCCTTGGTTTGACCAAGATTTAAACAAGTTTAAAACATGAAAATGAAAAGGGAAGTCAGTATCCTTCGTAGTCACTCTAAAATGGAGAAGCTTTTGGGATGTTCTTGTAATTTCTATGTTTGAAACCGAAAACGAGTTCCCTTCACATGCTAGTAGACTAGCTTCATAAGATCGACAGGCCGGGGGTAGATACATGATTTGTCTGGTTTGGATATATCTAGACCTTGTTTATCAACTTTAATGCTTACTATATGACATATATAAGAAAACTATTGCTTTGGTTTTTCCTTTTTCTGTTTTTTTTTATTTTGATGCCCATTTGAATCATGTCGAATCCTAGGTTTGACCAAGATAATTTAAACAAGTTTAAAACATGAAAATGAAAAGGGAAGCATGTATCCTTCTTAGTCACTCTAAAATGAAGCTTTTGGGAGGTTTTTGAAATTTCGATGTTTGAAACCCAAAACCACTTCTCACATGCTTGACTTCATAAGACAGAGTTTAGGGGTTAGGGGTATAGATACATGATTTGTCTGGTTGAATATGTCTAGACCTTGTTTATCAACTTTAATGCTTACTATATGACATAAGAAAACTATTGCTTTGGTTTTTCTTTTTCTGATTTTTTTGAATTTTGATGCCCATTTGAATCTTGTCAAATTCTAGGTTTGACCAAGATTTAAACAAGTTTAAAACATGAAAATGAAAAGGGAAGCATGCAACCTTCTCAGTCACTCTAAAATGAAGTTTTTGGGAGGTTTTTGATATTTCCATGTTTGAAACCCGAAACCACTTCTCTTCATGCTTGACTTCATAAGACAGAGTTTAGGGTTAGGGGTAGATACATGATTTGTGTATGGGTTGAATATGTCCAAACCTTGTTTATCAACTTGAATATGCTTATGTGCTTTGGTTTTTTATTTTTCTGATTTTTTTGAATTTTATGCCCATAAATCTTGGTCAAATCCTAGGTTTGACCAGGATTTAAACAAGTTTAAAACATGAAATGAAAAGATAAGCCTGGATCCTTCTTAGTCACTCTAAAATGAAGCTTTTGGGAGGTTCTTGAAATTTCCATATTTGAAACCCAAAACCACTTCTCTACATGATTGACTTCATAAGACATAGTTTAATTAGAGTTTTAGGGGTAGATATATACATGATTTTTCTGGTTTGAATATATATGTCTAGACCTTGTTTATCAACTTGAATGCATGCTTACTATACATATGACATAAGAATGCTATATATGTGCTTTGGTTTTTCATTCTTTTGATTTTTTTCTGAATTTTTAGGGCCATTTGAATCTTGCATGGTTAAACTTGGGTTTTGCCCAGTTCTAAAGATCAAGGGTTCAAAAAAATCCAACTACGGGGTTCGAACAACACGATTCTAATCCAAGAATTTTTTCGACCTCATCCAAATGGCCTCAAACTATAGGGTTAGCATCTAGTGCAGTATGTGTGAAAATGTATGCACTATGTGTGCTATAACTTGTATGTCTTTCAAATTAAGTTGATAAACAAGGTCTAGACATATTCAAACCAGAATATTATACTGCATTAGTACAAAAAGTTTCCTATGGATTCATCAAGGGTAGTAAAGCCAAGTTAACTCATTGTCATGACTAAGAAGGATCCATGCTTACTTTTTCATTTTCATGTTTTAAACTTGTTTAAATCTTGGTCAAACCTAGGATTTGACCAAGATTCAAATGGTCATAAAAAATCAAACAAAATCAAGAAAATCAAAAACCAAACCACATAGTCTTCTTATGTAATATACTAAGCATTCAAGTTGATCAACGAAGTCTAGACATATTCAAACCAGAAAAATCATGTATCTACCCCCTAACCCTAAACGTTGTCTTATGAAGTCAAGCATGAAGAGAAGAAGTGGTTTTGGGTTTCAAACATGGAAATTTCAAAAACCCACCCAAAAGCTTCATTTTGGAGTGACTAAGAAGGATCCAAGCTTACTTTTTCATTTTCATGTTTCAAACTTGTTTAAATCTTTGTCAAACCTAGGATTTGACCAAGATTCAAATGGGCATAAAAATTCAAAAAAGAAATCAAAAAAATGAAACACCAAAGCACATAAACTTCTTATGTCATATAGTAATTAAGCATTCATGTTGATCAACAAAGTCTATATATATTTAAACAATAAAAATCATGTATATATACCCCCAAACCCAAAACCACTTCTCTTCACATGCTTGACTTCATAAGACAGAGTTTAGGGGTTAGGGGTATAGATACATGATTTGTCTGGTTTGAATATGTCTAGACCTTGTTTATCAACTTGAATGCTTACTATGTGATTTGGTTTTTCATTTTTCTGTTTTTTAATTATTTTTCTGCCCATTTGAATCTTGGTCAAATCCTAGGTTTGAACAAGATTTAGACAAGTTTAACACGTGAAATTAAACGAATAAGTAAGCATTGATCCTTCTTAGTCACTCCAAAATGTACCAATTGATAGTGTTAACTTTGCTTCATGGAAAAAATAATGTCATGTAAATGAGTTAACTTGGATTTCCTACCCTTGAATCCATAGGAAACTTTGTTCTAATGCACTATAATAATCAACCGAGTTTTTACACCAACAGGTCTGTCACTTACGTGTGGTGCCCACGCGTGAGGTCCCACACTTGAGTGAGCACAAGTCACGTGCAATAGGTACGCCAACTCCCAGCCATCTTCTTTGTCAAGAGAAGACGCATCAGGATGCGTATTGGAAGTCTGTGGGTCCTTCTGGATCCTTCGGTTGTCCCTCTCACAAAAAAAAACTCATTCTCGGCTCTCGACTCGCTCGCTCGCTCGCTCGCTCGCACCTCCTGCGCACTGACAAACCCTGCACAACAGTCAACATCACCAGAAAAAGAATATACACCATCAATAAGAGGGGCCCCGTGACTGCTCTCCCTTCTTCTCCTTCCGAGTGATTCCTCTTCCTCCGAGTTTCACTCGACGGGCAAACACACATGTGCTGCATAGTAATAATAAAAAAGTAAAAGAATCGACTACGAATCTATTATTAAATAGGTTATAAACTAGGGTTTTCCCCAGTACTACAGATCAAGTTGAAAAAAAAATCCAACTACGGGGTTTGATTTTGGCCTACAAATAAAATTTTAAATTTTTTCTGAATATTTATGCCCATTTGAATCTTGGTCAAATCCTAGGTTTGACCATGATTTAAACAAGTTTAATAAACATGAATATGAAATTTCCATGATTTATACCAAAAACCACTTCTCTTCATGCTTGACTTCATAAGTTAGGGTTTAGGGATATATAGGGGGTAGATTCATCATGATTTTTCTGGGTTGAATATGTCCATAGCTTGTTTATCAACTTAATTGAATGCTTACTATATGACATATATAAGAAGACTATGTGCCTTGATTTTTCATTTTTTTAAATTATGCCCATTTGAATCTTGGTCAAATCCTAGGTTTGAGCAAGATTTAAACAAGATTAAAACATGAAAATGAAAAATTAAGCCTTGATCCTTCTTATTCACTCCAAAATGAAGCTTTTGGGAGGGTTTTTGAGATATCCAGGTTTGAAACCCAAAACCACTTCTCTTCATGCATAGTTTAGGGTTAGGTGTAGATACATGAATTTTTGGTTTATAGTAAGCATTCAAGTTGATAAACAAGGTTTAGACATATTCAAACTAGAAAAATCATGTATATACCCCCTAAGGCTAAACTCTGTGATATATATGAAGTCAAGCATATAAGAGGAATGGTTTTGGGTTTCAAACATGGAAAATTCAAAAACCCTCCCAAAAGCTTCATTTTTTGAGTGAATAAGAAGGATCCAGGCTTACTTTTTCATTTTCATGTTACTGACTTGTTTAATTCTTGGTCAAACCTAGGATTTGACCAAGATTCAAATAGGCATAAAAATTCAATAAAGAATTCAAAAAATGAAAAACCAAAGCACATAATTAAGCTTCTTAAGTTATAGTAAGCATTCATGTTGATCAAGAGAGTCTATACATATTTAAACATTACAAATCATGTATATACCCCAACCCTAAACTCTGTCTAATGAAGTCAAGGACGAAGAGAAGTGGTTTTCGTTTTTTTTTTTTTGAATTTTTATGCCCATTTGAATCTTGGTCAAATCCTTGCAGGTTTGACCAATATTTAAACAAGTTTAAAACATGAAAATGAAAAGTAAGTGTGGATCCTTCTTATTCACTCCAAAATGAAGCTTTTGGGAGGTTTTTTTAAATTTTCCATGTTCGAAACCCAAAATGATATCTCTCCGTGCTTTACTTCATAAGACAAAGTTTAGGGGTAGGGGGTAGATACATGATTTTTCTGGTTTGAATATGTCTAGACCTTGTTTATCAACTTGAATGCTTATTATGTGACATCAAAAGACTATGTGTTTAGTTTTTTTTTGAATTTGTTATGCCCATTTGAATCTTGGTCAAATCCTAGGTTTGACCAAGATTTAAACCAGTTTAAAACATGAAAATGAAAAGTAAGCCTGGATTCTTCTTAGTCCCTCCAAAATGAAGCTTTTGGGAGGTTTTTTAAATTTCCATGTTTGAAACCCAAAACCACTCCTCTTAATGCTTGACTTCATAAGACAGAGTTTAGGGTTAGGGGCCAAGTATATACATGATTTTTCTTGTTTAAATATGTCTAGACTTTGTTTATCAACTTGAATGCTTACTATATGACATCAAAAGACTATGTGTTTGGTTTTGATTTTTTTGAATTTGTTATGTCCATTTGAATCTTGGTCAAATCCTAGGTTTGACCAAGATTTAAACCAATTTAAAACATGAAAATGAAAATGAAAGCCTGGATTCTTCTTAGTCACTCCAAAATGAAGCTTTTGGGAGTTTTTTCAATTTCCAATGTTTGAAACCCAAAACCACTTTTCTTCATGCTTGACTTCATAAGACAGAGTTTAGGGTTAGGGGGTATATACAATATTTTTCTGGTTTGAATATGTCTAGACTTCGTTGATCAACTGTAATGCTTACTATATGACATAAGAAGCTTATGTGCTTTGGTTTTTTTTTTTGATTTCTTTTTTGAATTTTTATGCCCACTTGAATCCTGGTCAGATCCTTTGTTTGACCAAGATTTAAACAAGTTAAAACATGAAAATGAAAAAGTAAGCCTGGCTCCTTCTTAGTCATGAAAATGAGTTAACTTGGCTTTCCAACCCTTGAATCCATAGGAAACTTTGTACTAATGCAGTATAATAATCACTCGAGTTTTTACACCAACAGGTCTGTCACTTACGTGTGGTGCCCATGCGTGAGGTCCCAAACTTCAGTGAGCACAAGTCACATGCGGTAGGCAGGCAAAATACCCGATCAATCCGGGCGGTGGCTGTTAAGGACCCGATCGCATTTCTTGCTTTCAGACTGGGGTCTACCATGTAAGAAGTTTGTTCCTTTTGGATGCATCACTCGTATTTGCAAGTTTTTTGGGGGTCCCGCAAATTCAGGGTAGCATCATGCCCCCCTTCCCACGCCAACACAAACAGAGTTCAACACAACCTAATTAAGCAAGGTTCAACACAGACATAGTTCAACAACCCCTAATTAAGCTAATAGGTTCACCACAAACGCTGCTGAGCAGCAAACATAAACAGAGTTCAACAAAAGATGCTGCTTTTGAAGCAGTAGGAGAGACAAACATGCACAACAGTTACGGAGTATATTTACCATCTTCTTCCTGGTCCCGCTTCTTCTGCTTCTTGCTGCCCATACCTTTAATCTTTGGTGGCTTGGGCTTGGGAGGAGGCACACGACCGGTCTCGATAGCTTGGTTCAATTTCTTCCTTAGGAATAGCCCATATGCCATGTGGTTGGCTATGAAGCCGGATCGGTTAACAGTTTCCCCAACTTTGAGACAGCCGGACCCACCGGCTTCGGCATGCTGCAGGACGCTTCGAAAGTCAACCTTTATGCTCTTTGTGCAGAAGGGGCAGCTGTTCCTGGCACCAGTCCAGGGTTCACTCCAATACTTGTCGAACTTCCCCGCCTTAAGCTTGTTGAGAGTGGCCCTGGCCTTCCTATGACGCGACTCGACATCGCTGTCAACCTCATCAGTAGCAACCTGATACATGCCAAATAAACAGGTGAAGCAAATATGTAGCAGTTGCAACTAATAATGAATATGAATCTAAAAAGATTCTGACGCTAATTCAAAACCCTATAGCGCAAAAAAAAGAGGGAGAGACCATAGAGCAAATCGATACAGGGCTATGTTAAATAAGGGAGAGAGGTGAATCGGATGTGAAGCAAATATGTAGCAGTTGCAACTAATACTGAATATGAATCTAAAAAGATTCTGACGCTAATTCAAAACGCTATAGCGCAAAAAAAAGAGGGAGAGACCATAGCGCAAATCGATACAGGGCTATGTTGAATAAGGGAGAGAGGTGAATCGGAACATACTTCCTCCCCCTCGTCGACGATATTCTCGTCGAAGGTCGGCGGCGGCGGTTCAAAGATGAGTTCAACCTCGTCCTCGTCATCTAGGGGATGCTTCCCAAGAGAGTGGACCCATCTACCAACAGCATCAGATGCCGATGAGCGACCGATGGCCCGACCTTCGGCAATGGCCTCCGCTTCGTCTTTGGCATCCGCTGCGGCAATGATCGCCGCCGTTGCGGCCATGCGTGCTGCGGTCGCGGCTCTGCACGCCTCCTCTGCGGCTAAGGCCAGCCGCGCGGCTTTCGCTTTCGCTGCGTTGACGGCGTCGGTTGGGCTCTCCATCGGTGGAATGGGAAGGGGAAGTGAAGAGAGGGTTTTTTCCTAGTCCGTGGAGAGAGGGAGAAGTGTGGACGTGAAATGGATAACTGACGATATTTCAAGATTTGGGAGACATAGCACGAACCGGCAGATGACAGCGCGTGGGTGCATTACCTCATAGCCTCTGTCCTAGAAAGAGCGTACGTGTGGGTTTTCAAGGCATATTAAGGATTTTATTATTACATTGGGAAACTGTCATCGACCATCACTTTCCTCTTCAACTTTTCCACCTCCAATGATCTAAATGCATGTAGTAAATAAGAAAACCATATTATGCTAAATACTACTACCTCCATCCCAAAGCGTAAGGCTTATATTATTTTTAGAAGCTCAAACTATGTCAAGGTAAACTAAGATTTTACCAAAAATCATTATCATGCAAAATACAAAATTAATATCAATACATAGACAACGATTTTTTTTGGTATGGTATCTACAAAATATTATATTAGTTGATAGATTGTTCTAAATTTTCGTCAACCTTTACTTGCTTTGACTCTTAAAAAAAGACTTAAGCTTTGTGATGGAGGTAGTACGTACTAGTCGTGAAGAAACTATATCCCTCGTGATGAGAAAGAAATATTTTTTACTACCACTCTTTTGTGGACAAATTTTGAAGTGCATTGCAAAACGAGAAGTACACTCTTTTATGGACAAATTTTAACTCTACACCCATTATTTCAGGATGGAGGGAGTATAACCCAACTTGTTTTTTTCTTCTGGGCACTACACTGCTTTTTCCCTGTGCAATGCTTGGTTCTACCCTTTTTCTCAATGTAATGGTCACTTTAAGTCATTTTTTCCCACACACATTTATTTTGTACTTCTCTACAGTGTTGACCGTGCTACTACTATTTGTGTTAGTGCGCCAAAAACAAAATGTTATTTTTTAAGTGCCAAATTAATCTAGGGCGTTGGTTGTGAATCGGTGAACAAAAAAGAGATAGCCCAAAAGAGGAACACACCAAGGTACAAAAACTAGTATATATGCATGTTTCTATGTACATATATATGACCCTGGGTTTGTAGATAAAAAACATTCATATATGCGCTTACTATTAATATACATAAGTTTATGCTGATTCTCTTGGTTTAGGTATATATATGGTTAGGCATCACTACTAATTCAGAAAAAAACAAAAATGTAACTCTTCAAGTGAAGTCATTTTAAGTGACCTAACAACTAAAATTCATATATAGGATTTGTATAGGAATTATGTAGGATTTAGATCACATGTGAATTTTCCCCACACTAGTTGTTTGATTCATAGGAACATATCCTATAGGAATCTTGCAGTGCAAATCCTATAAGAATAAAACATTAGGTCATACCTCATGGAAAATTTCCTTTGGCACAATCAAACACAACTCATCTTCCTATATGATTCAACTAGCCATTAAATCTCAATCCTATGTTTTCCATATTTCTATGGTTTTCCCATCCTATGAATCAAAGGAGCCTTAGGGCTTATATCTTTTTTTAGAAAGGCAAACTATGTTAAGATTGGCCAAGTTTTACGAAAAACCTTTAACATGCAAAATACAAAGTTGAGTCATTTCGTTTGAATCGGAGGGAGTACATTTGACGTTATGGTACTATTTGACAGCTGCTTGGCACTGTATTTTTTTTCGAACCAAACTTCCCCCTTCATGAAGCTTTTATTTTAGCTTCAGTGACTTGATACATCCATATATCTAGACAAAGTTGAGTCAATTCATTTGAATCAGAGGGAGTACATTTGACTATATGGGTATTGTTTGACAACTGCTTGGCACTGTCTTCTTTTTTGAACCAAACTGCCCCCTTCACGAAGCTTTTATTTTGGGATAGAGCTTCACTGACTTGATACTTCCAAGTTTCACAGTGACTTGGTGCCACCATCCACCATCCATCTCAGATCCAATGTATGCGATCGACTTAGAATTTAAACTAAATAATTATTATAATTGCTCAGAAATATTTCAAGAACTTCCAGTTAATCGTGCATATTTCGATTTATATTTTGGTGAAGTTTCATTCGATTTGAATCAAAGGTTTGTGAGCAAATATATACTCCCTCCGGTTCATATTAATTGACTCTAATATGGATGTACTAGACACATTTTAGTTCTAGATACATCCATATTGAAGTCAATTAATATGAATCAGAGGGAGTATTTAGTTTAAACTAGTGCTCGTATACGTAAAAAGCTCTTTAATCACAAGCTAATCGTCCGAGTGGGATGAAATATTCACAGATTTTAGAACAAGGCATCTACATTTTACTGGATTTTTTTCGTAATTTTTGTTTTTAGGTTCGAAATAAGAGATTAGTTTGGAACGTTGGATCTCAAATGGTTGGTAGATGGTGGCACCAAGTCACAATGAGATTTGGAGACTTCAAGTCACTGCAGCTCTGTCCTTTTATTTTGACAAACTGCAGAGCCGCTGGTGCATCTATGCTTGCGTACGGCCGACGCCGATTCTTAGCAAGGAAGTTCTTCCTATAAGTAGTAGTATCCATACTCCACTCCAAGGCATGTATAAAAAAAAGAACCCATCCCGTTCTCGTTTTCCCGATCACTCTTCTCTGAAGATGGAGGAGGCCCTCTTCTTGTGCCCCCTCTGCCTGCTGCCCTTCAAACCCCCCATATCCAAGGTCGCTCCCTTCCGATTTCATTCTTAGGTTCACCTGTGAGAAATGTCAATGACAACTGATGCCACGTACGTTGTTCCGTGCAGTGCAAGGGCGGTCATATGGGCTGTCGGCGCTGCGTCGGCGAGCTTGCGCCGAACCCGTGCAAGAAGTGCGAGCAGCCGGCGTGGTTGCCGCCGTCGAATCGATCTGGGCCAAGATTGCCGCCGTCGAATCGATCTGGGGCAATGGTCAAGTGCGTCGGCTGCCAGAGCTTGGTCGCCTCCACGGAGTCCTACAAGCACTATATCGCGTGCCCGCATGGTCCGTGCGGCTGCACAGAGGCCATCAATACCGGCTGCAGCTTCACCGGCCCGCCGCGGGAGCTCCTGGTACACCTCCAAGCATCCCACTCCATCCCAGTGTTTACGTTCCAGTATGGCATACCCGCCTGGTGCATAGTTCGTCTTCCGGTACAACCGCGGGGACACCTGTTCATCGGCAGTGGGGAAGAAGACGGTAGCGTGTTCGCCATCACCGTTGGAGCGCTCGGCCCGACCACCATTGTGTCCTGTGTGTGCATCAGGTCGGCCGCGTGCTTGTTTCCGATGTACAAGGCGCAGCTGTTGGTGATTGGTCCGCCGACGCCGGCGACGTGACCTCTCGACGGACACCTTGATGGCGGTAATCGAGCCGACGAGCTCCCCGACGCCTAGCTCGATCATGTTGCAGCAGCTCACTTCTTTCCTGGCGGTGCCGCCCCGTTACGCGAAGCAGAATGGAGGGCAGCGTGTGTTGCCTATCTGCGTTTGCATCAACAAGAAGGTTATACAATAATCTTCGTTTAGTCATACTGCAATGTAGTTACTCGAAGATCGGAGGGAGTAGTTTAGTTCGAAGTAGGGTTCGTTCGGATGTATTTTGGACTTGTATAGTAGTACTACTACTCCAGAACTATTACTAGCTAGTTGGAGTGCTAGAATGCAGCTCGGAGTATTATAGTATTTTGGCAGTACTACTAGTTATGTATGTGACTGCAAATTCAAACTAAAATGGACTATTTCTTGCTAATGTTGTTCTTTTGGAGTCATCATTTTTTTCTGAACGTGTTAACTATGCTATTGTCTAAGGATTCGTTTAGATTTCTTTGGTTGAATTCATATTTCGTCTCTTCCTAATTTGGCAAAACTGCACTGTCATGGGCATTCTTACAAGGTCGCTGAAGTTTCAAAGTTTCTTAATGTATATTGCGTAGGGTGTACCCCCTTAACATGGATCTGTTGCATTTTTGGGTTGTATTTTTTTTGGCAATTTTCAGGACCATAAAATAGCACGCCTTCAGTTGAAATTTGAATTAGTGGCCGATACTAGCATGGAGTAGTGAAGTTTTTTTGTACTCCCTCGGTCCCACCAAAAGTGTCTCACCTTTGTTAAAATTTAGATGGATAGATGTATTTTTTTTACAAAGTTGAGACAACTTTGGTGGGACGGAGCCACGGAGTCGTAGTTGATGGCGAGAAGGTTGATGCCTTGCTAGGTTGGTGTACGTTGCAAAAAGAACAAGGTTGGTGTGTATTTGTTTTATTTGTTCACCATAATACTGACATGGCCATCGATTTGATTAGACAACACAAGCCTGGGATGTTTCACTTATTTATTGTAGGAAGCACGATTAATGTTCTGTAATGATGGGGCTACTCCTATAGTCCGTCTGCTCGGCTCCTACTCGGGTGTCGGGTCACATTCACACTCTCCTCTTTTTTTGAACACATTCACACTCTCCTCTTTTTTTGAACACATTCACACTCTCCTCGAAACTGCAGTAGGCAGTATATGAGCGTCTCGGTTCACCTCCGTCGTCTATCCCCACTCCGCCCATCTTCCATAGCACGCGCCTGCGTCTCCGCCATGGCGCTTTCGCATCCTATCCAGCAGTGCCCAGTTTGAGAGCCTCTGTTCTCCAACTCAAACCCCCACCTGCCGCCATTGATCGCCATCTCTCTCCCAAAGTTCGAATCAGTAGATCGCCCAAGAAAATACCAACCCCATTGTACCACCTGCCTCATTGCGATGGCGAAATCGAGCAGGGTCTGTGGATCTGGGCTGTTTCACAAGGTGTTTACGGAAGGCCCCCTTGAAGTGCTCATCAGCCAGTGCGACGCCATCACCGCCGCGTCCCTAGTCGGTTCCTCCAAAAGTATTCTTCAGTCAGCCAAATACAGTGCCACTCTGCCTGCTTCTCAGCCGTTTGGCCTTCCGTGTGTTCTCTGTTGTGACCCGGCGGATAAACCATGGGCGGTGTTCAAGGAGGATTTGCCGGTGCACAGCAAGTGCAAACTACTGCCGCTGGACAGGTTCTCCTATGATGGCCTAATGCCACACGGTAAGGATGAGGAGCGGGCAGGCGCCAATGGAGATTGGATCGCCATGGTTGGCCCCGAAGGCAAGTGGAACCTCCTCAATGTCTACACTCATCGCAAGATTAAGCTTCCATCTTTGAGGGACAAGTTGGAAACCACACACAATCCACTTATATTCGAGTATCAGCGTTCTGCTATTCAACTGCAGAAGATAGCTATTTGCCAAGTTCCTACAGCTGCTAGGGGGTATCAAGATTTCTCCCTTGTCGCAATCTTCGACTTTGCAATTGCCTACCTCCATGGCGAATATCCTCGTGCATGGATATTTCTTGAAAACCAGTTTCAGTACGGCGCCATATACTGCGATGCAATTATACATAACGGACTTGTGTTCGCCGTTACTGAGCTTGGAAATGTTTATGCATGGGATCCTAATCAATTTGGTAACATTTCCTCCCTATCTTTTTTATATACGTAACTTATATAGTATTTCACCTCTTATTTGTTGAACTGTCTTGGCATCTTTTGGCTTAAAGGAATTCCATAGGCGCACACCATAACCCTCTTGTGGTATGGACATATATAGAATTTAACATCTATAGGAATTTTAGTATGGTCTAATGTGCATGTTGTTCCTTAGGAAAAAGGCCCCCTAGTAATTAAGTTTCTTTATTATTACTCCCTAGAAAATTTAAGGTAGAGTAGAAATAGAATCAATAAAGGTGCCATGCAATATTGATAAAAACTTTCATTTGTTTATATTCCCCCGGTTCTAGAGAATAAGGAGTACTATATTCAAACCATCTAAAATTTGGACCAATATTTTCGGGAACATGTTTTAAATCCATATGAAGTTTTACCAAGATGTTCGAAATATATTTCAAACCATCTTATGTTCGACCATGATTTTATAAAGTACTAGTATTGGCATCCCAATATCAAATCAATATCACTAGTAGATAAATCATGAAATATATTTTCATGTGACGTGTTCTTTCCTTTTTCAAGGTCCTATAGTGCTCCCTGCTCCATTCATTCCGTGGACGGCTGGATTTGATGACGATGATGATTTTGACTCTAATAGTCGTACGTGGTGGCTGGCAAGATCTCAAGATCGTTCTAGACTTCTCCTGGTCTATGCACGTGGCGTAATGGATTTTGACGCTGACGGTGCTCCAACTCATTATGATAGTACCCCTTCTGTCCATTGCGGTCGCGCTGTTCACAGCTATTCGGGGTATACCTGCATTGTATTCTCGAATGACACTAGTCGGTTACTTCCAGCCAACCCGTGGGAAAGGGTTACTAATCTTGGAGACTATTCTATGTTCCTTGGGTTGAACTATCCGATTTTCATGCCAGTGGGTGGTGCAACATTTCCCCCAGGATATTTGACAAGAAGAAACTGCATCTACACCACGCCTCAGGCCATTGGCTCTCAGTTTGACACATCACATCAAGAAATTTTCCGCTTCAGTCTAAATGGCGAAGACCACCAAAGCATATCTTTCTCAAGCAGCGGTCCAGGGGCCAACTGGCATACGGGGTTTTGGTTCATCCCAAGCTACACCAACGCGCTGGACTGGAACAAAGACAATCAGAGTTAGGGATATTTATGTAATAGTAGGATCATACTACTAGCTAGCTCAGTTGGTCTTGACTCCTATTTAACTATTTATAGCTAATGTACTTAGGTGATAAATTTATGCTATTTGCATGAACCCAGGCGCTTCTTTTAATTTGATCAAATACGGTCTATACACATGCATGGTTGTTTGGCTGTTTCAGTGTCCCTAGAGGCATACATATATACTGTTATTTAGCAATCTTTATTACAGTACAAAGGTCTTAACCTCATGGTTCACAGAAAGTATAAACGTAGATCAACCATCTAAACATAGAAGACATTCTAGTGTATGATTCTTACATATACACATCAACATCCTATCAGAAAATCTTAATGTGAATTGTACTGGCTGTACAAACCCGTGCATCATTCTCTAGCCGGTTGCACCCAAAAACCAAATCGTGGTACTTCATAGTTGACTGTATGTAGGACAACATACAGATCCAATGCGAAGCCATGGGTATCACCTGCATGACAGAACCATATTTCACATGGTTGGAGGTACTCCATATGGCATTTAAAATCATTCCTTGTCTTTCATATGGTCCTAAAAATAGTACAGTTGGATTTGTGGGTTTTAATTTTTTATTAACACACTCAATTGATTGCCCAAACATTGATTAATAATATTATTAAGGGGTGTGATGTTGAAAGCCATAAGAACAATGTGCCAAACAATCTTTGCTAGCGGACGGTAAATGTATACCCATCAGAAATAATCAGCAGACGTGCATGTTTCTTTGGTCAGAATAACTGCTGCACCATCTTAAAAGTAAATGGCATGACCATTTATTTGATTTGATAGCGTGCAGCTAGATGGCGTACATTACTATCTCTACTTCCTTGGGTCGCCCAAATCTGGAGTACTAAAAGCAAATCCTGGTGATTCATTTGACAAGACAACACAGATGCGACCAAATTTCTCCGTCCATATTATTATAATAATCTGGAGTGCGTTGCCTCGTTGCCTTCCAAGAGAAGCTGCATTCCTTGCCAAAAAAGAGAGAGAGGCTGTATTTATAACTATCTCACCGGCCGCCACTAGTACAAACCATCACTCCCTCTCCACCTCCACCTCCATCTCTTCCCTAGTAGCTCCACCTCCATATCGGCGACGGACCACAATCGCGCGGCTTCGACTTCCTCTTCGACGGCGGCGGCGACAGAGGCGTGAGGCACCTTCTCCGCGGCGCATCACTCATCCTCGTCCCGCGGCAACAATGGCTGTATGTGAAATCACCATACCCTTTTGTATGGTAGAGATGATGATGTGCGGATAAAATTTTATTGGCGGTTGCTCATCCTTGTTTGAATATTTGGTGTAGATTCACATCTAGGGCAGGGTGTCAAGCGGGGTGGGTAGCGGGCTAGCTAGTTTCAGTGCGAGTGCTTTAAATCTGCTCTAATCTCAACCACTATTTGCTCTAATTTTCTGCTTTGCGGGACGATTCGCGGACGCCGCTTGCAACCCTAATCTAGGGTATTGATCCTAGTTTAGTAGACTACTAGGATTTACATGCCAATTTGTTTTTAGACTAGATCCGGATATTTGTCAATACTACTACGTACTTCTTCCGTTCGTATTTAATTGACTCTAGTTGAAAGCATCGACAGTTCATTTTCTTCTCTCCCTCGCGTCGACTAATTAAAACCGAACAGAGGGAGTATTAGGAATCCATGTGCATCCGTACTACCAGTAAGGTATTGCGTTGTTGCAGAGGCTCAGTGTAATCAATATCTTTCGATATTAATATACTCACTTTATCAGAAAATAAATTAGTAATCCATGTTCAAACTTGCTAGTTTGATCGACGTTTGATGATGATTTGTGAGGCCATGTATGGGCCTAGTTTGTTTTGCCTGGTGGTCAGTAGGCTGATGATTTATTTTTTTGCTTGGTCGATCTGTGGTCGTTCCATGGCCACTGCTGATTAAGCATTACTAGAATCAACAATTTTTTGCTTGTCTGGTGATTGGAAGTGTATGCGCTAGCACCATCGCACGATGATTAGTCTTAATGGAGATGCAGATGTCGATCAAGAGGGAGAAACATATCTTGATCATGCATTTCTCACGAGATTACTTGGTGATTGGAAGTAGAATCCACAATTTGTTGTGCAAACTTCTCAACATATGCATATATTCAATGAATTGGCTTTATGTGATCAATAGTACTTCTTATTGCAGATGGATGGAGGGGAAAGAGCGAAAAAACCGATACTTAGTGAGATGACTTCTCATTCTTTGACTTCTGATATCCCAGATAACAAGGTAAATATATAGAACGACGATTCGTAGGTGATAAAAGCAGAATCCACAATTTGCCGTGCAAACTTCTCAACATATGCATATATTTGATTAATTAGTTTTATGTGATCAATAGTATTACTTATTCCAGATGGACGTAGGGGAAGGAACGAAAAAGCGGATGCTATGTGAAATGACTTCTAAATCTGTGTGTTCTGATATCCCAGATGACAAGGTAAACATATGGACCGACGCTTGTTTTGCCGCTGCCCCTGTTAGATGGCTAGATGCTCTGGTCTAATTTCTGTTCATGTGCTTATTATTGCAGAAACATAGAGTTGAAGAAAACTCTATATTGTCTGATGACAAAGGTGAAATGGCATGCCAGTCTTTTAAACCTCCGACGCCACCTTGTTTACTGTCTATGGAGACTGATGCAGCTGGACCTGGTACTGATGAGCCTATACCTGGCATCATCGTGTCACATGAAGAAGGTTGTGGATTGGGTTTACCCCCTGCTGTAGAAACTGGTGGTGCAGCTGGAGCTGCTAGTGTAGAGCCTCTAGTGAACGGTGTCGTGCCACGGGAATTCTCTGAACTGGAGCAAAACGGTTTACCTATTGTCAAGACCGATATAACTGGTGCTGATGCTGGAGTTGCTACTGATGATCCTGCACCTGAAGTATGTTTTGCATTGTTAAAACCCGTCCTGCCCAGAGTACTGACTGGTGGTGGACCTGGAGCTGGTAGGGTAGAGCCTCTAACTGAAGTGGATATTGGTGGTTTACCCTCTGTAGAGACTAGTGGTCTACCTGGAGCTGGTATTGTAGAGATTTCAGCAAGCGGTCCTGTCCGAGAACATATCTGGTCCTACTATCCCTTTAGGTTCTACCGTGCTACCGACTCCTATGAACCGGAGCATGTACCTGATGTGCCTTCTGTTGAACCTGACGCACCTGTAAGTAGTGGTGATGATCAAGAAGGATCTGCATCTCTAGGACAAGATGTCAGCTGTCATTCACCTGATTCTGAGCTGAAGTCAGCAACGGTAGCTTATATAGCACGGACTGTCCTTCAAGCTCTAAAGATCCAGTTGGGTGGTTCACAGGACCAGCTACTCCAAGCCATTGTCACTACAAAAGACCAGCCAGCATGCTTCGTCATCTCCTGCATACTGTTTGACAAGCTGAAGCACTGCAACTGGCGCATTGTTCAATCCCATCAGCATGGAGAGAGGAGCTATGTTTATGTCAAGATGATTCATGCTGATTTGGTAAGGTTCCATGATAAGATGTATGGGTGGGGTGAGGCAAGAGCCACATTTTGCAGCATTCACACAGTCTTCGCTCTTGAGCCAGACCCCATGGATGCTTACCCAGTGGTGCAGCTGTCCTGACTTGATATATGTTTTATGATCAGTATGCTGCTGTCGTGGAACTGTGATGTGGAGCTACCTTTCTTATGGTTTCTAGGCTTTTGGTTTCAACATGTATTATGGAGCTTACCTTAGGACTTTCGCATGCGTTTGGCTGTTGACCTGTAATGTTTGTGGTTGGTTGTCTAATCTACTTGGCACAATCACATTGCAAAGGCAAATGTTCCTTTTCTCTTTAATTGTTATTATGACTTATGTGTTATAACCAGGCAAGAATATGCAATCTTGGTTCTCTGACCGATATATATGTACATACAACTTTTGTTCACATAATAACACTTACACGGGAAAAGAGTAGCTTTCTCTGTTGGACAAACACCAAACCACAAAAGGGTAACAACACAATATCCAAACTAGGTACGGCACCTGTTGAGCATACATGACTTTTGTCGTAAAATCACGTTAACCAACACTAGCAGCATCTTGTTCTTTGCAAGGTGCTATGCTTATCAGTCTAATCCCAATACACAACCTACTTCAGGTGGCACGATGATGTCAGGTGCAGGTTCACCAGTACCAACTCTCTTGCATCAGTCTCCATTGAAGGTACGCCACTGCTGCAGTAGACACCATTAGCAATGCAACCTGAAGGTGTTCTTATCCTCATATCAGGATCACATAATACAGGTGTCAAGCTTCATGCACTAGCCAACACAATGAAAAGTCCGAACTAGGATAGCTAGGAAAAAAACATGAAGATCTTTTTTTCGAATCCCACGCTGAACATCTTTTTTTTAACTAATTAGGTAAGCTCCTGCTGACAAACATATTACAGCAACTCCAGCAGTGGCTCTATATTTAGGCGCTGTGGGCTGAATGGCTGATGCTGCGCATGGAGCCGGCAATAGCTTCACCGGAAGCTGCAAACTGTGGCGGCCAAATGCAGGGCTGAAACAGCGTATTTTCAGAGGCGCTATAAATGCAGCGCCAAAAACAGAATATAATGAAAAATAGAGTGCAGTAAAACAGAAGATCAAACAAAGACTAGAAATAGACATAAAATAGGATAAAATTAGCTTGATAGATACTCCGTAGTTCATATTTGTACAAAGTAGTGCGATAAAACTAAACTAAAACTCGACATCTGACGAGTCCGGTGTCGTGCCCGACACCGGATCCGACGAGAAGAGGTCAATCCAACGGGGGTCGTCCTCGCCAATGGTGGTCGGCCCGGCGAGCTGCGCTTCGATGAAGGCCCGCTTCGTCGCCTTCTCCGCCCTCCGTCGTGCGCGGTCCTCCTTCTTCGCTGCCCGCCTCGTCGCCTTCTCCGCCCTCCGTCTGCGGAAGTGCTCGTTCTCGGCGGCAACGTCCTCGGGGAAGCGGGCCGCCCACTCGCGCGCCGCGCGCTCGTCCCGCTCGGCGATGCGCAAACGGCGCTCCGTCTCGCGGCGGCGGTGCTGTTCCTCCTGTCTAACGATGTACGGCGGCGGCGCGAGATCCTCGGCCTGCTGGCGCGTCCACACGTCATGGAAATTCATCGACGATCGCGGGCGCCCGAGCCGCCACGCCACGGCGTCGTACGCGCGCGCGGCCTCGTGCGCGGTCTCGTAGGTGCCGAGGCCGATGCGCTCGCCGCCGTCACGTATCTCCGCGTAATACGTACCTTTGGGGCGCGCGCGGACGCCGCGGTACCCCGTGCCCGAGACGCGGCAGTACCGCGAGCTCGACGCGAGACGAGGCATGGCGGCGGCGGCGGAAGCGGAGCCGCGGCGGCGATATTAGGCGCAGATGGGCAAATTTCAGCAACCCGTGTCCATCTTTTTTTTTGGCAGGATTACGCCATGTACCACCTTCCAATTAGAAAATAGTACTGTTCAGCATTCCCCTGTTGGGCCCAATATTTCACTTTGGGTTGCCAACGGCCATCTACATGGTAATTGCTCTCGGCCTACTTGCTCCGGCCGTCGAAGCCCAATAACTACAAATGGGCCTTTCTGCTCATGCAATTTCGGCCCTTTTCTAATGAAACACAGATCCTATGATTGGCAAAAAAAAATACACGGAGATTCTACATAAAAGTTGTTTTTATTTATTTTGAATTATAGGGTTCCAATTTTTGAAACTGCTCATGCCCAATATGAAAATCCTTGATCGCTCCATACCCACATGGATAACGGTATTTTTAAAAATTCATAAAGTGGATTTGAAATTTAAAACATATCCTAATAATTCCTTGATTTAATCTATCAACTTGCAAGATCTTGGAGCCAAAGAGCTTGTATTAGTCTGCGAAAATAATACTGATAAACCTGTCGTTAACAAGAAATGAAGGTTTATCGTTCAGAGAGGATGCCATGTGGGACCCATGAGACAGTAGCGTCCTCAACGTTTCAAAGAAAAAGGCAAGTAGCCCGAAAATAGGGGTAAAAAATAAATCCTACAAAGGAAACATTTATTGTTCATAGAGGCTGACATGTGGGACCGATCTGCCAGCTGCATCCTCATCATTTCGAAGTCGGCAGGGATCAGAAGAAAAAGGCAAATAGCCAGAAATTAGGGGTCAAAAATAAATCCAAAAAGGAAACTTATATTCTTCATAGAGGATGACATGTGGGACCGACCTGCCAGCAGCGTCCTCATCGTTTCAAAGGCCGCAGGGGATCAAAAGAAAAAGGCAAATAGCCAGAAATTAGGGGTAAAAAAAATACAACAAAGGAAAGGTTTATTGTTCATAGAGGCTGACTTGTGGGACTCATGAGCCAGCGGCGACCTCAATTTCAAAGGCGGCATATGATCGAAAAGAAAAAGGCAAGTTAGCAAAAATCAGTGGGTAAAAAAAATCTAAGAAATGAAACTTTATTGTACAGTCCCATGAGCCAGCACCTTACTCAACGTTTCAGTGGCGGCATGAGATAGAAAGAAAAAGGAAAGTGACCAAATATCAGGAGCAAAAAATAATCCAAGAAAAGAAACTTTTATTGTACATAGATGATGACATATGGGTCCCACTTATACAAGCTCTTTCGCTCCAAGATCTTGCAAGTTGATTGTACATAGAGGATGACATGCGGGCCCCTTGTGTCAGCATCTTACTCAACGTTTCCAAGGCGGCAGGGGATCAAAAGAAAAAAGGAAGTAGCCAGAAATTAGCGGTAAACAATAACTCCAAGGAAGGAAACTTTTATTGTTCATAGAGTATGACATGCGGGACCCATGCGCTAGCAGCTTCCTCAACGTTTCAAAGGGGGCATGAGATCGAAAGAAAAAGACAAGTGACCAAATATCAGGAGCCAAAAATAATCCAAGAAAAGAAACTTTATTGTACATAAAAGATGACATGCGGGTCCCATTTTGCAGCAGCGGTGTCAACGTTTCAAATGCGGCTTGAGATCAAAAGAAAAAGAGTAGCCAGAAATTAAAGGTAAAAACTCCCAGAAAAGAAAGTTGATTGTACATAGAGGATGGCATGCGGGTCCCATGACCCAGCACCTTACTCAACGTTTCAGAGGGGCATGAGATCGAAAGAAAAAGGAAAGAGACCAAATACCAGGAGCAAAAAATAATCCAAGAAAAAGAAACTTTTATTGTACATAGAGGATGACATATGGGTCCCACTTATACAAGCTCTTCCGCCCCAAGATCTTGCAAGTTGATTGTACATAGAGGATGACATGCGGGCCCCTTGTGTCAGCAGCTTAATCAATGTTTCCAAGGCGGCAGGATCAAAAGAAAAGGAAACAGCCAAAAATAAGAGGGTGAAAAAATCCAAGAAAGAAACTTTTATAGTATCGAGGATGACATGTGGGTCCCATGAGCCAAGCTTCTCAACGTTTCAGAGGCTGCATGAGATCGAAAGAAAAAGGCAAGTGACCAAAAATCAGGGGGTAAAAAAAACAAGAAAAGAAACTTTATTGTACATAAAAGATGACATGCGGGTCCCACCAGTCAGCAGCTTACTAACGTTTCCAAGGCGGCAGGGGATGAAAAGAAAAAGGAAATAGCCAAAGATCAGAGGGTGAAAAAATCAAAGAAAAGAAACTTTTATAGTACATAGAGATGACATGTGGGTCCCAGGGCCAGCAGGTTCCTCAACGTTTTCAAGGGCGGCATGAGATCGAAAGAAAAAGGCAAGTGACCAAAATCAGAGGTGAAAAATAATCCAAAAAAGAAACTTTTATTGTACATAGAGGATGACATGCTGTCCCAACGTTTCAAATGCGGTTTGAGATCAAAAGAAAAAGAAAGTAGCCAGAAATTAGGGGTAAAAACTCCAAGAAAAGAAAATTGATTGTACATAGAGGATGACATGCGGGTCCCACGAGTTTGCAGCTTACTCAACGTTTCCAAGGCGGCAGGGGATCAAAAGAAAAAGGAAATAGCCAAAAATCAGAGGGTGAAAAAAACCCAAGAAAATAACCTTTGTAGTACATAGAGGATGACATGCGGGTCCCATGAGCCAGCAGGTTCTCAACGTTTCAAACGTGGCATGGGATCGAAGGAAAAGGCAAGTGACCAAATATCGGAGCCAAAAAAAATCCAAGAAAAGAAACTTTATTGTACATAGAGGATGACATGCGGGTCCCATTTTGGCAGCAGCGGTCCCAACGTTTCAAATGCGGCTTGAGATCAAAAGAAAAAGAAAGTAGCCAATTAGGGGTCAAAAAAACTCCAAGAAAGGAAAGCTTTATCGTTCATACAGGCTGACATGTGGGACCTATGAGCCAGCAGCTTACTGAACGTTTCAAAGGCGGCAGGGGATCAAAAGAAAAAGGAAATAGCCAAAAATCAGAGGGTGAAAAAATCCAAGAAATCAAACTTTTATTGTACATAGAGGATGACATGCGGGTCCCATGAGCTAGCAGGTTCCTCAACGTTTAAAACGTGGCATGAGATCGAAAGAAAAGGCAAGTGACCAAATATCGGGAGCCAACAATCCAAGAAAAGAAACTTTATTGTACATGAGGATGACATGGTTCCATTTTGTTTAGCGGTTCAACGCTTTCTGGCGACAGGACCAAAAGAAAAATGAAGTAGCCAGAAATCAGGTGAAAAAAATCCAAGAAAAGAAAGATTTTACCAGGTTGCATCTAGACATGGGCCTTCGAACTATCCTTCTGGGCCTTGGACACGTACAATTTCAGCCCACTCCAGAACATGATAGTTCGGATTTTTCTCAAAAAAAAAAACAAAGAAAGTCCTATAAAAACAAAAAACAAGGAGATTCAAGATATATGTTGTAAAAATAAAGATTGATTTATCCGTTTAACAGCTCAGAGAGCAATACACTGTTTATTGTCTGTAAAATAATCAAGATATCACATTTCTTGTACTGGGAGGCTGACATCATGGACCCATGAGCCGCGGTTAAGTTAAGGCGGTAAAGGATGAGAAAAATAAACCAAAAACTGCTGGTAAAAATCCAAGAAAAGAAACATTTTCGTTCGAGAGGATGACATGCGGGACCCATGAGGTGCACGCCTGGGTGGCGCTATTGTTCATAGAGGCTGTGTGGGACCCGTGAGCCAGCAGCAGTCTCAACGTTTTAAAGCACACAGGATATCGAAAGAAAATAAGCCAAAAATCATTTGGTAAACAATATCCAAGAAAATAAACATTTACAGATCGAGAGGATGACATCCCATGAGGCAGCAACATCTCACCCATTCAAAGCGGCGGGGATCAAAGAAAAAGGAAATATCCAGAAATTAATTAGGGGTTAAAAAAAATCCATCAAAGGAAACTTTTATTGTTCATAGAGGATGACTTGTGGGACCGACCGCCATCAACCCATCTGTTTTAAATTTCAAAAAGAGATCCAAAGAAAAAGGCAAATAGAGAAATTAGGGTTCAAAAATAACTCCAAGAAAGGAAACTTTTATTGTTCGTAGAGGATGACATAAGGGACCCATGAGCTGCACTTACTAATCATTTTAAAGGCTAAAAGGAGATCAGGAAGAAAAGGCAAGGACAAAATATCGTGAGCAAAAAGATAATCCAAGAAAAGAAACTTTATTGTACATAAGAGGATGACATGTGGGTCCCATTTGGCACAGTCAGGTCTCCAATGCTTGCAATGCTAGTTTTATTAATCAAAAGAAAAGAAAGCAGCTAGCAATTAGGGGGTGAAAAAAATCCAAGAAAGGAAAGTTGATGGACATAGAGTGATGATATAAGTGTCCCTTGAGCCAACAAATTACTCAACGTTTGAAGCAAGGCAGGGATCAAAAGAAAAAGGCAAGCCAAAAAATCAGATGGTGAAAAAAACCAAGAAAAAGAACTTTTATAGTACAGTCACATGATGACATGCGGTCCCATGAGCCAGCAGGTTCCTTAACGTTTCAAACGTGGCATGAGATCGAAAGAAAAAGGCAAGTGAAAAATATCGAGCTGCACACATCTGGGCTTCTGAAAGTTTATAACATACAGAGGATGACATGCGGGTCCCACTTAGCAGCAGCGGTATCACAAGGCGGCAGAGGATCAAAAGAAAAAAGAAACTGCCAAAAATCAGATGGTGAAAAAAAAACCAAGAAAAAATGAACTTTATAGTACATAGAGGATGACACGCGGGTCCCATGAGCCTGCACGTTCCTCAACGTTTCAAACGTGGCACGAGATCGAAAGAAGGAGCCAAAAACAATTCAAGAAAAGAAAGTTTTATAGTACATAGAGGATGACATGGGTCCCATTTGAAGAAGCAATGTATCGCTGCTTGAGAGTGTTTTTGGCAGGGATCAAAAGAAAAAGAAATTGCCAAAAATTTTAAAACCTAGAAAAGAACTTTTATAGTACATAGAGGATGACATGGGTCCATGAGCTCTCGTAGGTTCTTTAAACAACTTCTGATTTGAAGAAAAAAAGGCAAGTGAAAAATATCAGAGACAAAAATAATTCAAGAAAGAAAGCTTCTATAAGACATAGAGGATGACATGGTCCCATTTAAAAAGACGTGTATCACCGTTTGAGAGGCAAAGCAGTGAACGAAAGAAAAAGTCAAGTGACCAAATATGAGGAAAATACCCAAGAAAAGAAAGTTTTATAAGACATGATAGGATGACATGCGGGACCCATTTACAAGAAGAAATGTGATCCGTTTGAGAGGCTGCAAGGGATCGAAAGAAAAAGGTAAGTGACCAAATATGAGGTACAAAAATTCAAGAAAAAGTTGTCTGTCACAAGACACTATTATTTTCCACTACAAAGAATGCATTGAAATGCTTTGAGAGGCGAAACAGGGATCGAAAGAAAAAGGTAAGTGACCAAATATGAGGTCAAACCAAGAAAACAAGAGTTTTATAGTACATATAGGATGACATGCGGGTCCCAGCTTAGCAGCAGCTGTATCACTGTTTGAGAGGCGGCAGGGGATCGAAAGAAAAGGCAAGTGACCAAATTTGAGGTGCTAAAACAAGAAAGTTGATTGCACATAGATGATGACATGCGGGTCCCATTTAGCAAGTTCAGCAGCTGTCTCAACGTTTCCAAGGCGGCAAGGGATCAAAAGAAAAAGGAAGTAGCTGCAACTGGGTCAAAACCAAGAATAGAAAGCAATGGTTCATAGAGGACATGCGACCCATGATCCGCATCGTAAAACGGCCTCGGACGGAGAACGTTGGAACGAGATGGCGATGTAGAAAAAAACAATGCCAGAGAGGCTGCCATCCGGGCCCTACATCCCTCGGCGGTGCGGATTTGCGTTGACTCGGCCGGCGAACCCGAGATTTCGAGATGCACCACGTCCCGGGCCACCATACGCCACGTTTTGGCCGCTTTCGTCGGGCTAGGTGGCCTCCAAAATGCTCAAACTTTTGATGTGGTAGTTAGAGTCCATCCTTTCGATCAATGCAAGCCATGCTCTCGAACGGTTAATGCTTCACACATGCATACATTGTTGCTTAGGGAGAACATTCGACAACATGGACGACCAACAACAATCGCCACGGACCATGACACGTGCTTCATGAACTTCAAGGGTACGACCCTCAAGACCAAGTACGCCATCAACATCAAGGATAGGATACCACGTCAAGGACATGAAGACACTCTAGAGTCGAGGACGACTCTTTCCCAATGGGGGGAGATGATACGGGGTGGCCTATGGACACCGCGTCAAGACTGATAAAACTCGTGGTCCAATGACACGTAGCTCGGTCCAAGCGCCACATGATAAGGTGAACTCTCCACTACTACCTTGATCTGAGCATTTTATTGGGACTCTACCCACTAGCGACATGCTTCGTAGTTATCGCATGAACTCGAGATGTCTACGCACGCGAGACCAAGATGGACAAGGAAGAAGGAGAAGAAGAGTCCCACCGAAGGACGCCGTCACTCCCGCACCGCGCCTCAAGGTTCCCGCACTGCCGGCTTGCTCACCCGCACCGCGCGCCCAGATACCGGCATCAGCCCGCCCTTCCACTCGAAGACGCAACCACTGCATCAAGGGTCAATTCACGTAAGACGGCGCTTCTACGGCATCGGGGCCGCCTTCTCACGGGAGACCGCCGCCCCCACCCTCGTTGACTTCATCTCAACCGGCCGAGCTCTCGCATCCATGGACCAGATAATTATGTAATTCGACTTTACCTCACATTTAATCTCCGGGTCTATAAACACCTCACTCCCTTCCTCTGACAGGTTGGGAGATGAACTAAGAAGAAACTTGAGCTTTGCTCCAACCCACCCTACCTTGATCTATGATCTTGTATCCACCCGGGCTCCTTATCGAATCCTATTGTATCTCTTTGGTGACTTCTACGTTTGTTTGATCTTTTGCTCGCACTTCTACCTATTTGTTCTTTGTTGCACTCTAGTTGAGTTTGGTCTTTCACCCTTCAAAGACCCATAGGATCTTCGATTTGTTTATCTCTTTAAGGGACTTCTACCTGTAAGGTCTTTTCTCGCAACCTCCATCGAGTAGGTGTATCGCCTACGAGAGAAACTTCCGCTTAGTGCTGGCAATGTTGTATTCCCACCCAGTTCTCTGTTCATCGTGTTATCCACTCTTCTCGAATAACCCATTTCGGGAATCATGAAGATCGGGCACATCCTGGTGGAGAGCATCAAAGAATGACGCAATTGAAACTCATAGATTTAAACAAAAAAAATATTTAAATTCAAACTTTTAGATTGAAACAAATCTATAATTAGAAAATTTGTACCAACGGATAGAGAATTTTATCAATGGTTTTGCAACAAAAAGGAATTAACTGAAACAAGTCTGACTCCAGTTTACTCTTCAAAGTTTTGCCGTGAATCCAGTAAGAAACATTGACCTGATCTAATCAAAGCGAGGGAACTAAACAGTATGCGTGGCAATACGTGATAGGTTGATACCGGTGTTTTGATACATACGTACTACATTGCTACACATGATATGATGCTGGGAGCTCTACTGCGGTGTACGATGAAGAAGTCGGACGCTGCGAAGTGTCGGACGCCGCGGTTGGTCGATCGATGTCGCTATGGTGGCCTCTGGGCTCACGACGAGGTGAGGTTCTCGACGACAACCTGTCTTCGTCAGCAGTTCTTCTATCCCAAATGACGCCTAACTTCCTGGCTGTAAGCGACGAACTCGGCAGACTCCGGCGTCCTCATTTGCTCGTTCCCGTGGTTCTGGGGAAGGGGAAAAGAGATGAGGAGATGCGGATGAAAGGCATGGAAGTTTCAGGGCAAAAAGGTAGGCGTGGAGGTACTGAACCTTTCGTCTCAAGCTCGGAGGTGGTGTTCGGCGAGATCGAACCAGTTTCCCGTGGTATAGAGTTTATGATTTTTCTAAAATCCGAGAGGTATTGTTGCGGGATTGACACGCCAACAAAGTTTTTTTGAGTAGGGGTCAAGCATTTGAACGAATTCGTTCGGGATTTGAGTCAGTTCGACGCTGCGTGTTCGTGTGGAACTCGATCCGCACTGAAGATGATACGAGCCAATAAAACTCTGGCTGTCAGAGTTGGCAGGAAGAGAGAAGAAGTGAAACAAAAAAAGAAATACGTGAGGGTGTCTTCACCGTGCCGCCTTACTATGGTCGCGCGCGGGAAAGGGCGCCGAGCTGGGTTGGCTCGGTCCAGCCTGGTTCGGTCGTTCTTCTTTTTTTCTTTTTTTTCTTTTCCTTTTCCTCTTAATTAAATGTTTCTTGGATTTAAATTTGACTCTAAAACTGTTAAATTTCTCATAATTCAAAAATGTAACGTAAGATAATTATGAAATTATTTCGTCTGATATATACAAAAATAAATTTATGCATTTTGGCCCATATGGCTATTTATGCATTATTTCAACCACTGTAATTTTAAGGTTTTAACTTAACCGATCACCAATCAATTCAAAAAAAGCAAACGTGACACGAAATACAAAATAAATATTTTTTAAATGGGATTTAAAAGATAAAGTAAATCCAACATTAATCATGATGAAGTCATATTATCATCTCTCTTGATTTTTCCAAAATACAGAATGTTACTTAGATGCAAATAACACCGAACAGAAGTCAATCAGAACATTAGCATAATAATCCTAGGGAAAGTCATTTTATTCTCTTTGTCATATTTAGCATGGTTGACAATTTGCTCTAGTTCAAACTAAAGAAACCACGTGTTGGAAACAAAAATAAAAACAATTTGATTGCCATAACACTCGTATAAAAAAATATATATTTTAAAGCAAGGTTGAAAAATAAAATTCAAACAAGTCTTCAAAATTTCTTTTCATTCATAATTCCAATCAAAGTCAAACAATTCAATCAAATTAATTTAATAATTTTAACATTCCAAAATTAGGAATTTTTTGGATGTTGCAGATGGCTTTCACAAAGTAAAGTGCATATAAAGAGCCCGGTGCATGAGACAACCAAGGTACCAGAGACGATGATTTATCTCAAAGTTCACACTTTGTGAGTGCCAATCGTTGGAGAGTCATGTGGCTTAGTGCTCCCGAACGCCACAAATGGCCTCACCTTGAGGTGTTGCACACCAACGCCACAAATGCCTCACCCCAAGATGCGGTAGTCACGCCACACAATCGAGCTGAAATGCTCACGAAGACGCCTACCTTATTCCTCCCAAGTGACCCCGTCAATAAAGCTCCGGGGTTTAGGGGTTACTGCCTTACTCAAGGGATTTCTTCTGCTAAAATAAAACACTACATTGGCTAGATCCATAATCTATCTGAGGCTCCCAAGAAATTACCAAAAGACCTGTGTGTCGCCTCAGGGTTCCAAGAACCCAAGAGAACAAGCTCCTCACTTTCACTTCCATGAATCACCATGGAAAGCTCACACCGATGCACCGAATGCAATGGCAAATTATTCACTCCCCAAATTCCATGGCGGAATAAGAGAGGAAGAACAAAGGAAATTCACAAAGAACTCCAAGATCAAGATCTCCACTCACAAAGAGAGGGATTTGATTGGTAGAAATGTAGATCTAGATCTCCTTACTTTTCCTCAAGAAGATTCAAGAAGCATAGGAGGAGTAGAGGGAAAGGGAAGCTCTCAAGGTCAACAATGGTGGAGAAGAGCACAAAGGGGAAGATGTAGCTGTCTAAGGAGGAAGATGGGGGTCTTAAATACCCCTCCCATCGAAATATGACCGTTTGGGTCCTCCAGCCGGATTATCCAAAATGGATTATTTGCAAAATCCGGCCCCCAAAAAACGGCTAAGGGACTTGGAGGCTACCGTCGTGTGAAAAGGGGGCCGGATATTTTGAATCCGGCCGGATTATCCACCGCCCCGAAAATCGCAAACATCAACACGAATGAGTATAACTTGAGCATCCTGGACTGATTTTGATGATTTTGGGGCCTGCTTTGAAGCTAGTAACAAGCCTCTACAAGATCATGTAGGAAACCATCATAGTCCAACAATGATAGAAACAAATGGATAAAGGTTTTACCTATCTATAAAAGACAAACCGGTAAAACCTCCAACCTCAAAAATGCAACAAGATGCATCCGGAATCCATTTCCGATGAGCTAGAGCTTTTCATGAGAATAAGCACAAGATCTAAAACATCACATGGATAAGATCCAAATAACAACCAAGAAAGATGATGGGTGATAAAATGTCTGAGCCCAAAGGACAATGCTCTGGTGTTATCAACAGAGCTCTTGATAGTACAAAGAACTAAACTATAAACCTGCCTCCAACTACACCATGAGACCGGTAAGAAAGAAACCCTATCAAGATCAAACCTTAACCTTGCACGTTCCTCTTGAGCTCGATGATGACGATCTTGACCACAACAAGATGGAACACCTTTTCTGATAGCGCTTGCTTGACGGTTCGTGGATTGCTCCCCCATAATCTACCATGGGAGAGCTTCTTCTTCTGCGGGCGCATCTTCACATATCCATGATCACCATATGGATGGAAAGACTCAAGCAAAGCAAATGATCTCTTCGAGATGGCTCATCTTGAACTTGCACTTCATTTCTCCATTCTTCATCATGGATGTCTTGAAGTAACTCGAGGGCTCACTTCATCTTCATCTTCAAGACATACTTGGCACTTGATATTCTTCATCAATTTCTTCTATTGCAACCTTGAAGACAACATATGGTTCAAGCATTGCCTATGGACAAATCCTACAAATATAACTCAATCCAATATTCCATAGGGATTGTCATTAATTACCAAAATCACACATAGCTCCATGCACTTTCATTGATCGATCCTTCCACTCTTTGGCATCCAATGGCTCATCACATGTCGGGTATTGCTGGGTGCATGAGTTAGATCGCTTACCAGATACATTCTCGCAGGGTACACCTACTCTTCCTAGTAATTTATTTCTTCATGGTCGTGAGTATGATGTTATTTGAATGATAAAAAAGGACCGTCCACAATTTCCTACATAAATTTTAGAGAAACCCCCTCAATTTGATCTATAAAGAAAACCGATGCACTTGATCAAACTTAAAATCGCGGAATTCCCGGGTCATTTAAATTGTTCAGCGCATGTTTTGGTCACCAGCCATTTGACCGGGCCGCTATTGATTTGACCAACTGGTGTTTTTTTTTGCAAATTACCCTAATTTTTTGTTTTTTCCAACTTAGTCATCTAAGCCACTCTTTAGGTAATTCTGCAAAAAAATTGACCACGCCAGCAACCAACACTAGCTAGCCGCGATGCTGTATCGACCAAAACGATCGCATCGGCAACTTTTTGACCTACACCACGACGGTAAGCGACCAAAGCGCATATCCGCGTAACTTCATAGACCAAAATGAAGATTTTCTCTAAATTTTATTTGGCATATCATTTATGGTGTCATTAAAACTATATACGAACTATTAGAATAATAGCATGTCTGCTGAACATAATTCTCAAAATACTTTCAACTCACTAAAAGCGAGGGCTACGCTGTTAGTTTCGACCTAAATACAAGTGTAGCACCTTTGACCTGCCTTTACCGTTTTCAGCATTGACTTTCAGCCTGGTGTGTACATGAACATGTACTGTGCATATGTTGTACGCGTGCATATATACGAGATAAACATTGACTCTGGTCTGTTGGTCTAGTTACGTTAGGGCCCCTGTGGGCTTGCGGCCGATCACGTTTCCAGCGTAATCGAGCAGGTACGTTGCATTCCATGCACGCCTGCCTTCGCCTGGCTTTTTCGCTGTCACCGTCGCCCAAATTGACATAGCTTACGTGATGCGACTCGCCGATCCGCCCGTTGATGCTCGATCGGACGCACCGCCTGAAAGCTTCACGGGCCAAGTGATCAAGAAAGAAGAAAAGATGAAGAAGATCATTGAATCATCTTTCGCACTAATCCATATTAACTGCCAGTTGAGTTGATGGATGTCAACCACGCCTGCTCGCTTCCATCAATGCCCAAGAAATCAGGAGAGAACACAGACGCAATTACTCCTTCATGAGCGCCAGCGCCAGAAAAGAAACCCTAGAGAGAGGGGGGACAGATTGATCATTGGTCGATCACAAGTCCCTTTGAGCGATACGTCAACCTTTCCTTCATGTGGACAAAGCCAGCAAAGCAAAGCTCTGCGCATGTGATCCCTTTTCGCCAAAGAGATCGACCCGAGGAGAGAGAGAAACTGATGAAAGACAGATCCGCCACACGACGCACCCTTCTACTAACCCTTGTAATGGAAAGCACAGCACAGCATGTTACAGGAAGGTTACATATGATCATATTTCACTCAGCACAGCTTTATCAGGCTCCTTTTGTGCATATAAGCACTGCATAGTCACATGCAGCTGGGGAAAGCAGGCAGGGGTCGGTGTCTTAGAATAAAACGAGGCTAGCAGGGGAGAGGAGAAGCTTTGTTGCCCTTGGCTGTGCAGGCATGGTAGGCTAGGGCTAGGTATCTAAATAGATATATTTGGCTATCTTAGCTCTCCCTGAGACCAATATGGGGAGGCCACCGTGCTGTGACAATGGTGTGTCCTTGTCCTTGAAGGGGCCATGGACGCTGAGAGGAGGACATCGTCCTCGGTTCTCTACATCCAGCAACATGGACCGGGAACTGGCGCCTGTGCCCTGAGAACACCGGTCAGTTCTGTGCCCGTGTCACCCACTTTTAGATCATCCATGTTCTGGTTTGTCTTTCAATAATATATGTAATGAGAGCCCAAATGCTGAGAGTCACATACTCTTGCTCGTTTCTTTTTCCTCCTTGCTTGTAAAACTTTTAGGGATCTAACTCACAGGAGGTGTAGCAAGAGCTGCAGGCTGCAGTGGACCAACTACCTCAGGCCCGAATCAAGCGAGGGAACTTCACCCCTCATGAGGAAGGGATCATCATCCACCCAGGCATTGCTTGGCAACAAGTAAGCAATTCACCATATGCACCATATGTCCATATGTCTTATTTAAAACCTGGCGTTGCTTATACAGTGCTTTTACAACAAAATAAAATGAAAAGGTTGATTTGATCTGCATAGATTTTGTATCCATACATCCTTGCATTCGAGTCAAATGCCAATTGGGTTGCAAGGGGTTTGTTCAATTTTCTCTATCGATATAGCTATCCCCTCTGTGATTGATTGAGATCATGAGTATCCGAGCAACTCTTAAAATTTTGGTTTACAGGCAACTTCACTTCATAAACCCCTAAAGATTTCTTAGACACATTAATCAATCCCTAACTAGTTGGATTTTTAGTGGTGCCATCTGAAATTTACAACAGTCAAATTTCCGCCAAACTTTGCAGTTTTAGCGCAATATTGGCTGTTTAAACTGGTGCCCATCTTTCAGGTGTGCAATTCAGGTACAGCAATAGCTTCTGATAGTCTCCAAAGAACAGACAACGACATCAAGAACTACTGGAACACGCAATCAAAGAAGAAGGTGAAGAGGTTGCAACAACAAACACATCCTGCAGATCACTCCTGAAGGAGCAGCCGACCACTCTTCCACGTAACGGCAGCAACCACCAGCTCAAATTACTACAACCCTATCAGCAACAACCTCGATGAAGCCACCGCCATTTCTTCGCTATGGCCTACCCTGACACTACCTGGGTAACGCTGGTGCCCGTTACTCATGGCAGTCTCCAAGCTCTTCCAATCTTGATGACGAAGATGTCATCGCGGAGACCATAGGCTATGGTGGCCATGCAGGAGTTCCAGGATGACCGGCAGACTGGTGCTGCAGTTTCTGCGAACAGTGGCGACAGGTCATCGTCTCAGAGATGATGGCAGGCCGGCGAGGCTCCGTGGCCACCACTTCTCGCCGCTCGGAGAACCGGCTGCTTGACGACATGGTACCGGGGCAGGCTGCCATGACGGGCTCGTGGAGTTCTTTCGTTGGTTACAGCAGATCCTATAATGTTCTGATAGTGTATGTCTTGGTTCATTCAGGCTTATTTGCATTATTACCGGTAAACCCTGATCTTGTGTTTCCGGTTCATAACCGTTGGTTTCATTCGGGAGAATCCTGCAAATAATTCACTTCTATTTGGATTTGAAACTATTTCATCAATATAATAAAAGGGGTCAGTATGAAGACATTGTCCTCCCTACAAAATTAAGATATTATAAATTTATGCTAATTGTATGCTTGGGTGGTATATTATGTCCTATCTCTATCCTCACCATGAAGATTTTCAAGGCTCACTCAAAATTTTTGTCCCACTTTTTCCCGACAATCAGTTGTCTAGACCATACAACAACAATCCAAGCCTTTCAACCCAAACAAGCCAGCAGGCTAGAATAAATCATCCAAACCAAGCTCACGTCTCTAACGTGATAGCTAACTTCCACGCACCCCTATCCATGGCTAAATCTTTGTCGATATTCCAAACCTTCAGGTCTCTCTTAACGGACTCCTCCCATGTCTAGACCATAGGCGTTTTATTTCGTATAAGCACAAGCACTTGAAATTCTAAGTACTACATTAAGAGACAACGCAGCAACATGAAACTCTAAGTAATACATTAAGAGACAGCGAGCACTTGAAATTCTAAGTACTACATTAAGAGACAGCGCATCACTTGAAATTCTAAGTACCACATTAAGAGACAGTGCAGCAACCGAAGCAATCGGAGAGGGGTATTCGGCGGTATCGTTCAATAGCTTTTTGTGATGCAGCAATAGGAAAATGTATATTTTGATTTGAAACATAGCTTAGTCATTTGCACCTGTAGCCTGAATTGTATATCAATATCAAAGAAAGTCTAATTCATTTTCATGTGAATATCAAGACATGCATATGTAGGCAAAAAATAGAGTTTCGCTTCAATAGCAGAAGGAGAGATCTCCACTGACAAAGACATCTGATCAAAACTTCCTAGGAATTTGACATATATCGAATCTGTCTTAATTTAACTGAGTACCAGAAACAATGGTTTATCGCCAATCCACGGTACGGCAGATAAACCACAACAGTACTCTCGCCACTAGTAAGGCACAATGCAACAATATACCAAGCTGGCAGAAGTCCACACCGGGCGCTAACAATTACCTGCATAACCACTTTCCAGACAAACTAACTCGCCCTGACAAGATTTCGGCAGCATATGACATAACCTTTTTCGCATACAAATCCTCCATGAAGACAGTTTCATGTTTACAGTATCAGTAAGTGACTCCCAGTATGCATCCTGGTCTGCTTTTCCTGTCAGTTTTTCATGAATTTTGAGGGGCATTGGTCACAAGTTGGCTCGTCACCCGTGGACAAACCTCTGTACAGGTACCTATATTGCAGCAGTGTTTAGAGACAAACATTGGATTACCAATAGTTGCTATAAATTGACTTAAAAGTTTGTAGACTAAAGGGTGCCTCAAGCTCCCAAAAACACATGCAGTCTAAAGTTATTACAGAGCAGAGCATAAACAGCACCAACATAATAATATATGGGCAAATAGTTTCAGAGAAGTATAATTAATTTACAAACCTGAGAAAATATTATATTGCCAATTAGTTGAACCACAGATTCTAAGGAGAATGGTGTTGCAATCTTCTACCAAACATGAGAAAACCACGCACTTGGCATTAAGAACTCTGAGGTAAGTGTTTTCACTCAATAGAAAAGAAATGCTTTAGTAAACCTGAGTACCCATAGCCTGCTCATTAAGCTATTCGAGTATTCACGGATTTACCTCCAAGTTTTTATTCTTACTGCCATATAGATTGAAAATGAAAATTACTTCAGTAGATCAGCTATTAATATAATGCAATGGGAGTAATTGAACAACTAATTGCACTGCGGTCCAATAGAACTGCAGCAATATTAATCAGGCAGCTTCCAGTTTCCAAAAAAAAAAGAGAAAAATTCAACAGCTCTCTGCCTAAATTATGATGTATGTAGTTAGAATTGCAAAATTTACCCTCCAATCCATAATAGCGTCAGATCAGCTGGTTCTTCCAAATTTGGGAACCAAAAACTTTGCTACACTTAATGTGAGATCATATATACTATCAAGCTACAGATACATTATAAGAGCTATCAACGATCTATGCAGAACAGTTGTAGTGAGATGCCAAGTGAACTAATACTTGCGGTAGTAAACCCAATAAGAAATTCGATTTTACAAGGACACACCTTGAAATGTAAACTACTTAAGTGTTGCTCACAGCAATTTACTCTGATTAAATTAAGATAGTTGGATCTGGCAGCAAGGAAGGGAATTAGGAAAGCAAAGGGAATGGGTTCTACTTGCGAGGATGTCGTAGTACTCGGATCCAGCGAGCAACATGCTGTCGACTGTCCCTGATCGCCATCATGGCGCGGTGCACCACGATCCAGTTCGCCGACCGGTGACAAGATCAACAAGACAATATTCCGGCACAATCCATGGAAGAAAAAATAGAGAAGGTAGACCGCCCAGCGTGGAAACCGAACCTTGCATCGCTCGCTGTCGCGGGTCTTGAGTGGGCGAGCCCTCTGGCTGCCGTCTTCAGGCCTCCACCGGCTTCGACCTGCCCGCGCAGCGCACTAATTAGGCAGCAGCCGAGGAATCGGGAGGGGAGGGGAGATGCTTCACCATTTACTACAGAGAGTCTCGATCTTGTGACTTCTGCTCGATACGGTTGATGAGGCCTCCATGATTCTCGTCCGTCTCGTGGTACGCCGCCGACGAGGCCATCTCGCCGGTGACCAGGAAGCCGGGGTGGTGTTGGGTTTCTGGTTTGGTGGCCCCTGTACGAGTCGGCTTCTGTGAGTGCGTTCTTCATGCTGTGTCCACTTACGGCCCAAATCACCTTGTCTAATTGCATCTTCGATTGCATGTTTTTTCAATCCTTTCATACGAGATTTATCCAATGTTCAAGAAATCAATCTTAACTTATTGGTCGGTTTTAAAATGAATATTAAACTTTGACACTAAATTTTCTATAATATGCTATGTATAGATAATATTGAAGCATTGAACAGAAGTATTACCTTGATTTCTTGCATTTGAATCAATAATAATGGAAAATTTGAGCTAATGGACAATTCCACAAAATCATAGGATAAAATACTCCACTGCCATACTAAACTTTCAATGAAATTTCATTCAAAATCCAACAACATCATACTATGAGAATGAAAAATCGGGTGAAATATCGCCTCATGCGTAAAATCACCAATATGGTGACATAAACTGGCCGACATGTAGAAATGGTTACCACTGATTCATGAAATCGTATATCGGTCGCATTTTCCAACAGTTCTGGATTTATCTAAATCTAATATATCTAAATATTTAAATATTCCATGATTCAAATTAACTGATTTTATTTTATCTAGATATCAATGCATATAGTTAACATATGCATCTAGGTACAACCATATCTAGACAAAGTGATGTTAATTAATTTGGGCCTGAGGGAGCCAAGCATCTTATACATCCAGATTTAGATAAATGTCATATATCTGTTCATAGACATATGTAGTACTCTCTGTCACGCCAAACATGTCGGAGCCCACCCTCCCACCAGTCCCCCTAATACAATCTGATTGTTTCTAACCTGGGCTACAAATCAAATTCCAACCCCTGATTTTTCTCGCTTATCGATGACTGTTCTGGTCGCTGTCAGAGTTTCTCATATGGATTGTTGACCCGACGGTGACGTGAACGAGCTCCCGCATTCCCACTGCCGATGTGCAGGAGTCCGCGAACGCCGGTATCACGGACAGCGCACTCGCTGATGCTTGGATCTCTACTGCCCACTCGCTGCTGCCAGCCCCTAAGGGTTTTTTTTACAACCCAATTCGCCTGACATAAGCTTGGCGATTTAAGGGAGTAGAATATATTCTCTCAGAATACATTATAACTTAATATTTGGTCATGGTCCATGCAAGCTGCGAAGAAAGTTTACATATTTTCGCTATACATGTAAGCTTACCACTATCCGCATTGTTGTGCATTCTTTTTCAAAAAAATTGACGCTCTCAAACGCGTGTGCCTAAACTGGGAAATTTGGGTTTGTACCACCATAATCCAACCGGTCCCAATGTACACAAACGGAAGCTTTGTACATGAGTTCAGTAAGTCCCATCAAAATGCTGGTTGACTCTATATTTGCAAATATTTATACTGGATATTAGTTAACTATACATGTAGCATTGTCTTGAAAAAATTACGTTCATAACATACAACGTCTAGATTGTGTTGGAGTGTTACAGAAAAAATATTACGGAGTTATAAACGCCCAGCATCCATCTCGTTCAGAATTCTCACATTGTTAGCTTTATTGCAACAAAAATGGTAAATATTTCATAAAGTGGTAAATATTTCAAATATATATTTATGTCCTATTAATCTGGACGATCAACTTTTGGAGATAAACAAGACTCCTCTGCTTAGATGATTAATAACAATCTAGTAAACTCTAGCTGCTGACTATTGTGATCATCCATTTCATCAGGTGTCAACAATTAAGATACATGAATGTCTTATCTTTTTCACAAGTGTGAATAATACCTTCCATGCAAATAATACCAGAAGGCCCTAAAATGGGAACAAGTGCTGTGGGTCAGTTCTGAACTACTGATGGAAGAAGATCCCTAGCCTGGGCAATGGTACATCACTGCACAACAAGGCTAGTAAATTCATCTGTCCTATGTCACACAAATTACAAAACATCACTTGCTGGGTTGCTGACTGTTCCAGTCCCTTCATGTGTAGCATCAAAATCCCCCCATACCAACACATTCATTTGTTGAGTTACTGCTTATAACTCTTCAACATCCCATTCTTTCTATGCAATCCTCTACTTTCGAGCTCTTCATGAGCCCATGTTAATGCGTTTGAGGAGCAAGCAACTTGTCTTGGTGACCACTGGGCTCTAGTGACCTCTTGCCCTAAGAGATTTAAGAATTTAAGAAAAATAAATAAAAATAAGGCTTTGCAAGGGAACTCATGGATTGTGTAGAGTTGCAATGCAACTGGAGTGATGCAAAAACTTGTTCAGTGGCATCACTGCATCTACAGGTAAAGAACAAGGAGCACAAGAAAATTAAACCTTCTGAAGGGTGTAGCTAGTTAATGGAAGCCATCACCAAAGGTGCTCCATTCGACAGACCATAAAACCCAGGTGCCTCAAAATCGATGACGTCGGTATATCGGCCGATTTTTTTGAAATAGTGGATTTATCTAAATCAATATATCTAAATATTTAAATATTCTATGTGATTCAAATTAACTGATTTTATTTTATCTAGATATCAATGTATATAGTTAACATATGCATCTAGGTACAACCATATTCCTAGACAAAGTGATGTTAATTAATTTGGGTCGGAGGGAGTAAGTAGATACATCCAGATTTAGATAAATGTCATACATCTATTTATAGACATATGTAGTAATTCTCTGTCACTAAACATGTCGGAGCCCACCCTCCCACCAAATTCCCCTAATACAATCTGATTGTTTCAACTGGGGCTACAAATCAAATTCCAATTTCGATTTTTCTCGCTATCGATGGTTCGTCCTTGTCAGCTGTCAGAAAGCTTCCTCAAGGCTCATCATGACTGACGACGTGAACGTAGCTGCAGCGCCCCCAGATTCCATCGTCGATGTGCAGGAGCTCGCGAACACGCATCACGACTGCCGGAGTCAGCCGACGCTGGATCGGGCGCCCTGATCGGCGGCCGCCAGCCCCAAGGGTTTTTTACAAACTGACCCGCCTGACATGTTTGGCGATTTAAGGAGTAGAATATATTCTCTCAGAATACATTATAACTTAATATTTGGTCATGGTCCATGCAGTTGCGAAAGAAAGTTTACATATTTTCGCTTATACATGTGTTTACCACCATCTGTTAATTGTTGCGTATCTTTTCAAAAAATTGACGCTCTCAAACGCGTGCCTAAACTGGGAAATTTGGGTTTGTACCACCATAATCCAACCGGCCTGGAATGTACACAAATGGAAGCTTTGTACATGAGTTCAGTAAAACTATTAAAATGCTGGTTACTTCTATATTTGTAAATATTTATACTGGATATTAGTTAACTATACATGTAGCATTGTCTTGAAAATTACGTTCATAACATACAACGTCTAGATTGTGTTGGAGTGTTACAGAAAAAATATTACGGAGTTATAGCTGCCCAGCATCCATCTCGTTCAGAATTCTCACATTGTTAGCTTTATTACAAAAAAATGGTAAATATTTCATAAAAGTGGTAAATATTTCAAATATATATTTATAAGCCTTATGAATATTAATATGGATTAACTTTTATTATAAACAGATTTTTTGCAGGCTTGTTACCATTGTCAACAATCTAGCAACTAGTTGCTGACTATTGCGATCATCCATTTCATCAGGTGTCAACAATTAAGATACATGAATGTCTTATCTTTTTCACAAGTGTGAATAATACCCCGCGAAATAATACCAGAAGGCCCTAAAATGGGAACAAGTGTTGTGGGTCAGTTCTGAACTACTGATATATGAAGATCCCTAGCCTGGGCAATGGTACATCACTGCACAACAAGGCTAGTAAATTCATCTGTCCTATGTCACACAAATTACAAACATCACTCGCTGGGTTGCTGACTGTTCCAGTCCCTTCATGTGTAGCATCAAAACCCCCATACTAAACACATTCATTTGTTGAGTTACTGTTATAACTCTTCAACATTTGTGCGAAATATGTAATCCCTCACTTTCGAGCTCTTCAGCAGCTTGCTGTTACTTTGGAGAGCAAGCAACTTGTCTTGGTGACCACTGGGCTCTAGTGACCTCTCTGCCCCAAGAGTTTAAGAATTTAAGAAAAATAAATAAAAAATAAGGTTTCTGCAAGGGAACTCATGGATTAGGTAGAGTTGCAATGCAACTGAGTGATGCAAAAAAACTTGTTCAGTGGCATCACTGCATCTACAGGTAAAAGAACAAGGAGCACAAGAAAAAAAATTAAACCCTTCTGAAGGGTGTAGAAGAAGTAATGGAAGCCATCACCAAAGGTGCTCCATTCGGACAGACCATGTGAAAACCCAGGTGCCTCAAAAATCGACGGACGAAAATGTGGCTGTCCAATACAAGGTAAAAAAAATCAGAAAGGGAAGTAAAGCTGCAAAACAAATACTATCATAACTTCATAAGTGAAAAAGAACGATGACAAATGAAGAGTATGAAAGAGGGATCTTGGACAACTGGATCTCCCAAACCTGTCCAAAGGTAATGGATACAAATATGTCGCCTGGCTTCAAAACCTTGTGGATACCTTCAAGCATTTTCATTATATTATCCACTGTTGTAGGATTGGGATTCCATTGATCATCAATATCCACAGACAACGCATCCTGCTCAAAAAAGGATGTTTCTGTGCATAAGTCTAACAGGCAACATCTAATAGTCTAATCACAACGTTGGATGGTATGGTAGAACAGAGGTGCAAGGATAAGTCGATGAACATGGTGTGCATCTTCTGAATTTTTATGTAGAGATGCTAAGTTTATATTATTTGATTGTAGATTGAGTCTTTTTCCCTCGGGGTTGCGCATAACCCTAACAGTAAAATTGAGTAATTATCGAGATAACATACACATGAAACCACTTCACTGGTCACTAAGTTCTGTTAAAGAACTGATAAAAGAGATTTATCGCATTGAGAGTCACACAATGAGTTCTTTTAACTTAGTTACTAAATGTTGGGCCTTCTTTAACCACGTAATTTATGATGAAACTTCTGCACAATTATGTTATCTTCTGCTGCTTCTTATGTGAATGACTGATTGGTCATTCAGTTAGCAGTAATACGGTACTATAAGAAGCTCCAAGGGTCATCTTGTGAAATGCTGAAATGGGATGAAGTTGCATTTTCACTAAAAGCTCTAGTTACTTCAACACATACGTATTATTAGTATTATATACCTTGGGGATCCAAATAATATTTGAATGTATTTTCCAAACGTGTGGGTTAATCTTGGCCAATACACTATTACCTAGGCCAAATAACCTATGCACACTTTAGCTGCACTTGGCATTGAGGTTGATTAAAATAATCCTGCTGGTCTAGCAAATTTTTTTCATTTCTTACTCCCTCCGGCCCGAATTATTGGGCGTGATGCTCTTCTTACAAATTGCCCCTTGTAATTTTCCCGATAAACAATCGACTTCTCCGTCGGCCTCTCTATCCCCCGCCCTCCCCGCTGCTCCTCTCGCTGCTCCCCCCGCTGCCACCACGCTTCTCGTTCACAAGGCGTCTGCTCCTCCGCCTCTTCCGCCGGTCGCTTTCCTTCCTCATCACTTGCTTTGTTTACACTCGCTCGAACCCAACGAGGAGGAAGCAAGATGAAGGGATCCCTTTCCCCAAGCGTCTGATTTTGCCGGCTGGGCGCGGTGTCAGTCGGCGGGGCGACCCAGAGGGGATTTGCCTCACATCCTCTTGCGCCGCCACCCGCTGAGGTGCGACATTTATTTGCCGACCGCCTCTGTCGGTGCCCCCCCACGACCTCCTCCGCCGCTCAACCTGGTGAGCCAGCCCGCCGCCTCGTCTCCCCCCATTTCTTGCGATTACCTTTCGGGATTTCACACGGATCGGCTCCTCTAACCTGTTGGTTCTGGTCCCGGATGAACGGACAGGCCATGGTTCATGGGCGGGAGTAGTTGATTCTGTATCTTCTGAACTCATGACTGCATTTCTTAAATGATGAGGAATTAGCTTTTGCTGGCATCTGATGTTGTGATCGGATTGATAGTATCTACATTGGTGTATCTTCTGAACTCATGACTCCATGGTGGATTCTTTGATACCAGCATGCCTGTGTTAAATTTTTTTAGATGTCTGTGTTAATTTGTTAAGCGAGAATCGGAGTAGCTGTGTCTGCTGAACTCATGAATGCATGGTTGATGCTTCACACATTACGGTATGCGTTAATATTTTCAATGATGGTAAATTAGCAAGCTGGCATCGAAACTGCTGGGTCCAGAACGCTCTGCAGTGCTAGATTCAGAACATGGCTGCTCGATCACTCGTATGTATGTACCCTAGTGATCCGGCCTCCAAGTACCAGCACTAGAAGATGGTTAAGCAGGGTATCCAGGTATCCAGTTTATTTGTGTTTGCTGCTGGGCCAGAACGTGTTAGATTCAGAACAGCTGGCCTTGTAGAGGATCGAGCTAGTTTACATGTACTCCTGTTTTGCTTTCTGTTTTGGTTGGAAAACTGACAGTTGTTGCTCCATTGCACTCAAGGAGATATCTCAGGCAGCAGAGGCAGGAGGCAGCGCATGGTGAGGATGTGGTTTATCCTCTGAAGGTTACCCTCGAGGAATTGTACAATGGCACATCGTGCCAGCTTTCTCTTTCTCGCAATGCTCTGCCTGTGCAATGGTAAGTACCCTGCTTCCTTTGTAACCTTGCATGAGCATTGTAAGCATTTCTTGTTTCGCCTTGACGCTGGCCTTGATTTGACATATTGGGGATGTGTTATTGTTGCATACCAACCCTGTCATGGACGTTGTTCAGTGCTTTTAGACATGAACGTTGGGCTTGCATGAGTACTGTAAAAAGCTTGTTTAGTTCTATATTTGGTGTAGTGGTTTCCTGTAAAACTTAATTTAGCAATCTGGGATACTATAAGCACTATGTGCAAGATCTTGCCAGTATATGCCATCAATAATATACAACCATCTTTCACCTTTACATTGCATAATGTCTAAACAATTATAGCTGTAACACAATTATATACTCCACCTTGTTTCAGCCATCTTTCACCTTGTTCAATGTACTAAACAAGCTCTTACAGTACTACATGCCAGCTATTTTAGAGTGATCTCAGCTGTTTGTTTGTGCCATCCTTAGCCGAGCTTATCCTTGTCGACCAATTATATACTCCATGCTTCTACTTTAAACTTTACAGCCAACACAATTACAACCATCTTTCACCTTACATTTTTGCACATACCATGCTTGTACTTTACATTTGTTTGCGCCCTTATCCAAGCTTCTCCTGTATTGAAGCTTGAATTCTACTTCTATTTTGTCGATGAGGTTAATTTTCTCAGACCTAGACTGGCTACTTTGACGGACAAGGCTTGATGGGTCATTCAACCATGTCTCATATGTGTTTCCTGGGATAATTATGTGATCATCGACAATATGCTTGTGGCCAGCCCCTGCATGGCTGGTTTTCTTTGATCTTCTTCTCTCTCTCCTTTCTCCTCTTGTTGAGCCATGTCAGCCACACGGTTTGTAGTGTGCATTGTTGCTCATAGTTACTATCAGCCCAAGGTTTTTTGATAGAGTTTGTCGTCAACTTCAGTGTCGCATAACTTTCCCTCCTTTTTTGAGTTTGTCCTTGCCCATGTGGGGTGGCTTGTATTTGTTTCCACCTTCATCTTTCATAACCTCCAAGAAGATGCTTTGCAAGGTTATAAACACTTTTCTCAAGTGTATCCACCTTGTAAGCATCGTAAGCTTGTTCAACGTATTCTATCGCTCTTTCAGAGTGTTAGGTACTCTCAAATGCTAGGGACTCAATTGAACTAAAAGCAAAGATCTAGGACATTCAAGTCAAAGAATTTGGAGGTTGGTAAGTCAACTTGATATCTAGTCCTGAATCTTTAACGGCAGCCAGAAAAAGGATCATCCTGCAGAACATGCGTTCTAGCATTGTCTTGTTGTATCCAGATTGTTTCCCCATGACCATCAAGCCAAAGTTCTCATGGGATTGTTGAATTACTTTTTCACAGAGATATCCCATGACATCTCTAGTAACATTGATTGTCTTTAGTTCCATGGTGCCTTTTGTCCTATTCTTGGAGTTGTATTTAGCTGCACTTTCAGTGTGACAAAGGCCCATATTCCTACCTTCCATCAAAGGTTACATTTCCTTTTGCTCATCATGTCCTGGGTTTCGCAAATCGGCAGCTAAGAACATGACTTTGCCAATACCGTTTCTTGTTTTGAATAGTGCGCACAGGATCTTCTTCTTCTGGAAGGAGGTAGTACGTTCGATTTCTTTTGGTCATATCAAACCATTTTTCGTCTATGTGAATTATGTTCTCCATCTTTTTGAACAAAGGCATTGCATTTGTTGTTGTTGTTGTTGTTGTTGTTGTTGTTGTTTCATCAACCATTGAAATTTAACTTGAGCCGTTTGATCTTGTTTTCCTCAGATTGAAATGGCTTGAGGCTGCTGGTGTGGCGCCTTAACTCGCCCCATGTTAACCGTCTTTGTAGTGTAGAATAAGGGATATCAAGGGACCTTGCCAGCCGCTCTCAATGTACCCCTTTTGTTGAGTGCAACCTGAGGCACCCTTTCAGAGAGATTAAGCGCTTTCCTCTTTCGACCACATCTCGTCTACGCTATTTGAAAATCAGGTTCTTTGATTTTCTCGCCTCTTGGACGAGTGCCTTCTTTCCATGCCTTTTCGACGGTTCTAAGACTTGTTTTCAAAAGTTGAGCCACAAGTTCTTTATCTGCCTTTTCAACTGGTTTATATTTTGCCGAGAGCTAACGCAATATATGCCGCGTAATTTATGACTCTCTGTACATTCCACTGGTGCCTCAAGGAACATGTTCTTCTTCCTCCTCGGGAAATATGTCCTGTGCACAACATGTTCTTCCTCTCTTCTTCGGAATATGGTCTAAGCACAACATGTTCTTCTTCTTCTTCTTCTTGTAGTGTGATGTTGAGATCTAGGTACATCCCTCTATCCTCCTCCTCTTCTAGTCCGATTGAGATCCGTGCCCATCAGACCGCATCAATGAGCAACATGTTTAGAAGGTTTATTCTTGCATTCTCTATTTGCATACAAAATATTTGCATACGTGTACACAAGCCATATGATGAAATATAGTTTCTATTTGCATACAAAATATTTGTATACTTTGACACCGACATGTGTCTACCGACAATAGATGACTGTCGAAGAAATGAATATATTGACCACCGTTCGCTCAAGAATGACAATTTACCGGCATTAGTTCTCTTATTTTCTCTCATGGTACATTTGTGTCGTATTCTTGTAAGGTATGATCTTTCAGGAATTCTTGTTCTTTGTACATGAGCATAGCTTGATCTCCATGAAAAATATGCTTGTATGATCAAATGTCACCTCGCATTCTCGCATGACTACTTTTCTTGTGTTCTAGAAGAATCATACGATTGCAAACAAGAACTTAGCTTGATATGGCAATTTAGAGAAGAAAGACAAGTATTCTTTGTGTTTTTCAGAAGTCTTTGTTTTGTACCGACGACGCTCTACATAGTTTTTGGAACCAAAGCTAAGATGGCGAAAGTGCAGAGCCGTGGACTAAGCTTGCATACGTTAGGTTAGGTTGCACTGTGATGGGTCGCATACACCCGAGGACCATGAGGCCTCAGCCATCAGCATACCTCAAGCATATGAAGATTCTGTCCTATATAATGTCACGGGCAGAGCTGCAGGTCGTGATGGGCTTTTCGCCTGAGGGAGAATTTGGATGTAATGTGCCTCCAAGAGATACATCTCAAGGCAAGTTTATTGTTTCCACCAAGACACCCTCGACTTGCAGTACCTCATCAGCTTTTCAATAGGTCGTGCCCTCGTCTAATGCGCATCATCACTCGATATGACGGATTGCTAGTCTTTCGTTGCCATGACTGAAGCTTTGTTCTTTTTCCAGGAGGGCGATATGAAAGATTTCAAGAACCCGATTGTAGGGTATGACTACAGCTATTGGTCATGTGCAAAGGTTGCAAGGCTTGACTATTCAGTGGACTCGAGTGATTTCAAGGGTATGGTTAATGCTCAAGACTTGTTTCACTGCAGATAATTGTTTCTTTAGATGCTTTCGCATAACATATCAAACGGTTGGTTCAAAGTCGTTACACATGGTTCTAATACCCCAAGCATTCTCAAATATACCTAGTCCTTAGCACATGCTTTCGCATTTCTGAAGAATTCACACAGATTTTCAGCAACAATGTTCAAATTAATGTGTTCCTTAATATCCATAGCATCATGCATATGATGCACGGAGTACCGTGATGGAACTGCCATCTCGGATTGCAGGTTTCTCACCGAGGCAAAGGTGTGTCCAAGGAGGGCGACGTCCGGACTACTCAGAGGGGTGCGGAAGGGCAGCGCCGACGGGCACGGACGGGAAGGCGAGTGCGTCCGACTGAGGCTGAGCGGCGGCGGAGTGCGTGTCGAGAAAGAGGAGGGTCGAAGCTCGACGGCCGACGGCGGCCGTGCTCGATGGCGGAGGTGCCGTCGGTGGAAGGGAAAGGGAAGCGGCCGGCCCGCACAGTGGAAACGGGAAGCTGGTCGGTCGGCGAACTCCTTCAGAGCCTCCAGCTGCGAGCGGATCCGCGCGGACCCGTCCGGCCGGGAGCTGCCGGGCGGCAGCAGCGAGCCATGTCTGCCCCCCGACGCGAGGAAGAAGACGACCCTTGATTTGGACGACTTTAAAATGAATTTAAAATATTAAGGGTTTTTTTGTAAAATCGAGTTAAAACACGGCCACACCCATTAATTCGGGCTCTGAGGGAGTAGTTTGAATAACCAACCCTTTCCTATTTCCGCTGCTATTTTTCCACAACAGATTGTAGAATCAATTCACCACAGCGCAGTTCAGCAACCTCACAAGGTAAAAGCCATGCCAAACTGCAGTTGTAAATCCAGAAAATAAATCGATGTTTCAAGACATTTTGTTGTTAATCTTTATCTCTAAATAGGAGACCCCCACTACATGATTTCTCTCAACATGCAAGATATCCACCTCACCAAGCATATTTGACCAATCAGCAGCCTCCCAACCGTAGAAAGCATGACATGTCATTCATTTTTTGTTTTTGCAGTTGATGATCAGTGCCATGGAATGTCACAGCTGAAAATAGAATAGAAGTGGGCACGTTTCCTCTCCATTATTGTGTGTTTGTAACTGCTCAGGCTCCGTCAGTTGTAATCCCCACAAGAATCATAGATGCATATTCAACGACTAGATCTCCCCTCGGAACTGTTAGCGGCTCTGATTCTGTGGTTATCTTAGTTAAGTCACCGTTAACGCTGTAATGATAATTGCTTGGCCTGCTTCTGGTGATATAAGGAGCAGGGAGGTGGCTGGGAGGACCAATATAATAAATTATTTAATCTTACCGTTCATGTTCTTTCTTGTCCAACACTCGACGGCTCCAAAGGGCCACAAGCGCTCACTCCTCCCCTCCTTCTCCGGCCATCGCCAAGGGAATCCACCCGTCTTACCCCGACAGCAGTATCGTAGCAAGCGTTCCTCCGCCCGCCGTCGCACCGGCGACGCACTCCTCCTCTCTCCCTCTACCTCTAACCGCCGCCACCTCCCAGATCCAAACAGCACCACGCCTCCGTTCCGATCATGTCGCACCGCTCAAGGTCCGCCCCTCGCGCACGAGTCGGGGAAAGCCTACCTCGGCTCGCTGCCAACAGACGCGAGCTCGCCAAGGCCAAAGGCTCAAAGCAACGCGATCGTGATGCGTCCGTCGGGCGACGTCTCCACCAACATCGTCGAACGACGGCGACTCTGGGGCAGTCCAAGATCGATGGGAGCCATGGCGCGATGCGTGGGGCCAGCAGATGGCCTCCATGATGCGTCAGATGCAGGGAGCATCGAGCTGCGCACGGCCGGATCAAGGTACGAACAACACTGCCTCCCAACACTGCACGAATCGCACGTTCACTCACGCCGCTCACAACGCACAACACACACTCTTCCCCTAATTCCTGTGAGTCCCCAACACCACCTCTTACCCCCAATACCGCAAATCCTCCACCTTCCACCAAACTCGGCCGCTTTATGCCGACCAGCTACCACACCCACCGCCCCAGTGGTGCTTGTCAAAATAGCACCGTGGTCACGTACACCGGCTCTGGGCACAACTCGAGTAGACCTTCTTCATCTTTGCCACCTGCATCACCCAACACACCACTCCGACAACACAACCTCATTACTACTAACCACATTCCCACGCACAAAGGAGCATGATCCAACACCACAGCCTAAAACTCCCAAGAACACCTATATGAGAGAACCTACCAACTACTACCATCACAACTCTTCCAACGAAATCGCAACCACAACAACCCAACACCAATCAAAACCCATCCAATCCAACAAATGCCATCACCACAAACCTGGCCCCGCTAACACAAGTCCATACCATACTCAACCTACCCATCACACCTACAACAATAGCACCACTTACCCACTAGACCCACAAATCCGAACCCCCACATGTGGAACTGCCTTACCTTCTGCGGTGAAAATCCACGAGTCGGGCCGAGGACATTTCAAGTTGAAGGGAATCAATGGAGAAGCCGTGTTCGACGGGGCATTGCACATATCTGGTCGCCAAGATATGGTTGAGCAAGCCCAGAATGGACCTCACAGGATGTCTTGGGCAGAATTGGGTAAGGCTCCCTCATCGAGTCGTTTTCCTGATACGCTGACAAGTGGATCCTGTGAAAACAGCTACAAGACGGAGGCAACGCACAATGTGCTGACAACTACATCAACTCCTATGAATCATGGATGGTCATGAAACGAGGCAGAGTTTACCTACCCAATGTATTTTTGTGAGAGGTTCATCAGCCGACAAGCGGAAAGCATAAGACATTTGGTGCAATGCCAAAGAACCGGCCTCTTAATGTCGGCATATTACATGGCAAGCAAGATGAAAGAATTACAATGCCAACATGGCAAAGGACTGCATGGGCACAAACTGGGCCACACCACCTCCACCCTTACTGTGCGTAAAACGCAGCTGGTCGAGAACAGCAAAATTCCAATGGACAGCCAAGAGATAATCCACCCAGAATGCTAGGGCCGAGACCCCTCAGACCGTGCGACAATTATGCTCCTGGGGCACGTATGTCCGGCATGCAACATGCAATCAACATGTTGATACTCAGAGCATCCGTGATAAGGAGAAGAGGTTCAACAGCTTGTTACCGGGATGCCGCCCAAGTGGAACAAGAGCCAATACCGCTGCAACATGCAAGACAACAAGCTCATGAAGAACTCCCGTCATGAGCAATGTTAACTTGATGCAAATATCACAGCTAGCCTGTCTTCACATACAAATCGCATGAGTCCACCATTTCTCCGTTGATTCGTATAAAAGGAGTCCCAGTACGCCTTGCGTATACCGGCAAACACCAACACGTTCCTGATTGCACAATTTGTCATGGATCATGACATAGACATTACACCAGCACCTCCTCGACGTGTCAAAGTGGCTGAGGTGGCACCTGGTCTCCGATAGCATCAAGATACAATCATCGGCCATACAAGGCATACCCTTCAAAGCTGATTTTCGGTATTGGGTAAATCGAGGATCTCGATGCCATCCTAGGGGTCAATTGGTTTAAAACCGCATAATCCAGTTACATTTGATTTCATTGGACGCACCTCTCATTGAATCTCACTGACAAGCTCACATTTAGCGACCACTTGGTGCCCATGGATGATCCGATGATATCGCTAATGGAGTGTAAGCAGCTTATTGAAAGATGAAGCCACAAACTTTGTCCCGCATGTGCATCGATTTATGTGAGAAAGACTCACACAGCCGGAAAACACAACCGGCCAGGAAGAATTTCAATTACGTCTTCTATAAAGCATTTGCAGGCTTTTGATGAACCACGTGGTTTACCTCCTCACAGTCGCCGATCATGACTCCTCTGCTGCCAGATCCAAACCTCCCAACATCACAGGATGTCTACAACTGCAAGAACACAATTGAGAAAACAATTGCTCAACTATTAAAAAAATGGAGAGATTTCACTTAGCACCAGCCCCTTCTCCTCACCACGATCTTGGTGCGCAAAAAGGATAAGAGATGCATGCCTTCCAGGTTGATTTCGTGGGTCTAAATGATTTAACAAATAAAAACAAATTCCCTATTCCTGATCGAAGACTTGGCCGGATGAGCTACATGGAGCCATCATCTTTTCCAAGATTGGATCTCGATCAGTTATCATCGATATGATGAAAGATGAAGATGCCCACAAACGGCGGCTTATCATTTAGGTCACTATGAGTATCTAGTGATGCCATTTGGGTTGAGGTAATGCCTACCTACCTTCACAGCCTCATGAATAACTCATTTGCCAAATTCCTTAGAAAATTTGTCCTCGCCTTCTTCTGACGACATCCCCGTACAACTCTAGTAAGGAACAACACAAGCAACATTTGAAGGCAAAGTATGCGTGCACCGAGGGATAATCAACTCCAAAGCAAACTGAAAATGTACGCTTGGTCACCAAGGCCGCTGGGAATACGAGGCCACATTATTTCTCTCGCCAAGGAGTGGCTTACTGCACCCATCCAAAAATCAAGGATATTATGGAATGGAAAACTCCAAAACACTCATGAAGTTGCAGGTTCTTGGGTTGATGGTATTACCGCAGGTTGTATCCAGTAGTACTCCAATTATTTGTCACCCACTATACCATGCACTCAAGAAGGACACAAAGGGGGGCAACAACAAGAGGAAGCATTTAAGCTAAAACAATCATGTCAACTCCTCCAAAGGTTGAAACTCCCGATTTCACCATTCCATTTGTGTTGGAGACGACGAATCGCTTGGGGCAAGATCGATGCAAGAGGAAGACCCATCGTGATTTTTCAGCTAATGCTTGGGGCCGAAAACAGATGCAACGTATGAAAAAGAAGCACTAGCTATATTACATGCTCTCAAAAATGGCGCCATTACTTGGGAATCAAGCGATCATCAAGACAGATCAACAAGCTTTGAAGTAGTGGACAACAGAGATTAGTGACTAAAGATACAACACAAATTACTCTTGAAACTACGAATTGACACAAGATTGAATACAAGAAAGGGAAAGAGAATACGCGGGTCGATGCCCTATCACGGCAATTCCAGGATGATGAGATGGAGCAAGAACACAACAACCCCACTCACTGTCTCCAAACGCCTCGATCATTCCCAAATGGCTCAGAGGTGCAAGACTCCTATGTGAACGACACTCACTACACCAAATTATTACAAGAGTCAGATAATGATGGGGCTAGCAACAAAACAGCTTCACCTTGCAATCGTGCATCTTATGCTTTCCGTGGAAAGATTTACATTGGCAGCTCCACTAAGCTCGAGACACGTATTTGACACATTTCACTCTTCTCATTTGGGGGTCATTCAGCGGCAAGGCAACATTGCATCGCATCCAACAATCCTTTTATTGGCCCAAGCTCAAGAACTATGTGATCAAAAAGTGGCTATGTGTCCCATATGCCAAATATCGAAAAACGCCCGCTCTATCCTTGACTTTTGCAACCACCGCGATCCCAAAGCAAAACGGGTCGACATCGCATGGATTTCATCTCGCCCGCCTAATCCAGAGGTAAAAACGTGATACCAGTGGTGGTTGATCGCCTCACTAAATATGCACATTTTCTTCCCCCGGCACACCCTTACACAAGGCAATACAAAGTGGCTGATTTGTTCTCCAAACATATCATTAAGCTTCATGGGCCTCCTTCCAAGATTGTCAATATGGTGATCCCAGTTCACAAGCCAATTGTGGAAACAAATTCTTTCCTCCTACAACACCAAACTTCACTACAAGACAGCCTACCATCCCGAAACAAGATGGCCAGATCGAAGCGAGTAAATGGTTGGAACAAGATTTGAGATGCATGGCCTTCCAGAACCGAAAAAGTGGTGTGACTCGGTTACCCTCAGTGAGTGGTGGTACAATTGTTCATTTCACTCACTATACAATGTCTCCTTTCCAAGCCCTCTAGAGTATCCTCCTCCACCGCTCCAAGAACTCCCAAGCCCAATTGAGCAACAAAGAAGCTTCACCTCTTGACCAAGAAGAAAAGGGAAAGCACAGACAATCCTTCAAGCAAAACTTGACGAAAGCACAACTCCGCATGAAGAAATATGCCGATGCTAACGTAATTGAGCGAAAGTTCGACGTAGGTGACCCGGTCTATCTGAAATGAAATCCACAGTGAGATCGGCCTGGGAATGCACAACCCACCCAAATTGTCACCTGTGGTATGGCCCATTCAAGGTGCCGCAAGGTTGGGCAAGTCTCTTATCGCTTTCAACTCCCAACAAATCAGAACCGCACGACATCTTCCATGTCGCCCACCCGAAGAAACACATGGGCGAACGCAGCCCCAATCCCATTCTACCCATGGTCACCGACGACGGCAAGGTAAAGACTTCCCATTGCCGTGTTACAAAGACGCACCGTACCTCGTTCAACCGGTGACTATGAGGCGGCAAGACACAATGGTTAATCCACTGGGATACTATGACAAGCGCTGAAGCTACTTGGGAAGACGCTGAGTTCATTCGTAAGGCATACCTGTGTTTTCACTTCGAGGTCCGAGCTCGAGGAGGGGGTCTTGTCGTGCTCCGTCGCTGGTAATCCCACAAGAACCGCAGATGGCTATTCAACGACTAGGATCTCTCGGAACCCGTTAGCGTCTTGATTCCGGGTTATCTTAGTTAAGTCACCGTTAACACCGTAATGACAATTGCTTGGCCCTTCGGATATAAGGAGCAGGAGGGGTGGTGGGAGGACCAAGCAATATAATAAATTATTTACCTTATCGTCATGTTCTTTCTTGTCCAACACTCGACGGCCCAGCGCCGGCACTCACTCCTCCCCTCCTTCTCCGGCCATCGTCAAGGGAATCCACCGTTGACCACAGTAACCGATGTGTAAATTGGCCATTCCTCTCCTCATACCGTCCGTCTTTAATTGCAATGATGTGATTTGCTTCGTCCTTTGAGAGAATCGATCGGTATTTAGCTTGACCTTGGGAGAGCACCTTTGAGGTCATGTTAATCTTCCTTCGTGATTTCATTTGTGTGCTTCTAATCTCCCTTCATGGACAAGATCTTCTTCAGAAATGTCCACAAGTTCTGAGTACTCTAGGCCAGGGTGTGATGGATTCATGATTATGGTTGCAACTTTTGAGAAGTAACATGAAACTTAGTTTCATAGACAAAGCTCAGTTGCAAAGATTGATCGTTGGTTCTTTTCTACATCATTGCCTCCTTTGATGAAGGATTTTTGCCTCCACATGGTGCTTCTATGTTCTACTTCTAGGAACTACCTGGTTCAAGGTTGGGATTCATTTGCAATATGCACGAGCTTGTGGTCACTTCATACATAGTTTGATCACATCCCGTTTAATTTTAGAAGCACTCGAACTTCCAAGGGATATATCTATATTAAGCTCTCTCGATTTATCATGGTAGAGTATCTTTGAGGTATCAATTCTTTTTCTTTTTTAGCGCTGAATTGCTTAATCGCTCCTCCATACAAGTCCTGCATAATTACATGTTTTCAGCCCATTCCACACTGTGAAAACCATTGTTCATATTACATGTACCTATGACTATCTTTGAAACAAGCTCAAAAAAAAGCCTAAACAAGTTTACATTTGTTCTTGCATGCAGAAAATGGGGTGACTAAGAAAACAAGTTTAGAAACTTAATGTGCAGTTATATTCTCTAATAGATTTTCTAAACAGGTTGAGAATCCGCACATATGACTTCTTTGTGTGCGTGTTACACATTTGGCCAGTCAAAAGGTTTGTTTCATTGCTGAATTTCATCGGTGAAGTTTGATCTTATTGTTGATTTATTTTTATCCATTTATGTATTTTATGTGTTTTAACTTCATATCTTTAAATTATTTGTTACTGATTTTCGCAGCAACGCGGGTACCCTATAGTTTTTTAGTGGCAGTTAACAAGCACAACATGCTCTAGAAAAAAATGATTGTGAAAAATATGAAGTCAGCAGTCGTACCATGGTTCCTTTCTCAATCACAAGGTCGAAGCTCTCACTCTCGAATGGCATGTCGAGCATGTCTACCACCACATCCACACCTTGAAGAAACAGAAGGTGATTTCTTAGTCAACCAGTGGCGCCATCGGTAACGAATGTGCAGAAAGTACCTTCCTTTTGTTCTGGTAAGGAACGGCGAGTCGACCAAGTAGGTGAACTTACCACTGGTGCCCTGCTCCGCCAGCCGGTCGCGCATCCTCTGGACGGCGACCGGGGAGAGATCAATACAGGTGATGCCGCCGGCGACACCCTCCGCAGGAGGTCCTCTCCAAGCCGCGAGCTGCCACACCGACGTCGAGAACCTGCGCAGCACAGCACAACACGCAGAAAATCGCAGTACAGTTCGAATTCAGGAACTCGCAAATAAGGAAATCCACAAAGATGATCTGAAGAATCAGGAAGAGGTCGGGGAGCACGAACCGAGATGGAGGGGAGAGGAGCGGGGAGAGGAGGTGGCGGAAGGGGAGAAGTCCTTCAACCACTCATAGTGCTCCTCCTTCCCGAACCGCTGGTCCCTGCGAAGCCATGACCGAGCTGCGTGAGATCGCTGCTCCTGCGCAGTTTGGAGGGAGGGTAGAAGAGCAAAGGGTAATAAGGACTAGCGAGCTACCAGTAGGAGGGGTCGAGGTAGGCCAAGGCGGTGCACGGCGCGACGTCGTCTGACATCGCCGCCGCGCCGGAGGTGCGTGCGCTCTGCTTGGCGGCCGGTGGGGTTGCTCGGGTTCTTCTGGCAACGACGCTGATGGCTAGCCGCCGGGCCGAACACACTGGTTGAACCCTACGAGGCGTCGAGGCAACACTGGTTTAGGATGGCCGTCTGATGTTAAAATCGACGGCTCAGATGGATGCTGGAATACAAGTTCTTCATCCCATTTAAGGTCATCTCCAACGGGCGACCCCCGCTGGTGTATGGTACCGGTCCAGCGGGGACGACTCATAGTGATTGGATCGTCCATGACGTAAAGCTGCCCCAAAATGCGCGTTTTGCGTTCGCGACGCTACGCCACGACGGCCGTCGCCGGGCTCGCAGTGCCCACTGGCAGGGCACACGATGCTTCGTCTTCCGTGGCATAAAGCTTTTCAGGACCGTGTTAATGGCATGCCTTGGCTTCCGCGAGCGCGTGCTGTGGACGGCGTCGCGTGGCAGGACATTGAAGGCGAGATGGCGTCCGAGTGTCGTTGCCTATTCGACGGTACCTCGAAGGAGGGATCCTCACGAGGGAAAGAAGAAGTAGGGGCCATCGCGCGGAGAGTCCTCGGGACGGTGGTACGCGATTCCCAGCTTCGGAACACCTACACGATGACAGGGCCTACTGCTGCTTGTCTGGAATTATCCGTCGCTTCGTTGTTAATGAGTTGTGGTTGTCCTCTAGGGCTCCCACATAGGCATCCCGGATGGGCTAAGAAGGAACCCGGAGTTTATGAAGGCCCACGACCAAGTTTGTGAAGCCCGGAAGCCCATTAAAGCATCGACTAAGGTAAATAGAGATAGATTAGGAATACGGAGACCTATAACTTTATGGGACGGACTCAAAGAGTCTCCCGGCGTTTTGTAACTTGTGTAATACGAAACTCTCGGCTCTGCCTCCTATATAAGGGGGAGTCGAGGGACAAAGAAATGATCAATCTCATTGTCAACAAACCCTAGCTTTTAGCAGTCGAGCACCTTTTCGGCTGAAACCTTCGAGATCTACTTGCCCTCTACTTCCGCGAAACCCAAGTCTACAACTTGTAGGCATTGACAAGTTAATACCTTGTCAATTGGCGTCGTCTGTGGGAATTAGAGGCGACAAGGAGCTGATCTCGATGGCATCATCAACATCTTCGACAACATCGTCAACATCTTCTGTAGCAAGCAACGCGATGGACAGAGGTAAACAGATCAAAACTGGTCTTGTTGATTTTGTTCCTCACCCGCCCTCCCGTTTGGATGCATATGCGTATTTGGAGGAGCCCATGGAGATGACGTTTGGAAAGCTTCCACTTCCGCGTCGAGAAAGAAGATCGTACCGTCTCGTGATACCGAATTCTTCGGGATCGTAGCGGCCGATTCCGATTTCTCGGGATCGTCATCATCGTTCGAGTCAGGCGACGAAGAGATCTCGCCGTCAAGCTTCACCAAGCCCGCTTCAAGCGGAAAACTCGTCGATATCTTCGGCAGCATGTCCTTCGGTCGTCTGTGGACTCAAATATAGATACTCGAGCGCGTCGACAGTTCGACTTCATCGACAGATCTACTTCTATTCGGGAGGTCTTCGCCGATCTATACGACGGTGTCACCACCCCGAAGAGGAAGAGGAAATTCCAAATATCATCAAGTCTCCGTAATTGGAGAATCAAGTCGTCAAGAGGATGAAACTTCGAGGTTTTCGATGATCCGGAAAATCCATACATCGATCCCACTGATCTCACGCGAGGATTGGGAAATAAATACGTCGGGCCCACACCTCGCGAGGTACAACTTCCACAGGCAGCTTGGGACAGAGCATCAAGAGCCATGAATGGCATAGAGCCAATGACTACCACAGCCATGGCAGAAGAGCTGCAAGCATATCAATATAAACTCTCCCGCGCTGGACGAGAACTCGAGAAACAGAAAATTATACTCAAATAAAGAAAAGCCGCAGCCTCTACGTCGAGCGCGCGAAGGGCGGATCTAAGTCGACAATCAGGAACTTCGGGAGACAACCACAAAGCATCATGTGCAAGGGGAAGATCTCGCCTGGCGCATCTACCTGAGCATGAGCGAGAGCAACTGATCCAGAACCTCGACATGTCATTTATGTCAATAGATACAAGAGGGAATATTATCCCCAAAACACTGGAAGCTGGGTATATGACGACTCAAGCCTATATACTAGCATCAAGGCCACCTGCAGGAGACCCGAGAGAAGCACTGTATCAGATGGCTATGGCAAGAGTTGGAGTCATGGGAGCAGCATTCGCAAGTCCAAGCACACCACAACCCGAGAGTGCTCCAAGGCGAAACATCCCTAGACCAACCGTGGTGGCGCGAGATCCTCCACGAGCAGACGTGGCGAGAAATACAGAGCACAAGATCGAGTGGATAGAGCGCGAGAAAATAGATCCAAGCGACATTCGCTAGAAGTCAATGAAGAGGATATGTGTGGGGCTCGCTTTACTCGACGGTTCGCAGGACGAAAGTTTCTTCTGTTTCCAAGCTGCCGACGGTTATAAATAGTTCGATGGCTGCAAGATCGGAGATTGGTTAATCGACTACCTAGAAACAGTGAAACTGTTGGAACCAGAGCAACAGCCATGCAGAGCGTCCAAGTTCATCTTAGTGGAGCAGCAAGATCCTGGATAAAAAAAAGTTGCCAGTGGGATCCATCGACAGCTGGGAAACTTTCCAGGACTTGTTTGTGAAGAATTTTTGCTCCACGTGCAAGAAACCCGCGTCCATAGAGCAACTAAGGGCTTGCAAGCAAAAGTATGGTGAACCAATGAGAACGTACATCCAGCGTTGGAACATCATCAAAAATTCGGCGGAGAACGTATCCGACGAAAGAGCGATCGACGCATTTATCGGGAATCCAAAGGCAAGACCTAATTGAGGATTTGGGTCGATCCAACCGAAAACAATTGCAGAGCTTATAGACATAGCAAATCGCTGGGCAGATGGAGAAGATGTCGTGTACAATAAACGTCATAGGTCACCCGAGAGGATCGCAACAGAATTAACAATCAAAATAGGCGACGATTTTCTCGTCAGTACTCAAACTACGATGGTCCTGGCCAAGTAGCGGCTAGCTTCCAAAGAAGTGGTGGAGGAAATAATCGGGAGGAGTACCAAAGAGGTAACGAACATCACAATGATCACAGGGACGCGCCAAGCTCCAGCATGCAAAATAATAGGCCGAGGTTCCAGAGGCCATACAATATATCAGCCGAAGATATCCTGAACGGACCATGTCAGATGCATTTTTATCTTGACAATGAAGGAAAAGACAATAGTCATCTCCGTAAGACTGTTTAACTTTCCAAAGCTTTGCATAGATACGCGGGACATGCCAATGCACAAAGAAGCAGGGGGCACCGCAGGGGAGTGAGATTCACCTTCCACCTCCACGCGCTACTAATGAAAACCGACATCGCTTGCAATCGGGCAAACCCGACAATGGCCCTTACATTGATACAAATGGAGCGGTGGCGATGATTCAGAAGGGCAGGCCCTCGAATAGGGCCCAAAAGGTGATTTCGCGACAAGTATTCATGGGAGAAGATGCCTCCACCAACGATCGAGTATCTAAATTGGTCGGGACAGGACATCGGGTTCACCCAAGCGGATCATCGCCCCAAGTTCCGCGGCCGACAATCATCCATGATTTTGCAATTGTGATAGCGTGATTCGACGTTTCGCGTGTATTCATAGATGGAGGGAGCAGTTGAACCTCATGTTCGTAGACACATTGAGGAAGATGAACATATCTTTGTCCAACTTGAAACCACGACACACGCTTCCATGGGATTACACCTGAGAAGCCGAACTATCCACTAGGAAAGATCGATCTCGACGTTCAGTTTGGAACTCGAGAGAATTACAGAAGAGAAAAGCTGGAGTTTGAAGTTATAGATTTTCTGTCACAATATCATGCTTTATTGGGACGACCCGCTTATGCCGATTCATGGCGTGCCGCATTATACATACTTACTGTGGAGGATCCCTGGACCCAAGGGCCCAATCACGGTAAAGGGAAGTTTCGCTCTGGTAGATAAGTGCGATAAGGACTTCCACAGAATGTCAGAAACTTTCCGGATGCAAGCCGTCAAAACTAACAACTGATTATGACGTGTTACCTGACGGAGGAAGGCCACTTAAGGAGCAAACTTTCGACACCGCCAGAAACTCCAAGGAAGTGCATCCACCCGACAGATCCCAAGAAGACGATACATCGCAACAACATGGACACGCATAGGAAAGCGCACAAAGTTGCTCCTTAAGGCCAACTGGTCGGGTGGATGCACTTCCTTGGGTGCGTGTCGAAAGTTTGCTCCTTAAGGGCCTTCCTCCATCGTGTAACACGCTGGCACCGCTTGTTAGTTTTGACGGCTTGCATCCGGAAAGTTTCTGACATTCTGTGGAAGTCCTTATCGCATGTCAGCTGGAAGGAACCCGACAGATTGCTCCAAGGAAACAGCTTTCATAACCCCTTATGGCGTGTTTTGTTACAGAACAATGCCCTTCAGGTTGAAAAACGCGGGAGCCACTTATCAGCGGATGATGCAAAAGTGTCTCGCCACACAGATCAGCAAGAACGTCCAAGTATATATCGACGATGTCGTCATTACAACAAAGCAAAGTTCATCTCTGATATACGATCTCAAGGAGACCTTTGACAACCTCGGCAAGTTTTGCCTCAAACTGAACCCGACAAAATGCTCCTTTGGTGTTCCTGCGGGAGAACTCCTCGGATACTTGTTGTTAGCAAGAGGGATCGAGGCCAACCCGGAGAAAATTCAAGCCATTGTAACAATGAGGAAGCCAACCAAGCTTAAGGAGATACAACAGCTGACTGGTGAGTCGTAGCTTTGAGCAGATTCGTCGCCAAGCCGGGAGAAAAAGCGTTGTTGTTTTATGAACTGATAAAGAAAGGGAAAAGTTCGAGTGGAACAAAGAAGCGATAGAGCTTTGTAGGACCTAAAGCGCACAATCTCGACACCCCCAATGCGAGGTGGCTCCGAAGGAAAAAGAACCTCTCTGTTATATATCGCGGCCACACCTCAGGTGGTCAGCACGGTCCTTGTGGTGGAAAGAGAAGAAGAAGGAACAATCCATGGAGTTCAGCGGCCGGTATACTTCATCAGCGAAGTTTTGTCGCCATCAAAGCAACGTTACCCGCAGTATCAGAAGTTAGCATATGGCGTGTTTACAACAACAAGAAAACTTCGACACTATTTTTCGGCACATCCGATAGTAGTCGTCAACCAAGCACCTCTCTCCAACATCCTGAACAATCCAGAAGCCACGGGACGTGTCTCCCTTTGGGGAATAGAGCTCTCCCCTCGGGACATCACATATGAAAAAAGAAAAGCAATATATAAAGTCGCAGATTCTACCAGACTTCATCGCAGAGTGGATGGAGCTGCAAAATACGGGACCTCCGGATTTATCGAGTACCTGGACGATGAATTTCGACGGGTCCAAGAGATTGGAGGGAGCTGGAGCAGGCGTGATACTTGTGTCACCCCAACGCGACAAAATAAAGTACATACTGCGGATGATGTTCTTTAACGCGTCCAATAACGAAGCAGAATATGAAGCACTTATACATGGGATGAAGATGGCAAAGGCGTGCGGTGCCACTCGCCTAAATATCTTTGGCGACTCCCAGTTGGTAGCTCAGCAGGTGATGAACAAGTTCGACGCAGTCAATGACAGCATGATAGCATACAAGGAAGTATACAATGAACTCGAAAATTCTTTCGATTTGTGAAGTTAACCATATCAAGAGACGCAACGAAGGTTTTGGCAAATATCGGGTCGCGTGCCTGCCGATACCACCTGGCGTGTTTGGGAAGAGATAAGTGAAAGATCCACCAAGCCGAAGAAAATACCGAAGCAGCCCGAAGAAGAAGGAGAAACCAAGAAAGACTCGGGGGCTGCAACAGTCGAAGCAAATATGTCGGAGGAAGATCCACACGAAGTTATGGTGATACTAGTTCCTTCGATGCAGGTTTATGTGGCATATATCACAAGAAAAGAGATACCCGAGGATCCGGTCGAGGCAAGGCGAGTCATCCGACGATCCAAAGCTTTCACTGTGGTTAAAGGGGATTATACAAACGAAGTATTTCAGGAGTATTGCAAAGGTGTGTCACACCCGAGGAAGGACGGGTCATATTGAAGGATGTGCACGAAGGAGTATGTGGCCACCACGCAAGCAGCCGAGCAATAGCAGCCAAAGTTTTCAGGGCAGGATTTTATTGGCTAACGGTAATAGAGGACGCGAAAGACATAGTTCGCACGTGCAATGTGTGTCAGATTCGCGCAAAACCTCATTCTCCGGCAGAGCGAATTGATGCCAATACCACTATCTCGACCCTTTGCACAATGGGGGCTCAACATGGTGGGAAAGTTACACAGGCCCGGCCAGGGAGGATACGTATATTTGTTGGTAGTCAGCGAAAAGTTCACCAAGTGGATCGAAGCAAGATGCAACTTCGGAGATGCAGCATCGTGGTGAGTTTTATCAAAGGCATAGTTTTTCGATTTGGTGTCCCAACAGCATCGTCACAGACAATGGCAACAACTTCACCTCCAAAGAATTCAAAGCATCTGTGAAGAGGTAGGCATCAAACTGCACTTTGCGTTAGTGGCGCACCCGCAAACCAATGGCCAAGTCGAAAAAGCAAACGGTATCATCTACAACGGCATCAAGAAGCGCATGTTAACACCATTGGAAAAAGCTCGACACACCTGGGTCGATGAGTTGCCAAGTGTGCTTTGGAGCATACGAACAACGCCCAAGACAGCAACGCAAGAAACTCCGTTCTTTCTAGTCCATGTTGCCGAGGCGGTGCTCCCGATAGAAATAGTGCATAATTCACCGATTGGGAATATGATGAAGAGACTTCAAGAAAGGCAATGGAAGATGATGTGGATGCACTCGTGGCTTGGACGAGGTGCTATCGAGGGTCACCACGTATCAACAAAACCTGAAGAATTACCACAACCGGTGTTTGCGGCCAAGGTCCTTTCAAGTTGGCGACCTGGTTCTTCGGCTCACCCAAGACAGCCATGAAAAGTTTGAGTCTCCATGGATAGGCCCATACATTGTTACGAAGTTATCCCAGGAGGAGACTACGGGTTGAAGGACAAAAAATCGGGCAAGGAAGAAGGGAACTCGTGGAACGTGGCACAGCTATGACGGTTGTACGCCTAGAAGACCACAAGAACGAGTCTTTGTAAACACACATTGTACTTGAATAGTCGCAAGTTTTCATACGCACTCTTTTCCTTTCAGGGCACCGAGTGGGGCTGAAAGGTTTTTAATGAGACGGGCTTTGTGTGCAATATAGTGTGATTGAAATAAATATATTGATTGCACATGATTCTCTCAAAAAAGGCTCGGGGGCTTGCACCCGACAAAATTATCAATATATTTGACACCCGCAAAATACAAAGCCTTGGTTTTATCATAAACCTCGCGAAAAATATAATCACAACAAGGAGGGTCATTCATAAACCCAAGAAAAACATATATCGTCTCAACTTTACATAAGTTTTGCCTTATATACAATATATATGCAACTCTTGCAACATACAAACCTTTTGCAGCTATAATGCGACAACAGAAAGAGAAGAGGAAAATTTATATCAAGTCATGAATGCTCATTCTTGCGCTCCATCGTAACATCAAGGCATCACCGTAGTGATGCTCTCGGAAGAAAGGCGTCCATCCGTTAAGATCGTCAATCATTTTCTCAGGGTGTCACCGCGTCATTGATCTTGTCGACATTCCTTCATCTTTTCCTCACTTTGGCGTGGCAGATATCAACAATGTTGTCCATATTCAACTTCGGGTAGCAGATTTGCAACATGATCAAAGTAAACCTAGCGCCAGCCACCAGCTGAGCCTTTACAAAGATATGAATTTGGTCAACGTCCTTGAACTTGTTCATCAATTGAGGAAGACCTGCAGGCTGAGGATTCTGAGGAAACATCGCCTTGTATACCATGGACAAAATATTGGTGCAAGAATCTAAAAAATCCCGAACTTGGGACGCACGTACGGTCTTGGGATTGCACAATCCGGCGAGTACGGGTTACGTCCGCCCAGAAGTCGCTGCCGCTTTATCTTCAGCCGCGGTGTCTACAAATGAGCCTGAAGCGCAACAAGAAAAGCAAAAGGGAGTAAGAAGGAGTGCGAGGAATTAAAGAGAGGACAAAACCAGCGTCACATACCCGACATATCTTGACCAGCGCTAGTCATAAGGCCAAGCATGTAATCTTCGCATTGGGAAGCACGTGAAGCTTCAGCAGTAGCATCCTCTCTCAATTTGAGAGCTTCATGTGCCTGCTGAAATGCAGCTCGTTCACGATCCGAGGATTTTTGGGATTGGTCCATAATGACAACAACTTGTCTCTTCATTGATCGAAGTCCGTCAAAGTTCATTTAACTCTTGCAAGGGGTCGATATGAAGAATTATCACCAAAATCATCGATAGAAGTTCTCCTTCAATGAGATGTGGCAGGCGAAGCATCGGAGGGACCAGCGCGGCATAGTTATCAAAAACCAACTGAAAAGAAAAGTCTCAACATCAATCATTCGGTAAAGTGGTACTCCATTAATCATTAGGATATTTACATGTTCATTACAAAAGTCGACTCCTATTGAGCCGATAATAAGTCGTCGCAAGTCACAATTAAGGCGACAACCTCAAAAGAGAAGAAAAAAGAAACATAGGGACACGATGGTCTACTTGACCTCCGTCTTGGCGCTACTAGTGGAAGCAGCAGGTTTTGGGCTGAGGAAGGCGAAGCACTACAAGAAAAGATGCCATGGCCGACGAAGTTGAAGTCGCGCCGTGGTTGCTGGTGCACCATGGCCGACGATTTTTGGTCCCTCCGTGGTTCATGTCAAAACTTTTTTTTCTCGTTTTTGAGGCCACCTAGCCCGACGAAAGCGGCCAAAACGTCGCGTATGGTGGCCCGGGACGTGGTGCATCGCGAATTCTCGGGTTCGCCGGCCGAGTCAACGCAAATCCGCACCGCCCAGGGATGTAGGGCCCACATGGCAGCCTCTCTAGCATTGTTTTTTTTCTCGATCGCGCCATCTCGTTCAACGCTCTCCGATCGAGCCGTTTACGATGCAGGATCATGGGTCCCGCTTGTCATCCTCTATGAACCAAAATTCCTTCTTTTCTTGGATTTTTTGACCCCCGATTTCTCTACTTCCTTTTTCTTTTGATCCCGTGCCGCCTTGAAACGTTGAGACCGCTGCAGCTAAATGGGACCCGCATGTCATCCTCTATGAGCTATCAACTTTATTTTCTTGGAGTTATTTTTGGCACCTCATATTTGGTCACTTGCCTTTTTCTTTTGATCCCCTGCCGCCTCTCAAACGGTGATACCGCTGCTGCTAAATGGGACTCGCATGTCATCCTCTATGTACTATAAAACTTTCTTTTCTTGGATTATTTTTGGCACCTCATATTTGGTCACTTGCCTTTTTCTTTCGATCCCCTGCCGCCTCTCAAACGGTGATACCGCTGCTGCTAAATGGGACCCGCATGTCATCCTCTATGGACTATAAAACTTTCTTTTCTTGAATTATTTTGGCTCCTGATATTTGGTCACTTGCCTTTTTCTTTCGATCCCCTCGCCTCTCAAACGGTGAGACCGCTGCTAAATGGGACCCGCATGTCATCCTCTATGTAAAACTTTCTTTTCTTGGATTATTTTTGGCTCCCGATATTTGGTCACTTGCCTTTTTTCTTTCGATCTCATGCCACATTTGAAACGTTGAGGAACCTGCTAAATGGGACCCGCATGTCATCCTCTATGTACTATAAAACTTTCTTTTCTTGAATTTTTTGGCACCTCATATTTGGTCACTTGCCTTTTTCTTTCGATCCTCATCTCAAACGGTGATACCGCTGCTGCTAAATGGGACCTGCATGTCATCCTCTATGTACTATAAAACTTTCTTTTATTGGATTTTTGGCACCTCATATTTGGTCACTTGACTTTTTCTTTCGATCCTGCTGCCTCTCAACAGTGATACCGCTGCGCTAAATGGGACCCGCATGTCATCCTCTATGTACTATAAAACTTTCTTTTCTTGGATTATTTTTGGCACCTCATATTTGGTCACTTGACTTTTTCTTTCGATCCCCTGCCGCCTCTCAAACGGTGATACCGCTCTGCTAAATGGGACCCGCATGTCATCCTCTATGTACTATAAAACTTTATTTTCTTGGATTATTTTTGGCTCGATATTTGGTCACTTGCGTTTTTTCTTTCGATCTCATGCCACGTTTGAAACTTTGAGGAACCTGCTGGCTCGGGACCCGCATGTCATCCTCTATGTGCTATAAAAGTTTATTTTCTATGGTTTTTTTCACTCTCTGATTTTTGTCTATTTCCTTTTTCTTTTGATGCCCTGCCGCCTTGGAAACGTTGATTAAGCTGCTTACTCATGGGACCCGCATGTCATCCTCTATGTACAATCAAGTTTCCTTGAATTATTTTTGGCTCCTGATATTTTGTCACTTGCCTTTTTCTTTCGATCTCATGCCACGTTTGAAACGTTGAGGAACCTGCTGGCTCATGGGACCCGCATGTCATCCTCTATGTGCTATAAAAGTTTATTTTCTTGGATTTTTTCACCCTATGATTTTTGGCTATTTGCCTTTTCTTTTTATCCCCTGCCCCCTTTGAAACGTTGACTAAGCTGCTGGATCATGGGACCCGCATGTCATCCTCTATGTCCATCAACTTTCTTTTCTTGGATTTTTTACCCCCTAATTTCTAGCTACTTTCATTTTCTTTTGATCTCAAGCCGCATTTCAAACATTGAGACCGCTCTGCAAAATGGGACCCGCATGTCATCCTCTATGTACAATAAATCTTGGATTATTTTTGGCACCTCATATTTGGTCACTTGCCTTTTTCTTTCGATCTCATGCCGCCTTTGAAACGTTGAGTAAGCTGCTGGCTCATGGGTCCCGCATGTCATCCTCTACGAACAATAAAAGTTTCCTTTCTTGGAGTTATTTTTGACCCCTAATTTCTGGCTATTTGCCTTTTTCTTTTGATCCCCTGCCCCTTTGAAACAATGAGGACGCTGTGGCAGTCGGTCCCACATGTCATCCTCTATGAACAATAAAAGTTTCCTTTGGTGGATTTATTTTTACCCCTAATTAATTTCTGGCTATTTCCTTTTTTTCTTTGATCCCCGCCGCCTTGGAAACGTTGAGGATGCTGCTGCCTCATCGGTCCCACATGTCATCCTCTCGAACGATAAATGTTTTCTTTTCTTGGATTTTTTTACCAACTGATTTTTGGTTTTTTTTATTTTCGATCCCCTGCCGCGTTGACGTTACGACTGCTGGCTCATGGGTCCCCGATGTTAGCCTCCCCGTACAAGAAACATGTGATATCTTGATTATTTTGCAGACAATAAACAGTGTATTTCGCTCTGAGCTATTGCAAACGATAAATTAAATCTTTATTTTTACAACTTATATCTTGAATCTCCTTGTTTTTTTGTTTTGGCGAAGCATAGGACTTTCCTGTTTTTTTTGAGAAAAATCCGAACTTTCATGTTCTGGAGTGGGCTGAAATTGTACGAGTCAAAAGGCCCAGAGGATAGTTCGAAGGCCCAGATGTCCAGATGCAGCCCAATTGAAATCTTTCTTTTCTTGGATTTTTTCACCCCCTGATTTCTGGCTACTTCATTTTTCTTTTGGTCCTGTGCCGCCTTGGAAATGTTGAGACCGCTGCTGCAAAATGGGACCCGCATGTCATCCTCTATGTACAATAAAGTTTCTTTTCTTGGATTATTTTTGGCCGATATTTGGTCACTTGCCTTTTTCTTTCGATCTCATGCCACGTTTGAAACGTTGAGGAACCTGCTGGCTCATGGGACCCGCATGTCATCCTCTATGTACAATAAAAGTTTGATTTCTTGGATTTTTTTCACCCTCTGATTTTTGGCTATTTCCTTTGTCTTTTGATCCCCTGCCGCCTTTGAAACGTTTAGTAAGCTGCTGGCTCATAGGTCCCACATGTCAGCCTGTATGAACGATAAAGCTTTCCTTTCTTGGAGTTTTTTTGACCCCCTAATTTCTGGCTACTTTCATTTTCTTTTGATCTCAAGCCGCATTTGAAACGTTGGGACCACTGCCGCACAATGGGACCCGCATGTCATCCTCTATGTACAATCAAGTTTCTTTTCTTGGATTATTTTTGGCTCCTGATATTTGGTCACTTGCCTTTTTCTTTCGATCTCATGCCACGTTTGAAACGTTGAGGAACCTGCTGGCTCATGGGACCCGCATGTCATCCTCTATGTACTACAAAAGTTTATTTTCTAGGGTTTTTTTTCACTCTCTGATTTTTGGCTATTTCCTTTTTCTTTTGATCCCCTGCCGCCTTGGAAACGTTGAGTAAGCTGCTGACTCGTGGGACCCGCATGTCATCCTCTATGTACAATCAATTTTCTTTTCTTGGACCCTAATTTCTGGCTACTTTCTTTTTCTTTTGATCTCAAGCCGCATTTGAAACGTTGGGACAGCATGTCATCCTCTATGTACAATAAAGTTTCTTTTCTTGGATTATTTTTCACCCTCTGATTTTTGGTCACTTGCCTTTTCTTTCGATCTCATGCCGCCCTTGAAAACGTTGAGGAACCTGCTGGCCCATGGGACCCGCATGTCATCCTCTATGTACTATAAAAGTTTCTTTTCTTGGATTTTTTCACCCTCTGATCTTTGGCTATTTCCTTTTTCTTTTCATCCCCTGCCGCCTTGGAAACGTTAGTAAGCTGCTGACTGGTGGGACCCGCATGTCATCCTCTATGTACAATCAAGTCTCTTTTCTTGGATTTTTTTACCCCTTATTTTTGGTCACTTGCCTTTTCTTTCGATCTTATGCAGCCTCGAAACGTTGAGGAAGCTGGCTCATGGGACCCACATGTCATCCTCGATACTATAAAAGTTTCTTTTCTTGGATTTTTTCACCCTCTTATTTTTGGCTGTTTCCTTTTGATCCCCTGCCGCCTTGGAAACGTTGATTAAGCTGCTGACACAAGGGGCCCGCATGTCATCCTCTATGTACAATCAACTTGCAAGATCTTGGGGCGGAAGAGCTTGTATAAGTGGGACCCATATGTCATCCTCTATGTACAATAAAAGTTTCTTTTTCTTGGATTATTTTTTGCTCCTGGTATTTGGTCTCTTTCCTTTTTCTTTCGATCTCATGCCGCCTCTGAAACGTTGAGTAAGGTGCTGGGTCATGGGACCCGCATGCCATCCTCTATGTACAATCAACTTTCTTTTCTGGGAGTTTTTTTACCCCTAATTTCTGGCTACTCTTTTTCTTTTGATCTCAAGCCGCATTTGAAACGTTGACACCGCTGCTGCAAAATGGGACCCGCATGTCATCTTTTATGTACAATAAAGTTTCTTTTCTTGGATTATTTTTGGCTCCTGATATTTGGTCACTTGTCTTTTTCTTTCGATCTCATGCCCCCTTTGAAACGTTGAGGAAGCTGCTAGCGCATGGGTCCCGCATGTCATACTCTATGAACAATAAAAGTTTCCTTCCTTGGAGTTATTTTTGACCGCTAATTTCTGGCTACTTCCTTTTTCTTTTGATCCCCTGCCGCCTTGGAAACGTTGAGTAAGCTGCTGACACAAGGGGCCCGCATGTCATCCTCTATGTACAATCAACTTGCAAGATCTTGGAGCGAAAGAGCTTGTATAAGTGGGACCCATATGTCATCCTCTATGTACAATAAAAGTTTCTTTTCTTGGATTATTTTTTGCTCCTGATATTTGGTCACTTTCCTTTTTCTTTCTATCTCATGCCGCCACTGAAACGTTGAGTAAGGTGCTGGCTCATGGGACTGTACAATAAAGTTTCATTTCTTAGATTTTTTTTACCCACTGATTTTTGCTAACTTGCCTTTTTCTTTTCGATCATATGCCGCCTTTGAAATTGAGGTCGCCGCTGGCTCATGGGTCCCACATGTCAGCCTCTATGAACAATAAACCTTTCCTTTGTTGGATTTATTTTTTACCCCTAATTTCTGGCTATTTGCCTTTTTCTTTTGATCCCCTGCGGCCTTTGAAACGATGAGGACGCTGCTGGCAGGTCGGTCCCACATGTCATCCTCTATGAAGAATAAAAGTTTCCTTTTTGGATTTATTTTTGACCCCTAATTTCTGGCTATTTGCCTTTTTCTTCTGATCCCTGCCGACTTCGAAATGATGAGGATGCAGCTGGCAGATCGGTCCCACATGTCAGCCTCTATGAACTATAAATGTTTCCTTTGTAGGATTTATTTTTTACCCCTATTTTCGGGCTACTTGCCTTTTTCTTTGAAACGTTGAGGACGCTACTGTCTCATGGGTCCCACATGGCATCCTCTCTGAACGATAAACCTTCATTTCTTGTTAACGACAGGTTTATCAGTATTATTTTCGCAGACTAATACAAGCTCTTTGGCTCCAAGATCTTGCAAGTTGATAGATTAAATCAAGGAATTATTAGGATATGTTTTAAATTTCAAATCCACTTTATGAATTTTTAAAAATACCGTTATCCATGTGGGTATGGAGCGATCAAGGATTTTCATATTGGGCATGAGCAGTTTCAAAAATTGGAACCCTATAATTCAAAATAAATAAAAACAACTTTTATGTAGAATCTCCGTGTATTTTTATTTGCCAATCATAGGATCTGTGTTTCATTAGAAAAGGGCCGAAATTGCATGAGCAGAAAGGCCCATTTGTAGTTATTGGGCTTCGACAGCCGGATCAAGTAGACCGATAACAATTACCATGTAGATGTTCCTTGGCAACCCAAAAGTGAAATATTGGGCCCAACAGGGGAAGGTTGAACAATACTTTTTCTATTGGGAAGGTGGTACATGGGGTTATCCTGACAAAAAAAATGGAACATGGGTTACTGAAGGTTGCCCATTTGTGCCTAATATGTTTGTCAGCAGGAGCTTTACCTTCCGCCGCCGCCGCTCCGCTTCCGCCGCCGCCGCCATGCCTCGTCGCGGGTCGAGCTACCGGTACGGCGGCGTCTCGAGCTCGGGGTACCGCAGCGTCCGCGCGCGCCCCAAATTAAGGTACTTCCTCCTCGGGACGGCACCTACGATAGGCTCGGCTGGCCTTGGGGCATTTACCCCTAGCCTCTTCCATGCTCAAGTTTTTGAAATGTTTCTGGCTCTGTTCAACACTGGATCAAATTTGTCAACATGACCATTCTTATGGAGTAGCAACGAGTTGAATCTCTCAAAACTCTTTAAGTTCTGCAATATAACGACTAATTGGTACTACCTTATACAAAATGATTACATATCCTTATTTTGGAAGCAAGCAATCACACACTTATAGTTTGCTAGTCAGCTGCACGTAACGTTAAAAATCGGCAATTATAATGAATAAACCTGTAATTTTCACTTAAAATGCATTAAGGAGCATCAAATTTGACAAATCAAACCATGTCGTACTGAAAATTGACATGTCTTTCTCATGCAGAAATGTAAAATTATCCATGCATGTGCGTTTATACAGGTTAAGTTTTGCACGTATTATTTTTTGTAACTTTTCTGACTACCTTCAAAGCTCCAATCCTTCTTCATCATCTTTGTTGTACCGCACTGATGCAAGTGAATGCGAGCTGCTCGCCAGACGCGACTTCGTGTCCGATATGTGTACTATGCCTTCTCCATCTAGTGCTAGTTACGCCTCTGTGCTAATTAATTCAGCACAAACCTCTGTCATTGCAGCTGTGACTCACCTCGACCATTGGAGCCCAATCACAAGAGCGAGCTCAGTCTCAACCAGAGAGGCATGTGTCTCATGGTTAGCTATCTACAACTTGCTGTCTTACTAAAACCGTGCCTATCATAGAGATCACCTCGCTGGTGTAGCAATGGCTGCAAGTAGCTGCTAGCATGAGCGAAGGGGATAAGGAAGAAAAGATTAAAAAAATGGGGTGGGGCCAACAAGCAGGAAAGCTATCTACTAGCTTTATGGATGTTTCTGGAATTGGGTAGAAAATAGTAGATGACACTGTAGCAGCGAATCCCAGAGACCAAGGCCGTTGGATGATGTCTAATGAACGGCAGAACAAAATCGGCGAAATTAGCTTGAATTTTGATAATAAATCTTGGGCATTTTCCCTCGAACATGATTTATCAACTTTGGGTAGTCTCTGGACTAGTCTCCCTCGTCCACCAATTATTATCATACTACTGCGGAAAGTTGAGGGCAGTCCCTAGTCCCGAGCACTTCGCCCACTTCCCCTGGCCTCATCCCAGAGATCTCACACCAACCACCTCACCGTCGACTAGCCGCCAGTCTACAGCCCTCCGAAGAATCCCCAATGGCGGCGACGCCCCTGATACGTCCAAAACGTATCTACTTTCCCGAACACTTTTGCTATTGTTTTGCCTCTAATTTGTGTATTTTGGATACAACTAACACGGACTAACGCTGTTTTCAGCAGAACTGCTCTGGTGTCTCGTTTTTGTGCAGAAATCCAACTTTCGGGAAAATCCTCGGAATTTCTTCAGATGGCCCTATTTTACCAAAATATTGACGGAGCCAGAAGGGCGAAGGAGGTGGAGGCCCGAGGGCCCCACACCATAAGGCGGCGCGGCCCAGGGGGGGCCCGCGCGGCCCTATGGTGTGGCCCCCTCGGCCGGCCTCCGACGCCCCCCTTTGGACTACTTATCGGGTTCGACCTAAAAACGCACGGGGAGAAGTCGACATCGCCAGAAACCCTCCAGAGAGCCGCCACATCGCGAAACTCCGTCGCGGGAGCCAGAAGTCTCCGTTCTGGCACTCCGCCGGGACGGGGAATTGGAGGAGATCTTCACCGCCATCACCGCCAACGCCTCTCCATCGACCAGCAATGTTTCCCCCATCCATGTGTGAGTAATTCCCCCGCTGTAGGCTGAAGGGGATGGTAGGGATTGGATGAGATTGGTCATGTAATAGTCATAAGATTGTTAGGGCATAGTGCCTAGTATCCGTAGATGTCACTTTTATGATATTGTTGCAACTTGTTATGCTTAATGCTTGTCACTAGGGCCCGAGTGCCATGATCTCAGATCTGAACATGTTATTTATTCATGAAGATATTCGTTGTTTATGATCTTACCTGCAAGTTGTATACACATGTCGCTGTCCGGAACCAATGGCCCCGAAGTGACAGAAATCGGGACAACCGGAGGGAATGGTAGTGATGTGAGGATCACATGTGTTCACGGAGTGTTAATGCTTTGCTCCGGTACTTTATTAAAAGGAGTACCTTAATATCCAGTAGTTTCCCTAGAGGCCCGGCTGCCACCGGCTGGTAGGACAGAAGATGTTGTGCAAGTTTCTCATTGCGAGCACGTACGACTAAATATGGAACACATGCCTATTGATTGATTAGTACTTGGATACCGTTTTATTATTATCTGCAAATGCCCATGCTTTGATTGTTACATGAGTTTCTCTCATCCATGCAACGCCCATTAAATCCGTCCCTGTGCCTACAGTATTTTAATCCTGCTGTTTACTATAATCACTACTGCTGTCTCTATTTCACCGCTGCTGTTATTTCGCTATTTCCACTGCCATAAAACTGTTACTACTGATAAACTCTTGCGAGCAAGTCTGTTTCCAGGTGCAGCTGAATTGACAACTCCGCTGTTAAGGCTTACAAGTATTCTTTGTCTCCCTTGTGTCGAATCAATAAATTGGGTAATACTTCCCTCGAAGACTGTTGCGATCCCCTATACTTGTGGGTCATCAAGACTATTTTCTGGCGCCGTTGCCGGGGAGCATAGCTTTATTTGGAAGTTCACTTGGATTGATATTGTTCGCTGCAAATTCTCCATCATGGGTAAACCTCGCGATACTAAGATCGCCATATTACCATCCACTACAAGAAAAGGTACAACTCTGAGTACCTCTGCTGCTCTTGATTCACCATCTGTGATTGATAAACTTGTTTCACCGCCACATGCTTCGCGTGCTGGTACTTCTGCTGAATCTGAAAATTCTCATAATATTGATAATGTTTCTGCTGTGCTTGATGATAGTGGTTCATTGGGATCTTTTCTAGATGCTACAATTGCTAAGTCTAGACAAATTGAAAATACTGAAACTCCTAATGAAAATGTTGCTACACCTGTTAATTCACCTGAGTCTGTTGAATATTCTAGTGATGATCTTGATGAAGATTATGTAGAGCTTGATGATGATTTTATTGAAAAATGCAATGCTACTACTGATGCAAGAAAAATTAAAAAGTTGCTTGCAGAACATGCTGTTAGATATAAATTATCTCCTGATCCTAAATTTGCCACATCTCCTATAAACATTAGGGATAAAGATTATGATTTTTCTCTTGATCTATCTCATATAGCTATTGTTGAGAAAACACCCTTTTGTGGTACTGAAAAAGAAAGTGCTGTTGAACACATGACTGAGTTATCTACTCTTAGTGGCTTGTTTTCTGATGATATTAAGATGCGTACTTATTTTGTCGCTAAAATTTTTCCTTTCTCATTAAAGGATGATGCTAAAACTTGGTATAATAATTTGCCTCCTGGTTCTATTAAAAGTCCAAAAGAATTGCTTGATGTTTTCTTCCGCAAATACTTTCCTGCTAGTGCTCAACATGCTGCTTTGCAGAGAATTTATAATTTTGACCAGGAAGATGGAGAGAAATTGCCTGAGGCTTGGGCTAGATTTTGTTCTCTTATTAGAGCTCAGCCTGACCATGATTTGGAAAAGCATGATTTACTTGATATATTTTATAGTGGACTAACTATTGAGTCTAGGGCATACCTGGATAGTTGTGCTGGTTGTGTTTTCAGGAAAAGAACTCCAGACGACGCTGAAGAATTATTGGCTAAAATAGGCCGGAATCATGATGATTGGTCTACACCTGAACCAACCCCGACACCGATAGTGAAGAAGAGGGGTATGATTAAATTGAATGATGAAGATATGAGGGAAGCCAAGAAGTCTCTTAAGGAGAAGGGTATTAAACCTGAAGATGTGAAGAATTTACCTCCTATAGAAGATATATGTGAGACAATTCCCCCTTCATCCATGATTGAGGTACACTCGCTTCAACACTTTACTAGGGAAGATATTCCGTATTCAAAATCTCCTGCTCAATGCTTAGATGAATTTGATAATTATATTGTTAAGCAAGAAAACTTTAATATGCGAGTAGAGAATCATTTAATGGAAAATTCCCGAGCTATTAGTGAATTGCATGGTATTGTGGAGAGAACCTCCAATGATGTTAAGATACTTGTTAAACATTTTCAAATGGTTCAAACTCAAATTGATCAACTTACTAAAGTGCAAAATGACTTGTTAGGAAATAATTCTAAAGAAAAACATGCTTATGAAGTAACAACTAGAGGTGGTGCTTCTACCCAGGATCCTCTATATCCTGAAGGGCATCCCAAAAGAGTTGAACAAGATTCTCAACTAATTAAAATTAGTGCTCCATCTAAGAAAAAGAAAAAGAAACATAAGAATGTTGTAGAATCCTCTGAACCTGTTAATGATCCTAATAGTATTTCTATTTCTGATGCTGAAACTGAAAGTGGTAATGAACATGAGGAAGATAATGATAAGAATGATACTCCTGATAAAGAAGAAATTGAAAAAGAACCTGAAAAGCATGCTAAAAATAAAAAGTACACTAAAGAAGACTTTATTACTGAGAAGCATGGTAATGAAAGAGAACCTTGGGTTCAAAAGCAAATGCCTTTTCCTGCTAAGAAACTAAAATCAAAGGAGGAGGAACATTATAATAAATTTTGTGATTGGATGAAACCTTTATTTTTGCAAATCCCTTTGACTGATGCTATTAAATTGCCTCCTTATTCAAAGTATATGAAAGATATTGTTACTAACAAAAGGAAAATCCCCAATGAGGAAATTTCTACTATGCTCGCTAATTACTCCTTCAATGGTAAGATTCCAAAGAAGTTGGGCGACCCAGGTATACCGACTATTCCTTGTTCCATCAAGAATAATTATGTTAGAACTGCTCTATGTGATTTAGGAGCAGGTGTGAGTGTGATGCCTTTTTCTCTTTATAAGAGACTTGATTTAGATAAATTGATACCTACTGATATATCTTTGCAAATGGCTGATAAATCTACTGCTATTCCTGTTGGTTTATGTGAAAATGTTCCTGTTCAAGTTACTCAACATTGCTTGATATTAACTGATTTCGTTGTGTTGGAAATGCCTGAAGATGATAATATGTCCATTATTCTTGGAAGACCCTTTCTTAATACTGCAGGGGCTGTTATTGATTGCAATAAAGGCATGGTTACTTTCAATGTTGATGATAAGGAACACACTGTCTATTTTCCCAAGAGGATTGATAAAGTATGTGGAGTCAATACAATTTTTAATGTGAAAACTATCAAAGTGGGATCCATTGATTGTCCTATATATGAGCCTAAAGAAGAATATCAAACTCTTGTGATTGGATCCATATCAATTCAATATAAGGTAACATGATTGATTTGAGGTTTATTTCTTCTTATGTCATATAAAATTTATTTGGTAGCAAGACTTGATCAACCTTGTTAACAAGTATATTTTATTGCATAGGAGAGTTAAACAACACTTCTTTCTTTCTTTCTCCCTCCACTTATTTTATTTGCTGTAGCACTTTTATTTTGCAATATGCTTTAGTCATTTAAGATTTTAGAAATCATTTTCCTGCGCAGTAATCATTAATTTAATACCCAGAAATGTGCATTTTTCAAAGTTCTCTAAAAATTACAAAAATTACACCGTTGGTCCTATTTTTCGACGAGGCACCTGGGAGCACCAGAGGATGACCTGTGGGGCACCAGGGGGTGCCACACCATAGGCCGCGGCCAGCAAGGGGGCCGCGCCACCATGTGGTGTGGGCCACCCCTTGCCCCACTACACCATCTCTTCCTCCCAGCACCTTCTCTCTCCCGAAAAAACTCGTACCAAGTTTCTCTCACTCGTGTTTCTGCTCAAGAACTCGCGATTTTTCGATCTCCTTGCTCAGCCCAGATTTCTGTCTGAAATTTGGCACATTTACTCCTTGGTATGTGACTCCTTTGATTGTCCAATTAGAATTTCATTTGGTTGAGTATATCTTGAATATTTTGCTGCTGTAGATAACATGTTTAGTGAGCTTGCATGCTTGTTCTAAGTGGTAGAAATTAGTTTTGATGCATGTTTAGCACTCTAGCAAGTTCCTATAGTAGTTCCCTTCAATTACACACCTTGAAATCAAATTTTATAATGATTGTTGAAAATTTCAGAAAATGGAAGGAGGTGTGCCCCAATTGAACCAAGAAGAATTGGAAGTCCAGCAAGTTACAAGAGTCAATCGTGAGGAGGGAGTATACCCCTCTTACTACCCATGCGTGGACTTTATGAGAAGTGCGGGGATTTTACAAGATGTGCAAACTCTAATCTCTCGTGCAGGGCTGAGTGGTTTTGTTGAAGGAGAGCCAAGACAATATGCAAAATTAACTATGTCTTTTGTGCAGGACTTCAAGTTCAATTGGTCGCGATCTGACCCCATGGTCCAGTATAAAATTTACAATAAAGCTGTCAACTTGTCATTTAGTGTTTTTTGTGCAGCAATTGGAGTACCGCAATGGGGATCCTGCGAGAAGATCAGGGGAACACCGCGGGAGCTCTCAGATCTTTATACAAGGATTTGTAATGGGAGGAGCCTCTCCAATGATGGTAAGATTAGTAGCATTCAACATCCAGCCATCCGCTACTTTGCCTATTTCATTACAAAGTGCGTCCTTGCAAGAAGGACCGGAGGTAAATTATCTGTCCCAGACTTGGCTTTCTTAGCTGCTGCTTTGCAACAGGATAGGACTTATAATTTGGGTGCTTTAATAGCTTGTAGACTTGCTACTAACCGTGAGAAAGGAGGAATTTGTGGAGGTCTTATCGCCTCTCGCTTATTAGCTATGCATGGTGTAGAACCTCACCATTTAGATATTCCGCTTTCTATAGAGAAGCTTGATGTGGTTTCCATGATTAGACATGAGTTTATTTCAGATGCATCTAGTTTGAACAACCTGCATTATAGGATAACTTTGTATAAGAAAAGTTGGAGTATAACTAAGAAAATTGAAAAACTAGTACGATTGCCTGCACCTGCTTTGTTTAACCTTGATGCCAGGAACGGGTGGTCGATCACAGAAAATGAGCTAAATGCATACATAGAAAGAGAAAGCCGTCGTGCGAGGGAAAATGTGGAGGAGGCCGAGGAGCACCCCGACTCTTCATCCGATGCAGCGAGCTCCTCATATCAACATCATGGTCATGTGGAGCCTCCACGATATTCTTCTGCACAGGGGCCCTATTACCACTCCATGTATGATCCACCGGCGTGGAACTCCGACCCTCGTTGGGAATGAACTCCACTTAGGCCAAAAGCCTAAGCTTGGGGGGAGGTATACCGGCATCACTCATTCTTTGCATATTATGGTTGCTGGATACTTGTACATACTTGTTTAGTCTCTAGAGTGGTTTTCTAATGAGAGGGAGATGATATTTGGGGAAGTGCTGTCCAAAAACAGATTCTGTGCTGTTACCAAAAAAATTCGTACGCACAGCCAGAACGTTATTTTGAGTTTCCAATTTTTGAGCATGTTCCCCAGGTTGTTATCTAACTTTCATTAGTTGAACACTTTTTGGTCTGAGCAATGGAAGATTTTTGTTAAATTCGATTTCTGTACTGCTGTCAGGATTTGGCAGATTTCTGTCATCCTGCTTTTCTGTGTTTCTGTTAGTTTGCATTCTTTAGTTTTCGCTTTGTTTCTCTCCTAAAACACAAAAAGACCAAAAATATTTCTGTTGTTTCTCTTCACCATTTGTTTATTTGGTATCTTGCTCTTAGTTTACTTTATTTGCTATCGTTAGTTTGCTATAAGAAAACCCAAAAAGATTTTGCTTTGTTTGCTTGTTTTCTTTCGTTCTTATTTCTAATTCGAAAACGCCAAAAATATTTGCTGTTCTTCTTTGGTTTGTAAAGTTCATCATGAGTTCAATGGTCTTCGGTGGCTGGAGCGTGGTTTTCATTTCATATTATCCAAGCTACACAAGTGAAAAGGCAATAATGACGATCTACGACAATCTGATTGTGGTGAGAGGCTGGTATGAACTCTATTTGCTTTCATTTTTGTACATATACTCATCCATATGAGCATGCTTAGTTGGTTCATGTGAGGTATATGTTATTTGAGAAAGTCTAGTAGCTCATGATCTCTCATGTTTAGTTCCAATCTATTAATATGAGTAGCATGTCATGGATGTTCGCTTGCATTGTTTTATTCATAAGTAAGTATGGCATTGTGGTATCCTCCTCTGAATAATTCATTTATATCGACTTGGCACATGCTCACGCATGCATATGACTGAACAAAAAAGTCAATTAAGCCTCGATGATTTATATTGCTTCAGAGTTCTTGTATCACTTTTATGCCTCCGTTAATTTATTTTGCCGCAAGCATAATTATGACAGTTACTGCTCTCTTGATTTGTCGCTCCCTAGTCTTTTGCTAGCCTTCACTTGTACTGAGCGGTGACGCCGCTCGTGCTTCCAAACACCTGAAAACCAAGTTGTTCCAAAAGTGTCCACCATAAATACCTATGCATGGCATTTCAAACCATTCCAAGTAAATTCTCATGCGCTACCTTTAAAACTCTCAAAATGCTTCTCAATTTGTGTTAATGTTTCATAGCTCATGAGGAAGTATGTGGTGTTTAGCTTTCAACCTTGTCATTTACTTTTGACGGACTCTCATATGGACTAGTGGCACATCCGCTTATCCAATAATTTTGCAAAAAGAGCTGGCAATGGGATTCCCAGTCCCGAATTAATTAACTTAAATAGACACTCCTCCATGGTTTGTGATTGTTGGACGGCACCCGAAGGATTCGGTTAGCCATGGCTTGTGTAAGCAAAGGTTGGGGGAGTGTCATCATCATAATAAAACTTAAATAAAAAGGCACTCCTTCATGGTATGTGATTGTTGGCAGGCACCCGAGGATTCGGTTAGCCATGGTTTGTGAAAGAAAGGTTGGAAGGAGTGCCAACCAAAAATAAATAAAATGGGAGCCGCTCTTGTGAGTCCGGTTGATGAGGTAGTTAGTGTACCCATTACCATTCGTTGACAACAACAAACACCTCTCAAAATAATTTTACTCCTGCTTTACAAATGAAAAGCTCTAGCGCATGTTAATCCCTGCTTCCCTCTGCGAAGGGTCAATCTTTTACTTTTTATGTTGTGTCTCCATTCTTTCTTTGAGCACTGTCTTGAGAGCACAACTGTCATTCTTAGTATAATATGCTTGTCTCAAAATATGATTAATTGTGGTATAACTTTGATGCTTTTATCTTTGACAATCACTAATTCTAGTCTTTCTATGAACTCAAGAGGTGCCTCGGCATTTATGTTTTGCCGATCAAATACAGGCAAGCGAGATACCACTTTATCATATTCTCTTATGAACATTGCAATCCTGCTTATATACATGATTCATGGTGCTTATTATTAATTGTTGGTACCTCTCCATGATTGACATAGCTGTTGGATGATCTTATTTGCATGTATCTCATTATGAACTGCTTAAGTATTAGCCATAGCATGAGAATATATACATCATATGAGCAAATGTGTTCGTGAAAGTTCTTTTATCGCTCAGTTGTTAACTGAATTGCTTGAGGACAAGCAATAAGCTAAGCTTGGGGGAGTTGATACGTCCAAAACGTATCTACTTTCCCGAACACTTTTGCTATTGTTTTGCCTCTAATTTGTGTATTTTGGATACAACTAACACGGACTAACGCTGTTTTCAGCAGAACTGCTCTGGTGTCTCGTTTTTGTGCAGAAATCCAACTTTCGGGAAAATCCTCGGAATTTCTTCAGATGGCCCTATTTTACCAAAATATTGACGGAGCCAGAAGGGCGAAGGAGGTGGAGGCCCGAGGGCCCCACACCATAAGGCGGCGCGGCCCAGGGGGGGCCCGCGCGGCCCTATGGTGTGGCCCCCTCGGCTGGCCTCCGACGCCCCCCTTTGGACTACTTATCGGGTTCGACCTAAAAACGCACGGGAGAAGTCGACATCGCCAGAAACCCTCCAGAGAGCCGCCACATCGCGAAACTCCGTCGCGGGAGCCAGAAGTCTCCGTTCTGGCACTCCGCCGGGACGGGGAATTGGAGGAGATCTTCACCGCCATCACCGCCAACGCCTCTCCATCGACCAGCAATGTTTCCCCCATCCATGTGTGAGTAATTCCCCCGCTGTAGGCTGAAGGGGATGGTAGGGATTGGATGAGATTGGTCATGTAATAGTCATAAGATTGTTAGGGCATAGTGCCTAGTATCCGTAGATGTCACTTTTATGATATTGTTGCAACTTGTTATGCTTAATGCTTGTCACTAGGGCCCGAGTGCCATGATCTCAGATCTGAACATGTTATTTATTCATGAAGATATTCGTTGTTTATGATCTTACCTGCAAGTTGTATACACATGTCGCTGTCCGGAACCAATGGCCCCGAAGTGACAGAAATCGGGACAACCGGAGGGAATGGTAGTGATGTGAGGATCACATGTGTTCATGGAGTGTTAATGCTTTGCTCCGGTACTTTATTAAAAGGAGTACCTTAATATCCAGTAGTTTCCCTAGAGGCCCGGCTGCCACCGGCTGGTAGGACAGAAGATGTTGTGCAAGTTTCTCATTGCGAGCACGTACGACTAAATATGGAACACATGCCTATTGATTGATTAGTACTTGGATACCGTTTTATTATTATCTGCAAATGCCCATGCTTTGATTGTTACATGAGTTTCTCTCATCCATGCAACGCCCATTAAATCCGTCCCTGTGCCTACAGTATTTTAATCCTGCTGTTTACTATAATCACTACTGCTGTCTTTATTTCACCGCTGCTGTTATTTCGCTATTTCCACTGCCATAAAACTGTTACTACTGATAAACTCTTGCGAGCAAGTCTCATCCCAGAGATCTGACACCAACCACCTCACCGTCGACTAGCCGCCTGTCTACAGCCCTCCGAAGAATCCCCAATGGCGGCGACGCCCCTACTAGAGCGCTCCTCACGCGAGCGCATCATCGAGTCTGGCCCACATGTCTTCCGTGCCTGCCGTGTGTCGGCAAGCACGACCGACTTCTCCGTCGGCGAGCCGCCGGCCGTGGGCGAGGGCGAGGCGTCCCCGTACACTATGACAGTGCACATCTTCTTCTCGAGGACGTACGAGCTCAGGAGGATGGCCGGCCCCCTCCCTGCCCCACTGGATGAGGACGATATCACCACTACACCCTGCGAAGAGGTGGTGCTGGATCTTGGCTTGCCTCCGAGGGAGCTGCGTAGTGGGGGCAATGTCGTGCGAACTATGCGCGAGATTCTTGCCCGTGTATGGCTGCTCAAGAACCTGAACCTCACGGAGGAGGAGTGGGACATCATCATGCCTTACGATGTTATGCACCTGATGTGGCAGCAGGCGTGTCGTCGGCTCGGTGGCCTCCACTTCGACCTCACCCTTAGGGTGGACCACCGGCTCATCGTCAACTTGCCGGCGCTGCAGGACAGTTGGGTCCTAGTTGCGCCGGAGGACGGCCACTGCAGCATATGCATGCTGGGGCTGTCGCAGCGCACAACGGTGCGTCTCCGGGGATGCAAACACCCGTTCCATAGGAAGTGCATCTTCTCCTGGTTTGTAACGAACGCCAGCTGCCCTATCTGCCGCGATAAAGTGCTGACCCATCTTATTTTCGATTTGTAGCATAGTATGAATAAAAACCCTGTATGATAGGGATGCCATGCCAACTTGAATCCTATGTCAAGAGAAATTCTATTTGATTGTGGTTATAAGATATTCTGCATTAGTTTGATCTATTATCATTCTATTTTCCTATGGGATATGACCCTATGAATCAAACAGCATGGGATTACTTCCACACAATTAAGTTTGACCAACTTTTAGTAGGACAACAAACATAAATAATTAGTCATCATGGGATTACAATCCAACAGATAATTGTCTTCAGGACTCATACATTTTCCAAATAGAAAAATCAAAACAAATCATGGTTCTTCATCTCACAGCATGATACAGAGACAAGAGTCTAATCATCATCATCATCATCATCATCATCATCTTCATTCTGATATTCGTGCATGGTCTCATCCTGCTCGTCCTGTCCATTCTCCTCCTGAGATTCACCAGGTAGCTTCAGTTTATCCATCTCTTTGTCGACTATGCTAACCTCAACAGTGAAATCTACTTCTCCATCATGTGCAGGGATACCTGTATCCAACGAGGTTTCATCAATGTCAGCAACTTTAGTTTGCATACAACCAGCGAAATCATCTTGCTGGGCACCAATTATTGGATCCGCATTCTCATCCAAATCATATATGTTCCTTGCCACAAACTTTTGCACATACTGCCATCCTTTTCTAGATCTGTCTTCCAAGAAAAGTACCTTGGCCGCTTGAGGTACCAAAATATAAGGATCATCCTTGTACCACTGAGCAGTAGTATTAACTGATATGAAATACCCATCATTTCTGGCACCTTTGCCCTTGTTTGGATCTTGGTTGTACCAATAACACTTAAATAGAACCACAGATCGGACAGTAACCTTATCACTATAGAACAACTGAATAACCTCTTCTATGTGACCATAATGGTCAAATGACTCTGATCTCTTCTTTCTGGTTGTCAAGTGATCTCCACTGGTTGTGATGCCACTATTTCGTGTCTTCAAATGTTGTTCACGCTCATAGGAGCTGTAATGGACACCATTGGCATTGCAAGCTGCAGCTACCAACACCCTCTTATCTGGACCACGTGATAGGACAAGGAGATCAGCACTAACAGCGCCTGGATTCTCCGCATGGAGTTTCGAGATCTACGATTACAAAATAGACAAGAGGTCATCTCATGTGAAAACACATAGACAAGTCAGAGTGCAATTGAACATCTTACATATTTCTCAAACCAGTCCTGAAACCCACTCCCACGTGCCGATAGCTTTCCATTCGTTTCCATGTACAACCTGCAAAACATAGCCAAGTCAGCTGAATATATTTCATTTTGATACAAGTTCATAGTATATGCGAGGAACTGAGTATTTCGTGTGCATAGTACTCACTTAACATATTCATCAGCCTCTGTAGCATTATTCAGCACATACCAAGACAGCTGTTCAAATTCAGACTGCTCTAATGTTTTTTCGGTCCTCTTTCCTATTAGCTCAACACCATGATTAAAAACAGATCCTCCAACTTCCAAAATTCTGCGACCCCGGTTGAATCTGGTCTCAATATCAGGAATATATCTTGAGGCAAATGTATATGCTTCAGCAGCAATATACGCCACTGCAATGCAAGCCTCCGGTCTAGCTTTGTTCCTAACTGTATTCTTGAAAGTGCACAGTCGACGTTCTATAGGGTACATCCATCCATACTGTACCGGACCTCTTAAAAGTGCCTCATCAGGTAGATGAACAGCCAAATGCACCATCACATCAAAGAAGGCTGGAGGATATATCAGCTCCAGCTTGCACAGGATTACTGCTATGTCCACCTTAAGACGTTCTACAACAGCTCTGCTTAGAGTTTTACTACATATTTCCCTAAAGAACCTTCCCAACTCTGCAATCACGTTGTACATATTTGGCTTCACTAAATCTTTAATGCCAATAGCTAAAAGCCTTTGCAGCAGGATGTGACAATCGTGAGTTTTCAACCCTTGGAGCTTGTTTCCTTCAGCATTGAGACAATTTGCAATGTTGGAAGCAAATCCGAACGGGAACATCACACCTCGGAGGTACTCACAAAATAATCTCCTTTTAGGCATCGGCAATGTGAATTCCGCGCCTCGAAATTTATAATGTTTTTCCTTGCCTTTGTTCACTTTGTCATTACGATCCAGTTGCAAGTGCCTGTTAACATTCAATGTTGCACAATCAATCCTAGCATTTGAGCTATCTTTTGTCTTGGATGGAATGTTGAGTAATGTGCCGACAATGCTGTCACATATATTCTTCTCCATGTGCATGATATCAATATTATGCCGAAGCTTCTTACCAGCCCAATACGGCAAGTCCCAAAGAGTGGTCCTGCGCTTATAAAATATTCTCGGTCTATCATTTTCCATTTCCTTCCTCTTGGTACATGCTGCTATTTCACCTCCCATCTTCCTTTTGGTAGCTGCTAGACTCAGTTCATCTCCTCTCTTCTTCCTTTTTCTATCTGCTACTACTGCTGCTGCATCTTCTGTATTCTTCTCTGCTGTACCTGCTGTGGCGGCTGGTGGTTTTCCTGGTTTAACATTTCTGACCGCTTCTAGGTGCGCCTCCAACTCGTGACTCTTAAAGTGCTGCGGTTTAGTCTTTTTACAGGCCTGATCACCAATAAATTGCAATTTTTTTCTATTTTTTCGGAAACTGTGATCTAATGGAAGGAAACGGCGATGGCCCATATAGCATATCTTGTTTATTATCCTCACTGCCAGCTGATCAGTATCACAGTGAACACATGCATTATAACCTGATGTTACTCTGCCTGACATAGTGCCCAAAGCTGGATAATCATGGGTGCAATACAGTACAGCAGCACGTAATAGAAAATTTTGTTCTTTAGGTTGACACACATCCCGTGTAGGGACACCCTCCCATAATGTTTGCAAGTCTCTAATAAGAGGCTGCATGAACACATCAAAATCCTTCCCAGGAGATTTGGGACCTGGGATGAGTAAGGCCATCATACAGTTCGACTGATCGGTGCATGTCCAGGGAGCCTGGTTGTAAGGTGTAACTAGTACTGGCCACATGCTATACGAGTTGCTCATGTTGCCAAATGGGTTGAATCCATCTGTAGCAAGGCCAAGTCTCAGGTTCCTTGGATCTGCAGCAAAATCTGGATGATCCAGGTCGAATTGCTTCCATTCATCGCCATCAGCAGGATGCCTCAGTAAATCAGGGTCGGGCGTGAGAATCTCTTTGTGCCATCTTGTTTCCCGAGATGTTTGTTCTGAAGCAAACAACCTCTGCAATCTTTGTACAAGTGGAAAGTATCTCAGAACCTTCCAAGGAATCTTTTTCTTACCACCAGCTCCATCATGTTTCCATCTTGATTCCTTACATACTGGACATTCATCGAGGTCATTATACTCCATCCAAAACAGTGCACAGTTATTTTTGCAAAAATCAATCTTCTCATATCCAAGTCCCAGTACCTTGATGTACTGCTTCACCTCATAAAAGGATTTTGGCAGTCCAGCCCCAGGGAGTGCATCGCTGTATGTCTTCGCAACTGCATTGAACGCTTTATTGGTAATCCCCTGGTATGACTTGTCATGAAGTAATTTCACAATTAATTCGAATCTTGACACAACAGAACCAGGGGCCACTAAGCGCTTAGCATCTTCTATCAGGTCATGGAAAAGAGGCTTTTTGTGATAACCATGGGGCTGTTGGCTTGCATATGGATACAGATCCCGTAACAAATTAGCAGTAGCCTCATCCTGGACGAGATCTTCAGGCTGATAACCATCAGAATAAAGAGGATCAATAATGTCAGGCTGATCATAGTGTTCACCATGGTTAATCCACCTGATATATGTCTGGTCCATCCCATAAACGAATAAATGATCTGAGACTACATGTTGAGGCTTGGACCCAATATTCAAACATACGCGGCATGGACAAATCACTTCCTTTGTCTTGTCGCCGTCAGTAAAATCACTAACGTGCTTCATGAAGTCTTCAATACCACTCAAATATGTTGGTGTGTTTAATGAGTGAAATAATATCCAAGTTCTGTCCATCTGTTGAGGAGATAGATGGTCAGAGAAGCGATAAGCTATTTCAACAAACAGGTCACCTACGAATGTAAGCAAGCATACCTGAGCAAACAGGTCGAATATAAAACTATAAATGCTACATTATTTGAGCCGATTTCAGCAAACAAACTGAGTGCAAAACTACGGCTACCTAGCGAACAGATTTTTTTAGGCTGACCACTGGGTTTCCCCACTTTGTATTTTTTTATTAATAAAAAGAGGGAAATATGTACAAAAGTTGCTGGAGAGCAGCAACTAAAAGGATCATAGATCCCAAACAGCAAAATATATATAAAATGTTCTACCCATGATATGATTTCCTCTTTGCCTTATGAACAAGGAGAGCAATTTCATCCTTGAATCTCTTGTGCCATCTATAAATGCTTGGGGGGGAGGGGCGAACAGATCTATCGAAAGCAATACAATACCAACACATTCTTTCTTCTTTTTTGCCGTAATTCCGCCGATCTATTAGCAGTGCAAAGAAGCCAAAAGTAATAAGATTACATACAGGTTCATAGACCACCAGGGCCGTACCTGAGAATACGGAGGGCCTGAGCAAAACAAGAAATAGAGGCCCTCAACATGATCATTGGCAACTAAAATGATTTTATATATACTACTCACTCCATTTCAATAAACAATGCACCCTTGTTTTTCGTATTTTATCTTCGAAAAAATATTAATCTATATCTCTCTATTTAAAAATGATGTTTCAATTTTATGTAGATATACATGTATTTAGATGAGTTTAGTTTGCAGATACATGCAAGTTTTGATGAAGTTGAAACATATTTTTCAGGATGAAGTATATAAAAAAATTGATATAAAACTGGTATCATTAGAAAGTATTTTCCAACACGATTCTAACAATGCTGCTTATGTATTATATGATCGTGATATTGTTGTCCTATTTATTTGGTCAAGGTTCACATTGAAATGTGGTAAAATAAATTAAAAGAAGTGCATCGTGTGAAAAAGCAATCTAAGAATTCAAAAGTGCTAATTGTTAGTCGAAACATGACATCATTGAGACAAAATATTAATATTCATTGGAAGACTAACTGAATTAGCTGCACTCGCGATGAAAGAGAAAGAGAAGATACGGGTAAGAGCAAGTACAATAAGGTACAGTCTTTTTGTTTGTTTGTTTGGGTTGCTCATCAAGCTTATCGCTCGATACAATAAGGTACAGTCAGCGGGAGTGGTGTTTGGAACATGGGTGCATAGTGGGTGGTATCATAGAGTACTATCATAGATATGCTATATTTATTATAGTGGAGTATTGAAAATGGCATATATAGAAGGGGATATTGAGAATTGAGAGTGGCATAAACACAACTTCAGTTTTTGTAATGGCATAAACACAACTTGTGAATTGAGGAGTGGCATAGAACCAATTAACACTTGTTTCAATAACAGCCATCAAAAGCCAATCGAACGCACGAGAATGGATCCAAAATTTACCCATTTTAAGTTTCACGAGAAAATTTTAAACTTAAAATTCGTACTGCCTAGAAGTTTTTGAAACAAAAATCCAGTAAATCTTATATGTCGGGTTATGCATTCTGGGGGAGTTTCATCAGATTCAGCCATATTGTTTATCAATAAACCTCATTTTATGTTTTACAACCAACTTTAAACTTAAAATTCAAACTGTCCAGTAAAAAGAACAACATTCCAGTAAATCTTATATATTTCTTCTGCATTCCGGGAAAGATTGGTCGGATTCAAAAAAAATAGTTTGGGAATAAACATTGTTTTTGTCTGGAAACGACTTATTGTAGAGTGATTTTTGGTTGGATACATTCATGTGTGTTCGATTGGCTTTGGATGGCTGATATTGAACCAAAGTCAACGCTGGGCTTTTGACCTAGCTGAACGTCACTGGAGCTGCGTCAAAAGTCCAGCCATGACTTTGTCTCAATAACAGCCATCAAAAGCCGATCGAACGCACAGGAATGGATCCAACCAAAAATCACTCAACCGCTGGAATTTTGACCTGAAAGTCACTGAAGCTGTGTCCATACTTGCCCAACAGGTTGCGTATGAATGTAAACCAACATATCTGAGCAAACAGGTCGAATATAAAACTATATAACTAAATGCCACGTTATTTGAGCCGATTTCAGCAAACCAACTGAGGTCTATTTTTTTTAGGCTGGACAGTGGTTTCCTCGCTGTGTATTTTTCACTGTAATAAAAAAGAGGGAAAATGTTACTGGAGAGCAGCAACTAAAAGGATCATAGATCCCAAACAGCAAAATCTAGCTAAAAAGGTTATACCCATGATGATAAGCCATGATATGATTTCCTCTTTGCCTTACAAACAAGCAGTGGCGGACCTAGGATTTTAGGAAAGGGTATGACACAACAAAATTTTGGAGTTTCTATTGAATTTCTTTTGTCCTAATAAAAATAATTAAATAAAATACTTTCTCGGATTCATACTAATTAACTCAAATTTGTCTAGATATAAATGTATCTACTCAACAAACTTGTCTAAGATACATCAGTATCTAGACAAAGTTGAGTCAATTAATTTGGATTGAAGGGAGTATGTCAAAATGATTAAATAAAACAGATTTTGCATATAATCAAAATGTAAATTGTTGAAAAATGCACCGTTGACGGGGTGCTCTAATTTTGAACTGAATTCTCACTAAATATATATAATTAATCATATACTTGACTACCAAAGATTAATTATCAGTTGATTAATCGTATATACAGTAGCAAGATATTTCCTTTGATTAATCATGATATCTAATCAGGTCATGGTGCATGGCCATAGCTGGCCTTGTAGGCTTACACGCGAGACAAAATCGCACATCTTGAAAAACATGCAAGTAGACTGTTGGCTAAAGCCAATGCATTAATCAATCGGATGTCTAATCAATCGGTTACATGCACTAGCTCAGTGTTCGCATGGCTGCACGCCACATGTATTAGCACCGCATGTATACATATACATCACTCATCTTGATTAATTGCTCAGCTCATTAAACTATCAAAGATCTTGCACGGCTTGGACGCAGGGTATGCCGTGGCATATACGGCATACCCTGTAGATCCGCCACTGCAAACAAGGAGAGCCATTTCATCCTTGAATCTCTTGCGGCTTCTGTAAAAGCTTGGGGGCGAACAGATCAATCGAAAGCAATATAATACCAACAAATTCTTTCTTCTTTTTGGCCGTAAATCCACCGATGTATTAGCAGTGCAAAGAACCCAGAAGTAATAAGATTACAAACAGGTCCATAGAGGACTGGCACCAAGCGACGACTACAGACATTGGGCAATGGTGAGCAGTACAGTGTACAGTACGAACGAATTCGAGCAAATAGGTAAAGCGGAAAACAATGTCAAACAAACACATCGAGAGGAAAACAATATCAACCGATCGATTCGAACGAACTAACGAACTTATAAGGGCTGGGCGACGGCGACTGACTTCGATTGAGCTATAATGAATCGTACTTGCCCAGGCCTGAAGATAGCATGCATACCGTGAGGATCTACCAGCTGACCGCGCCTGCCGGTGCGGCTGGAGAAGAACGGCGCCACCAGCAGTCGCCGGCTGACGCGGCTGATAGACAGCGTGGGGAAGTTTTGGTGCGCGGCCTGGTTCACCGAGGGTGTGTCTAGAGAAGAACAGGGCGCCGAAGGAGGTGTCTAGAGAAGAACAAGGTGGGCTGGGTGCTGAGTTAAAGGCGAGCGTTCGAAATATTGGGCGCGCGTTCGAAAGTTTAGGTGCGCGAGGGAGGTGTCTGCTGTGCTGAGTTAAAGGCGAGCGTTCGAAATTTCCCCGTCCTCTTCTTTTTTGGGCTAATCTATCTATACCTCTATTCTATCTACATGTTTTTTATTTTTTGTCCCAATTTTTTTTAAATATGAATGTATCTAGACATGTTTTAGTGTCTTGATGCATCCATATTTTAACAAACTTGAGACAACTAATTTAATTCTATCTACATGTTTTTTATTTTTTTCTATTCTATACATGAGTTTTTGAAATTGAATTTTTTCACTCTGTCAGCCTTCCGGCCAATGCTCATTTGAAGTAATTGAAGCTGTTGATTTGCAGCTTAGAGGTGCTATCTACCGCTCATCATACAAGGACTCTTCAGATCTAACGGCTGTGAATGCACGGATTCGTCACCCATCCTTCCCTTGGACTGGCGATGCTGAAAGCCTGAAACACTGGAACCCTCTAGATACTTCGGGATACCTCACTGCCCCACATTATTAAACAGGCCTTTTCCGACACGGGAAGTCAAAAGTTGGGGGCTCCATGCAGTACATATGAATACTCGCTAGCTGCATGGTCTAGAAGCAGACTAGAGTAAATCATCAATTCGTCAAATCAATTGGTGTATAATTTTTTTTAGGAGCTAAGACGCCGGCATGAACCATTTTATCAACTTGAATGCTTACTACATGACATAAGAAGACTATGTACTTTGGTTTTTCATTTTTCTGATTTTTTAAATTTTGTGCCCATTTGAATCTTGGTCAAATCCTAGGTTTGACCAAGATTAAACAAGTTTAAAACATGAAAATGAAAAGGTAATCATGGATCCTTCTTAGTCACTCTAAAATGAAGCTTTTGGGATGTTCTTGAAATTTCCATGTTTGAAACCCAAAACGACTTCTCTTCATGCTTGACTTCATAAGACAGAGTTTAGGGTTAGGGGTAGATACATGATTTGTCTAGTTTGCATATGTCTAGACCTTGTTTATCAACTTTAATGCTTACTATATGACATAAGAAGACTATGTGCTTTGGTTTTTCATTTTTCAATTTTTTTGAATTTTATGCCCATATATTTGAATCTTTGTCAAATCCTAGGTTTGACCAGGATTTAAACAAGTTTAAAACATGAAAATGAAAAGGTAAGCCTGGATCCTTCTTAGTCACTCTAAAATGAAGCTTTTGGGAGGTTCTTGAAATTTCCATGTTTGAAAGCCAAAACCACTTCTCTTCATGACTTCATAAGACAGAGTTTAGGGTTAGGGGTAGATATATACATGATTTTCTGGTTTGAATATGTCTAGACCTTGTTTATCAACTTGAATGCTTACTATATGACATAAGAAAACTATGTGCTTTGGTTTTCATTTTTCTGATTTTTTTATGCCCGTTTGAATCTTTTGGTCAAATCTTAGGTTTGACCAAGATTTAAACAAGTTTAAGACATGAAAATGAAAAGGGGAGCATGCATCCTTCTTAATTAGTCACTCTAAAATGAATTTTGTAAGAGGTTTTTGAAATTTCCATGTTTGAAACCCAAAACCACTTCTCTTAATGCTGGACTTCATAAGACAGAGTTTAGGGGTTAGGGGGTAGATACATGATTTGTCTAGGTTGAATATGTCTAGACCTTGTTTATCAACTTTAATGCTTACTATATGACATAAGAAGACTATGTGCTTTAGTTTTTCATTTTTCTATTTTTTTGAATTTTATACCCATATATTTGAATCTTTGTGAAATCCTAGTTTTGACCAGGATTTAAACAAGTTTAGAACATGAAAATGAAAAGGTAAGCCTGGATCCTTCTTAGTCACACTCTAAAATGAAGCTTTTGGGAGGTTCTTGGAATTCCAATGTTTGAAACCCAAAACCACTTCTCTTCATGATTAACTTCATAAGACAGAGTTTAGGGTTAGGGGTAGATATATACATGATTTTTCTGGTTTGAATATGTCTAGACCTTGTTTATCAACTTGAATGCTTACTATGTGACATAAGTAGACTATGTGCTTTGGTTTTCATTTTTCTATTTTTTATATTTTATACACATATATTTGAATCTTTGTGAAATCCTAGGTTTGACCAGGATTTAAACAAGTTTAGTACATGAAAATGAAAAAGGTAAGCCTGGATCCTTCTTAGTCACACTCTAAAATGAAGCTTTTGGGAGGTTCTTGAAATATCCATGTTTGAAACCCAAAACCACTTCTCTTCATGATTGACTTCATAAGACAGAGTTTAGGGTTAGGGGTAGATATATACATGATTTTCTGGTTTGAATATGTCTAGACCTTGTTTATCAACTTGAATGCTTACTATATGACACAAGAAGACTATATGCTTTTGTTTTTCATTTTTCTGATTTTTTTTGAATTTTATGCCCGTTTGAATCTTTTGGTCAAATCTTAGGTTTGACCAAGATTTAAACAAGTTTAAGACATGAAAATGAAAAGGGAAGCTTGCATCCTTCTTAGTCACTCTAAAATGAATTTTTAAGAGGTTTTTGAAATTTCCATGTTTGAAACCCAAAACCACTTCTCTTCATGCTTGACTTCATAATACAGAGTTTAGGGGTTAGGGGGAGATACATGATTTGTCTAGTTTGAATATGTCTAGACCTTGTTTATCAACTTTAATGCTTACTATATGACATAAGAAGACTATGTGCTTTCGTTTTTCATTTTTCTATTTTTTTTGTATTTTATACCCATATATTTGAATCTTTGTGAAATCCTAGGTTTGACTAGGATTTAAACAAGTTTAGAACATGAAAGTGAAAAGGTAAGCCTGGATCCTTCTTAGTCACACTCTAAAATGAAGCTTTTGGGAGGTTCTTGAAATTTCCATGTTTGAAACCCAAAACCACTTCTCTTCATAAGACAGAGTTTAGGGTTAGGGGTAGATATATACATGATTTTTCTGGTTTGAATATGTCTAGACCTTGTTTATCAACTTGAATGCTTACTATATGACATAAGAAGACTATATGCTTTTGTTTTTCATTTTTCTGATTTTTTTGAATTTTATGCCCGTTTGAATCTTTTGGTCAAATCTTAGGTTTGACCAAGATTTAAACAAGTTTAAGACAAGAAAATGAAAAGGGAAGCCTGCATCATATCCTTCTTAGTCACTCTAAAATGAATTTTTAAGAGGTTTTTGAAATTTCCATGTTTGAAACCCAAAACCACTTCTCTTCATGCTTGACTTCATAAGACAGAGTTTAGGGTTAGGGGTAGATACATGATTTGTATGGTTTGAATATGTCTAGACCTTGTTTATCAACTTGAATGCTTACTATATGACATAAGAAGACTATGTACTTTGGTTTTTCATTTTTATGATTTTTTTAATTTTCTGCACATTTGAATCTTGGTCAAATCCTAGGTTTGACCAAGATTTAAACAAGTTTAAAACATGAAAATGAAAAGGTAAGCCTGGATCCTTCTTACTCACTCTAAAATGAAGCTTTTTGGGATGTTCTTGAAATTTCCATGTTTGAAACCCAAAACGACTTCTCTATACTACAGTTTGTACATACTCTCAGATAATCTGGACCGTACTTTGCACCTATGTTTAATGGATCATATGTGCCCAGAAATGGCTCATATTAGAATAGTAGACTCATATTAGTGTTCTTGACATTCTGTAAAATTATCAGATTTTTCGAAGTTTGATTTTTTGGACAAAATTTTACCAATTTCTAGACAGAACAGAAAATGTCAGTCTTTTTATGCAAATCTGCACATAAATGGCTCAAATTAAAACAGTATACTCGTTTCAGTGTTTTTGATTTCCTATAAAAAATAGATTTTCCTGAGAAGTTCTAATTTTTGCCAGAATTTGAAAATTTTGGATTTCTTGTGTGCCCGAAACACCCAAAAGTCGCTCCAAATCTGAACACAGGATTATTTTGGTCAATACGAAAGTATAAACTGAAATACGACTATTTATTGAACCGTTTTCATGTTGTATTGTTGAAAATGGCATAGAAGGGGGTATTGAGAATTGAGAGTGGCATAAACACAACTTCAGTTTTTGGAATGGCATAAACACAACTTGTGAACTGAGGAGTGGCATAGAACCAATTAATCCTAGAACCAATTAACCCCACCAAAAATGGGTGATGCATGTCTCCTTCACCAAAACAGCAATACCTGTCTGAAACAAGTACATGAACACAAGTACACCACCATAATAATAATACTAGGTGACTCAACGACTCAACATTGACTCGACTCAGACACAACTACTACATTGACACAAGTACTAATATAATAAAGTAAGAGTACTAGTTTGTTTACATTTCCACAGGCCAATTTTACGAACAAAATTTCGAAAATTAACCTTCAGAAACTCGGAAGCCAGGTGACACAGCAGTCATCAAGGATTGCAGCTAGTGGTACACAGTGACCTGGTCAAGATCTACCTTGAGCCTGCTTGACGCTTCAGCTCGGAGTTGAGAGCCTTCTCCTGTGACAGCTCGGCCTCTAGTTTGTCCGTCCTAACCGTGAGGTTCAGGATCAGTCCGGCGAGTTTGTCCATGGTCTCCGCCTGGCCGAGGCTCCGCCGCTGGATCTCATTACTCGCAGTGAACGATTTCATGGCGATATCGTCGAGAATGCGAATCCGGATCTTCTCAGTGGCGAGCTCAGAATAAAGTCTCATGCACTCATCGGCGAGGGCGCTTCTGTCCGCCGTCTCGACGCAGAAATCGCCCATAACCATTTCTAAAATGGGCCCGATCTCGTAGCGGGGCTTCTATCAGATGGGGATGGAGCACAAAATCAGAAGTGTACCCAGAGAAGTACCAAGAAAGAGAAAATGGGAATCCCAATTTGCACGAATGTCTATACCTCGCTGCTTTGAGAACTTGGCTCCGTGGAAGATGTTTCCGCAGGCAGGAGGGCTGCGGGAAAACTAAGGCCGCCCGACCTGAATATACGATTGAGAGAAGGTAAGAAAAGGAGGGGATGATAAGTTGTGAAAGACATAGAAAGATGCGCAAGAACGGAGGATCGCCTGAAGGTAGCAGTCGCGGGCTGCGACGCCCTTGAAGACTCTTGCGCAGAAGGCACCTCGACAGCAGCACAGGGACGCCATTGCTGGGATTCCCTCAGCTTCGCCGCAGCCGCACGAGCCCTTCTGTGGCGAGACTTGCTCCCGGTCATGGTGGCGAAGTAGTATTCCAAGAGGTAAACAAAGTGGTGAACTGAGGAAGACGGCAAGAGCAAAGGTTAGTCCTTAAATTTGGCCTCCCCGTCTCCTCGGCACCTCGCGAGTAGTAATACTTATCTGGTCAAAGAGCAAACTTCAAGGCAGAGACTTGGTGGGCCATTCATCTCCAACTATACTTCCTCCGATCCGAATGATACCAAATTTTTGAATGACAAATCACCCAAAACAGTATTCCAAGAGTATATGTAAGCTTTCATTTTGGAGTGACTAAGAGCATCCACAACGTGTAGCCAAAAGTGGTTCCATATTTGATTTTTGGCTTTTGGAACTAGTTCCATACATTGTAGAGGTAGTTCCAAAACCAGAAAAACAGGGAACCGGAGCAAGTAGGTGCTCCGATGCCAAATTTCACTTTTGGCATTTGGAACTAGTTCCCTACATTGTGAGAGTAGTTCCATATTGGCTTTATGTGTTGTTTTAGCTTGATGGCGGGACCCACGTTATAAATATTTGGAACCACTACATTGTGGAGCTATTGCTATATTTCACACCAAAGCCAAATTCACCATCGTATCAGATTTGGCAATAGCAACATTGTGGATGCGCTAAGAAGGATGCAGGCTTACCTTTTCATTTTCATGTTATAAACTTGTTTAAATATTGGTTAAACCTAGGATTTGACCAAGATCAAATGGGCATAAAAATTCAGAAAAAATCAAAAAATGAAAATCAAAGCACATAGTATTATTATGTCATATAGTAAGCATTCAAGTTGATAAACAAGGTCTAAACAACAAACCAGACAAATCATGTATCTACCCCCTAACCCTAAACTTTGTCTTATGAAGTCAAGCATGAAGAGAAGTGGTTTTGGGTTTCAAACATGGAAATTTCAAAAAACTCCCAAAAGCTTCTCATTTTAGAGTGACTAAGAAGGATTCAGGCTCACCTTTTCATTTTCATGTTTTAAACTTGTTCAAATCTTGGTCAAACTTAGGATTTGACCAAGATTCAAATGGGCATAAAAATTGGGAGGAAGGGTATGAATTACAATTCAAAAAAACAAGGTAACTTAAATACTTGGATGACTCATATTAGTGTTCTTGACATTCTGTAAAATTATCAGATTTTTCGAAGAAGTTTGATTTTTTGGACAAAATTTTACCAATTTCTAGACAGAACAGAAAATGTCAGCCTTTTTATGCAAATCTGCACATAAATGGCTCAAATTAAAATAGTATACTCGTTTCAGTGTTTTTGATTTCCTATAAAAAAATTAGATTTTTCTGAGAAGTTCTAATTTTTGCCAGAATTTGAAAATTTTGGATTTCTTGTGTGCCCGAAACACCCAAAAGTCGCTCCAAATCTGAACACAGGTTTATTTTGGTCAATACGAAAGTATAAACTGAAATACGACTATTTATTGAACCGTTTTCATGTTGTATTGTTGAAAATGGCATAGAAGGGGGTATTGAGAATTGAGAGTGGCATAAACACAACTTCAGTTTTTGGAATGGCATAAACACAACTTGTGAATTGAGGAGTGGCATAGAACCAATTAACCCTAGAACCAATTAACCCCACCAAAAATGGATGATGCATGTCTCCTTCACCAAAACAGCAATACCTGTCTGAAACAAGTACATGAACACAAGTACACCACCATAATAATAATACTAGGTGACTGATACGTCCAATTTGCATCACTATTTTGTATCATAATTTGCTGTTATTCATTGATATATTTCATATTGGGACACAATACTTATGTTATTTCATCTATTTTGCATGTTTCATCATTATTGGAGGATCTAGCACCGGAGCCAGGATTCTGCTGGAAAAAGCACCGTCAGGACGCAATATTTCGGAAGATCAACTGTGGAAGGAAATTATACCAAAAATCCTATTTTGCCAGATGACGGAGGGAGCCAGAAGGGGGAGAAGAGGGGACCCGAGGTGGGCCCACCCCATAGGCCGGCGCGGCCCAAGGCCTGGCCGCGCCGCCCTATGAGGAGGGGGCCCACAGCCCCTCTCGCCTCCTTTTCTTGGCGTACTCCTTCGCCCGAAACCTAAGACACAGGGTACCTCACGAAGAGTTACAGCCGCCTCTGCAGGCGGAGAACACCAGAGAGAAAAGAGCTCTCCGGCAGGAATCCGCCGGGGAAATTCCCTCCCGGAGGGGGAAATCAACGCCATCGCCATCGTCATCGAGCTGGACATCATCTCCATCATCATCATCATCATCTCCACCATCTACACCGCCATCACCACCGCTGCACCTCGTCACCGCTGTAACAATTTGGGTTGGATCTTGATTGTTTGATAGGGGAAACTCTCCCGGTGTTAATTTCTACTTGTTGTAGATGCTATTGAGTGAAACCATTGAACCAAGGTTTATGTTCAGATTGCTATTCATCATCATATCACCTCTGATTGTATTCCATATGATGTCTCGTGAGTAGTTCGTTTAGTTCTTGAGGACATGGGTGAAGTCTAAATGTTAGTAGTGAACTATGGTTGAGTAATATTCAATGTTATGATATTTAAGTTGTGGTGTCATTCTTCTAGTGGTGTCGTGTGAACGTCGACTACACGATACTTCACCATTTATGGGCCTAGGGGAGTGCATCTTGTATTCGGTTGCTAATTGCGGGGTTGCCGGAGTGACAGAAACCTGAGCCCCCGTTAGTATATCGATGCAAGAGGGATCGCAGGATCTCAGAGTTTAAGGCTGTGGTTAGATTTATCTTAATTACTTTCTTGTAGTTGCGGATGCTTGCAAGGGGTATAATCACAAGTATGTATTAGTCCTAGGAAGGGCGGTACATTAGCATAGGTTCACCCACACAACACTTATCAAAACAATGAAGATTAATTAGCTACATGAAGCGAAAGCACTAGACTAAAATCCCGTGTGTCCTCAAGAACGTTTGGTCATTATAAGTAAACAAACCGGCTTGTCCTTTGTGCTAAAAAGGATTGGGCCACTCGCAGCAATTATTTCTCTCGCATTTTATTTACTTGTACTTTATTTATCTGCTATATCAAAACCCCCTGAAAACTTGTCTGTGAGCATTTACAGTGAATCCTTCATCGAAACTACTTGTCAACACCTTCTGCTCCTTGTTGGGATCGACATTCTTACTTATCGAAGATACTACGATACACCCCCTATACTTGTGGGTCATCAAGACTATTTTCTGGCGCCGTTGCCGGGGAGTGAAGCGCTATTGGTAAGTGGAATTGGTAAGGAAAACCTTTACTGTTTGTGCTGATTTTATTTCTGCCTGCTGCTATAAGTCATTATGGAGAGATCTTCTCTTCAATTTCTATTTGGGAAATCTACTACTACTGCAACGGTAGTGGATGAAGCGCCAGGTGAGGAAGTGATACCATATAAAATACCTATGAAAATTATTGAACGTGTTATGGATAACCGCTATGAAGGGGATGGAACTATTCATCCTGGTGATCATTTACTGTTTTTGCATGAATTATGCGGGTTATTCAAATGTGCAGGTATTGCTATGAATGAAGTTAGAAAGAAACTATTCACTATATCGCTGTCTGGTAAAGCGGCGCACTGGTATAAATTGCTGAAGAATGGTGATTCTCTTGATTGGGAGGACATTGTGCCTTTATTTTATTCTAAATTCTATCCTCCAAGTGAAATTCACAAAGATCGGAACCGCATATATAATTTCTGGCCTCATGATGGAGAAAGTATTGCCCAAGCTTGGGGGAGATTGAAGTCTTTAATGCTCAAATGTCCCATTCATGAGCTTCCTGGTAATGTTATTATTGATAATTTCTATGCAAGACTTTCTTTTCAAGACAAGACCTTGCTGGATACTTCTTGTTCTGGATCATTTACACGCAAGAAAGAAGAGTTTAAAAGGGACCTTCTTGATCGGATCCAAGAAAATACTGAAGGATGGGAGAACGACAAAGATAGAGAATCAGGTATAATTTATGATTATAAATGCATTGAAGCTTTTATGGATACTGATAAATTTCGTAATATGAGTGCTACATATGGTCTTGATTCTCAAGTTGCTGCAAATCTTTATAAAGCTTTTGCCTCTCATTATGAATTGCCTAAGAAGAATTTTGATAAGTATCATGAACCGTATAAAGATAAAATTGATTCATCTATTAATAAATGTGTTGTAGTTGAAACTGCTGATCATGTTATTCCTGAAGCTTATATTGAAAAAACTCCTTTCCCTGCTAAAATGAAGGAGTACTCTATCATATCTAGTGCGGTTAATAAAAGTGAAAAGAAACCCATAGAACCTGAAGAACAAATTAAAGTTGAACCTGCTGTTGCAATAATTAAAGATCTTGTGACTGAAAATGTGGAGGATGGTCATATTATTTTCTGTGAAGATGCTTCTAATATTGTTTCACATCCTAATAAACCCAAACAAGTTAGTGTTCCTATGCTATCTGTTAGAATTGGTGATCATTGCTATTATGGTTTATGTGATATTGGTGCAAGCGTTAGTGCTATTCCTTATGAACTTTACACGGAGATTATGCATGAAATTGGTTCTTGTGAACTTGAAGATATTGATGTGGTTATTCAGCTGGCTAATAGAGAAACTATTTCTCCAATTGGTATTGTTCGAGATGTGGAAGTTCTATGTGGTAAGATTAAATATCCTGCTGACTTTTTGGTACTTGGTTCTGCTGCTAGTGATTATTGTCCTATCATTTTTGGTAGACCTTTTCTAAATACTTGTGGAGCTATTATAGATTGCAAGAAAGAGAAAATTTTGACTAAATTTGCTGGTGAACCTTATGAATTTAACTTTTCTAAATTTACTAAAACTCCTTATAAAGCTGACTTGCCTAGTAATGATTTTAAAATGGAGCAGTGTGCATCTATTGTTCTTGTTCCTAATAATCCTTTGCAGCAACATTTGGAGAATAGCGAGAGTGAAGTTTTTAGGAAAGAAAGAGATGAGCTTGAGGAAATTTTTCTTCGCCAACCTATTCTCAAGCATGATTTACCGGTGGAAGATTTGGGTACAACACCGCCACCAAAGGAAGATCCTGTTTTTGATTTAAAGCCTTTACCTGATAATCTTAAATATGCTCATATTGATGATAAGAAAATATATCCTGTTATTATTAGTTCTAAGCTTTCAGAGATTGAGGAAGAAAGGTTATTGGAAATATTGAAGAAACACCGAGGAGCTATTGGCTACACTCTTGATGATTTGAAAGGGATTTCTCCTTCTATTTGCCAACATGCTATCAATATGGAAGATGATGCAAAGCCTGTTGTTGAACATCAGCGTCGTCTAATTCCGAAGATGAAGGAGGTGGTAAGGAATGAGGTATTAAAACTTCTTGAAGCTGGTATTATATATCCTATTGCTGATAGTAGATGGGTTAGTCCTGTGCATTGTGTTCCTAAGAAAGGAGGAATGACTGTTGTGCCTAATGATAATGATGAGCTCATCCCTCAAAGAGTAGTTGTAGGGTATAAAATGTGCATTGATTTTTGAAAAGTTAATAAAGTTACTAAGAAAGATCATTACCCTTTGCCATTTATTGATCAAATGCTAGAAAGGTTATCTAAAAATACTCATTTTTGCTTTCTTGATGGTTATTCTGGGTTTTCACAAATTGCTGTTAAAGCTAAAGATCAAGAGAAAACCACGTTCACTTGTCCTTATGGAACTTATGCTTATAGGCGTATGCCTTTTGGTTTATGTAATGCTCCTGCTACTTTTCAAAGATGCATGTCTGCTATTTTTCATGGCTTTTGCGAGAGTATTGTAGAGGTGTTCATGGATGATTTTTCTGTCTATGGGAATTCTTTTGATAATTGCTTGCGAAACCTCGATAAAGTTTTGCAGAGATGTGAAGAAACTAACCTTGTTCTTAATTGGGAGAAATGCCACTTTATGGTTAATGAAGGAATTGTATTGGGACATAAAATTTCCGAGAGAGGTATTGAAGTTGATAGAGCTAAAGTTGAAGCAATTGAGAAGATGCCCTATCCGAGGGATGTTAAAGGTATTCGTAGTGTTCTTGGTCATGCTGGGTTTTATAGGAGATTTATTAAAGATTTCTCTAAGATTTCAAAGCCTCTTACTAATCTTCTTCAAAAAGATGTACCTTTTGTTTTTGATGATGATTGTAAGGAAGCTTTTGAAACTCTAAAGAAAGCCTTAACGACTGCTCCTGTAGTTGAACCTCCTGATTGGAATTTGCCTTTTGAAATTATGTGTGATGCTAGTGATTTTGCTGTAGGCGCTGTTCTTGGACAGCGAGTAGATAAAAAATTAAATGTTATTCATTATGCTAGTAAGACTCTTGATGCTGCTCAAAGAAATTATGCTACAACTGAAAAAGAATTGTTAGCTGTAGTCTTTGCTTGTGACAAGTTTAGACCCTATATTGTTGATTCAAAAGTTACAATTCATACTGATCATGCTGCAATTAGATACCTTATGACAAAGAAAGATGCTAAGCCAAGGCTTATTAGATGGGTACTTCTTTTGCAAGAATTTGATTTACATATTATAGATAGGAAAGGTGCTGATAATCCTGTTGCTGATAATTTGTCTAGATTGGAAAATATTGCTTATGATCCTGTTCCTGTTAATGATAGTTTTCCAAATGAACAATTGGCTGTAATAAAGGTGAGCTCGCGAGAGAGCCCTTGGTATGCAGATTATGCTAACTTTATTGTTTCGAAGTATTTGCCTCCAACCTTTTCAGCTCAGCAAAGGAGGAAATTCTTTTATGATTTGAGGCATTATTTTTGGGATGACCCACACTTATATAAAGAAGGAGTAGACGGTATTATGCGAAGATGTGTTCCTGAATATGAACAACAGGAGATATTGAGTAAATGTCATGGTAGTGTTTATGGAGGACATCATGCTGGAGATAGAACCGCACAAAAGGTTCTACAATCAGGTTTTTATTGGCCAACACTTTTCAAGGATGCAAGGAAGTTTATCTTATCTTGTGATGAATGTCAAAGAGTTGGTAATATCTCTAGACGCAATGAAATGCCTATGAATTATACTCTTGTTATTGAACCATTCGATTGTTGGGGATTCGACTTCATGGGTCCTTTCCCTTCTTCAGAAGGTAACACTCATATACTTGTCGCTGTTGATTATGTTACTAAATGGGTAGAAGCTATACCTACAAAGAGTGTTGATGGTGAGACCTCTATAAAAATGCTTGTAGATGTTATATTTCCTAGATTTGGAGTACCTAGATATATTATGACTGATGGAGGTTCTCATTTTATTCATGGAGGTTTTAGAAAAACTCTTGCTAAGTATGGTATTAATCATAGAATTGCTTCCGCTTATCACCCTCAAACTAGTGGTCAAGTAGAATTATCAAATAGAGAGATTAAATCTATTTTGGGAAAGACTGTTAATAAATCTAGAAAGAATTGGGCTAGCAAATTGAAGGAAGCACTATGGGCTTATAGAACTGCTTATAAAAATCCCATGGGTATGTCACCTTATAAAATGGTTTATGGAAAAGCTTGTCATTTACCTCTAGAACTAGAGCACAAAGCTTATTGGGCTGTTAGAGAACTAAATAAAGATCCGAAACTAGCCGGTAATAAGAGGTTGCTGCAATTAAGTTCTCTAGATGAATGGAGAAGTGAAGCTTATGAAAATGCTAAACTCTTTAAAGAAAAAGTTAAGAAATGGCATGATAGAAGGATTATTAAAAGAGAATTTAATGTTGGAGATAAAGTTCTATTGTATCGGTCTCGTCTTAGATTCTTTGCAGGGAAATTACTCTCAAAATGGGAAGGACCATATGTTATTGAGGAGGTATACCGTTCAGGAGCAATAAAAATTAGCTCTTTGGAAGGTAACGCCACACAAGTGGTGAATGGACAAAGACTCAAGCATTATATCTCGGGTGATTCTTATAATGTTGATGTTGATATTATTCAAGTGGAAACACCGGAGGCTTTCATCAAAGGACAAATTGACAGTCCGCCAGAACTCGACTTTGAATAGGTAACAGTACAGGTAATAAAAGTCCGCGTTTAGCTTTCCGAACAATATTTCTGCTGTTTTTGGAAAATATGAAAAATTACGGGATCGAAACGGAGTGGAGGAGACGCACGAGGGCGTGCCCCCATAGGCCGGCGCGGGCCCCAGCCTGGCCGCGCCGACCTATGAGGACACCGCCTCGTTGTCCCCCTCCGACTCTTGTTCGACCTGGAACCTTCCTTTTATCGTAAAAATATTTGCTATATAATCCCCCGGACCCCTGGAGGTCCGTATATTGTTTTCTCGTCGTGTTTTGTTTCGAGCTGTTTTCTGCCAGGATCTGCTTCGGATCTAGATCCACCATGTCTTCGTCGGGAACTCAGAAGGACAACTTCTTTGAGGACGTCGTCAACCCGTACATGAACGAGCTGAAGATGCACCCCAAAGAATTGCTGCTCGTAGATGGAGAGTTGCAGATCAAAGATGTCCAGGGTCCTAAGGGAGAAGGGAGTTTGGAAGACAGGATGGAGAAACTGGAACAAGAGGTCTTCAACTACAAGAAGATGGCTGAGCGTGAAGTGGACATCTTTCACAAGATTGTGTCTGAACTCATTGATGGACACAAGAGGGAGACTGCAAAGTTGTGGGACGATATCTTCTCACTTCACGACACCACCAACAAACTCCAAGCTCAACTCTATGATGTTCATAATCAAAACTGTGAGTATGAAAACAGGTTTAAGCGCATAAGTCATGCTGCTAGTTTCAGGTTTCCGGAGACCAAGATGTCTTTTGTTGATGGAGAGCCTCTTCCATGGAAGTCTGATGATGGCAAGGATTCACCATCATCACCGAAGGAGTAATTCATCATCGGTATTGGCATCCCCTTGGTTTGTTCCAAGCTTGGGGGAGTGCCGCGGTATCACATCATCACTACCTTTATCTTTTACTATCAAGTAGTGTCATATCATGAGTAGGGAAGTTATCATATGGAATAGTATGCAATGTGGAAGTATCTCTCTTAGTTGGTTATCTATGTATCCGTTGGTGTGAGTTATCGTTATGGAATATTAATGAGAAGTCTTATCATTTACTTTTTGCACACCTTATTTTAGTTTGCAATCTCCATTATATGATCACTCTTGACATTAGTATTGATATCACTTTGGGAGCAATAAGTAAATCTATTTGGTTTTGGCAAACTTAGCATTGGTCAATAGCAACAACATCTTGATGTTTAAATAGAAGAGAGAAATACATGTAGATATATTACTCTATTATCTCTATGTTAATGAGTTTAGTATTCTGAAGTTAAAATTGCTTGTGCTTATGAGAAAGATGCATGATTGTTTCTATCATATGTATATTTGTTTGTTTCCCTCAACCTTTATGCTTGCTATCAAACCTTGCTAGCCAAAGACCTGTATTGAGAGGGAATGCTTCTCATACATCCATAACCTTAGACCAAACTCATGCCATTTGTGTCCACCATACCTACCTACTACATGGTATTTTCTGCCATTCCAAGTAAATACTTCATGTGCTACCTTTAAATAATTCAAACTATACTACCCCTTATTTGTGTCAATGTTTTATAGCTCATGAGGAAGTATGTGGTGTTTTATCTTTCAATCTTGTTGGGCGGACTTTCACCAATGGACTAGCGGCACATCCGCTTATCCAATAATTTTGCAATAAGAGCTGGCAACGGGGTTCCCAGCCCCAATTAATAACTTTCATTAATAATTCTCTTCACATGTTTTGCCCTGATTTATCAGTAAGCAACTTAATTTTGCAATAGACACTCCTCCATGGTATGTGAATGTTGGAAGGCACCCGAGGATTCGGTTAGCCATGGATTGAGAAAGCCAAGGTTGGGGGGAGTGTCATCCATAATAAAACTAAAATACATGTGTAAACAAAAGAGAAGGGGGATGATCTACCTTGCTGGTAGAGATGCCGTCCCTCATGGGAGCCGCTCTTGGAAGGTTCGTTTGGCAAGGGGGTTAGAGTGCCCGCTACCATTCGTTGACAACAACAAACACCGCTCAAAATCTTATTTTTATGCTCTTTATATGATTTCAAAACTTGAAAAGCTCTAGCACATGATTTAATCCCTGCTTCCCTCTGCGAAGGGCCTATCTTTTACTTTTATGTTGAGTCAGTAAACCTATTTCCCTCTGTCTTAAGCAAGCAATTGAGTTGTTGTGAACCAACCATTTATGCTATGATTGAGCTAATCATGTCTTTTATACTTTCTTGTTTAGTACAAATTTTATCTGAATGAATATGACTTTGAAGTTATCAATGATTATGAGGAGATTGTTATGATTGAATATGAAAGCCCAGCTATATAAATTCTAATATGAAAGCTTTGCTTAGAAGTACAATCCGTTAGTAGTTCTCTGACCAAGAACAAAGTTTGCCATCACCAACTATGATTTCTTATGCACCTTTACTTGTGATTTCTCTTTACTTATTTCAAGATGAGTTATATGAGGAAGTTGTTTACTAGAATGTCTTGTGTGAATGAATATGATGCTTCTTGTCCGTATTTTATTTATCGACTCTTCACTCCATAAACATGTGGTCTTGTTTATCGAGCTCAGTTTCGCTTGGGGACAAGCGAGGTCTAAGCTTGGGGGAGTTGATACGTCCAATTTGCATCACTATTTTGTATCATAATTTGCTGTTATTCATTGATATATTTCATATTGGGACACAATACTTATGTTATTTCATCTATTTTGCATGTTTCATCATTATTGGAGGATCAAGCACCGGAGCCAGGATTCTGCTGGAAAAAGCACCGTCAGAACGCAATATTTCGGAAGATCAACTGTGGAAGGAAATTATACCAAAAATCCTATTTTTCCAGATGACGGAGGGAGCCAGAAGGGGGAGAAGAGGGGACCCGAGGTGGGCCCACCCCATAGGCCGGCGCGGCCCAAGGCCTGGCCGCGCCGCCCTATGAGGAGGGGGCCCACAGCCCCTCTCGCCTCCTTTTCTTCGCGTACTCCTTCGCCCTGAAAACCTAAGCCACAGAGGGTACCTCACGAAGAGTTACAGCCGCCTCTGCGGGGCGGAGAACACCAGAGAGAAAAGAGCTCTCCGGCGGGCAGGAATCCGCCGGGAAATTCCCTCCCGGAGGGGGAAATCGACGCCATCACCATCGTCATCGAGCTGGACATCATCTCCATCATCATCATCATCATCATCATCATCATCATCATCATCATCTCACCATCTACACCGCCATCACCACCGCTGCACCTCGTCACCGCTGTAACAATTTGGGTTGGATCTTGATTGTTTGATAGGGGAAACTCTCCCGGTGTTAATTTCTACTTGTTGTAGATGCTATTGAGTGAAACCATAGAACCAAGGTTTATGTTCAGATTGTTATTCATCATCATATCACCTCTGATTGTATTCCATATGATGTCTCGTGAGTAGTTCGTTTAGTTCTTGAGGACATGGGTGAAGTCTAAATGTTAGTAGTGAACTATGGTTGAGTAATATTCAATGTTATGATATTTAAGTTGTGGTGTCATTCTTCTAGTGGTGTCGTGTGAACGTCGACTACACGATACTTCACCATTTATGGGCCTAGGGGAGTGCATCTTGTATTCGGTTGCTAATTGCGGGGTTGCCGGAGTGACAGAAACCTGAGCCCCCGTTAGTATATCGATGCAAGAGGGATCGCAGGATCTCAGAGTTTAAGGCTGTGGTTAGATTTATCTTAATTACTTTCTTGTAGTTGCGGATGCTTGCAAGGGGTATAATCACAAGTATGTATTAGTCCTAGGAAGGGCGGTACATTAGCATAGGTTCACACACACAACACTTATCAAAACAATGAAGATTAATTAGCTACATGAAGCGAAAGCACTAGACTAAAATCCCCGTGTGTCCTCAAGAACGTTTGGTCATTATAAGTAAACAAACCGGCTTGTCCTTTGTGCTAAAAAGGATTGGGCCACTCGCAGCAATTATTTCTCTCGCATTTTATTTACTTGTACTTTATTTATCTGCTATATCAAAACCCCCTGAAAACTTGTCTGTGAGCATTTACAGTGAATCCTTCATCGAAACTACTTGTCAACACCTTCTGCTCCTCGTTGGGATCGACATTCTTACTTACCGAAGATACTACGATACACCCCCTATACTTGTGGGTCATCAGTGACTCAACGACTCAACATTGACTCGACTCAGACACAACTTGATATAGTAAGCACTCAATTGATAAACAAAGTCTAGACATATTCAAACCAGAAAAATCATGTATCTACCCCTAACCCTAAACTTTGTCTTAATTATGAAGTCAAGCACGAAGAGAAGTCGTTTTGGGTTTCAAACATGGACATTTCAAAAACCCTCCCAAAAGCTTCATTGTGGTGTGACGTACTAAGAAGGATACATGCTTACATTTTCAACAACCCCCCTAAAAGCTTCATTATAGAGTGACTAAGAAGGATCCAGTCTGGCGGGCTTACCTTTTATTTTCTTGTTTTAAACTTGTTCAAATCTCGGTCAAACCTAGGATTTGACCAAGATTCAAAATGTGCATCAAAATTCAAAAAAAATATAAAAATTAAAAACCAAATTAAAGCACATAGTGTTCTTATGTCATATAGTAAGCATTAAAGTTGATAAACAAGGTCTAGACACATATTCAAACAAGACAAATCATGTATCTATACCCCTAACCCCTAAACTCTATCTTATGAAGTCAACAACATGAAGAGAAGTGGTTTTGGGTTTCAAACATGGAAATTTCAAAAACCTCCCAAAAGCTTCATTTTAGAGTGACTAATATATATAAGAAGGATCCATGCCTTCTTACCACCTTTTCATTTTCATATTTTAAACTTGTTTAAATCCGTGTCAAATTAAACCAAGGATTTGACCAAAAGATTCAAATGGGCATAAAATTTTAAAAAAATCAGAAAAATGAAAAACAAAAGCATATAGTCTTCTTATGTCATATAGTAAGCATTCAAGTTGATAAACAAGGTTTGGACATGCATATTCAAACCTAGGCAAATCATGTATCTATCCCCTAGCCCCTAAACTCTATCTTATGAAGTCAAGCATGAAGAGAAGTGGTTTTGGGTTTCAAACATGAAAATTTCAAGAACATCCCAAAAACTTCATTTTAGAGTGACTAAGAAGGATACAGGCTTCCCCTTTTCATTTTCATGTTTTATACTTGTTTAAATCTTGGTCAAACCTAGGATTTGACAAAGATTCAAATGTGCATCAAAATAAAAAAATCAGAAAAATTAAAAACCAAAGCACATAGTTTTCTTATGTCATATAGTTAGCATTAAAGTTGATATAAACAAGGTCTAGATATATTCAAACAAGAAAAATCATGTATCTACCCCTAACCCTAAACTCTGTCTTATGTAGTCAAGCATGAAGAGAAGTGGTTTTGGGTTTCAAACTTGGAAATTTCAAGAACCCCCAAAAGCTTCATTTTAGAGTGACTAAAGGATCCAGGTCGGGCTTACCTTTTATTTTCATGTTTTAAAATTGTTCAAATCTTGGTCAAACCGTACCTAGGATTTGATCAAGATTCAAATGGGCATAAAATTTCAAAAAAAAAATGAAAAACCAAAGCATATAGCCTTCTTATGTCATATAGTAAGCACTCAAGTTGGTAAACAAGGTCTAGACATATTCAAACCAGAAAAATCATGTTTCTACCCCTAGCCCTAAACTTTGTCTTATGAAGTCAAGCACGAAGAGAAGTCGTTTTGGATTTCAAACATGGAAATTTAAAAAACCTTCCCAAAAGCTTCATTTTGGAGTGACTAAGAAGGATACAGGCTTACATTTTCATTTTCATGTTTTAAACTTGTTTAAATATTGGTTAAGCCTAGGATTTAACCAAGATCAAATGGGCATAAAAATTCAGAAAAAATCAAAAAAATGAAAACCAAAGCACATAGTATTATTATGTCATATAGTAAGCATTCAAGTTGATAAACAAGGTCTAAACAACAAACTAGACAAATCATGTATCTACCCTCTAACCCTAAACTCTGTCTTATGAAGTCAAGCATGAAGAGAAGTGGTTTTGGGTTTCAAACATGGAAATTTAAAAAACTCCCAAAAGCTTCTCATTTTAGAGTGACTAAGAAGGATTCAGGCTTACCTTTTCATTTTCATGTTTTAAACTTGTTCAAATCTTGGTCAAACTTAGGATTTGACCAAGATTCAAATGGGCATAAAAATTGGGAGGAAGGGTATGAATTACAATTCAAAAAAACAAGGTAACTTAAATACTTGGATGCCCCAAAGATGTGTGGAAGCCCAAAACAATGGCAAAACATGTGCGCACGCTGCATCCAATTCAAGTAGAAAACACATAGTAGGCATCGATAGTTTGGCCTAAATTTGAAATCAAAGAGAAGGTGGTTAGAAAAAATCGAAATTGGCAAAGCAAAGCATGAAATCATAAATTTGTGATGCACTATAGCTATGAAAAGTATCAAACAATGCATACCAAAATGATTTTTTAGAGGAATACTAGTTCAACTTATTTTAATTTTATATTAGTAGCCCAAAATCGAACTAGTAGTTGGATATTTTTGAACTTGATCTGTAGTAGTGGGCAAAACCCTAGTTTAACCTATTTAATCATAGATTCGTAGGTCGATTTTTCTACTTTTTTATTATTACTATGCAGCACATGTGTGTTTGCCCGTCGAGTGAAACTCGGAGGAAGAGAGATCACTCGGAAGGAGAGAAGAAGGGAGAGAATTATGGTGTCTCCCCTTTTCCGGGTGATGATGTTGACTTTTGTCAGTGAGCAGGAGCGAGCGAGCGAGTCGAGCGAGGCCGAGAATAAGAGAGATTTGTTTTTTTTGAGAGGGACAACCATCCAAGAAAATGGCTGGGAGTTTGCGTACCTATTGCACGTGACTTGTGCTCACTGAAGTGTGGGACCTCACGCATGGGCACCACACGTAAGTGACAGACCTGTTGATGTAAAAACTCGGTTGATTATTATACTACTACATTTATACAAAGTTTCCTATGGATTCAAGGGTACGAAAGCCAAGTTAAATCATTTACATGACATTATTTTTTCCATGAAGCCAAGTTAACTCATTTATCAATTGGTACATTTTGGAGTGACTAAGAAGGATCCAGGCTTACTTTTTCATTTTCATGTTTTAAACATGTTTAAATCTTGGTCAAACCTATGACTTGACCAAGATTCAAATGGGCATAAAAATTCAAAAAAATCAAAAAAAGAAAAACAAAAGCACGCCGTCTTCCTATGTCATATAGTAAGCATTCAAGGTGATAAACAAGGTCTGACATATTCAAACCACAAAAATCATGTATCTACCCCTAACCCTAAACAAGGATCCAGGCTTACCCTTTTCATTTTCATGTTTTAAACTTGTTCAAATCTTGGTCAAACTTAGGATTTGACGAAGATTCAAATGGGCGTAAAAATACTTAGAAAAATCATGTACGTATCTACCCCAAACCCTAAACTCTATCTTACGAAGCCAAGCATGAAGAGAAGTGGTTTTGGGTTTCAAACATGGAAATTTCAAAAACCTCCCAAAAGCTTCATTTTAGAGTGACTAAGAAGGATCCATGCTTACCTTTTATTTTCATGTTTTAAACATGTTCAAATCTTGGTCAAACCGTACGTACCTAGGATTTGACCAAGATTCAAATGGGCATAAAAATTCAAAAAAAATGAAAAACCAAAGCACATAGCCTAGCTTCTTATATATGCCATATAGTAAGCACTCAAGTTGATAAACAAAGTCTAGACATATTCAAACCAGAAAAATCATGTATCTACCCCTAACCCTAAACTTTGTCTTAATTATGAAGTCAAGCACGAAGAGAAGTTGTTTTGGGTTTCAAACATGGACATTTCAAAAACCCTCCCAAAAGCTTCATTGTGGTGTGACGTACTAAGAAGGATACATGCTTACATTTTCAACAACCCCCCTAAAAGCTTCATTATAGAGTGACTAAGAAGGATCCAGTCTGGCGGGCTTACCTTTTATTTTCTTGTTTTAAACTTGTTCAAATCTCGGTCAAACCTAGGATTTGACCAAGATTCAAAATGTGCATCAAAATTCAAAAAAAATATAAAAATTAAAAACCAAATTAAAGCACATAGTGTTCTTATGTCATATAGTAAGCATTAAAGTTGATAAACAAGGTCTAGACACATATTCAAACAAGACAAATCATGTATCTATACCCCTAACCCCTAAACTCTATCTTATGAAGTCAACAACATGAAGAGAAGTGGTTTTGGGTTTCAAACATGGAAATTTCAAAAACCTCCCAAAAGCTTCATTTTAGAGTGACTAATATATATAAGAAGGATCCATGCATGCCTTTCATTTTCATATTTTAAACTTGTTTAAATCCGTGTCAAATTAAACCAAGGATTTGACCAAAAGATTCAAATGGGCATAAATTTAAAAAAAAATCAGAAAAATGAAAAACAAAAGCATATAGTCTTCTTATGTCATATAGTAAGCATTCAAGTTGATAAACAAGGTTTGGACATGCATATTCAAACCTAGGCAAATCATGTATCTATCCCCTAGCCCCTAAACTCTATCTTATGAAGTCAAGCATGAATAGAAGTGGTTTTGGGTTTCAAACATGAAAAATTCAAGAACATCCCAAAAACTTCATTTTAGAGTGACTAAGAAGGATACAGGCTTCCCTTTTCATTTTCATGTTTTATACTTGTTTAAATCTTGGTCAAACCTAGGATTTGACAAGGATTCAAATGTGCATCAAAATAAAAAAATCAAAAAAATTAAAAACCAAAGCACATAGTTTTCTTATGTCATATAGTTAGCATTAAAGTTGATATAAACAAGGTCTAGATATATTCAAACAAGAAAAATCATGTATCTACCCCTAACCCTAAACTCTGTCTTATGAAGTCAAGCATGAAGAGAAGTGGTTTTGGGTTTCAAACATGGAAATTTCAAAAAACTCCCAAAAGCTTCTCATTTTAGAGTGACTAAGAAGGATTCAGGCTTACCTTTTCATTTTCATGTTTTAAACTTGTTCAAATCTTGGTCAAACTTAGGATTTGACCAAGATTCAAATGGGCATAAAAATTGGGAGGAAGGGTATGAATTACAATTCAAAAAAACAAGGTAACTTAAATACTTGGATGCCCCAAAGATGTGTGGAAGCCCAAAACAATGGCAAAACATGTGCGCACGCTGCATCCAATTCAAGTAGAAAACACATAGTAGGCATCGATAGTTTGACCTAAATTTGAAATCAAAGAGAAGGTGGTTAGAAAAAATCGAAATTGGCAAAGCAAAGCATGAAATCATAAATTTGTGATGCACTATAGCTATGAAAAGTATCAAACAATGCATACCAAAATGATTTTTTAGAGGAATACTAGTTCAACTTATTTTAATTTTATATTAGTAGCCCAAAATCGAACTAGTAGTTGGATATTTTTGAACTTGATCTGTAGTAGTGGGCAAAACCCTAGTTTAACCTATTTAATCATAGATTCGTAGGTCGATTTTTCTACTTTTTTATTATTACTATGCAGCACATGTGTGTTTGCCCGTCGAGTGAAACTCGGAGGAAGAGGGATCACTCGGAAGGAGAGAAGAAGGGAGAGAATTATGGTGTCTCCCCTTTTTCGGGTGATGATGTTGACTGTTGTGCAGGGTTTGTCAGTGAGCAGGAGCGAGCGAGCGAGTCGAGCGAGGCCGAGAATGAGAGAGATTTGTTTTTTTTGTGAGAGGGACAACCGAAGGATCCAGAAGGACCCACATACTTCCAATACGCATCATGATGCGTCTTCTCTTGACAAAGAAAATGGCTGGGAGTTTGCGTACCTATTGCACGTGACTTGTGCTCACTGAAGTGTGGGGCCTCACGCATGGGCACCACACGTAAGTGACAGACCTGTTGATGTAAAAACTCGGTTGATTATTATACTACTACATTTATACAAAGTTTCCTATGGATTCAAGGGTACGAAAGCCAAGTTAAATCATTTACATGACATTATTTTTTCCATGAAGCCAAGTTAACTCATTTATCAATTGGTACATTTTGGAGTGACTAAGAAGGATCCAGGCTTACTTTTTCATTTTCATGTTTTAAACATGTTTAAATCTTGGTCAAACCTATGACTTGACCAAGATTCAAATGGGCATAAAAATTCAAAAAAATAAAAAAAAGAAAAACAAAAGCACGCCGTCTTCCTATGTCATATAGTAAGCATTCAAGGTGATAAACAAGGTCTGACATATTCAAACCACAAAAATCATGTATCTACCCCTAACCCTAAACAAGGATCCAGGCTTACCCTTTTCATTTTCATGTTTTAAACTTGTTCAAATCTTGGTCAAACTTAGGTGTAACAACCCCAAAATTTCAAAACAAACAAAATGAATTTCCCTAGTTCCAAATTTTGGAACCAACAAAAACTTTTATTAAAATAAGATTGATACATATAGAGCTGGTTTAAATCTTGTGTTTTGCCATGATGAGTGTTTTTATGCTTATGTGCTAAACCCTAAAACCCTAAAGTGATCAAGTGAAGGTCACCAACCCAATAAAATAAAAGAGAAAGAAGTCAAATAAGAAAAACCTTAAACCCTAATCTTCTCCAAAAATCATTTGGATCTATTTTGAGAAACCCAAAATCAAATAAAAGATATATGGGGGCATATAGCTCTAATAGGTAAATCTTGAACCCTACCTTTATTTTCTTTATGCTAAATGGTGGTGAACCTTTGTGAACCCCACAAAACCCTAAACTTCACCCCTCTTTTCACCACCCTAGTTAAATTAAAATAAAAGGAATTTAAATAAGAAAAAGGCATATGTGCCTATGGCTATATTTATAAAACTTTACCCTAAGCCTTTCTACTTTGCTTAGAGGTTTGGAAAACCTTCATATACCTTACCTAGTACTTATCAAACCAAATCCAAGTGGTTTCCAAAGAAAATAAAAAGAAACTAAAAATGCCATAGAGGCATATGAGAGTAACATGCAAATTTGTGAATTTTAGAAGTTTGACCTTAGGACTTGTTGTGGATGATTGGATCACTTCCATATGCCATTTCAACACTCAACAACATCAATTGGGTCAAGCCAAGTCAAATTGAAAATCAAATGCAACATATGCATAGAGGCATATGTGACACATAGCCATTTTCACCAAACTTTGACCTATGACTTCTACCTTGACCAAAATGGTGTGAAACCATCTTTCAACCTAGTAGAATACTAAATTGACCCTAACCCATGCCCAAGTAAAGCAAGATCAACCATTTGCAAAAATAATGAATTTAACATCACCTCTTATGTGTTATGGCCATTTTTGCAAATCTTTGAGCAAGACCATTTGAATTGGTTTCAATGGTTGGAAAATGTTTCTAAACTAATAAGAATCACATTGGAGTCAACAAAAGTCAACTCAAATAGGGAGAAATCAAATAGGGAGAAAATCCCCAAAATTCACTCACATACACTTAGCCAAATTTGCAAATCTTCAACCAAGGCCACCATTGCTTGATCTATTGTTTGTAGAATACTTATATATGATAAACAAACACAATTGCATCAAAGAAACAAGAATCAAATCAAAGCAAATCTCAAATTCAACATTACATGTGATAATGGTCATTGGGCCATTTTATAAAATGTTCCCCTCTTTACCCCTCTGGCTTTGACTTTTCTTCAACCAAACTTGGTCAACTATGACCATGTCATCCAAGACCATATGAAGATGAACAACTTTCATGTTGACCACCATACCTCATGTTGACTAGGTTGACCAGAATAGAGGAGACAAGTGATGACATTGAAACAAAGAGAAGATGGCCAACTTTTTGAATCTTTGCAAATCAACACCAAAATGAGCACCACCACCACCAATATACTTCAAATATTATATGATTGAGATCCACCAAAAAGTTTGCCAAAATTCAACAAAAACTTTCTTTCGGCCATATCAACAAACACCTTGTGGGCAGCACCTATATTTGTGCCCATGCTGCATTTTTGCTTGGACCAAGTCCAACCCTGCACTCCCTCTGCATCCCTGTACCCCTCTGCATCAGTGCCAGGCCCTGCCAGCCCTTGCCTTGGACCAGCTTGACAAGAACACCCCCATGCCGGCCACCATGTCACTCCACATGCTCACTTCCTCTCCTCTCCCATCCAAGTCACCTCAGCATGTCTCTTTCCCTGACCTTGCTGCTCACGCCCATGCACGCCCTTACCACAGAGAGAAAGATTTTTGCTCTCAAATCAACTAGAACACACCATGTCGGCCACCCTAGTCACCACCATGCCACCACTTGCTCCCTCTCTTCCTCTCCCTCTCTCACCGTGTCATCACGCTTGACATACACCTACTAGACACGACCCTTGGTCGAGGAGAGCACGAGGTCGACCAAACCAACCCGTGCCACGTCCCCTGGTCACCACCCGTGGACATGACCCCGTTCCCGTGTGCATGCGGCGATCCAACGCGTCCCCGTGCGCCACCAGCTCTCTCTCGGTCCCGCTCCACTGCCAGACACGACCGTTGGCCCGCATGCGCCCCTGGACGCGCCACGACGCGACGTCCTTGAAGGACGCCGACGTCGGCATTGACCCCGTGCGCCCTGCACACGACGCCATCAATCGCGCCTGTGCACGCATCCTTACCTACCCATGAGCTCACCTCCTGACGCAGCAGCAGTGCCGGAGACGCCCGTGCCCGCCGTGCACCGTGACGTCGCCACCATGCCGGTCCCGTCGTGCCCCGCTCCTCCAGCCGCTATATAAACTCCCCCCCTCGCGGACTTCACCACACCATCCCACAGCATTCTCCCCTCCCTCCTAGCATCGCTCCTCTCCCTCTTTACCTCTCCACGGCGCCAAAGCTCGCCGGCGGCACCCTCAACGCCGCCCCATTTTCTCGCCACCTCAGCCTCCAACCCCTACACCCTCTTGTAGCCCTTGAAAACCCCGTCGATCAAGCCCAAGCTCGCCGTCAGCCGTGCCCGGAGGTGAGCGCTAGCGCCGCCGCAAGCCGGCGGTATCGGGAGGAACACGACGGCCCAGCGCCGTCGGATCTCGATCCGACGCGCCGCGTGCTCCGCCCGCGCGTGACGTGCATGCGCCATGCAGCGCGGACAAGGCCGCATGCTGGGCCGGCCCACTCCTTTCCCGCCCTCCGGTTAAATTCAAATCTCGTTTTATTATTTTTCCAGTGTTTTGCATTCAGATGTTTTGCCAAAAGTTTAATAACCACAAATCTACTCGGTCAATTTTGATAAATTTTATATATTTGGAAAGCTCATGAAAGGCCCCATCCAACCACACTGGATTCAAATCAAAATATGTTGTAGAATTTGAATAGTAAAAATAACAAATCAGTAACCTTTCAAACTTCAAATAAATCTTAAAAATCAACCATAAACTATTTTGAGTTGATTCCACCTCTCATAATTCACATTTCACAAACTCTAATTGTTTATGTAAAAATATGATATAGGTTCTGTGTATGATCATGGCCTAGTTTAAAGATTGGCCCTATGGCTAGTTCTAGATCTTTTAATTTAGACAAGATAATTTATTAAAATGTATGAGAGCTTCCCTCCCATTTAAATCTTGTCTCAACTAATTCAACATGAGGTAGATACCATGGTTAGTTAAGTCTCATATGAATTGTTGGTGATATTAAATCTTTACCATGTTAGAATTAAATGGTATGAGGTGCTCCCCTCATTTAAATCATTTTCTTAAATGATAAGTATGAAGAGGTTGACTTTGGTCAACCTAGGTCATATATTATTCATAAGAGAAATTAAATCTTAATAAGATAATGAGAGGAAATTATTTCTCTAAGTAATTAAAAGTAACACCTTATTTAGTATGAGAGGAAATTATTTTTCCTAAATAAGAAAACAACACATTTACCCACTTAATAGTAATGTGTGATGCTAGTTTAACTTGTGTAAATTATATGAGGTGTTTCACTTCATTTAAATCTTGTCCCAAGTACTTTCATATGAAGTTTGAACCCCTGGTCAAATACTCTCACATGAAATACTTGGAGATTTTAAATCATAATAGGCATTATTAAATGGTATGAGGTATCCCTACCTCATTTAAATCATTTTCTCAAATGATGATGATGAATGGTTGACTTAGGTCAACATAAATTCATGTGTGATGGTTTGAGAAATTAAATCTTAAAGAAGATTCAATGAGAGGAAATTATTCCTCAAGAACTATATGGAAACTATCATTTACATATAAAATGAGAGGAAATTATTCTTCCTCAAAGCAATACCACCCATGCACCAAAATGTATTAATTGTGTAAACAGAATAGTTTGTGTGATTTATGTGTGTGCTTAGTATAGCTCTTGAACTTGTGTGGTGATTGTATCCTCGTATTCGTTTATAGACGCTAGTACCGGAGACTATCAAGAGGAGGAGGTTTTCTACCAAGAAGAAGAAGAAGAGAACTTTGATCACCTCAACCACCAAGGCAAGCTAGACTAATGCAAGCTATACTCTTGCAAGCTAATATTCTTGCAAAGTGCAAAGCTCTACTAGAGCAAGGCACACTCACCAATTTACTTTATGCTTCATGATCCCATCCCAAGTTTTATTCTTACAAGCTTTTACTTTGATTTTTATAACTTGCTTTTATAGTTAACTTTGGTCTAGAGATAGAATACTACAAGAGTATCAAAGTTAGCCTAGAACAATCAAAGCTAGTTAGCACCCCTCATGATTAGTTGCTAGTGCTAACCAATAAAATTGACTACTCTAGATGGGAACTTGTGAAATGAAATGACTTTGAAAACCTTGGAATGATGAGTCATTCTATTGAAAGATTTTGAAGGTGAATGTGACTTGTGAATGACATGGTGAACTTTACAAAAACTGATGGTTGGGTTCGGATGCGATACCATTCCAATTTGAAAGTACCCCCACAATACCCAACATGGGTAAGGGCTTAACTAGAAATTTATGTGCTTTAGTATGGGTTCCCTCTAAACAAGCGTCATCGGGGTTATGCCGAGGGCTGCCTCTACAAAAGAAATGATGTGATATGACGTGAATGAGGTGAATTGTCCGGCCCAAGCCCTGTGCAGTTCCCAGGCTGACTGTCTGTCTTCACTGGGAGGCCAAGCTCATGGGGAGAGGTGCCTATACTAGGGTATGTAAGTGAAAGGTTATGGTTGGTAGTCCGCACACGGAGTGTGATAAATCAGGGCCAGTTAACCCTGACGGATTATTGCAAATGTTGTGGCACAAGTGTACGACCTCTGCAGAGTGTAGAACTATTCGAATAGCCGTGTCCACGGTTATGGACGGTTGGAAAGGCCATACTGTTCCGTCATCAGACCATTTTCAAAAATGTGACATGTGAAGGGTGACTTGTGATTTGAACTTGAAATGGTGACTTTGACTTGAATCACAACAGAGTTGTGGGAATGACACTAATGTTCCCACTTGAGTTAGTCTAGCGATTCAAGCATCTTTATTAAATGTTTATGAAATAAACTTGGCTTTATGCAAATAAACCTAGAGCTTAGCATCCCCCTTACTAGAATTGATAGTGCTTACATTAGTATTAGTTTGCGAGTACTTTAAAGTACTCATGGCTTTGTCCCTGGCTATTCAAATGGCCAGACTATGAAGGAGAACAGCAGTACGAGGAAGATGGACAGCGGACGTCTACGACAACTAGGATCACTCCTGACGTCAACAGTTGCCTGTGGAACAGATGGACCACAACCGCTACTACTTCGCTTCCGCTATATGTGTTTTGTATTTGGATCTCTAGATCCCCTATGTTGTATTAAGACTGGATCATGTGATCCTTTGTTGTAAGACGATTATGTGTTGTAATGAATGATGTGTTGTGATATCAATCTATTATGTCTCGCAAAAACAATATTCCTGGGATTGCGAGGAATGGCATAATAGGCATCTGGACTTAAAAATCCGGGTGTTGACAAGTTGGTATCAGAGCCATTGTTGACCTTAGGAGACCCTAGTTAGAATGGACGTCTGAAAAATTTAGTTTCAAAAACAAATAAAGTGAATATTTATGAAAACTTATTCTCACTCTTATCCTTGAGATCTTTTTCAAAGAAAGAAATCCATACTCTACTTTCTTTGTAATCCTACATAAAATCTTGCACACTTGATCACTTCACTAACTTACTTATCCTAATTGCTCACAGATGGAATACCAATGGGAATGCTATCAGCTTGGTCACGGAGGAGAACTGAGGTTCGAAAAGGAATTGAAGCAACTAGTGGAATATCTAGGACACCCGTACCCCGAGTTCTTCGGAACATCCTTCAATAATCAGTTGGGAGGATCACCCCGGTGGGAAATTTCCGCTGATCTAGGAAGAAAGCTTGAAGCCCCGGTATGGGAAACCATATGGTTTTCTGTAACGGGAAACACTTGGAAGGAAGGACTAGACAAAGCTATGCAAGAAGCAATTTCCCGTCTGTGTGGACAAAATGAGGACAAGATCAAGAACACTCGCTTCATCTACTACCCAAGACATGACTCCATGGGAAGATCGATGACCATGCCACCACCCACGGAGATGAACCCCTATGAAGCACCTCAGGACTTCAGGCAGTACAAAACCCGCAGGGATTTGGACAACGCCCTCGCCTCTCGCCAAGCACCTCACCCGTGAAGACGAAGACTCCACCCTGAAGAGTAGTATCACCCCAGCACTTAAGTAGGTGTGAGTTGTATCAGGATCCCCCTTGTATCGTAGAGCGAATGAATGGTTCTTAAAACCAACGGTGTGTTAGCTTTGTAATGTGTGATGCTTGGTATGAATGAAAAAGTGTTGTTGGTTTCTACCCCCTCAACACTACTCAAGTTTTGAACTTTTTGAATTTAACTCAAACAAACCATAGAAATTTCCCTCTTATCTTATCATCTACTCCAATGATCAGATGGCCCCACCAAACCGCAACCAAGACGCAATGATGCAGATGCTCCAGATGATGATGGAAGATCGCGAAGCCACGAGAGCTGAACGACAAGCCAACTTAGCTGCACTGCAACAGATAGCTCAGAACAATCAAGGCCATGGAAACCATGATCACCCAGGATCAAAGCTGAAGAACTTTCAGAACACCAACCCTCCGATGTTTAGCAAGACCGAAGAGCCACTTGACGCAGATGACTGGCTCCAGACAATGGAGAACAACCTAGAAGTTGCGGGAGTAGAAGCCGCAGAGAAAGTACTGTTTGCCACCCACTATCTGTCAGGACCTGCTAGAGCCTGGTGGACAAGTGCCCGCGCAATGAATGCGGGACAAATGATGACCTGGGAAGACTTCAAACTCAAGTTCAGCAAATATCATGTGCCCCAAGGACTAATCAAGAAAATGAGAGACGAGTTCCGTGAACTCAAACAAGGAAGGATGTCCGTGGTGGAATACCGCGACAGGTTTCTTACACTGTCAAGGTACGCCCCGGATGAGACAGACACCAATGAGAAGAGGAAGGAAAGATTTCTGAACGGACTGCATGACGAGATGCAAACGGTGTTAGTGAACATTCCGTTCGCTGACTTAGAAGCCCTTGTGGACTCAGCCATACAGATGGAAGGAAAGCTGCATCAAGCCAACGAGAACCGCAAGAGAAGAATGATGAACCAGAGTGGACCCCACCATACCCAGAAGTACCGCAACAACTCCTCTGGAGGATTCACCCCAAGACACAACAAGCCCCCTGCTCAGAATTATCGCCCCAACTACTCCAACAACAACGGAGGACCCCCAAAGCCCGGTGGCAACCACAACAACCACAGCAAAAACAACAACAGCAACCCCAACAACACCAACAACCACCCCAATGGTAACAATAACAACCCCAATAATGCCCCAAAGACTGGAAGCAACGCTGTCCCCGTCAACCCCAAAGACAAGTCCACAGTCAACTGCTACGAATGTGGAGTTGTGGGTCACTTCTCCAATGAGTGCCCCAAGAAGCTTGCCAGGATTGCCGCCAATACCGCAGCACCTGCTCAGCAACAGCGCCGCTTTGCCGGAAGAAGGAATCAGAACAACAACAACGGCCGTCTCTACCACATGACTGCCACTGAAGCTCAGGAAGCACCCCAGACCATGCCAAGTATGTCCTCCTGTTAATAAAATGCTCAATCTCTCTTAGGAACCTAACTTTTCTTAAAATCTCGGGACGAGATTTGTTTAAGGGGGAAGGGTTTGTAACAACCCAAAAATTTCAAAACAAACAAAATGAATTTCCCTAGTTCCAAATTTTGGAACCAACAAAAACTTTTATTAAAATAAGATTGATACATATAGAGCTGGTTTAAATCTTGTGTTTTGCCATGATGAGTGTTTTTATGCTTATGTGCTAAACCCTAAAACCCTAAAGTGATCAAGTGAAGGTCACCAACCCAATAAAATAAAAGAGAAAGAAGTCAAATAAGAAAAACCTTAAACCCTAATCTTCTCCAAAAATCATTTGGATCTATTTTGAGAAACCCAAAATCAAATAAAAGATATATGGGGGCATATAGCTCTAATAGGTAAATCTTGAACCCTACCTTTATTTTCTTTATGCTAAATGGTGGTGAACCTTTGTGAACCCCACAAAACCCTAAACTTCACCCCTCTTTTCACCACCCTAGTTAAATTAAAATAAAAGGAATTTAAATAAGAAAAAGGCATATGTGCCTATGGCTATATTTATAAAACTTTACCCTAAGCCTTTCTACTTTGCTTAGAGGTTTGGAAAACCTTCATATACCTTACCTAGTACTTATCAAACCAAATCCAAGTGGTTTCCAAAGAAAATAAAAAGAAACTAAAAATGCCATAGAGGCATATGAGAGTAACATGCAAATTTGTGAATTTTAGAAGTTTGACCTTAGGACTTGTTGTGGATGATTGGATCACTTCCATATGCCATTTCAACACTCAACAACATCAATTGGGTCAAGCCAAGTCAAATTGAAAATCAAATGCAACATATGCATAGAGGCATATGTGACACATAGCCATTTCACCAAACTTTGACCTATGACTTTAAACCTTGACCAAATGATGTGATACCATCTCTCAACCTAATATAATACTAAATTGACCCTAACCCATGCCCAAGTAAAGCAAGATCAACCATTTACAAAAATAATGAAATTTAACACATCACCTCTTATGTGTTATGGCCATTTTTGCAAATCTTTGAGCAAGACCATTTGAATTGGTTTCAATGGTTGGAAAATGTTTCTAAACTAATAAGAATCACATTGGAGTCAACAAAAGTCAACTCAAATAGGGAGAAATCAAATAGGGAGAAAATCCCCAAAATTCACTCACATACACTTAGCCAAATTTGCAAATCTTCAACCAAGGCCACCATTGCTTGATCTATTGTTTGTAGAATACTTATATATGATAAACAAACACAATTGCATCAAAGAAACAAGAATCAAATCAAAGCAAATCTCAAATTCAACATTACATGTGATAATGGTCATTGGGCCATTTTATAAAATGTTCCCCTCTTTACCCCTCTGGCTTTGACTTTTCTTCAACCAAACTTGGTCAACTATGACCATGTCATCCAAGACCATATGAAGATGAACAACTTTCATGTTGACCACCATACCTCATGTTGACTAGGTTGACCAGAATAGAGGAGACAAGTGATGACATTGAAACAAAGAGAAGATGGCCAACTTTTTGAATCTTTGCAAATCAACACCAAAATGAGCACCACCACCACCAATATACTTCAAATATTATATGATTGAGATCCACCAAAAAGTTTGCCAAAATTCAACAAAAACTTTCTTGCGGCCATTTATACAAACACCTTGTGGGCAGCACCTATATTTGTGCCCATGCTGCATTTTTGCTTGGACCAAGTCCAACCCTGCACTCCCTCTGCATCCCTGTACCCCTCTGCATCAGTGCCAGGCCCTGCCAGCCCTTGCCTTGGACCAGCTTGACAAGAACACCCCCATGCCGGCCACCATGTCACTCCACATGCTCACTTCCTCTCCTCTCCCATCCAAGTCACCTCAGCATGTCTCTGAGCTTGCCCTGACCTTGCTGCTCACGCCCATGCACGCCCTTACCACAGAGAGAAAGATTTTTGCTCTCAAATCAACTAGAACACACCATGTCGGCCACCCTAGTCACCACCATGCCACCACTTGCTCCCTCTCTTCCTCTCCCTCTCTCACCGTGTGACAAAGGATTAACTTGTCAATGCCTACAGATTGTAGACTAGGGTTTTGCTAGAAGTAGAGGGCAAGTAGATCTCGAAGGTTTAGGCGAAAAGTACTCGGCGATTATGAAAACTAGGGTTATGTTGTCAGTAGATTCGATCCTTTCTTTGTCCCTCGACTCCCCCTTATATAGGAGGTGGAGCCGAGGGTTTCGTATTGTACAAGTTACAGAGTCCGGGACGGTTTCTAACTCGTCCCGCCAGATTACAAAATATACTTCCTATTACAACTCTAGCTTTCCTTAATACATCTTGGGCTCCCGAATCTTCTTATTCTTCGGATAGTGGGCCTTCAGTAAATCCCGGGTACTATCTATGGCAAGCCCATTTGGGGTGCCTATGTCAGTAGCCCCCGAGATTTTGCTTGAATCGTAGAGTCAGGGAAAATCTCTCCCGTTTATTTTTGTTCGAGAGCTTTTATCCATACTCCTTCACATGAAATTCTATATTGTACAGGGATAATGGTAGTTGGGGCTAGTTCATCTGACGGATCAGGTACTAGTTAACTGCTCTAGTGGCAATCCGCAAAAACCTACTTCAAGATCACGTCCCCGGACATGATCTCGGGATACTGGTGTAAACTTCGACAGGTGCCGCTTAAGGTCTTACCATTCTGTCGAGTCCCAGTCAAATTTATCGGGTACCTAACGCGTCCGTTAGGATTTTTCTTCGTATCTGTTGATACGGATAAAAGTAGCAGAGCGCAGTCTTTGGCGATGCCACGCCCAGCAGAACGGATCTGGGGTCTTACCTTCGCAAATTTGCGGCATTCAGAAATTGATCGCAACTTTGGTGTTCTGAGAATATATTGTCGAGTGCTTTTCGCCTTTGGAATAGCACATTTTATTGAGTCATATTTGATGACTTTATTTTGTCTTCCCGATGGGAGTATATGTAGAGTTATTTGTGTAACTCGAAATATACTCACTTCTTTTTCTCTATTTCTGATCAAATTCATCGGGCACGCGAACAGCGTTCCCGATGGGAGTAGCCCCCGAGGCTACAGCCAAGAACTTGTGCTTGGGTGTAGGCTCCACAGATTAGCATCCTTTGCCGCTATATTTATGATCCTTCTCGATATTTTTATATTTATCGGGTGCGCGACCAGCGCTCCCGATGGGAGTAGCCCCCGAGGCTATGAACAAATTCTTGGATTTGGTCATAGGCTCTCGCCATTTCTATATTGTCATACTCGAAATTTTCTATTTTTCCAAAGTAGCCCCCGAGCATTTGGGCAAAAACTTGTGTTTGATCAAAGGCTCCAGAAGTATTCAAATGATTTGTCTTGTCGCCATTCTTTTTTTTTTTATTTTTCTTGTCGACAAACTTTCCCTTGTCAAAATCTCTTCACCTCTATGAATAGTCGAAATTTTTCTGCTTTGTGGGTCCATTTTTCTCACCACGTTGACACGTCGTGCAAGTGGGGGACACACGTCCTCCGCTTTTCCTGGCGCACGTTCTGTAACCTCGTCAATGTTGAAATACTAATTTGCCCTTGTTGCCACGTGGTAATCATCTCCTGCATTCTTTCTTCATCCAACGGTTCCGTCGGTTCACCGCACCTCTATATAAGATCCCCTTCTTCTTCCTTGAGCACTTCCGCTCGCGCCGTTCTCTGCTCTCCTCTGCGAAATCTCCCCTTGCGCTCCACTGCTCCCAAAGCTTTTCTCTTCGCAGCTGTTCTTCATTGCCATTGTTGATGCCACCGCGTCGTCTAACCAGGCACAGCACTCCCGATTCTTCCATGGCCGCCGCGGATCTAGGAACTGCGGAGTGGGAGAGGTCCAAGGTCACAAACCAAGACCTGAATCTCCTGAAGAAACTGGGAATCACCACGAAACCCAAAGCGGTTTGCTTCCCCAGCGAAGAAAGCTACCCAGCCCCTCCAATGGGGTACCGGGTAAGTTTTGTCGACCATCTCATCCGTGGTTTATCCACCCCCATTCATCCTTTTCTCCGTGGATTACTCTTTGTCTACGGTCTCCAGCTTCACCACCTCACGCCAAACTCAATTCTCCACATTTCCATTTTCATTACTCTTTGCGAAGCCTTCCTTGGCGTTTCGCCCAATTGGGCGCTTTGGAAGCGCATTTTCTTCTGTCGCCGCAATGGTTCTCCCAATGTCGCCTATAATATAGGCGGCGTTGTTATCTCTATTCGCTCCACTGCCAACTACTTCGACGTCAAGCTCCCTGACTCCGTTCAAGGTTGGCGCAAGAGGTGGTTGTACATTCGTGAAGAAAACCATGGATGCGCAGAGGACAACATTCCTCCATTTGATGGTGCCGAGAAAATTCTTCGTCGCCGTTCCTGGGATGCAGAGGCTACCGAAGAAGAAAGAACTTCGCACTACAAAGGAAAACAATTTTTTTGACAAATCACTTTCGTCATATTAAGGCCAATTTTCGTCAAGGATTACTTCGCGGTGACAAAATTTGATCGTCATGGGGTTCGTCAAGGAAGCTCCGTCATAAAATATCGGGGGTGACGGTATGCATTTTTTCGTCAACGTCAAATGTTTGATGGTGACGACCTGCAAATTCGTCAACATCAAAGGTTCATTGTTGACAGACAGGTTTGTCACGAAAAATTGCAACTTTCGTCAATATCTAAATCTTGGGAAGTTTCTGATTGGTCCAAAAAAAGCATACGTGGCCTTACATGTGGGTCCCATTTGGCTTCTGACAACATGGGTCCGACGGCGCTGACATGGATATCTGTCATGTGGGACCGGCATGGTGCTGACTGGTGGGACCGACAAAATATTATGACAAGCTGGACCCACAATATTCTGACCGGTGGGATCCACAAAATTCAGACAAGTGGGACCAGGTTGTTGCCGACATATGGGTCCCAATAATGCTGACTGGTGGGACCCACAAATTCTGACAAGTGGGACCACAAATTGGTGCCACGTGGTTTCATTTAATAGTGACGTTGTGACATTTTCCGTCACCTTTTGAATTTGACAAAATTTGAGAGCATTTGAATTATTTGCGAAATTTGGGGAACAAAAAAACTGGCGAAATATCAAAAAGTAGACAATAAATATCATACTTAAATGGTGGCACAAGAAGTATATATGTCTCTCACAGACCGAAAGATTCATAAGAAAATTACAATTGGAACACAAAGAAATTAAAAGACCTATGATTAATAATGTTGTAGGACGGTGGTGCAATAGATTAGTTGCCCTGGGATTGAGACATGGATGGTGGCTGGGATGTCCTCAAGAGCAAATTAAGCACGGCATCCATTTCTGTCAGCCTCTTTTCATAAGCCAGAGTCTTTTCTTCTTGGGCTTTCTTCACAGCTTCAAGTTCTTCCTCCTGCTTCTTCCTGATGTCTTCAAATTTTTCATCTTGTTCTTGCAGTTTTGCCTGCATCTCACTGTGGTACGTTTCAGCTGCCTGTATGGAGTTCTGCTCTTGATCTGCCAGTCTTTGTTGTAGCTCTCGGATGCGTGTAGCTGAGACAGAAGACTTCCTGGAACTTGTTGCGACGCCCAATCTTGGTAGGAATGTGCTGTTGCAGGTGGTGGATGTGCTTTTCTCGCTCAGAACTAGCTGAACAATTTGCAAATCAGTCAAATCAGGTTCATCTTCATTGCGTGGCGCCGCTTTTTTTGCCACCATTTGATCCTGCATAAAGATTACAATCATTGCATGGACAACATACAAAACTGGATTATATTATATTGTGCTAATAAGAAATATTTCTTACATATGCACTTTTTGCTTCAGGACTCATAATGTTATCCTTGGTAGTGTGTGTGATTCTAAAAAATTCAATTGGAGAGGTTTCTTGTTCCTGCTGCTGAGCCTTCTGCTTGAAAAAATGTAGAATGCACATTACCATTGTACACTGTGTATGACAGAAGTATGAACTGTATTGGGAAATTCAGAACACTTACTAGATGTTCCCAGTGAGCAACATAGCTTCGAGATCCAGTGGTATGGAACTGTTTCACAGCTTCTCTGTTCTTTCCATTTATTACACACAGTCCCTATGTTCAGTACATGCATTTTATTTATCCAGATCAGAGAAATGTAAGAATTCAGTAGCTGTTATTGAAAGGAATAACGTTTATGTACCTGGTACTTCTCATCAAACCATCTTTTCACCAGTTCTTTCCAGCTTTTCTCTTCTACGTGACCTGGCTTCTCGAGATATGCTTGCTCCAGTGTGAGATTTTTAATTTTGGGCCAATACTCCTTTTTAAGCCTATATCGGAACTGCCGAATACTAACTTGCAGCATATCAGTGCACACATCTTGAGCCACCTCATCATTTTTGTCCATATTAAACTTTCCCTGCAAAATAGTGAAGCATTAATCAGTAGATTCTTAGATAGTTGATCATGTAGCATACTAATTAGGTTAAACCAAGATTGTACAGGACTCACCGCTACTGTACTTATAGCATGAGGAATGACATGTTTGAGAGTTGCATCTTTCCTGTACTGTGTCCAGTGTGTTGCAAGCGGCATTTTTTCACGGATGTGAATACCAACCTCATTGCTCAGCTTTGCTGACTGGACATAATCCTTGGGTCTCCTGACACCAGGAGTGAATTCAATTGGCATCTTATTGCCACCATGTCTTCTTGTGTACTCATGTAGTCCATGGCCCATGGTACGTCTGCGTCCACCTCTCTTTCTCTTACTACCGTCAGATGTTGTCAATGTCTCTGAAATAAGAGATATGAAATGATTCTCTTTTATATGAAAATATGCGGTACAGTGTTTAGTTTTTACAAATTTTCATACCTTGCCGCTCAAAGTTTACAATTTGATTGTCCTCAGGAGATGAGGTGCTGCCTCCAGATGTCATGATCTGGTTAGGTGAGGGTGCTCCTTCAGTGTTCAGACCAGCAGTGGCCGTCGGCTCATCAGATGACCCAGCTTGAGGTTCAGTTGTTGCCATTGATCTTGTTGCAATGTTGGATGGTGCAACTTCAGGTCTGGATCGCTTCTTCTGTGCAACTATTGCAGAAGAAGCAACTATCTGCAAGCACAGTAGAGGCTACATTAGTAGGAAACATTTAGCATGTACGTATTTCCTATCATAGTTCAGACATAGTTCCACAGACCTGAGCTGAAGTTTTGCCGACAGTGCGCTGATCCTCATCTGAATGAAGATCATCATCAGCAGTAGCTATCTCTTCTGGATTCGGTTCATACGAAGGGTCCTCTTCGACCTCCATCTCTTCGCAGTCTGTGTCCTTTAGATTGTTACTAGTTCCTATTTGTACCCCACCATACACTAATGTACGTGCAAAACCAGTGAAATCTTTCTGAAATTTGTGGCCAGGTCCATATCTGTCAGCGAAATTTTTTTCCATGCGTACTACATTTTCTTGCATTTGTTTCTCCTTGGCAAGCTCATATGCCGGCTTGACGGGTTTTTGTGTCTCCGCTGAAATAATCGGAAGAGCGGAGCATGAACAAAACATAAGAGGGGGCCAATTCCATAGAAAACAGCAAATAATTGTCTTTGCAAAATATTGTACAGCAGCAAATGATTGAAAACATAAGAGTCTACGTATGATGTCGGCGAACAAAACATAAGAGGGGACATATGCCAGGCTAAGGGACATCATGTGCTTTTAGATATCTACTCGTAACAAATAATTGACACAAGAGACTCCCCTCGCACACTGAATTATGCATGTCTGTTGATAGCTTGGCGGGCTTGGTATGCACGTAATGAGGTATGGGTAGTTCAGTCCTATACCGATAGAAGTTCAGATATGTGCTGATAGAAGTTCAGATATGTGCTGATAGAAGTTCAGATTTCTGCTGATAGAAGTTCAGATATGTGCTGAAATTTGATTTTTGACTTTTGAAAGACATAGATAAACAAAAATTGTGGAAATAAATAGACTGATGAAACAAAGTACATGATTAAAAAAACTTCATTACATTGTTAAGACGTGCATTGCACGTGCAAACTAACTAGTTCCATAGAAAACAGCAAACAATTGTTCTAGATCAAACTGTGCTTCCCTCTGAAACTGAGGAATAAAAGTCTGAAGCAATGTCGTTGTTCACTGTAGCTCGTCAGGCTGTTTTCGGCAACGGCTAGAATTAGTTCAGTTAAGTGTTTCGGCAAACAATTGTCTATGCAAAAGATTGTACAGCAGCGGGATGGCAAAGATTGTATAGCACGGCATGATTGTCTCTGGAATAAAAACGATAAACCCTATACGTATGATGTCGGGATTGGATCTATCAAATATGCAAGATCTAGATATAGGTCAAACGGGCGTGGTAGACATGTAAAACCGATCTCTCGATCTAACCATCCGAAAAACACAACAACAAGCCGATCACCGACAGATTTACCTTGGCGTTTCTTCGAGCTGGGCGCCTTCTTCGGCGTGTGTGCGCGATTTTCCTTCCCCCCGACGTTTCGACGACTGCCGGCCATGGCGACCACCGGCCGGGGAGATAGTTGCGAGATGGAAGAACGTCCGGCGAAGACACCGGATCGGGGTGAGCACGAGAGGATGAGGTCGGGGGGGTGGGGAGTTAAGATGCTCGTAAATCATGGGGGAGAGGCACGACGTATATAAGGGAGGGCGAAATATTTGATAGGTGGGGTGCGCGGGAGGAGTGGAGGGAACGAAAAATTTGTGTGTTTTGGCAGCCGTCGTACTAAAATTTGGAGGGAACAAGGTTTTGCCGTGGAAGAAAAAATATTACTCTGAAAATGGAACTGTACATGTATATTTAAAAAATACCAGAACATGAATGGGATGCATGAAAAAAATCTAAATTTGGGACCCTCATTTCGTTCGAAAACCCCTCTTTGGACACATGAATGGAACATGAATGGGCCATTCCCCCCTCTTTTCGTCCGAAAACCCCTCTTTCGACACATCTACACCATGGGGACACCATGCCACCAACTCCAAAAAATCAAAACCCATAGCAACCAAGGTTTCATATCACAATGTGCACAAGGGTGCCAAATCATGCTCCAATCCATGGTGGTTTGGTCAGTTTTTGGCCATTCCCCCCTCTTTTCGTCCGAAAACCCCTCTTTCGACACATCTACACCATGGGGACACCATGCCACCAACTCCAAAAAATCAAAACCCATAGCAACCAAGGTTTCATATCACAATGTGCACAAGGGTGCCAAATCATGCCCCAATCCATGGTGGTTTGGTCAGTTTTTGGCCATTCCCCCTCTTTTCGTCCGAAAACCCCTCTTTCGACACATCTACACCATGGGGACACCATGACACCAACTCGAAAAAATCAAAACCCATAGAAACCAAGGTTTCATATCACAATGTGAACAAGGGTGCCAAATCTTGCCCCAATCCATGGTGGTTTGGTCAGTTTTTGGCCATTCCCCCCTCTTTTCGTCCGAAAACCCCTCTTTCGACACATCTCCACCATGGGGACACCATGCCACCAACTCCAAAAAATCAAAACCCATAGCAACCAAGGTTTCATATCACAATGTGCACAAGGGTGCCAAATCATGCCCCAATCCATGGTGGTTTGGTCAGTTTTTGGCCATTCCCCCTCTTTTCGTCCGAAAACTCCTCTTTCGACACATCTACACCATGGGGACACCATGACACCAAGTCCAAAAAATCAAAACCAATAGAAACCAAGGTTTCATATCACAATGTGAACAAGGGTGCCAAATCTTGCCCCAATCCATGGTGGTTTGGTCAGTTTTTGGCCATTCCCCCTCTTTTCGTCCGAAACCCCTCTTTCGACACATCTCCACCATGGGGACACCATGCCACCAACTCCAAAAAACCAAAACCCATAGCAACAAAGGTTTCATATCACAATGTGCACAAGGGTGCCAAATCTTGCCCCAATCCATGGTGGTTTGGTCAGTTTTTGGCCATTCCCCCTCTTTTCGTCCGAAAACCCCTCTTTCGACACATCTCCACCATGGGGACACCATGCCACCAACTCCAAAAAACCAAAACCCATAGCAACAAAGGTTTCATATCACAATGTGCACAAGGGTGCCAAATATTGCCCCAATCCATGGTGGTTTGGTCAGTTTTTGGCCATCCCCCCTCTTTTCGTCCGAAAACCCCTCTTTCGACACATCTACACCATGGGGACACCATGCCACCAACTCCAAAAAATCAAAACCCATAGCAACCAAGGTTTCATATCACAATGTGCACAAGGGTGCCAAATCATGCCCCAATCCATGGTGGTTTGGTCAGTTTTTGGCCATTCCCCCTCTTTTCGTCCGAAAACCCCTCTTTCGACACATCTACACCATGGGGACACCATGACACCAACTCCAAAAAATCAAAACCCATAGAAACCAAGGTTTAATATCACAATGTGAACAAGGGTGCCAAATCTTGCCCCAATCCATGGTGGTTTGGTCAGTTTTTGGCCATTCCCCCTCTTTTCGTCCGAAAACCCCTCTTTCGACACATCTACACCATGGGGACACCATGCCACCAACTCCAAAAAATCAAAACCCATAGCAACCAAGGTTTCATATCACAATGTGCACAAGGGTGCCAAATCATGCCCCAATCCATGGTGGTTTGGTCAGTTTTTGGCCATCCCCCCTCTTTTCGTCCGAAAACCCCTCTTTCGACACATCTACACCATGGGGACACCATGACACCAACTCGAAAAAATCAAAACCCATAGAAACCAAGGTTTCATATCACAATGTGAACAAGGGTGCCAAATCTTGCCCCAATCCATGGTGGTTTGGTCAGTTTTTGGCCATTCCCCCTCTTTTCGTCCGAAAACCCCTCTTTCGACACATCTCCACCATGGGGACACCATGCCACCAACTCCAAAAAATCAAAACCCATAGCAACCAAGGTGTCATATCACAATGTGCACAAGGGTGCCAAATCTTGCCCCAATCCATGGTGGTTTGGTCAGTTTTTGGCCATCCCCCCTCTTTTCGTCCGAAAACCCCTCTTTCGACACATCTACACCATGGGGACACCATGCCACCAACTCGAAAAAATCAAAACCCATAGAAACCAAGGTTTCATATCACAATGTGAACAAGGGTGCCAAATCTTGCCCCAATCCATGGTGGTTTGGTCAGTTTTTGGCCATCCCCCCTCTTTTCGTCCGAAAACCCCTCTTTCGACACATCTACACCATGGGGACACCATGCCACCAACTCCAAAAAATCAAAACCCATAGCAACCAAGGTTTCATATCACAATGTGCACAAGGGTGCCAAATCATGCCCCAATCCATGGTGGTTTGGTCAGTTTTTGGCCATTCCCCCCTCTTTTCGTCCGAGAAAACCCCTCTTTCGACACATCTACACCATGGGGACACCATTTTTTGAGGTACCTAACTTCAAATGGACTGAAATTTGGCACAAGGGTGCATCAACATGTGGGTAATGTCGCTTGCATGCTATCTTGGCAGTTTGGTTTGAAAATTTTCAAAAATTCATCCCCTAAACTCAAGAAGAGGCATCACTTGTCAAGCATGTACATCTTAGGTTTGACCAAACACTCAAAATTCCAGCCCTAATCATGTTATGAAATTCTTAGAAATTCGAAAGAATTTACATACTCGATTCATTTTTATTTATTTCTTTCTATGTGTGATCACTAATTCGTATTTAAAATATTTTATAGTTTTTAATACCCATCTTGAAAATTCTGTGCCTGCCCATCCGTCATGCGTGGGACCCATGTCAAAGTAATGGGAAAGTGGACTACATGCAGGAATCCACGTTTTCACACGCACGCGTCACACAGAGGAACCCAAACGGCAGCATCTACTGTATATCCATCGGCCCCATCGTCTCTCCCACCCGCAACTTCTATTCCCCAATCTGGCAAAAAACCCTGATTGCACCTCCACCAGCGCACCACCGACCTCCCCTTCCACCGAAGATCCCGAAGATGAAGCGTGTTCGCGGAGACGAGCCGGAGGCGAGTGCGGTCGTCAACGTTGACAGAAGCGACGGCGATGCTCCGGTAGTCGTCGACGCCGCGGAGGCGGGATCTTCCTCCGGAACTAGCAGAGCCGCTCTTCGCCGCGCCGTGACCGTGGAGGGCTCCGCCCAACCGGCCGTGGTCGCCGTCGCTGATGAGGCCAACGGAGACGTCCTCGCTCCCGCGGCACAAGCAGATGACCAGGGCTTTGATCCGAATGACCCGTTCTACCGCCACTCCAGGCAGTACCGCGAGCTATATGGCCCCAGAGAGTGCGACGAGTTCGAAGAGGAGGCCTCGGACAACTGCAGCGAGGTACTCTACTTTTCCGATCGATCCCCTGTTTTTCTTGATCTTACTGTTCACCTTAGGGTTTGCTCGTACGGTAGATTGATTTGCCCTGTCTGCAACTTGTTGTACAAATTGATGATTCTGGGGGTTCTTACTCATCCGATTTATGGTTTGTAGTTACTAGATTTGTAATATTTGATGCACAAGTTGATTCAACTGTACCAAAGTATGAACCAAATGATTTATGGTACCATGAATATTCATGCATGTTTCAAATTAGTAGATGACAGTTATCTTAATTAGGTCATGATTCCTTGTGTGTGATGAATCATACCTGCTTAGTGTAATGCTCACTGCATTTCAAACTTAAATTCATCCGAATATGGATCATAGCAGAGTGATCAGATGCATGTAATAGTGTGTACATCATTTTTATTTAGGGAACAAATGAATGATCAGGTGCATGTAATTTATGACCACCATTCTTGAATTCCTGCTTATTGATATTAATGTTCATAAAAAATATTTAATGCTTGAATTGTATTTCAGTTAATTTCCTTCTCTCACTTCTTCTTTACTTTCAAATTCGCAGGAAGACTCTGACGACATTGGCAGCGACAAGGAGGACCGGGACCGGAAGAGCCGCTTCGTTCTGAAGAAGCTGAAGACTGGCCAGATCCCTTTCCGCCGGGACGGTAAGCCTAATTGCCCATTCTGCGGCAGGGTTTTCCCGAAGGATATTGAGAGTCTGATCCAGCACGCGACGGGAGTTGGAAAAGGTAGCGCGCACAAGCACAAGGCTGCTAGCAAGGCGAAGCACGCTGCCTTTGGCAAGTTCCTCAGGGACTACGTCAAGACTGGCCTCATCCCGCTCGTCGGTCCAGCTGTTGGCCCTCATGTTGTCCACTAAATTTAGTTTCTGTTTAGTTGTTCCCCTGGAGGTTCATGGTTAAACTATGTCATGTTTCAAAGACTATGTTCTACTTTTGTTATTTGGAACCTGGGCAATCATACCCAGTTGTTTAAGACGATGTCATGTTTATATGTTGTTTGCTGTTGCAGAAGCATTACTGCTGCACATCTTATCTCTTTTTTCATGTTGATGCACGCTGCATTTGTGTAGATGTTTGGCTACAGCAGAGTTGTGTAGATTACATATCCCTTTGTCCCACAAGTTTACTACTTTTATGTCTCCTTTTTTCGACTTGTAGTTGCTGTTGTTAGTTTCAAGTTTTGTTTTCATAAATACAATCTGTGTTGGTAATCAGCAAAATTGAAACCTCACATGACAATTTGGAGGATGTGGTGCTCGAATAATAGTGGAAATGTGATATTATTTTTTACATGCATAATATATAGAAAATAGCTAGATCTCTAAATCGATGCAAACGAAGCTACATATAAATTCTTGGTCATAATCCCCTTATCTAAAGGGGATGGATGCATGGCTTCACGTCGTCGTCGCTTTCATCGTCAGTATCTTCGCCGTCTGAGTAGTAGTACCTCCTGCACATTGTTCCGTCGAACACCTTCACTGTGAGCACATCATCGCCTTCATATTTGAAGTGTAAGAACCAGCCGAAATCCACACCATGCGCGATGGCGAATTTCTCCCAGCCCTTGTCGAGGTACATCCGGCCTTGTCCGTCAAATAGGACCTCCACGGTCCAGAGACGAGGACCGCAGTCAGCTGCTCGCAGATACACCTTAGCTGGCTCCTGGCCGTGAAGATAGTCCGCAAATTTGTTTGGTAGTTTCTGCAAAGAGATCGAGCGCCGATCGTTTCAAATTAAAGGTTTTTTAAAACATGCCCATAATTAATCACATGCATCATATATGTGGGAACGCGTACATACCTTCTTGACCAAAGGGTCTTCACAGACGACGATGAAGAACTCCTCTATGATCAATGGCAGTGTTGACGGTGGTGGTGGCAATGATGATGATCCACTTCCCCTTCCCCTTCCCCTTCCCCTTCCGCGTCCGAGACGTGGAAGCCATGGCAATGGATCAACTGTATGTGAACAAAGAAGAGAGAGGCAGAACCAAGAAGAGAGAGGCAGAACCTATTGACAGAAGAGATGGCCGTGTGGGTGTTTATAAGGGAGAGATGACCGTTGTAGGTGTTTACACAATAAAATAAGGAGGAGATGACCGTTGTGGGGGTTTACACAATAAATTATGGAGGAGAAGACCGTTGTGGGGGTACATATCTCAACTAAAAAGTAATGCAGACTATCTTGACGGAAATTGAACAAATGGGTACAACAAATCGTTGATGGTTTATCTTTTTTGCGTGAAGAGTTGTGTAGATTACATATCCCTTTGTCCCACAAGTTTAGTACTTTTATGTCTCCTTTTTTCGACTTGTAGTTGCTGTTGTTAGTTTCAAGTTTTGTTTTCATAAATACAATCTGTGTTGGTAATCAGCAAAATTGAAACCTCACAGTACAATTGTTGACATTTCATGGCAAAATATTTACTTATATATAGTAAAAACCAACTAGCAAAAAGCATCTACAGTTTGAAAATAACTGAGTAGTAGCCAAAAGCACCTCACGCAGGAGGGACACAAAACCAAAATATCAGGTGGTCATGCAGCATCAAGGACTCTGTCGACCACGATCTTGCGGTACAACTCGTAAGAGACCCAAGCATCAATGGCTGCATAGTCGATGTTCATATTTGGAAGTGGGAAGTCCCCCCAAAGTCTGTGCCGATGGTGGTGGAACTTCTTCTTCATATCACCGTAAGATGAATCAATGAGTCTGGCTGCCATGGTAGCCATGCCAGCCCTCGGATGACCAGTGAACTTGAAGTACTCGTCCTGGAGATCGACGTAGTACTCAGGAGGAATCTGCATGTGCCATGACCTCCACAGAACTTTCGTGTCACCACGGATGTCAACACTCGCAAAGGTGATTCCTTCTCGAAAGAAATCGCAGATAGCCGGAGCGTCCCACCGGGCAGCACTGCAGTAAACAAAGTAATGTACTAGTCACAGATCGAGCATATGAACTAGGAAACAAATTGGGGATCAAGTAATGTAAAAAGGAAGTGACAGATCGACCATATGAACTAGTAAATCAAATGAGGAATCAAGAAAACTAAAAAAGATCACAGATCGAGCATATGAACTAGTCAATCGTACGACGAATCAAGTAAACTAAGTAGCAAATATGCAAGAACCTACATATATAGGAGACGAAGATGAAACAAATTAATAAATCGGGAACAATGTCTAGCAGATTTAGATCGGGAATGTACTGATATTCGGGAACAATGTATAGCAGTTGTAGATCGGAAATGTAATGATTTTCGGGAACAATGTGTAACGAGAGTCGAAGAGAGACACAACGGCGGAAACTAAAAAACCCCAATCCAAAGATTCAAAAAGGGGATTAGTTCTAACGCTGCGTAGTGGAACACCAGCACATGTCGACGCATGCAGAGTTGAACCACGGCGATCTTCTTCTCGTCCTCGGCTCGATGGTTGGTGTACTCGAAGTCGAGGCCCACGAACTTGTGCTCCTCTTCCTTGAGCCACTCCGTGTACATGTCGAGGACGCGGCGCACTTGCCAGGGGTCGTTGGTGTAGACGACTTCCAGTTCCTGGCCGTCGTGGATGTGGACTACGCGCGTGCTGGACCAGTAGTACACTTCCTGCTCATCCATGTCCATGGCGACGCGGCGGCGGGAGACGAGGACAGTGAGGGAGCGGAGACGACGAGAAGTGGGAAACCAGGAAGCGGTGCGAATATTGAGACGGTAGGGGAGGGGGAAGGGGATAAAAATCATCCCCATTAATTACTCCGTGCGAATATTGAGACGCGTAGACGACGAGAATATTGACGCGGGTCTTGACTTCTGACGTGGAGTCCAACTGACCAGTGGGGCCAACGCATTCGATCGTGTTGTCACGTCAAAACCCAGCACCGCCCATTTGCCCTCCTCTTGACCTACCGAAATTTACTCCACGATATAACTGGCCATCATATCACGACCTCCTTCAGCCGCCGCCAGATCTCGCCACGTCTCTCGCCGCCACAGCTCGCCACGTCTCTCGCCGGCGACACTTGTAAGACTCTCGCTCCGCGTCGAGACCAAGGATGGCGCCTACTAGTGGAGTAAGTAAATAAAATGTACGTCTCGCGATCGATCGTTGTTTCCGATTTGTAATCTTTCTTCATATTTTTTCCAGTGTCCAGTTTGCTTTGACAAGAAGGGGATGTGCGGCGGAGGGGGAGTCACGTTAGGTTTTTTCGTGCAAACACTACAAGAGGGTTTTGAGGAGAAGACGGTACATGCGCTTATAAGTTTAAAATTCATTCAGATGTTTTATTAATTCACCGCCACATCAAAGTTTAACACGTGATCCTATTAGTTATTGCTAGTTTAGTACTATTATTCAGATGTGTGTAATAATTGTTCTTCACCATATGTATTAACCGCTTATTTATGGTTGAGTTTTAGGATAGTTGTGATAAATTTTACGTCCATATGAGTTTTACGATAGTTGTAGCTGTTAGAGATAGAGGTATCGGTAGAAGTTCAGTCATAGAAAATCAGTCCTATACCGATAGAAGTTCAGATATGTTCTGATAGAAGTTCAGATATGTGCTGATAGAAGTCCTAGATACATACGATGTATTAGTTGCGCAACAATGTACCTCCCCTATATATTAATGAGATCTGAGAATAGTTAACTTACTTTTGTATTAACTCTACTGAATTTAGGTCATCCCTTGCTACTATAGACCGTATTTCCTTCAGAAGTATGGTGTCGAGACCTCCGACAGGACAACTTTTGAAGTTGCACTTAGAACCAAAGATGGCCATGCATTTGTTGTTAATGTTACCAACAGAGCTGGCAGAACCTATATCAACGGAAGATTTTGGAACGAATTTGCTAGAGTGTACAATTTTAAGGTTGGCATGGAGTTAATTTTCAGAATTAACTCATCTGGTCAGGATACTCTTGTAATAACTGGAACTGAACCACTAATCCATCCAGGTAATTTTCCACCTTTGGACAGAATGATTGATCATATTAATTATTCCATATTAAGTCAGTTATTTTAATTATGCAGCTTACTACCAGTTGTCCCGTACGAAGCGTGACATTGTTGACTCGCTCAGTACTACTGATGGAACAATGATAAATTGGAGGATGATGCATACCGTCATTCTTCAGGTGGACAACTTGGACTACCTTGTTGAGTACCACAATGCTGGAGATTATGATCAAGGAGCACTAGTTGTCCCAATGCTGCATACTCTGAATTGGACAAACAGCGAAAATTACAACAAACACGTGGTAAGCAGTAGATCATATCATTTCATTAACTTTGCGACCTACATTACGTACAACTGTTTAACTAAACTATGTCTCTACTGTTGGAACAGAAAATCCCTAGCCGTTTGGTTCCTAAAGATATGGAACAATATGGTGCAATCAGTATTGTGTGCCATCCCAGTACTTTGGTGCGTGCGTCCTACGCAATTTCTTCTGACGATGGTCGTCTCTGCGTCAGTGGGTGGAAGGAGTTCATGGACAAGGAAAAGCACCTTGAGATGGGTGACAAGATGTTGTTCTTGCTTTACCTGGGAAATGCAGGGGTTTACTTGTTTGCTACCCATGTGCCTGAAATCGATCTGGAGTAACTAGTCAGTGATTCATGGTGCCCGTGAGTCCAACTATGCAGCCCCTTTAGGTTTAAATTAAGTTGTAAAACTCTTTATGCGATTGTCGATTTTGCTTGTGTTAAAACAATAGTTAGTCATATCGTGCTGCTGGTTGTAATCGTGTCAAGTGTCGATTAATTAAAACCATTGTCCAAGTTATGGTACCGAACATATAAATAAGAACATTTCAAATGTTTGGAACAAAACATATAGTTGTATGTATGCATTACATGTTTCTATCAATCAACATCACTATCTTCTTCTGAATTTTTTCCCTCGTCATCATGTATGTTCTCTTCCATTATGAGACTCTCTTCCTCATTCTGTAGTTCATCTTCGCTCATATCCATGTCAACATTGGGACTATCTTCCCCATTCTCTAGTTCACGAATTGTACGAGCATCATGAATACGTACAACTTCATCAGCACGATGATCATCCTCCTCTGCTTCCACCTCTGCTTCCTCGTCTAGGTCGACAACATCATGAAATGTATGGTCGACTGAACCTTCATCCTCCTGGTATGCGTCTTCATTCCGTACAAATGCATCATCGTTACCATCTTCTAATTCTGGAACGTCGTACACGTGTCTATGGCTGAACTTCTGCACCACTTTCCACGGATCACCAAACTTTGTATCCTCCAAATAGAAGCATGTTTCAGCTTGACTGGCCAATATGAATGGTGAATTCTTGAACCATAGGACAGAAGTGTTAACGCTTTTAAAATAACCATCATCTTTTATCTTGGAACCCCTGCTCGCAAGGTCGAACCAGTCGCAACGAAACAAGTACACGGACCTGTCACCGTGCTTGTTACTCCCGTACTGCAGTTCAAGAACTTCTTGCAGAACACCATAGTACTCGGTCTCATCTGCATCACCAAAAGATCCCTTAGTCGCTACGCCCGAATTTTGAGTCTTCAGGTCTTTATCCCGAGTAAGCGTGCGAAACCTCGCACCCTTTACGTTGCAACCAGCGTATACTACTACACGCCGGTCTGGCCCAGCAGCCAGAGACTTCAAATCTTCTGATGCATTGTCCAACTGTCTCACATGGTTTGCAAACCAACCTGCAAACTCTCTCTGAACCGTCTCCTCCATGTCACGCACACCCCTACCTCCCAATTCTTGTCGGAATTCACTGAAACATAGAAAAAACACATATGAAATACAGGACAATTATGTCTGCAACATTGAGAAGTAGTTATTAAAGTGAAGCTAACTACTTACTTGATATAACGTTCTACATCGTCACAGTTGTTCAGCACATACCAAACCATTTTGTCAAATTCCTTGTCAAAATGTTTCAAAATGGATTTCCCAAGACCTTTAGCTCCAACTGAAAATACTTCCATCTCGTCAGGATCAGGTTTTCTCCGTATGTCTTGGTTCCTATCATCTTTGTTAAATCTTGTTTCTGTGCCATCCTTGAAAAATCTAGAGCAAAAAATCAAACACTCATCAACAATGTAGCTCTCTGCGATAGAACCTTCTGGCCTTGCTTTGTTACGGACCGTAGACTTTAGATAACCTAATCTTCTCTCAACTGGATACATCCAACCATAATGAACAGGACCCCTCAAAAGAGCCTCCTCAGGAAGATGAATAGCTAAGTGCACCATTACATCAAAAAAAGCTGGGGGGAAGAGCTTCTCAAGTTTGCATAGGATCACAACAATTTCAACCTTCAATCGATTCAGCACATCAACTTTCAGGGTTTTGGCACACAGCTCCCTAAAAAATCTTCCTAGCTCTGCAATAGCCACATACATTTCCTTGGATGCAATTCCCTTGAGCCCAGCCGGCAACACTCGCTGCAGAAGTATGTGGCAATCATGCGTCTTCATACCGGTAACCTTACAACCATCAATATTCACACATCTTCCCCAGTTTGCGCAATAACCATCTGGGAACCTAGTGTTTGCCAAATACCTACACAAATGTCTCTTCTGTTCCTTCGAAAGCGTCCACGGTGCAGGGGGCTTCGCATAAGTTACTGCTGCATCACCATCATCCTTCACAATTTTCTTCAACCAATACTTCTCCCACATTTTGAATTTCTTCAAATCAATTCTAGCACTAACAGTGTCCTTATTCCTGCCCTCAAGTTCAAGTAGTGTACCAACAATATTGTCACATATGTTCTTCTCAATATGCATCACATCTAAGTTGTGAGCTATCTTAAGTTCTGGCCAGTACGGTAGATGATGTAAGCTGACTTTCAGGTGCCATGTTGGTTCACCGGGTACAGTTGCACGCTTCCGCTTTCTACTTATTGGATTTTTCCCATGTTCAAAATCCTTAACACTTTCTACCTTCGCAGCTACCTCTTTGGTTGTGTACTTCCTTGGTGGATCTCTAGTCTCAGCTTTACCATTGAAAAGTCTGCTTCTCCTGTATGGGTGACTTTTATCAAGAAATCGCCGATGCCCAATATATCCAATTTTGTTTTTCAAAGATTCAGCGCAAGGATTCTCATCGCAATGCACACACGCATGAAATCCTCTTGTGCTTCGGCCTGACATAGTGGCATATCCAGGATAATCATGAATAGACCAAAGAAACGCAGCATGCAATGGGAAATATTCCTGTGTGCATGCATCAAATGTCTCCACACCACTCCATAGCTGCATCATATCTTTTATCAGAGGCTGCATAAATACATGAAAATCTTTCCCTGGGGAATACTTTCCGGGGATTAGCAATGCCATCATGTAATTCGATTGATCCATGCACATCCATGGTGGGAAGTTGTAAGGAATCACAAAAACAGGCCACATACTGTAAGGATTACTCATACTTCCAAAGGGACTGAAGCCGTCTGTGGCAAAACCTAGTCTTATGTTACGAGGATCTTTAGCAAACCAATCAAACTTGCCATCAAAGTGCTTCCATGCCTCACCATCAGCAGGGTGCCTCAGTACATTGTGCTCAACAACCCTCTTCTCTTTGTGCCATCTAGTATGTGTCGACATTTCCTTTTTAACAAATAGTCTCTGCAACCTTTTAATTATAGGAAAGTACCTTAACACCTTGTGAGGGATTTTCTTTTTTCCAGTAGGGTCTCTATATCTTGATAATCCACAAACATGGCAGTTCGTATCGTCCTTGTGATCTCCCCAAAATAAAGAACAATCAAACTTGCATGCATGAATTGTCTCATAACCAAGCCCAACATCAGAAAGAACACTCTTAGCATCAGCATATGATTTGGGAAAGTCCACATCTGGCAAAGCTGTACGTAAAAGCTGAAGTAAGAGATCAAATCCTCTGTTTGTTATCCGGCTGTATGATTTGACATGAAGGAGCTTAATAATGAACGACAACCTAGTGAAAGAGGTGCATCCCTCATAAAGTTCTTTTTTCGCTGACTCAATTAGATTAGCATACAGATTTGGCAGGTCAGGACCTTTATTTCCAGACTTCTGCAGTTCATCGATCATACTAGACGAATCATCAACATAACAATCACCATTGTCTTCCTCTTCATCGTTGTCACTATCATAAGCACCATCGTCGTCTCTATCCCGCCCTTCGTCATCACTAAAATCTTCCCCATGTCTAGTCCATCTTGTATACGTCATGGACATACCTGAACAATTGCAGTGATCCTCGACTGTTTTTATATCCTGACGTATCAGATTTAGGCAGTCCTTGCAAGGGCACAAGATTGGTTCATCTGTATTGTCCAAGTGTTCTTGCGCAAACTTGATGAAATCCCTAACACCTGCCACGTACTTTGTTGTGAACTTCTTGGTGCCATCAGTTATCCAACTTCGATCCATTGCCTACAATTCAGTTAAGAACATGCCAACGTTCTTCAGAACAGATCTTGACAACTGATTAAAAAATCTAGACCTAACGAACAATCAGGAGAACTCACCGATGATGCGTCTCGCCGCCACCACAATGGAGCCTTCACGGAATTCTTCTCACCTCGACGAGAACCCTAGTCGATTCGACTGTTAGCAAGATCACCTATATAGGCCGTGTCTGCTAGCGGCGCGACTTAAACGAGGCACCCTCGGCCGACATAAATATTAATAAGGGAATTATTATGTCGTAACATCTAGATCACACCATTGAAATAAATATGTAGAATAGACAAGTTACGGATCGAGATCAAAATTCCATATCTACCTTAGCGGTAAGACTCCGCGTCGGTCACGCCAAAGCCCTGGTTCGATTCTTCCAAACCACAATTTTTACTTAATTAAATATGTTCCTGACAAGTGGGTCACGCATGATATATAAAACTAATAACATTTAATAAAGTAACTTAGTATTATTTCGTCACCACGATCTTTGATTTCGTCACCTATTATCAGACACGATGGAAGCCCTTCCCGCTTGGGTAATGGGTGACGATTTTTTGTTGACGAACAATCATACCGTCAAGCATTACCTTAAATGCTTGACGAAAGATGAATTCGTCACCTATAAGGACAAATCCTTGACGGTATGCATTTTTGTCACCAGGGTTTTCGTCAACAAATCCCCCATCTCTTGTAGTGTCGACTGAGGCCCTGATGACTCGCATCCATGAGTTGCAAAATACTCGCGGCAAAGAATTATCAGGTATCCAGATTATAGTATATTTCCTTAAGAATAGAGTTCAGCCTCTTCAGGCTCGCAAATTCCCTCTCTGGAAATATACTGGCGACGAAGACGTGGATCGGCTGTCGGTGGATTTGGAAGTCAAGGACTTGGAAAAGCTTGTCCGAAAAATCACCTCCCTCAGCAAAAAAGATTCCATCCCTTCTTCTTGTCGCGTGAAACCATTCAGCGCCGCCCATGCACTTCCTAAGGTAAACATTGTCGCATAATTTCTTATTGCTTTGCTTTTTTGCATTGTTTGCTTCGTTCTGATATCCTTCCCTCTTTTTGGACAGAATCATCCAAATCTTGTTTCACTTCCTCCTCTTCCTGAAGGTGGGGAAGTCGAAGAAAGGACCGTTATCTCTAATGATAACCAAGAGGCCTCCTCTTTTGTGAATGAACCCGCAGATTCTCGAAAATCTGCGGGATCTGCTGAAAAAGATGCTGCTTCTGAAGACACTACATCGGCCCAATCTCCTCCTCCTGCTGATTCTCCAAAGAACAAAAGGAAGAGGGGTGATGTCGAAGATTCCGGGACTTCTAAACCCGAAGAAGCTGCTCCTTTACCGCAAAAGGCAGCTTATGACCCATATCTTGCGAGTATCATCAGTTCGTAAGTTCCCTCTTTTATTTTCCTATTCGAAGAATTTTTGCTTGCCTTGCTTTTTACACTGCCACCCTTTTGCAATAGTGATGATGACGAGGAAACGCCAGCTTTGGATGTGGCTGCTCGAACGAGTATGTCACATACCCTAGTCATTTCAGAGCCACGAGTTGAAGGAGAGGAATCCTCGCCTCCTCAACAAAACATCGGCGCTTCTACTCCTCCTTCGAGCCCCCGAGCCCCTTCACCGAAAAGGGCAAGGACGGAGATTGTCTCGGAGCCTACTCTCCAATTGAGTAGCTCTTCGAACCTTCTCATGGAAGATGTAAGTTCTTTACTTTTTTGTCAGTGTTTATGTTTTCTTTGTTTGCTTCTGCGTATCACTATATTTTTCTCATACCCCCATTCTCTCTTTGTCCTCTTGCTTTTATAGCCTGTGATCAAGGATCTTCTTCGCATCGGTGCCCAATTTGTTGGGTACCGTGAATATGCGAGTAAAACTGAAAGTAATACTCTGCTCCTTTTTCCCTCTGTTCTTTTTGTTCCTTCTTTGTTGTCAAAATTTGTAACTATATTTATCTTCTATTGTAGAAAAACTGGCGGAAGCCAATGAGCGTGCCAACACACTTGCTCTGCAATTAGAGCAGAGTGAAAAGGCTCGCAAAAAGGCTGAGTTAGATGCTGTTGATGCGCGAGCAGAAGCTGATAAAGCCAAGGCTGATGCTGCTGGTGTCGAAGACCTTAGAAAGAGGCTTCACACCGCTGAAACTTCCCTGAGCGATCACATAGCCGCCCAGTCTGCTCGCGAGGAGGCGATCCGTAAGCGTTTAACGACGCAGAGTCGCCGCTTCGTAGGTAAGTACCACTCATTATTCTTTTGTATTTTCTTCTCTGCACTCGTTTGTTGCTCAATTTTTCTTTCTTGACAGCTAGAACAGCTCAAGAATTTCAACTTGACGAACCCGCCAATGATCCTCTGCTTGACGCTCTGTCATTCCTCGAGGTTCATGGATCAGAAGCACGCGAAGGCATCGACCAGGCTAAAGCAGGGTTGTCGCGGCTTTTTCCTTATTTCTTCCCAAAGAAAGAGGAACCCGCAACTTTCCTTAACCTCGCCAAGTGCTTCAATCCATCAGAAGATCTTGGGTTAAGGGTGCGCCATGAGAATATGAAGGTTGCCGTGGAAAATACTGTCGCCTTGGTTGCTGATAGCCAACAGTCTATCGACTGGTCGAAAGTTGGCGACACTGATCAGATAGAACAGTCAAGGTGGAGGTCTTTGATCAAGGCAGCTAAGCCCAACACGAGGAAAATCCTGGCTTATATCGGGATCAAGCCATCTTCGACTCCTAGCTCATCAAAGCCGGAGGTCTAGTTAAATGCCTCTTTGCTTTTTCTTTTTAGCATACCTCTTTCTTTTGGCCTTGTCGCCGTAGTGTTATTGGCGAGAACTGCTTCAGTATCCCTCTAGAAGGTCCTTCTTTTGTAATAGACATGTATATATTATGGAGATGAATGGAGATCTATCTTTGCTCAGTGATTGATGTCGAAATATCTTCTTTTTGCCAGTTAATTTTTGACAATTATACACCCGCTCCTGGTCCTTCCAATATTTCGCCTTCTTCGCACACAAGGAGAACTCCTGCTGATGCTTCACCTGCCGAAGATTCCTTGTCGCAAGAATTGAATGAACTTCGGCACCAACTTCAGTGCGTTAAGAAGCAATCACTTGTGCTGATGGAGAAGTCTCGTAAATCATCTGAAGCCGAGAAAATTGCACTCCAACAAGCGCAAACTGCCATTGCTGAAAAGGACTCTGCAGTTGCTGAAGTTGCTGCAGCTGCGTCTCGAGAAGATTCTATGCTCCAACTGCTGATAGATGCTAGCTTGGATATGGCAGGCATGTTTCATTATCTTTGTCGTGCTTCTTTTTCCTTTGCTGCTTGCCTCCTTATTACCTACTGACCTGTTGTGAAAAACAATAGGTGCCTTTTTGGATACTGCTGCTGAAGATGAACGTGTCGAGGCTCGTTCTAATGTCCTTCTTCGGCTTGCACGTGATCATGGGTCGACTTTTTGGGGTACACCTGAACGGACTCGCCAAATCGTGAGGTTTCAAGATCGCGCGCTTCAGGTTCGCGGGTATCTTGACTTTTGTACCAAGACCCTCTCTATGGTGTATAACTCTATGTTTCCTCGGAATATTCAACCAAAAACTCTTCCCGAGTTAATGGAGAAGTTCAAGGATGCTCATAGGATCCATCACTTTGTCAGAGCTCAACTGGTAGCTGGCGCCAGATTTGCCCTCATAATGCTTCAGATCTGCCATTCAAAACTTGATCTGACCCAAGTTGTTGAGAAGGTTCACGAGAAGGTTCGGCGCCGAAGAGTTGGTATTGATCGTATTAACACGAAGGTTTCACCCATAGCCGAAGAAATGATTGAAGACCTCCTTCGGATGGATGCCGACTTTTTTGCAGACGGTCATTATGCTGATTTTCTTGGTGCTGCTCCTGAGGAAAACAAAGTTACTCTTGACGATATATTGAATCAAGGCTAGTTTTCCTTTGGTAGATAATTTTCTTTTTGTGAATCATGGTTGTGATTCTATTGTGAAGCAAACAGTATATTTCTATATTTGTCTAGCCCCCGAGTATTTTCGGTGGCTATCCGCTGTATTTGTATAGTGCGAGGTTTTTTAACCAAGGCAAGATAATATACACTGTACTATTTTTGTGGGTGTAAGCCCCCGAGTCTTTTGTTGATCATTATTTTGTCTATATCTCTTTTTGTTTTGGCGAGGTATTTTTACCAAGGCCGGATGCTTCTTTTGCATTTGTCGATACTGTGTTTATATATATATATTGTATCATGTAGGGGAAAACCCCTGATCTTGTCGAGAAGAAGATATATAATTCCACTATCTTTATTATATTGCAGCACCACGAGCCCGCCTCATTAAAAACCTTTCCCGGCCCCACTCGGTGCCCCGAAAAAGGAAAAGAGTGCGTCTGAAAACTCGTGGGCGTTTCAGTACATTGAAGATTTACAAAGGAGGACTATATTTTCGACACCTAGGCGTAGAAACGCCTAAGCTGTGCCACGTTCCAGGGATTTGGCTCGTCAATCCCTGTCTTCTTGTCTTTGATTCTGTATGCTCCTCCTTCTATTACTTCTGTGACGATATATGGTCCTAGCCATGGTGACTCGAGTTTTTCATGGCTTTTTTGATTTAGTCGTAAAACCAGGTCACCAACTTGGAAAGATCTTGGCCGCAATCGTCGACTGTGATAGTTTTTCAGGTCCTGCTGATATTTGGCGACTCGCGACAAGACTTCGTCTCGAGCTTCATCGAGTGCGTCAACATCATCTTCCAAAGCTTTTTTCGAAGTTTCTTCGTCATACTCTGCGACTCGTGGAGAATCGTGCTCTATTTCTATCGGCAAGACTGCTTCAGCTCCGTGGACCAGAAAGAACGGTGTTTCCTGCGTCGCTGTATTTGGTGTTGTTCGAATACTCCACAAAACACTTGGTAGCTCCTCTGGCCAAGTATGCCTAGCTTTTTCCAAAGGTCCTAGCAGGCGCTTCTTGATGCCGTTGCAGATGATGCCATTGGCCTTTTCGACTTGACCATTGGTCTGTGGATGTGCGACAGATGCAAAACTTAGTTTTATGCCCACTTCTGCGCAATATGCTTTGAACTCCTTGGAAGTAAAGTTACTGCCGTTGTCTGTGACGATGCTGTGAGGTACTCCAAAGCGAAAGACGATGCTCTTCACAAATTTTATTGCGGATGCTGCATCTGGTGAGTTTATTGGCTTCGCCTCTATCCACTTGGTAAATTTGTCGACAGCCACCAGCAAGTACTCATATCCTCCTGGTGAAGCTTTGTGCAACTTACCCACCATGTCGAGACCCCATTGAGCAAAGGGCCAAGATAGTGGGATTGGCATAAGTTCTGCTGCTGGCGAGTGAGGTCTTGCCGCAAATCTTTGGCACGCGTCGCAGGTTCGCACTATTTCCTTCGCATCCTCGATTGCTGTGAGCCAGTAAAATCCTGCTCTGAAAACCTTAGCCGCGATGGCTCGGCTACTTGCGTGATGCCCGCATATTCCTTCATGCACGTCCTTTAGGATGATCCTTCCTTCTTCGGGTGTAACACACCGTTGTAACACACCCGAAATACTGCGTTTGTACAGCTCCCCTTTTACCACCGTAAAAGCTTTTGATCTCCTGATTACTCGCCTTGCTTCGACTGGATCGTCGGGTATGGTTTTCCTTAGGATATATGATATGTACGCCTGCATCCATGGAATTTGCACCATCATGACTAGATCTTGCTCTTCTTCTTCTTCTGCTATGTTTTTGGCGATACTCGAAGGTTTCTCTTTTTTCTCCTTTATTTTTGCTGGTTTTGTTGATCTCTCGCTAATCTCTTCCCAGAACACACCTGGAGGGATTGCGAGGCATTGTGACCCGATGTTTGCGAGAACGTCGGCTTCGTCGTTGCTCATCCTGCTGATGTGGTTTACCTCACAACCATCGAATAGCTTCTCCAGCTCATTGTACACCTCCTTGTATGCTATCATACTTTCGTTGACTGCGTCGCATTGGTTCATTACTTGCTGTGCTACCAACTGTGAGTCGCCGAAGATTTTCAATCGGGTTGCACCGCAAGCTTTCGCCATCTTCATCCCGTGTATGAGAGCTTCATATTCTGCTTCATTGTTAGATGCGTTTGGGAACGTCATCCGCAGAACATACTTCAACTTGTCGCCTTCAGGTGAGACTAATATCACGCCTGCTCCAGCACCTTCCAATCTCTTGGACCCGTCGAAGTTCATGGTCCAAGTCCTCGATAAATCTGGGGGTCCCGTGTTTTGTAGCTCCATCCACTCTGCAATGAAATCTGGTAAGACCTGCGACTTTATTGCTTTTCTTTTTTCATACGTGATATCCCGAGGGGAAAGTTCTATTCCCCAAAGGGAGACACGACCCGTAGCTTCTGGGTTGTTCAGTATATTTGATAAGGGAGCCTCGTTGACCACTATTATCGGGTGCGCCGAAAAATAGTGTCGCAATTTTCTTGCTGTCGTGAATACTCCATATGCTAGCTTTTGATATTGCGGATACCGCTGTTTTGACGGCGACAGTACTTCGCTGATGAAATATACTGGCCTTTGAACTCCATGAAGCTTGCCTTCTTCTTCCCTTTCGACTACTAAGGCCGTACTTACCACCTGAGGTGTGGCTGCAATGTACAAGAGGAGAGGTTCTTTCTCTTTTGGCGCCACCAATATCGGCGGTGTCGAAATTGCTCGCTTGAGATTCTCGAAAGCTCTGTCTGCTTCCTCGTTCCATTGAAATTTTTCCCCTTGCTTGATCAACGCATAAAACGGCAGCGCCTTTTCTCCTAGCCTGGCGACGAATCTGCTTAAAGCTGCGACTCGCCCCGTTAGCTGTTGTATTTCTTTCAACTTTGTTGGCTTTCTCATAGTAACGATAGCCTGTATTTTTTCGGGATTAGCTTCAATCCCTCTTGCTGATACTAAGAACCCGAGAAGTTCTCCTGCGGGAACTCCAAAAGAGCACTTTGTTGGGTTCAGCTTGAGGCAGAACTTGTCGAGGTTGTCGAAGGTTTCCTTCAAATCTTCGATCAACGTTGACCCTTTCTTTGATGTTATTACGACATCGTCGATGTAGACTTGTACATTTTTCCCGATCTGTGTTGCTAGACACTTCTGCATCATCCGCTGATATGTTGCTCCCGCGTTTTTCAGACCAAAGGGCATTGTTTTGTAACAAAACACGCCATAAGGTGTGATGAACGCTGTTTTGGCTTCATCTTCTTCTTTTAATCTGATCTGGTTATAACCAGAATATGCGTCCAGGAAGGAAAGACGTTCGCATCCTGCCGTGGAGTCGATGATTTGATCGATCCTTGGGAGGGGAAAGTGATCCTTGGGACAATGTTTATTGAGACACGTGAAGTCGACGCACATGCGAAGGACTATTGTGTGTTTCTTCGGCACCATCACTGGGTTAGCTACCCATGTGGCTTCTGTAGATATTTCTCTGATGAACCCGGCATCTTTGAGTCGATCTATTTCTGATAACATGGCTTTGCGGCTAGGTTCCGAAAAACGCCGCAAAGGTTGCTTTACTGGTCGTGCGAGAGGATCCAAATTGAGGTGGTGCTCGGCAAGTTCCCTGGGTACTCCTGGCATGTCGGCTGGACACCATGCGAAGATTTTCCAGTGCTCACGGAGGAACTCGACGAGCGCGCTTTCCTATGCGACATCCATGTTTGCAGCAATGGACGTCGTTTTCTTTGGATCTGTCGGGTGGATCTGTACCTCTTTTGAATCTTTATTTATATTGAAAGTTGGCTCCTTAGAAGGTCTTCCTACCTCAGGCAGCACATCATAATCAGTGAACCTAGGTGCCGCATATTCTGCTTGCATCCCGAAAGTTTCTGACAGTCGATGAAAATCTTTGTCGCATTTATCGGCCAATGCAAAGCTTCCTTTGATTGTGATAGGTCCCTTAGGCCCAGGCAACCTCCACAACAGATATGTATAATGCGGCACTGCCATGAACCTGGCGTACGCTGGTCGTCCCAACAAAGCGTGATATTGCGACGGGAAATCCACCACTTCAAACTCTAAATTTTCTATCCTGTAGTTTTCTCGGGTTCCAAACTGAACGTCGAGGTTGATCTTGCCCAATGGGTAACTTGGCTTCTCTGGTGTAATCCCGTGGAAGCGTGTGTCAGTTGGCTTCAGATTTGCTAAGGATATGTTCATTTTCCTCAATGTATCTGCATACATGAGGTTTAAGCTGCTGCCGCCATCTATGAAAACTCTCGATACATCGAAACCAGCAATTACTGCGGGTAAGATGAGCGCCGATTGTCCTGGTCGAGGGACTTGCTGCGGATGGTCTGCGATTGTGAAGCCGATGTCTTGCCCCGACCAATTTAAGTACTCGACTGTTGGTGGAGGCATCTTCTCTGCCATGAACACTTGTCGAGATATTACCTTCTGCGCCCTGTTGGACGGCCTAGCTTTCTGAATCATCGAGACCACACCGTTAGAGTTGGGGTCAACATATGGAGGTGGATGTGGTGCTGCCGCAATTCTAAGCTGGTGTCGATTTTCTTCGGTAATTGCGGGAGGAGGTGGGAGGTGAATCTCGCTCCTTGGCTCCCGAGGATTTCTGTTACTTTGAGCGTTTGCGATTCCTGCGGCTCGCAGCATTGCTTGAAAATTGCGGCAGTCTTTCTGTAGATGTCCTGACTGCCTCTTTCCATTGTTGTCGAGGTAAAAGTGCATTTGACACGGACCGTTCATCATCTCCTCGGGAGACACGTAAGGTCTTTGAATCCTTGGTCCACTATTTTGTCTGTTGCCGCGAAAATCACCTCTATTGTCGCCTTGTTGCTCATTGCTCCTTTGATAATCATCTCGACTATTTCCTCCAGGATTTCCTCGAAAACCAGCCGATATATGGCCGGGAGCATCGTTGTTGTAGAACTGGCGAGAAAATCGCCTTCTATTTTGATAATTTCGACTACGATCCTCTTCTGGCGACCTGTGTCGTTTGTTGTATATTGCGTCTTCTCCATCTGCCCACTTGTTAGCGATTTCCATCAACGCTGAGATTGTCTTGGGATTAGTTCTCCCCAAGTCCTCGACGAAGTCTGCTCGTCGGATTCCTGCCACGAACGCATCTATTGCCCTCTCGTCAGATATGTCTTCTGCCGAGTTCTTGATAATGTTCCACCGCTGTATATATTTTCTCATCGACTCGTCATGTTTTTGTCGACACGCCCGTAATTCTTCCAACGACGCAGGTTTCTTGCAGGTGGATCGGAAGTTTTTCACGAAGATGTCCTCAAAAGTTTCCCAGCTGTCGATGGAGTTCAAGGGGAGTTTCTTTATCCAAGATCTTGCGGCACCACTCAGGTGAACTTGGATACTTTGCATAGCTGTTGCTCTGGTTCCTCCTACCAGTTTTACCATCTCGAGATAATCCACGAGCCAATCCTCGGGATCTTGCAGGCCGTCGAACTTCTTGAAATTCTCGGGTAACTTGAACCCTTTTGGGACTCGAGTTTTTCGAACTCTTCTCGTAAAGCACGGGAGCCCACACATATCTTCGTCGGCAAGTTCTGGCGAGTGCTGACGGTCCCTCCTTTCTTGTCGCGCTCTGTCCACCCTTACTTGGACTGCTGTGTCTCTTGCTCCACTTGCTCTTGGTGGGTCTTGAACTGCTGCAGCGGGTCGTGGACTATTTTGCCTAGGATTTTCTTCGGGAGGCGTTGTTGCAAACGCTGTTCCCATAACTCCTACTCCAGCCATCGCCATATTGAACAATGGTTCTCTCGGGTCCCCAGGGGTGGTCTGGATGCCAAGATATAAGCTTGTGTTGCCATGTAACCTGCCTCTGGCGTTTTTGGGATGATATTTCCTCTTTCATCGATCGACATAAAGGACATGTCGAGATTTTGGATTATGTTTCCTCTCTCTGCTTCGGGTATGTTTTGCAGCCGAGACATTGCTCTCCTCCGAGCTTCTCTGTGACTATCTCCCGAAGTTCTAGATTGTCGACTTAAATCTGCTCGGCGTCTGCTTGATGCAGAAGCTGCTTCTTTTCTCCTATTCAGGGATGCTGTCTGTTTTTCCAACTCTCTGCTTACTCGAGCAAGTCTATATTGATATGCTTGAAGTTCTTGTGCAGTAGCGGTGGTGGTCATAGGTTCTGAACCGTCCATGGCTCTCGCAGCCCTATCCCACGCTTCTTGCGGGAGCTGTACTCTTGCGCGAGTTGTAGATCCAGGATATTTGGTGCCTAAGCCATGTCTGAGATCAGCGGGATCGACGTATGGATTTCCCAGTTCGTCGAAAGCCTCTGATGTTTGCGGGTCTGATGTGCCTGCCCCTTCTACCACATAGATCTGATGATATTTTGTGCATTGATTTTTGTCGGGATTGGTGACACCATCATATAGAGTGGTGAAGACCTTTCCGATGGCAGCAGACTTGTCGATGAAGTTGAAGCTGTCGACGCTGTCGGAGTCGCTGCTTATAAAGGAGTCCGCAGATGACTCGAAGGATGTGTTGCTGAAGATCTTGGCGAGCTTTCCGCTTGCCTTGTTGTCGACGAAGTATGTCGACGAAAACTCCTCGTCGTCGACGAAAAGTTGGAGTCGACCGCTGAAAATTCCGACGAGATCGGAACTTCGAGACGGTAGGATCCTTCCTTGTTGACGCCAAATCGGAATTCTCCGAACGTCATGACGATGGGCTCCTCCAGATAGGCACATGCATCCATACGGGAGGGCGGGTGAGGAATAAAATTGAATAGATCAGTTTTTCCCTTGTTACCTCGATCCATCGCGTTGCTTGCTGTTGATGAAGTCGAAGATCTTGAACGTGCCATCGAGATCAGATCCTTGCAGCCTCTAATTCCCACAGACGGCGCCAATTGACAAAGGATTAACTTGTCAATGCCTACAGATTGTAGACTAGGGTTTTGCTAGAAGTAGAGGGCAAGTAGATCTCGAAGGTTTAGGCGAAAAGTACTCGGCGATTATGAAAACTAGGGTTATGTTGTCAGTAGATTCGATCCTTTGTCCCTCGACTCCCCCTTATATAGGAGGTGGAGCCGAGGGTTTCGTATTGTACAAGTTACAGAGTCCGGGACGGTTTCTAACTCGTCCCGCCAGATTACAAAATATACTTCCTATTACAACTCTAGCTTTCCTTAATACATCTTGGGCTCCCGAATCTTCTTATTCTTCGGATAGTGGGCCTTCAGTAAATCCCGGGTACTATCTATGGCAAGCCCATTTGGGGTGCCTATGTCACCGTGTCATCACGCTTGACATGGACCTCCTACACCTACTAGACACGACCCTTGGTCGAGGAGAGCACGAGGTCGACCAAACCAACCCGTGCCACGTCCCCTGGTCACCACCCGTGGACACGATCCCGTTCCCGTGTGCATGCGGCGATCCAACGCGTCCCCGTGCGCCACCAGCTCTCTCTCGGTCCCGCTCCACTGCCAGACACGACCGTTGGCCCGCGCGCCCGGACGACGCCACGACGCGACGTCCTTGAAGGACGCCGACGTCGGCATTGACCCCGTGCGCCCTGCACACGACGCCATCAATCGCGCCACTGCACGCATCCTTACCTACCCATGAGCTCACCTCCTGACGCAGCAGCAGTGCCGGAGACGCCCGTGCCCGCCGTGCACCGTGACGTCGCCACCATGCCGGTCCCGTCGTGCCCCGCTCCTCCTGCCGCTATATAAACCCCCCGCGCTTGGGACTTCACCACACCATCCCACAACATCCTCCCCTTCCTCCTAGCACCTCTCCTCTCCCTCTTTACCTCTCCACGGCGCCAAAGCTCGCCGGCGTGCACCCGGCTCAACGCCGCCCAGAATTTCTCGCCATAGCCTCCAACCCCTACACCCTCTTGTAGCCCTTGGAAACCCCTTTCCAACGCAACAAGCCGCCGTCAATCCGTGCCCGGAGGTGAGCGCTAGCGCCGCCGCAAGCCGGCGGTATCGGGAGGAACACGACGGCCCAGCGCCGTCGGATCTCGATCCGACGCGCCGTGCCCCGCCGTGCGCGTGCATGCGCCATGCAGCGCGGACCAGGCCGCATGCTGGGCCGGCCCACTCCTTTCCCGCCCTCCGGTTAAATTCAAATCTCGTTTTATTATTTTTCCAGTGTTTTGCATTCAGATGTTTTGCCAAAAGTTTAATAACCACAAATCTACTCGGTCAATTTTGATAAATTTTATATATTTGGAAAGCTCATGAAAGGCCCCATCCAACCACACTGGATTCAAATCAAAATATGTTGTAGAATTTGAATAGTAAAAATAACAAATCAGTAACCTTTCAAACTTCAAATAAATCTTAAAAATCAACCATAAACTATTTTGAGGTGATTCCACCTCTCATAATTCACATTTCACAAACTCTAATTGTTTATGTAAAAATATGATATAGGTTCTGTGTATGATCATGGCCTAGTTTAAAGATTGGCCCTATGGCTAGTTCTAGATCATTTAATTTAGACAAGATAATTTATTAAAATGTATGAGAGCTTCCTCTCATTTAAATCTTGTCTCAACTAATTCAACATGAGGTAGATACCATGGTTAGTTAAGTCTCATATGAATTGTTGGTGATATTAAATCTTTACCATGTTAGAATTAAATGGTATGAGGTGCTCACCTCATTTAAATCATTTTCTTAAATGATAAGTATGAAGAGGTTGACTTTGGTCAACCTAGGTCATATATTATTCATAAGAGAAATTAAATCTTAATAAGATAATGAGAGGAAATTATTTCTCTAAGTAATTAAAAGTAACACCTTATTTAGTATGAGAGGAAATTATTTTTCCTAAATAAGAAAACAACACATTTACCCACTTAATAGTAATGTGTGATGCTAGTTTAACTTGTGTAAATTATATGAGGTGTTTCACTTCATTTAAATCTTGTCCCAAGTACTTTCATATGAAGTTTGAACCCCTGGTCAAATACTCTCACATGAAATACTTGGAGATTTTAAATCATAATAGGCATTATTAAATGGTATGAGGTATCCCTACCTCATTTAAATCATTTTCTCAAATGATGATGATGAATGGTTGACTTAGGTCAACATAAATTCATGTGTGATGGTTTGAGAAATTAAATCTTAAAGAAGATTCAATGAGAGGAAATTATTCCTCAAGAACTATATGGAAACTATCATTTACATATAAAATGAGAGGAAATTATTCTTCCTCAAAGCAATACCACCAATGCACCAAATTGTATTAATTGTGTAAATAGAATAGTTTGTGTGATTTATGTGTGTGCTTAGTATAGCTCTTGAACTTGTGTGGTGATTGTATCCTCGTATTCGTTTATAGACGCTAGTACCGGAGACTATCAAGAGGAGGAGGTTTTCTACCAAGAAGAAGAAGAAGAGAACTTTGATCACCTCAACCACCAAGGCAAGCTAGACTAATGCAAGCTATACTCTTGCAAGCTAATATTCTTGCAAAGTGCAAAGCTCTACTAGAGCAAGGCACACTCACCAATTTACTTTATGCTTCATGATCCCATCCCAAGTTTTATTCTTACAAGCTTTTACTTTGATTATTATAACTTGCTTTTATAGTTAACTTTGGTCTAGAGATAGAATACTACAAGAGTATCAAAGTTAGCCTAGAACAATCAAAGCTAGTTAGCACCCCTCATGATTAGTTGCTAGTGCTAACCAATAAAATTGACTACTCTAGATGGGAACTTGTGAAATGAAATGACTTTGAAAACCTTGGAATGATGAGTCATTCTATTGAAAGATTTTGAAGGTGAATGTGACTTGTGAATGACATGGTGAACTTTACAAAAACTGATGGTTGGGTTCGGATGCGATACCATTCCAATTTGAAAGTACCCCCACAATACCCAACATGGGTAAGGGCTTAACTAGAAATTTATGTGCTTTAGTATGGGTTCCCTCTAAACAAGCGTCATCGGGGTTATGCCGAGGGCTGCCTCTACAAAAGAAATGATGTGATATGACGTGAATGAGGTGAATTGTCCGGCCCAAGCCCTGTGCAGTTCCCAGGCTGACTGTCTGTCTTCACTGGGAGGCCAAGCTCATGGGGAGAGGTGCCTATACTAGGGTATGTAAGTGAAAGGTTATGGTTGGTAGTCCGCACACGGAGTGTGATAAATCAGGGCCAGTTAACCCTGACGGATTATTGCAAATGTTGTGGCACAAGTGTACGACCTCTGCAGAGTGTAGAACTATTCGAATAGCCGTGTCCACGGTTATGGACGGTTGGAAAGGCCATACTGTTCCGTCATCAGACCATTTTCAAAAATGTGACATGTGAAGGGTGACTTGTGATTTGAACTTGAAATGGTGACTTTGACTTGAATCACAACAGAGTTGTGGGAATGACACTAATGTTCCCACTTGAGTTAGTCTAGCGATTCAAGCATCTTTATTAAATGTTTATGAAATAAACTTGGCTTTATGCAAATAAACCTAGAGCTTAGCATCCCCCTTACTAGAATTGATAGTGCTTACATTAGTATTAGTTTGCGAGTACTTTAAAGTACTCATGGCTTTGTCCCTGGCTATTCAAATGGCCAGACTATGAAGGAGAACAGCAGTACGAGGAAGATGGACAGCAGGACGTCTACGACAACTAGGATCACTCCTGACGTCAACAGTTGCCTGTGGAACAGATGGACCACAACCGCTACTACTTCGCTTCCGCTATATGTGTTTTGTATTTGGATCTCTAGATCCCCTATGTTGTATTAAGACTGGATCATGTGATCCTTTGTTGTAAGACGATTATGTGTTGTAATGAATGATGTGTTGTGATATCAATCTATTATGTCTCGCAAAAACAATATTCCTGGGATTGCGAGGAATGGCATAATAGGCATCTGGACTTAAAAATCCGGGTGTTGACATTAGGATTCGACGAAGATTCAAATGGGCGTAAAAATACTTAGAAAAATCATGTACGTATCTACCCCAAACCCTAAACTCTATCTTACGAAGCCAAGCATGAAGAGAAGTGGTTTTGGGTTTCAAACATGGAAATTTCAAAAACCTCCCAAAAGCTTCATTTTAGAGTGACTAAGAAGGATCCATGCTTACCTTTTATTTTCATGTTTTAAACATGTTCAAATCTTGGTCAAACCGTACGTACCTAGGATTTGACCAAGATTCAAATGGGCATAAAAATTCAAAAAAAATGAAAAACCAAAGCACATAGCCTAGCTTCTTATATATGCCATATAGTAAGCACTCAAGTTGATAAACAAAGTCTAGACATATTCAAACCAGAAAAATCATGTATCTACCCCTAACCCTAAACTTTGTCTTAATTATGAAGTCAAGCATGAAGAGAAGTCGTTTTGGGTTTCAAACATGGACATTTCAAAAACCCTCCCAAAAGCTTCATTGTGGTGTGACGTACTAAGAAGGATACATGCTTACATTTTCAACAACCCCCCTAAAAGCTTCATTATAGAGTGACTAAGAAGGATCCAGTCTGGCGGGCTTACCTTTTATTTTCTTGTTTTAAACTTGTTCAAATCTCGGTCAAACCTAGGATTTGACCAAGATTCAAAATGTGCATCAAAATTCAAAAAAATATAAAAATTAAAAACCAAATTAAAGCACATAGTGTTCTTATGTCATATAGTAAGCATTAAAGTTGATAAACAAGGTCTAGACACATATTCAAACAAGACAAATCATGTATCTATACCCCTAACCCCTAAACTCTATCTTATGAAGTCAACAACATGAAGAGAAGTGGTTTTGGGTTTCAAACATGGAAATTTCAAAAACCTCCCAAAAGCTTCATTTTAGAGTGACTAATATATATAAGAAGGATCCATGCCTGCTTACCACCTTTTCATTTTCATATTTTAAACTTGTTTAAATCCGTGTCAAATTAAACCAAGGATTTGACCAAAAGATTCAAATGGGCATAAAATTTAAAAAAAATCAGAAAAATGAAAAACAAAAGCATATAGTCTTCTTATGTCATATAGTAAGCATTCAAGTTGATAAACAAGGTTTGGACATGCATATTCAAACCTAGGCAAATCATGTATCTATCCCCTAGCCCCTAAACTCTATCTTATGAAGTCAAGCATGAAGAGAAGTGGTTTTGGGTTTCAAACATGAAAATTTCAAGAACATCCCAAAAACTTCATTTTAGAGTGACTAAGAAGGATACAGGCTTCCCCTTTTCATTTTCATGTTTTATACTTGTTTAAATCTTGGTCAAACCTAGGATTTGACAAAGATTCAAATGTGCATCAAAATAAAAAATTCAGAAAAATTAAAAACCAAAGCACATAGTTTTCTTATGTCATATAGTTAGCATTAAAGTTGATATAAACAAGGTATAGATATATTCAAACAAGAAAAATCATGTATCTACCCCTAACCCTAAACTCTGTCTTATGTAGTCAAGCATGAAGAGAAGTGGTTTTGGGTTTCAAACTTGGAAATTTCAAGAACCCCCAAAAGCTTCTCATTTTAGAGTGACTAAGAAGGATTCAGGCTTACCTTTTCATTTTCATGTTTTAAACTTGTTCAAATCTTGGTCAAACTTAGGATTTGACCAAGATTCAAATGGGCATAAAAATTGGGAGGAAGGGTATGAATTACAATTAAAAAAAACAAGGTAACTTAAATACTTGGATGCCCCAAAGATGTGTGGAAGCCCAAAACAATGGCAAAACATGTGCGCACGCTGCATCCAATTCAAGTAGAAAACACATAGTAGGCATCGATAGTTTGACCTAAATTTGAAATCAAAGAGAAGGTGGTTAGAAAAAATCGAAATTGGCAAAGCAAAGCATGAAATCATAAATTTGTGATGCACTATAGCTATGAAAAGTATCAAACAATGCATACCAAAATGATTTTTTTTGATTGACTCCTGAATGCTTCGTATATTTCTGACGGTTTCTGAATTATGTACAACTTTTGTAATATTGGTCAAACTAGTTTTGACCAGGGTTTGTGTAGGGTGGTTGAATTTTTTTGGTTGGTCCAAATTGTGTTGTGTGGTCCAAATGTGATGTATCATCACACCACCATGTGCCCCGCCACCCCCAGGTTTTGGTAATGCCATTCTGATACATGCTTCATAGAAGGAACATACATTTTTTCCGTTAGGGCATGACAATTTTGAAAAATTCAAACAAAAATGGGAAGAGAGAATGGTAACATCATTTTCCATGTGATGCCCCTGTGCCAAATTTTGGTTCATTTTAAGAATGTAAGGTGACAAATTACTCGAGGAAGCTAGTTGGAGTAGACGGGCATGACCGGATTGGCATAGGGGATTTATTTTTTGAAGGATGTTATTTTTCATGGACAATATCTGACACAAACAATAAAATGTTAAGGTCTCATATTATTCTGAATGATTGTGAATTACTTATGACGTTTGGAAGTATTGGTATACGTGAGAATCGAGTACATGCACGACTTCACGCGTCCACAACTAATCGGCCTCATCGTCTCTCGCGTCCACAACTAATGCCATTCTGATACAGAGAGTCAGAGGCTATAAAATAATCGGCCTCATCGTCTCTCGCGAGCTCGTCCTCTCCCCTCCCATCAACTCACCGCACCTCCGAGGCATCGACTTCCTCGTTTCCAACCGCAGCAGCATGAAGACAGGTCTTGCGTACGAGGCGGAGCAATCGGCGGCCGCTCGCGCAGAGGATGCCTCTGCGGTAGTGGCCGTCGCGGCGGGTGAGGCTTCACCGGGCACCCAGGCCGCTCGTCTCCTCTGCTTGTCTGATTCTTCGACCTCGGTCGAAACGGGCGTCCTGGCCGTCGAGGAGAAGGTGGATAGCAACGCCGTTGCTCCCGCCGAAGATCTGCAAGGCGTTGCAGGCCACCACGGCGAGGTCTTCCTAGACCCGGTGCTGGACGCGGACCTCGACCCCTTCGACGATTTCGGCCCAAACGTTCAGTTCCAGGAGGATGTCGAGGGTGACGACGAGGAGGTACTGCTCTTTTACCGAAACTGTCCCGATCCTTTTTGTGTCATATTACTGTTCACGTGGTGATGCGGGGTGGCTTTTGGACACCTCCGCTTCAAGACCGACAAGTGCATCCCCGCCTATCGTCGACGCTACACCATGGCCAAGGAGTCCCCCAAGTGGACCAACAACACAAAACCCCGCCATATACGTCAAGGTGAACTCTTTCCTCTCTATGGTCGATCTCAACACCAACTTGAATGGTATGCTACCTCATGCCTATCATCATGATGTCTATAGGTGCCGACGTCGACAAGGACCAAGAGAGAAGGAACCCCCATGGTGCATGGAAGAAGGAAGAAGAAGAAGGGAAGAAGAGGAGAAGGAAGAGGAAGAAGAGGAGGGAGGAACAGGCCGGCCAGCCCAGAGGCCGGTCAGACCGGGCCACAGACCGGACAGGCCGGCGCAGAGGCCGGTCAGACCGGGCCACAGACCGGGCGCACCCAGGCGTCGTACCGGAAGCCAACCGGACGGAGATCTGCGACATTTCCGGTTGGCGACCGGTCGACCGGACCCACGACCGGACCCGCCGGCCCCAGGCCCGGTCAGACCGGCCCCAGGACCGGATCCGTCGGGTTTGGCCCACCAACTTGTACCTTTTCGACCCATGTTGCCTTGTATGCCTATATAAGACCCCAGCTCGCCCCCATAGCTGGTTAGACAAGATTTAGGCTTAAACATGACTTTGAGCTTTGTCTCCCTAGGGTTTCATCCCCTTTGTATCAAGGCACCCCATGTTGGATGATTGGATCTATGTGAGTGAGATTCTAGTGTGCTCCACTCTCTCTCCCTCACCGGTCTCCGTCCCCAACACCGATCTCTCACTCCGGGATTCTACCTCGAGTCTCTCCCGTGGTGATTCTATTGGCGTGGTCCATCGAGCCACGAGGGTAAGTATCGATTGTATCGGGTTGGTGTGCGTTGTGTTCTTCGCGTTCTTCCGCCTCTCCCTCTCTTTCCCCCTTTGATTCTTGGGTCATTCGCGAGATCGGGCCACACACGGGGTCTTAGACCTCATCATATGGTCTTAGACCACATCATATGGTAATCAGAGCCAGAGATACCTCATCATATGGTATCAGCAGCCTTTGGTTTCCGCGAATTTGACCCCCCACCCACCCAATTTCGTCTCTAAAATTTTTCCCCAAAAATCCCCAAAAAATAGCCCTAATTTGCCTTTGGATGGATCTGCGATTTGGTTGCGTTTTGAGTGGTTTTGGTCCATGGATTTGGTGTTGAGGTGCTTGATCTACTATTTCCCCCACTTTCTAGCCCCCAATTCCATCGTTTTCCTTCGATTTGGTCGATTTGGCTTGGTTTTGCTCAAGAACAGGAGAGAGAAAACGAGCTGTCCGGTTGAGCACCGGTTGACCGGGCCCCACCGGCCGGGCCAGCCCAGCCGGTCGACCGGCCGTGTGACCGGCCAGCCGGCCCCAGACCCGGCCAACCGGCCCCCAGACCGGGCGCCACACCACCACCACCACCGCCGACCACCGCCACTCCTCTCCATCGCCGGCAAGCACCGCCACCCTCCAACCCACGGGTAAACACCGCCGCGGCCCCACCACCACCACCGCATCCGCAAGAGCATCGACACCACCCACCACCGGCATACCACCGCCACCACCGCCGAGCTACTTTGACCCATCTTATCCGCTAACTTGTGTTTGCTTGTTCCGGTTTGAGTGCCTTGTTTGTGAAACTAACCCGCAGCTCCGAAGCAAGCGACGACATCCTCGGCACCCCGGACTTGCAAACGTACTCTTGACACCACCGCCGTCATCGCAAGTTGCGTGTTCATCACCGCCTAACATCTTAGGTATAACTTGCTCTACCCTTGTAACCCCTCTTCTTTTGCGATCTATCCTATCGAGCATTGCTTATCTAGTGTTGCGAGACATTGCACGTGGCCCCGATTGTGAGGTGTGTGTAGTGTGGAGTCAAGCTTCTAAGCAAAACTCGTGTGGCAAGATAGCAAAAGCGAGCTAACGCTAACATAGTGCGAGAAAAAGCCGCCAAAACACAAAAAGAGTGCAAGTGCACCATAGAGCAAAAGTGTGCAAGTGCCATCATACATACAAATACACAAAAGAGTGTAAGTGCCACCAAATACAAAAAGAGGAAAAAGCTTTTAAGCAAAAGAGAGAAAAGAGAAGAGAGGCCGCGTGTGAATCTTGTTGTCTCTTCGTTTGCAACCAAAGCTTTGACCTCTCCTTGTGTTAGTGTGACACCGAGCAACCTTGCTTTCGGGCTTCATACACTTTTCCGCTCATTCCTTGGTCGCACTAACCCCGCTTATCCCGTGTGTGAGTTCCACATCTTTTCCGTGTTTATAGTGATCATCGCTTTGACATTTGAGTTTTTGGATCTTACCCACCCTTAACAACAAACTTGATTTCGGATTTCATCTTTTGGCTTTCCACCATACTCACCTAACACCATATTTGCTAGCTTTTGCGTGTGTCTTTGTGTGAGTGCCCGATACAATTGTTCTAACTCTCGGTTTGTTGGATCACCCCAATCTTGTCATACCACGGTAAGATTGCGAGGTAGTGTTCTTCCACTAACATACACCATATAGATACCGTCTTGCTAACATGTATAGCGACGAAGAAGATACGGAGGAGTACACGGAGCACTTCGAGGAGGATACCTCTTCAAGCACCGCGGATGTGGAGGAACATGTGGAGCTCTACACCGACTATGGCTCCGCAAGCATCGCCAACATGACCGACATCGAGGAGCTCTACACCGACTATGGCTCCGCGAGCATCGCCAACATGGACGACATCGACGAGCTCTACATCGACACTTGCTCAACAAGCATGGACGACATGGTGGAGCACCACGACGAGGACGACATCGACCCCACCATGCATACCGCCGATGCTCCCACATACCCATACTTGGCCAATGGAGCTACATATGAAGATCGAGGACCTCCACGATGGCATCATCATGTGGATCATCAAGAGCGTCCCCAACATGTTCGGCATCGACACACTTCTCCGAGCTCCACAAGGCGCCATCATGAGAGTGCCTATGCACAAGATCATCGACATCATGGACATCATATGGAGCATCAAGAGCGCCCCCAACATGAGCCATCACCTAGGCATGGCAAGGACCGTCATCGACTCACACCATCTCATGATCGTCGTCGGCCACCACCACCTCATGGTCTACATCGACATCCGCCCACACATGATCTTCGACGACACCACTCAAGACATGGTGATGAGGCAAGAAGACGAGAGCCTCGACATGAAGACCTTCCTCATAAGGCGACTTCTACCTCTTGCGCCACCACCACAATGGCCCCTACCTCGTCATATGCCTATGGACTCCGATGCTACAAGTGCAAGCAACAAGGCCACCTTCCACGGGAATGTCCCAATCTCCTATGTGAGGTGTGCAAGGCAAAGGGTCACATGGCATGGCAATGCACAACGCCAAGCGCCAAGAAGCTCTACTTCGACGAGCTCAATGCACAAGTCTCCAAGATGCCACCACTTGAGGACGACTTAGGAGGCGAGGGAGTTGAGCATGGTGAGCATGGGATTCTCCCTTCACCTACGGAGGCGCATGGAGTTGAGATGGTTGAGCATGGGATTTTCCCTTCAACCAAGGAGGCGCATGGAGATGAGAAAGTCGAGCCTACTCCTCTATGCTTGATTGATGAGTTGGTACCAACCCCATGTGAGCATGAGAGCCACTTAGCCCACTTGAGCGAGAGTGAGAGTGAGTTGAGTGACTTCCACCCCATATGTGAGTTTGAGTGCTTCCATTTGGAGGACATGAGTGATACACAAAGTGAGTTGAGAGAGGTAGATGATAGGTCCATGGAGGACATCGCATTTGCTAACACATTAACCTCTCCCTCGTTTGTGTCTTCTTATGTTGCACTAGGTTCCACGGAGGACGAGTTCCCGCTCATGGAGAAGATGTACATGGTGCATGAAGATGATGATATCTCACCATGCTTGCTCCAAGATGGACATGTCGACCACATGGATCCTCCTACTTCCACAACACCTACTTCACATGAGTCGGCCTACAAAGGTAACAATATAGGTGTTGATGATGCCATGATCCCACTAGTGGACATGATGACTTATGAGCGCATGCATGATCTTGATGATACATTTGCTACGTCACATGCTTCTTTCATGTTCCCATGTGATGCTTTGCTTGCTAACATTGTTGACCATGTGGAATTGATTGATTGTGATAACATGAACATGCCATGCTATGAGAGTTTCAATTTTTCTACCATTGCTTGCAACATGTCGACCACTTGCTCTTTCCCATCTATTGCTTGCAATGATAATGACAAGGATGACATTAGCTTCCAAATGCTTTGTCCCAAATGTTTACACTCTTCCATGATCCTTGCATCCAAGATTGCGAACAATTGCTCTTTCTTATGCTTGGTATGCAAGAATGCTTATTTCATTGTCCACGAGATGGCCCCCATAGCCTTCTCAATTTTTGATGATCATGAGTTACCACATGCCATGAATGCACCTTCTTGCCATATGCACCATCGCCATGCATTTCATACTATCTTGCTTGACACTAATGGTGATGTGCACAAGACATGGAACATCATGATGGATGATGTATTCATCTACCATGCACACACGCTTTTTGTCTTGTTTCTTCCATGTGTAGGTACACGGACGACCACTTCCACCGCTACGGAGCATGAGCTCACGAAACGCGCAATTGAGAGCTACCCCATCAAGGACCTAACCCGCGGGACTCACACCAAAGGGTATGTTCCCACAAGCCTTCACCCTCATGTGTTTCCGACGCTTCTTGTCGAGCTTCCGGTTTGGTCCAATTCCTCGTCACCTCTTTTGCTTCTTACGCAACATATCTTGAAACATCTTGTTGGCACAATGGTTGTTGTATGTATTGATGATATCATCATACACTCCGAGAATCTCAAGGATCATGTCATACATGTGAGAGACACCTTATGCACCTTGTGCCACATGTCACACCAAAAGTTGCTCTCCTTTGGATTTCTCATTTCATCTTTGGCAATTGCAATGGATTCTTTGACACTTGAGGATACCCATACTCGGCTCACGCCAACCATACTTTCCCAAGCTAGAAGTCTCCATAGCTTTGCCATTGCACATAACAATTTTGCCCCAAATTTTGCCGCCAATACTTGCCTTTTGATTGTTCCATTTGTGTGGGACAATACGACACATCACATTTTTGACACTTTACAAACCAAACTCTTACATGCACAAACTTTTGCCCCACCAAATTTTGGATACATCGACACTCTTTCGATTACCATTTTTGCCACATGCCTCTTGGAGAAACGACTTGATGCTTCGTTTTTGATTGAGAGCCTCTTGTTCGCCGGTCACCAAGTTGGCATCCACAAGCTTTCCTTTTGCAAGTTGTTTTTCCCCTTGTTCTTCTTCGACCGAGACTTGGCCCCTCCACCACTACATGGGAGACCCGTTATGGACTACAACAAAGACGCCCGCACTACGACGAGCATCCCTAAGGACACAAGGGCACCTATACAAGTCCTTCCCGTCTACCTCATCGGTGAGGAGGAGCAAGAGTCGAGGACGACTCTTCCCCAAGGGGGGGAGATGATGCGGGGTGGCTTTTGGACACCTCCGCTTCAAGACCGACAAGTGCATCCCCGCCTATCGTCGACGCTACACCATGGCCAAGGAGTCCCCCAAGTGGACCAACAACACAAAACCCCGCCATATACGTCAAGGTGAACTCTTTCCTCTCTATGGTCGATCTCAACACCAACTTGAATGGTATGCTACCTCATGCCTATCATCATGATGTCTATAGGTGCCGACGTCGACAAGGACCAAGAGAGAAGGAACCCCCATGGTGCATGGAAGAAGGAAGAAGAAGAAGGGAAGAAGAGGAGAAGGAAGAGGAAGAAGAGGAGGGAGGAACAGGCCGGCCAGCCCAGAGGCCGGTCAGACCGGGCCACAGACCGGCCAGGCCGGCGCAGAGGCCGGTCAGACCGGGCCACAGACCGGGCGCACCCAGTCGACAACCGGGCGTCGTACCGGAAGCCAACCGGACGGAGATCTGCGACATTTCCGGTTGGCGACCGGTCGACCGGACCCACGACCGGACCCGCCGGCCCCAGGCCCGGTCAGACCGGCCCCAGGACCGGATCCGTCGGGTTTGGCCCACCAACTTGTACCTTTTCGACCCATGTTGCCTTGTATGCCTATATAAGACCCCAGCTCGCCCCCATAGCTGGTTAGACAAGATTTAGGCTTAAACATGACTTTGAGCTTTGTCTCCCTAGGGTTTCATCCCCTTTGTATCAAGGCACCCCATGTTGGATGATTGGATCTATGTGAGTGAGATTCTAGTGTGCTCCACTCTCTCTCCCTCACCGGTCTCCGTCCCCAACACCGATCTCTCACTCCGGGATTCTACCTCGAGTCTCTCCCGTGGTGATTCTATTGGCGTGGTCCATCGAGCCACGAGGGTAAGTATCGATTGTATCGGGTTGGTGTGCGTTGTGTTCTTCGCGTTCTTCGTGTTCTTCCGCCTCTCCCTCTCTTTCCCCCTTTGATTCTTGGGTCATTCGCGATCGGGCCACACACGTGTCATATTACTGTTCACGTGGTTTGCACGAACCTGGTTCTTGATTGATTTGATCTCCTACCTTGTTCTTGTAGACGTACTTGATTCTACGGTTCGTACGGTCAGATTCTAGTTTAATTTCGACTAATCTGCCATGTAGTTGGCTTGATTTGTCATATAATTAATTTATGTGTTCATACTTAGTGGACTTGCAATTGTTGTGGCTTATGTTCATTGCTGTTCATAGGGTTTTCTCGTGATTTAGTATGATTTCTTCTGCCATTTACTTGTTCTACACATTTAATTTTAGGGTTTCTAAGGTTTGCTTATGATAGTGCAGTATTTATTCGATCTGTCATTAAGCACCTGATTATTATGTACTTTATAATTCACAGGAATATTCTGATGACATGGACGACAACAAGGAGCGCAGGGACCAGAAGAGCCGCTACGTTCTGAAGCGGCTGAAGGGTGGTGAAATTCGTTTCCGCATGCGCGGGGAGCTATTTTGCCCATTCTGTGGCAAAATCCTCCAGAAGGACATCCGCAGCCTGATCCAGCATGCGACGGGTGTAGGCCTAAGTACATCGGGGAAGCACCGCCCTGCAACCAAGGCCAAGCACGCAGCATATGGCCTCTTCCTCCAGAATTACGTCTTGCCTGGCTTGTTCCCAGTCAACGCCCCTGCTGCTGGCCCTCATGCTCCTGGTCCTGTTTAAAGTTCATATGTGCAATCTTATTCCCTTTGGAAGTTCAGTATTAAACTCTATGATACGTCTCCGACGTATCGATAATTTCTTATGTTCCATGCTACTTTATTGATGATACCTACATGTTTTATGCACACTTTATGTCATATTCGTGCATTTTCTGGAACTAACCTATTAACAAGATGCCGAAGTGCGTTCCTGTTTTCTGCTGTTTTTGGTATCAGAAATCCTAGTAACGAAATATTCTCGGAATTGACGAAATCAACGCCTGGTTCCTATTTTGCCCGAAGCATCCAACACCCGAGAGTCGCGAGGGGGGCCACACAGGCCTGATAGGCCGGCGCGGCCCAGCCCCGGCCGCCGCCTTATGGTGTCGTCGCCCTTCGACCTTCCGACGCTGCCCTTTCGCCTATATAAGGTCCCTGACCTAAAACCCCGACGAATAAGCCACGATACGGAAAACCTTCGAGACGCCGCCATCGCGAAATCAAGATTCGGGGGACAGAAGTCTCTGTTCCGACACGCCGCCGGACGGGGAAGTGCCCCCGGAAGGCTTCTCCATCGACACCGCTGCCATCTCCACCGCCATCTTCATCACCGCTGCTGCTCCCATGAGGAGGGAGTAGTTCTCCATCGAGGCTCGGGGCTGTACCGGTAGCTATGTGGTTCATCTCTCTCCTATGTACTTCAATACAATAATCTCATGAGCTGCCTTACATGATTGAGATTCATATGATGATGCTTGTAATCTAGATGTCATTATGCTAGTCAAGTGGGTTTTACTTATGTGATCTCCGGAGACTCCTTGTCCCACGTGTGTAAAGGTGACAGTGTGTGCACCGTGTGGGTCTCTTAGGCTATATTTCACAGAATACTTATTCACTGTTATGAATGGCATAGTGAAGTGCTTATTTATATCTCTTTATGATTGCAATGTGTTTTGTATCACAATTTATCTATGTGCTACTCTAGTGATGTTATTAAAGTAGTTTTATTCCTCCTTCACGGTGTAATGGTGACAGTGTGTGCATCCGTGTTAGTACTTGGCGTAGGCTATGATTATGATCTCTTGTAGATTATGAAGTTAACTATTGCTATGATGGTATTGATGTGATCTATTCCTCCTACATGGCGTGAAGGTGACAGTGTGCATGCTAAGTTAGTACTTGGTTTAGTCGTGTCGATCTTTCATGCACTCTAAGGTTATTTAAATATGAACATTGAATTGTGGAGCTTGTTAACTCCGGCATTGAGGGTTCGTGTAATCCTACGCAATGTGTTCATCATCCAACAAGAGAGTGTAGAGTATGCATTTATCTATTCTGTTATGTGATCAAAGTTGAGAGTGTCCACTAGTGAAAGTCTAATCCCTAGGCCTTGTTCCTAAATACTGCTATCGCTGCTTGTTTACTGTTTTACTGCGTTACTACTGCGTTACTACTGCTTGTTTACTTCCTACAATATTACTACCATCAACTGCACGCCAGCAAGCTATTTTTCGCCGTACTACTGCTCATATTCATTCATACCACTTGTATTTCACTATCTCTTCGCCAAACTAGTGCACCTATTAGGTGTGTTGGGGACACAAGAGACTTCTTGCTTTGTGGTTGCAGGGTTGCATGAGAGGTATATCTTTGACCTCTTCCTCCCTGAGTTTGATAAACCTTGGGTGATCCACTTAAGGGAAAACTTGCTGCTGTTCTACAAACCTCTGCTCTTGGAGGCCCAACACTGTCTACAAGAATAGAAGCACCCGTAGACATCAAGCTATTTTCTGCGCCGTTGCCGGGAACGAAAAGCTACACCACGAGATTTCCTCCCACGTCAATCACGCGCCAGTTGTAGACAGTCAAGTATTTTCTGGCGCCGTTGCTGGGGAGGAAAGGTAAAAGGTACTCACACTTCGGATCTCGGCTACTAAGCTATTTTTCGGCGCCGTTGTAAGTACTCGAAGCTATTTCCTTTAGATCCTGCAATTGCATCTTTTTGTTTCTTGTTTTACACTAGTTAGGCATAATGGACAACAATGAGCTTCTTATTTTATTTCCTGAGTTAAGACATGAATTGTGTGATGCGAAAATTAAAGAACCTATGGAGCCTCAATTGCATGCTAGTAGCAATATTATTAGTATGAACGCAATCACTGCTAATGCTATGGATAAGTCTAAGCTTGGGGAAGCTAGTTTACATAAAAATAATCTTTTTTGCTCCTCCGCTTTGGAAGAAATATTTTGCTCTGATAATGCTTTATCTCCCATATGCGATAACTCTAATGATGCTTCTGATATTTTAAATCCACCTGCTGAAAGTATTCCGTATAAAATACCTATGAAAATTATTGAACGTGTTATGGATAACCGCTATGAAGGGGATGGAACTATCCATCCTGGAGATCATTTACTGTTTTTGCATGAATTATGCGGGTTATTCAAGTGTGCAGGTATCTCTATGGATGAAGTGAGGAAGAAGCTATTCTCTGTTTCGCTGTCTGGTAAAGCGGCGCATTGGTATAAATTGTTGAAGAATAGTCATTCTCTTGGTTGGGAGGAAATTGTATCTCTCTTTTACTCTAAATTTTATCCTCCTCATGAAGTGCATATTGATAGGAATTACATTTATAACTTTTATCCTCGTAATGGAGAGAGTATCTCTCAAGCGTGGGGGAGATTGAAGTCACTAATGCTCAAATGTCCCATCCATGAGCTCCCCCGTAATGTTATTGTTAACAATTTTTATGCGAGGATTTCAGGACAACACAAGGACTATCTGGATGCCTGTTCGGAGGGATCTTTCACAAGCAAGGAGGTTGAAGCTAGGTGGGATCTTCTTGATCGGATTGAGGAGAACGCTGAAGGATGGGAGAACAACAAAGGTGAAGAGTCAGGTATAAATTATGATTATGAATGCATTGAAACTTTTATGGATACTGATAAATTTCGAGATATGAGTGCTACTTATGGTCTTGACTCTCAAGTTGCTGCAAATCTTTATAAAGCCTTTGCTTCTCATTTTGAATTGCCTAAAAAGAATTTTGATAAGTATCATGAACCTTTTAAAGAGGCTTGCATGAAGAATGAAATTGTTGTTAATGATTGCAATAAGCATGCTCAAACTCCTAAGAATGCTATTTCCTATAAGCATGTTAATTTTTGTGGAATGCATAGACCTTGTGGAATTAATCAAATCGAAGATGAATATTGTATCCACCATATTAATGAAAAAACTAGAAAGTGGGCTAGGACTCTAGATGATCTTGGTAAAAAAGTTTGTGCCCTCTATCCTTTTATTTGTGAAGTTTGCCATGAAGTGGGTCATTTTAATTTTCAATGCTCCTCCAATGATAATTTGAACCCAATGAGTGCTGCAAATTTGTATTGTGATGATGAAATTACTCCTAATCAGCATGATGAACTTACTTTATTTTTGTGGTGTGAAGAGCTCTCAAGAAAAATCTCTTTGTTACATATGAGTGATCTTGATATTGATGATGTCCTGCATGGGTGTTTTTCTTATTGCATTGATAATAGCCATACAAATACTTACATACAAAATATTTTAGAAGATGACACCTTGCCAAAATATGATAGGACCGCTGTGTGTTTCAAACTTATTAATGAAAAGGGGGAATCCTCCCAAGTTTCTTCTATTGTTTCTGGAAATAAATCAGGTTCTGTGGAGAAGCCTCCCTTCAAGCCTCTTCCTCCTAAAGAAGGAAAGAAGAAGAAGAAAGAAGAAGAAGAAGAAGAAGAAGAAGAAGAAGAAGAGGGGGAATAAGAAGAAAGAGGTAACGGCATATCCACGCGTGTATGAGGTAACAATAGGTAACCGTAAGCATGTTGCTCCTAATGATTATTATGATAATGAATCTGAGTACGATGATCTTCCTATACCCTTTACCCATATTAGTGATCATGATTTGGATGAGCACACTACCTTTGATATTGGAAATCTCTTTGGTACTGATTATGAAAGTAATGATGATAGCATTATTCATGTCCCCTTAAACGATGATATTGAAAGCTCTAAGCTTGGGGATGTTGTGCTTGAAGATCCTATATTTGAGACCTCTACTTTTAGTGAAAATGATGATATTACATATTCTGGTTTAGATAATTGCTATAGAGATGTATATGACACATGTTACAATTATCCTTATGAAACTTGTCATAGTTATGATGGGCTTGCCAAAAACCATTCCCTTAGTATGCAACTTGTTTACCATGTTCAAATTCTTAACAATGATCCTGCTCCAATTACTATTAATGAGAAGAGTTTTTCTTATGTCAAAAATAATGATACCCTTATGCATATGAACCATGATAAGAATGTTTTAAGTGATGGTTATATTGTGGATTTCATCAATGATGCTACTGAAAGTTATTATGAGAGAGGGAAACACGGTTGTATGCATCTTAATAATATTCGGTTTCCCCTCTTTATGTTGAGAATCTTGAAGTTACTCGTGTCTTATTTTCTTATGCTTGTCACTTTGTTCTTCATGAATTTATTTGTGTACAAGACTCCTTTTCATAGGAAGAGGGTTAGGCTTAAATTTGTTTCATACTTGCTTTTTGATACTCTCTTTGCTGCGGCTCTCATCCATATGAGAGCATCATCATTAAAACTGCTGAGCCCATCTTAATGGCTATAAAGAAAGAACTTCTTGGGAGATAACCCATGTGTTTATTTTGCTACAGTACCTTTGTTTTATATTTGTGTCTTGGAAGTTGTTTACTACTGTAGCAACCTCTCCTTATCTTAGTTTTGTTGCATTGTTGTGCCAAGTAAAGTCTCTATGGTAAAGTTGATGCTAGATTTGGATTGCTGCGCAGAAACAGCATTGCTGTCTGTCACGAATCTGGGCCTAATTCTCTGTAGGTAACTCAGAAAATTATGCCAATTTACGTGAGTGATCCTCAGATATGTACGCAACTTTCATTAGTTTTGAGTTTTTCCGTTTGAGCAAGTCTGGTGCCATTTTAAAATTCGTCTTTACGGACTGTTCTGTTTTTGACAGATTCTGCCTTTTATTTCGCATTGCCGCTTTTGTTAAGTTGAATGAGTTTCTTTGTTCCATTAACTTTCAGAAGTTTTGTGCAATGTTCAGAAGTGTTAAGAATGATTGTGTCACCTCCGAACATGTGAATTTTTGATTATGCACTAACCCTCTAATGAGTTTGCTTGAAGTTTGGTGTGAAGGAAGTTTTCAAGGGTCAAGAGAGGAGTATGATATACTATGATCAAGAGGAGTGAAAGCTCTAAGCTTGGGGATGCCCCCGTGGTTCATCCCTGCATATTTCAATAAGACTCAAGCATCTAAGCTTGGGGATGCCCAAGGCATCCCCTTCTTCATCGACAAAGTATCAGGTTCCTTCTCTTGAAACTATATTTTTATTCGGTCACATCTTATGTACTTTACTTGGAGCGTCTGTGTGCTTTTATTTTTGTTTTGTTATCTTAGTTCTCTGAATAAGTTCATCCTTGTGTGGGAGAGAGACACGCTCCGCTGGTTCGTATGAACACATGTGTTCTTAGCTCATAATATTCATGGCGAAGTTTCCTCTTCGTTAAATTGTTATATGGTTGGAATTGAAAAATGCTACATGTAGTAATTGGTAAAATGTCTTGGATAATGTGATACTTGGCAATTTTTGTGCTCATGTTTAAGCTCTTGCATCATATACTTTGCACCCATTAATGAAGGAATACATAGAGCTTGCTAAAATTTGGTTTGCATAATTGGTCTCTCTAAGGTCTAGATAATTTCTAGTATTGAGTTTGAACAACAAGGAAGACGGTGTAGAGTCTTATAATGTTTACAATATGTCTTTTATGTGAGTTTTGCTGCACCGGTTCATCCTTGTGTTTGTTTCAAATAAACCTTGCTAGCCTAAACCTTGTATCGAGAGGGAATACTTCTCATGCATCCAAAATCCTTGAGCCAACCACTATGCCATTTGTGTCCACCATACCTACCTACTACATGGTATTTTTCCGCCATTCCAAAGTAAATTGCTTGAGTGCTACCTTTAAACAATTCAAAATTTATCACCTCTTATTTGTGTCAATGTTTAATAGCTCATGAGGAAGTATGTGGTGTTTATCTTTCAATCTTGTTGGGCAACTTTCACCAATGGACTAGTGGCTTCATCCGCTTATCCAATAATTTTGCAAAAAGAGCTGGCAATGGGATTCCCAGTCCCAAATTAATTAACAAAAATAGACACTCCTCCATGGTATGTGATTGTTGGACGGCACCCGAAGGATTCGGTTAGCCATGGCTTGAGAAAGCAAAGGTGGGGAGGAGTGTCATCTAAATAAAACTAAAATAAAAAGGCACTCCTTCATGGTATGAGATTGTTGGCAGGCACCCGAGGATTCGGTTAGCCATGGTTTGTGAAAGAAAGGTTGGAAGGAGTGCCACCCAAAAATAAAATAAAATGGGAGCCGCTCTTTGAAGGTTTGTCTGGCAAGGGGGTTAGAGTACCCACTACCATTCGTTGACAACAACAAACACCTCTCAAAACTTTACTTTTATACTCTCTTGATGTTTTCAAAATAAAAGCTCTAGCACAAATATAACAATCGATGCTTTCCTCTTTGAAGGACCTTTCTATTACTTTTATGTTGAGTCAGTTCACCTATTTCTCTCCACCCCAAGAAGCAAACACTTGTGTGAACTGTGCATTGATTCTTACATACTTGCTTATTGCATTTGTTATATTACTCTATGTTGACAATTATCCATGAGATATACATGTTACAAGTTGAAAGCAACCGCTGAAACTTAATCTTCCTTTGTGTTGCTTCAATACCTCTACTTTGAATTATTGCTTTACGAGCTAACTCTTATGCAAGACTTATTGATGCTTGTCTTGAAGTACTATTCATGAAAAGTCTTTGCTTTATGATTCACTTGTTTACTCATGTCATTACCATTGTTTTGATCGCTGCATTCATTACATATGTTTACAAATAGTATGATCAAGATTATGATGGCATGTCACTTCAGAAATTATCTTTGTTATCGTTTTACCTGCTCGGGATGAGCAGAACTAAGCTTGGGGATGCTGATACGTCTCCGACGTATCGATAATTTCTTATGTTCCATGCTAATTTATTGATGATACCTACATGTTTTATGCACACTTTATGTCATATTCGTGCATTTTCTGGAACTAACCTATTAACAAGATGCCGAAGTGCCAGTTCCTGTTTTCTGCTGTTTTTGGTTTCAGAAATCCTAGTAACAAAATATTCTCGGAATTGGACGAAATCAACGCCCAGGTTCCTATTTTGCCCGGAAGCATCCGAACACCCGAGAGTCGCCAGGGGGCCACACAGGCCCCAGATGATAGGCCGGCGCGGCCCAGGCCCTGGCCGCGCCGCCTTATGGTGTCGTCGCCCCTTCGACCTTCTGACGCTGCCCTTTCGCCTATATAAGGTCCCTGACCTAAAAACCCCGACGGAATAAGCCACGATACGGAAAACCTTACTGAGACGCCGCCATCGCGAAATCAAGATTCGGGGACAGAAGTCTCTGTTCCGGCACGCCGCCGGACGGGGAAGTGCCCCCGGAAGGCTTCTCCATCGACACCGCTGCCATCTCCACCGCCATCTTCATCACCGCTGCTGCTCCCATGAGGAGGGAGTAGTTCTCCATCGAGGCTCGGGGCTGTACCGGTAGCTATGTGGTTCATCTCTCTCCTATGTACTTCAATACAATAATCTCATGAGCTGCCTTACATGATTGAGATTCATATGATGATGCTTGTAATCTAGATGTCATTATGCTAGTCAAGTGGGTTTTACTTATGTGATCTCCGGAGACTCCTTGTCCCACGTGTGTAAAGGTGACAGTGTGTGCACCGTGTGGGTCTCTTAGGCTATATTTCACAGAATACTTATTCACTGTTATGAATGGCATAGTGAAGTGCTTATTTATATCTCTTTATGATTGCAATGTGTTTTGTATCACAATTTATCTATGTGCTACTCTAGTGATGTTATTAAAGTAGTTTTATTCCTCCTTCACGGTGTAATGGTGACAGTGTGTGCATCCGTGTTAGTACTTGGCGTAGGCTATGATTATGATCTCTTGTAGATTATGAAGTTAACTATTGCTATGATGGTATTGATGTGATCTATTCCTCCTACATGGCGTGAAGGTGACAGTGTGCATGCTAAGTTAGTACTTGGTTTAGTCGTGTCGATCTTTCATGCACTCTAAGGTTATTTAAATATGAACATTGAATTGTGGAGCTTGTTAACTCCGGCATTGAGGGTTCGTGTAATCCTACGCAATGTGTTCATCATCCAACAAGAGAGTGTAGAGTATGCATTTATCTATTCTGTTATGTGATCAAAGTTGAGAGTGTCCACTAGTGAAAGTCTAATCCCTAGGCCTTGTTCCTAATTACTGCTATCGCTGCTTGTTTACTGTTTTACGTACTACTGCTGCGTTACTACTGCTTGTTTACTTCCTACAATATTACTACCATCAACTGCACGCCAGCAAGCTATTTTCTGGCGCCGTACTACTGCTCATATTCATTCATACCACTTGTATTTCACTATCTCTTCGCCGAACTAGTGCACCTATTAGGTGTGTTGGGGACACAAGAGACTTCTTGCTTTGTGGTTGCAGGGTTGCATGAGAGGGATATCTTTGATCTCTTCCTCCCTGAGTTCGATAAAGTTCATATGTGTAATCTTATTCCCTTTGGAAGTTCAGTATTAAACTCTACTAGTACAACCGTGGTGGTCTTGTGATGGTAGTACTCTTTTGATGCATTTGTGATGTAGTAGTACTAGTATTTTTTTTTGAAATGGTATAGTACTATCTAAGAAAAGTACTCCCTTCGATTCACATTCATTTTACACCAAGAAATATGGATCGGAGTGAGGGAGTAAATTAAACATGGCATCTCGTGCATGAAGCTTGACATATCGATCAGGTTGGCTAGAATGGCAATACAATGCTGCTCATTAGGCAAATGCATGCCATGTAAAGAAGTCTATACTGACATAAAAAAAGACTACATTGGGGATTAGAGTCAATTGGGGCATCTACAATACAGAAAATCTTGCTTGTAGCTGATTTTGGCTAAGAGGGTTTTACTCACATTACACGTGCCACTTTCCTTGTCTGCAAAACAAGTTCCAATAAAGGAAGAGGAAAGAAAAGGACATTGTGGGCGAGATTGAACACCTTTTTTATGTGTTAAGCTGAGGCCTCGTTAAGCTGAGGATTTCGACTTAGGCCTAACAGCTCAGCACACCCACAAATAAATCTCCTTGCGCGCACCACTGTCAGCAAAAATAACAAAATTAGCACGCAAGATTAAGAACGAAGTGAATTTAATTAACTTGGTTAGCTTTTCAAGCAATATATTCAGAGAAAGAGCACACATGTTCGGCTCGAAATAATCGTAAGAGAAGAACAATAAATCTAAGGCACCCCACTTCATCGGAAGAAGGGGCGCGACAACGCATGGATTCATACCTTGAGTCGACGCTGGCTCGTAGAAGGGCGGCCGCGCCTCGAGGATGCCGGCGACGTCTCCACCTCGGTATCACATGTGACTGCTTCTCGACGGGCGGTGCGCCGCGCCATGTAGAAGATCTATCAAAAGAGGAGAGCCCGATGACGCTACCGACGCCTCAACCTTGATAGCACCGGCCTGTTGCTCCGCACTGAGATGCGCCACATGCAAGATTTAGCGGATGCGCCAATTTCAGAGATATGTCATGATCGTTGTAACAAATTTCACCGTGATGATGATTTGATCCTGCACTCGGCCTTGAACACAAGTACTAGTACAGTCTCACAATTTTTTTATCATTATACTTTGCGAGATTTAGCGGATGCGCCAATTTTAGAGATATGTCATGATCGTTGTAACGAATTTCAACGTGATGATGATTTGATCCTGCACTCGGCCTTGAACATAAGTACTAGTACATTCTCACAATTTTTTATCATTATACTTTGCGAGATTTAGCGGATGCGCCAAATTCAGAGATAGATCATGATCATGGTAACACACTTTTCAATGTAATGATGATTTGATGTTGCACTCGACCTTGAACATAAGTCCTAGTACGGTCTCACAATTTTGTATCATTATACTTTGCAAGTTTTAGCGGATGCGCCCATTTTCAGAGGTAGATCATGATCATGGTAACAAATTTTAAACGTGATGATGATTTGATGTTGCACTCGACCTTGAACAGAAGTACTACTACTGTCTCACAATTTCTTTATCATTATACTTTGCAAGATTTAGCGGATGCGCCAAATTTAGAGATAGATCATGATCATGGTAACAAATTTTCAACGTGATGATGATTTGATGTTGCACTCGGGCTTGAACAGAAGTACTAGTACGGTCACTCAAAATTTTAGCATTATACTTTGCAACGGATGCACCAATTTCAGGTGCATGTCACCAGATCTGTGTCCGATGATGATCATGGTAGTAACCGATGTTCAACTTGATGATGATTTGATTTTACAGTCGGCCTTGAACAGAGGTACTAGTACGGTCTCACAATTTTTTATCATTATACTTGGACCTTAGCGAAATTCAAAATCTCATAGCGGCAAAACTTCCCGCCCACAAAATACAAAAATTTCACACGCTTTCAAATTCCGATTCTACCCCTGTGGAGATGACAGCAAAGTCGGTTGGTGGGGGGGTCTTTTTTGGATCACCACCTCCCTAGCCCCGGATACCCTCCCAAAAAAATTCATTTCCCTCAGTCTCTCATCTGAGACCACCCACCGGAACTTCTCAAGTCCCTCTCTCTACCACCTCCACGACCACCGCACCGGAACATCCCCGCCGGACTTCCCTGGCCTACCCGAGCCCTCGCGATCCTCGTCATCCGGCTGCCTGCCGGAGCCGCTTCATCGACGCCGTCATCAACCGGACCGGATCATCCCCGCCGAACCTCGAAACCATATGCTCATCCAGCAGTCTACCGCAGTCGCTTCAGCTGCGGCATCGTCCACCCCACCGGAGCCGCTTCGCCGGATCCGTCGTCCACCGCATCGGATCTTGCTCACCGACACCGCTGTGCATGAACCGGATCTGCTTCACCGGCGCCGTGCATGATCTAAACTCTTCTACTGTCGCTTTTCTATTGCTTGCCTGCAAGTTCTTGTTTAATCTTGGGGGAACCTGTTTGTGCTAACGACGCGCCGTTACGTTTTTGCAGATGAGATGAGTAACCATGAAGTGTAATGGCCGTCTCTCCAACCCCAAGTAGCACATGTAGCGTACTTCATCACCGGATCTATCAACCCCAGGAAGATCTGCTGTGACTCCCACAGAGTGCTTCTCCTAATGTAAGTCCCTTGTTTTAGCGCCATGTTCTGGGTTCAGATGCTTGTTTGTCTGAAGCTCTTTTAGTTCATTCCTAGCTATGACCGTAACACCTTGCTATTTTCTACTTCATTGCTAACTTTAAGCGATTGAACATTTTGGTTTGCATTCCCTGCTCTGTAGATGTAGCCATCATAACTTCTATCTTGCTCAGTCGTTGTTACAAAAATTATAGGTATTATAGTAACATCCTGCTATTATTTAGTTCATGGCCAATTTTAAGTAATTGCACATGTTGGTTCGCATTCCCTGCTCTATAGCTTTTGGCATCGTAACTTCTATATTTGGTTTACATTCCCTGCTCTGTAGATCTAGCCATCATAACTTTATCTTGCTCAGTCGTTGTTACAAAAATTATGGCCTGCTACTATGTTGTTTGTGCCAATTTTTTACTCCATGAACATGTTGGCTTGCATTCCCTGTACTACAGGTGATGCCATTGTTTTGTATCTAGTTCATTGTAAGCTAACAAAGTAAGGACTTAGTTTGGCATGCTATCACTCTGCTATCTAGCCTGTAGTACAAATAAACTTGTCATACTACTAGATAATAATTTTGCGTGCCATCTTGTTCTTCAAAAGCTGCATTATTGACTTGTTTCTCTGACTTGGCATGACGCTCACATATGGAAAGCTGAACATATTGGTTTGCATTCCCTCTTATACAAGTTCACAGGTGATCCCACTATATTCTGTATCTGGTCCATCCTAAGCTCCAGCATTAACTATCCTCTATGTGTTGCTCATTACAAGTTTATATCCCGAAACATCTTGATTTGCATCCCCTTCACTATAAGTTCAGGAGTATTATTTAGTTCACGGCCAAAATGAAGTAATTGCACTTGGCACATGTTGGTTCACATTCCCTCCTCTTTAGCTTTTGCCATCGTAACTTCTATTTTTGGTTTACATTCCCTGCTCTGTAGATGTAGCCATCATAACTTCATCTTGCTCAGTCGTTGTTACAAAATTTATAGCCTGCTACTATGTTGTTCATGCCAATTTTGTACTCCCTGAACATGTTGGTTTGCATGGGACTCGACAGTAGTAAGTCTGTTGTTTCATTCTAACATGCTCTGTTATATTGGCTGTTGGTATGCGGCATGCACTCTTTGTTTGCTTATTGTGCGCATTACAATGATCTTGTTATAACGACGAAATGATGAGTTCCAAATTCTTTGGCAAACAATATTGTAGTGTCTTTGCCTTTCCATTGTTGCTGTCTTAACTTGTAATGTCTTTGTTTCAGATATAGGTGCTGCATGGACAACTTAAAAGATTGCCGGATCGCTTCATTGTATTGCTAGGTTTAATTACCATTCAATTTCTCTGGGTTCTGTAATATTTTTTCAATGCCTTGCAGCTGATGTAATATTTAGTTAGTTTTTATAGTTCTTTCGCGCATTTTTTCTTTGGTGCTTGTGGTAAGTGAGGCTATCCGACAGAAATCAATGCTGCGTAAATATTCTCAGTATCTAAATCACGAATTCCCATCCCTTAAACGGCCCAATTAAGCGAAATCACATATGTGCCTGCCCGCAAAATCCTAAAGCGCCTATTATGTCGGCATATAAACAACAACTAAACGGGCTGGCCCACTTATTTATTGGGCCAGCCCATTTGATTTACGGTGGACCCCACACTCTAATTGGGCTGTCCCACTTGCTTTAAGGTGGACCCCACCCACTACTTAGTTGGGCCCCACTTGCTTTTGTGGTGGACCCCACATACTAAATGGGCCGCCCTTTAAGAGGAAAGTGGGACCCACTGTGTTTTTGGCCCGCCCACTATCTTGTTGGGCCGCCCACTTGCTATATGGTGGACCCCACATACTAATTGGGCCGGCCCTTTAACAGGGGGGCCCACGTGCTTTTGGCCCGGCCCACTATCTTGTTGGGCCAGCCCACTTGCTATATGGTGGTCCCACATGGTAAATGGGCCGCCCTTTAACAGAAAGTGGGACCCACTGTGTTTTTGGCCCCCACTATCTTGTTGGGCCGCCCACTTGCTATATGGTGGACCCTACATACCAAATGGGCCGGCCCATTAACAGGAATGTGGGACCCACGTGTTTTTGGCCCGCCCACTATCTTGGTGGGCCACCCCACTTGCTATATGGTGGACCCCACATACTAAATGGGCCGGCCCTTTAACAGGAAAGTGGGACCCACCTGTGTTTTTGGCCCGGCCCACTATCTTGTTGGGCCGGCCCACTTGCTATATGGTGGACCCCACATACTAAATGGGCCAACCCTTTAACTGGAAAGTGGGACCCACCTGTGTTTTTGGCCCGACCCACTAGCTTGTTGGGCCGACCCACTTGCTATATGGTGGACCCCACACACTAAATGGGCCGCCCTTTACGAAAAGTGGGACCCACTGTGTTTTTGGCCCCCCACTTGCTTCTTGGGCCGGCCCTGTGTAAGGTGGACCCCACATGTTAAATGGGCCGCCCATTTCAGCTTTGACCACCAACCTCGAGGTTAGGCCCGGCCCACGTAACTAATGGACCAGCCCAGCTATATAGTTGACCGGTCAAACTATGTCATCCGGCCCGGCCCGCTAAGACGTGGCAGGCCTCGTGTGGGCCTACCATCTACCACGGGGTTTCGGGTTAACGCCGTTAACGCCAACGGCGTCGCCAAGTGTCGTTTGCATGACGTCAGCAGTCAACGGGCTCCCGAAACACTTGCGCAACGGTCCGATTTTCCGTGGCGGAAGGGCGCCCAAACGCGACGGACCAAAAAAAACGTCGTAGGACTTTGCCTGACGCAGTTTCGACAACAGAACCCATATCGTCGGGTTAGGCCCATAGGCGACGAAAAATACCCCTTAGTGGACGATTTTGGGACGTTGTCTATCAGAACTTTTCTTGTAGTGAAGATCTTATTCGAATGAGGCTTGGCATCCTTCAGCAGCGCCTTCCATTTCTCCTTGTTCGTCTTCCCGGGGTTTCCAGCCTTTGCCCAGTCAACTTCTTGACCGCTGTTAGCGACCAAAGAAATGGTCCCTTCGACTCCAATATTCAGATTGTCTTGTCGATAGGCCAAAGCAAGGTCTTCCTCGTGAAGGAAGCACTTGACAAGCTCAGAGAAGATTTGCGGCTGTGTCTGCTTGGGGAAAAAATGAGGGAAGAGGCGCGTGAACGCAACCCTTGCATCGACAATATTGGTGCGCGCCAGATCGCCTTGCAATTCGAGGATTGAGAGGGTGTCGAGAAGATCCTCCTCGGCCTCCTGCAACTTGAATACTTCACCCATTCTCCCTGCTGGAACAAAATACGAGTTCGTTACCATGGAGAGAACCAAGTCAAGATACGGTCAAGGACAAAGGAAAAACTTACTGACAAATCGCCGATTTTGGCAGTCGAGTCGGTCTATTATGCCTTGCTCGCGCGCGATCTGCTGAGCGATCTTGTCGCTCAATGCATTCTCCGCCTTGGCGAGGCGCTGGCGAAGATCCTCGACAGTAGCAGCATCTGCTTCAGCCATCTCGCGAGCTTTTTCACTAAGCTCTAGCTTAGCCGCGAGAGCTTCAGCGAGTTCTTCGGCTTGTTGCAGCACAACTGATCAAAAGCAAAAGGATGAATACTCATCATTCGAGGATAAAAGAAAGAGGGTATGTTCAAAAAGCGAGTTATCCAATATAGAAAAATTACCCTTCAAAGCGTCGCTTCGTTGCGGAACCCAATAGATTGGGAGCCGAGGTGGATGAAGTGATCCATCAGAGGCTGTCGAAAAACAGTGTTGAAAAGAAATTCAGAGAATGGACAATCGAGTAAGGAGAGTACATCTCGGGATAAAAAAGAAAAACGTGACAAGTGGTAGCAAAATAGCAAACAAAAGAAACTTACATCATTTAGCAGAGGAGTCGAGGAACTCCCCATGACAAGCGCGTGAACAAGCGGGTGAACATTCGGTGAAGACGCTCGGGGGCTGGATGGTGGAGTCGAAGTCTCCACGTTATGCTGAGGAGGAGGCGAAGATTCCGCAGCAATGCGGTTTTCTTCGGAAAGGATCACAGTGTTGGACGGGCTCATAGGAGCCTCGCCAAGAATTGCGGGTTCTTGCTGGTCGCGCACCCGATAAAATATGCGGAAGGTGAATAATTATCGTCGTACATTTCCGAGTTACATATAACTCGTCATGTACTCCCATCGGGAGAACAAGATATTATCATTATATGACTCGAGAAAATTGGCCATTCCAGCAGCCGATAAAGGTACTCGACAATATATTCCTAGAGCGTGTCGCCGCGATAAAACCTCTGGATGCCGTAATACTTTACGAAGGTAAGACCCCAGGTTCTATCATAAGTGGTGTCGTTGCTTAGTAGACGGTACCTCGGAGGAGGGATCCTCACGAGGGGGGAAAGAAGTAGGGGCCATAGGGCGGAGTGTCCTCGGGACGGTAGTACGCGAGTTACCCAGCTTCGGAACACCTGCACGATGACATGGCCTACTGCTGCTTGTCTGGAATTATCTGGGCGCTTGCGCGTTGTTACAATTGTTGTGGTTGTGCCTCTAGGGCTCCCGGGATCCGGCTTATATAGACGCACGGATCTAGGGTTTACATGGAGAGTCCTAGCCGGAATACAAGTTGCCTAACTACGGTACAATATCTTGCCGTGTACGTCAAGGATCCGCCTTCCATCTTGGCCGTGCTGGATCCGGATACTTTATGGGCCTCCACGGATCCGGCCTCCTTCGTAGGTCGGTTGAGATCCGGCTCCTCGTTCCTGGGCTGGACTTCATCCTTCATGATCAACAGCAACTGGGCCGCCCGATGGGCCACATGCCACCATCACCGTCTGTGGGCCACCCGGGCTTGCCGGATCCAGGCCATGTCGTTGATATACCCATAAAGTATACCCACAACAGTAGCCCCCGAAGTTCTCCGAGATTCACCATTCCTCCGACTTCAAACAACTCGGATCCGGAGAGAATCTTGAAGAGCTTCCAAACTTTCACTCGTTTCCGACGTATTCTTCCCGGAAATACTCCGTTCTTCAGTAACGGCAACTCCATGGAATTTCACCCATTCCCGCGCACAGCTTCCTATTTTCCCGCGCTAAATTTTCAGAGATGCGAATCTTCAGCCGGAAATTTCGGGAGCACGCAGTTGAGTTACCTCCACGTAGTTTCACCGCTTTTGACCTAAGACACGTGTCGATCATCCAACGGCGTGACTGTTCAGTTTCCTCCATCGGATCCAAAACACGAATCTCCGCGCTAGGTCTATATATAACCCTCACGCGCGGTAACTTCTCATTCTTTCACCTTCTCACCCACGTCGTCTTCTTCTTCGCGCCGCGCCGCCCGACGGATCTTAACTTATATTCATATCCCCTCCAGCTCGATACTTTGGCGGAGGAAAACTTTCGCGCCATACTTCGTGTCCCCGTCAGCGGCGACGCGGCGGAGGAGGTTCCGGATGACGAAGAAGAGGAAGAGGAGCAGGCACCCCGCAAGGCAGCCCCTCGACCTTCGAAGCGTCCCCGCGCCAAAGCTTCCGGCTCTGAAGCCGGAGCCAGCGGCGAGGCCTCCGCCAAGAAGCCCAAGACCGTAAAGCCACCTCCGCTGAACTCGGAAAGCGGAGAACGACTGAAGATGCTTGCGACAGCAGGCAAACGCTCGCGCCCCATCATCCCCGGCGCCCCGTAAGTTTCCGAGTATGGTGCGTCTTTGTTTTGATAAAGTTGTTCTTTATATGATTCCTTTCACTTGTTTGCAGAAATCCGAGTACCACCGCCACCCGGACCACCAGCCAAGAGCCCATCACGAAATATATGAAAAAGTCTCCGGCTGTTGGTCCCTCTACACCAGCTCCGCCAAGCACCTCCCACACCGCTCCTCAGCCATCCCCCCTCAAGCTGATCAATCTCCCCCTCCTGCCACAAACACTCCAACGGAGATAATTCCGGTTAGCAGCGAAAAAGTGGGCGGAGAAGATCCTAAGGCCAAGGGCCCTGCCCAAGACGAAACAGAAGTACAAGGCCAAGGAGAAGCTGAGGTCACTTCTTCCGAGAAGCCGAAGCCGGTGCTGGCGATGTCGTCGTATTTACGAAGAACTTTGGAGATCCGGCTGACCTCACTTCCACCCCCAAGGCATACGCGACTAAGTTTTTCAACAAACTTACTGAGGCGGAGAAGTGGGAGCTTGAACAAGACTTGCTCAACGCCATGCTAAACAATTCCTGGGGGAAACCTGATGCCGTGTCATCGGAGATCCAGGATTTCAAGAAAGACGTTGGCCAGTTCTTCGACAAACTCATTTGCAAGCAAAAGGTACTCCCCAGTAGCCCCCAAGCATCTAGGCGGAAACTAGAGACTAGTTAGCGCGTAGATTCTTAGACAAAGGCCACTTCTGAAAGAGATTTTTAAATTGTCTCAGTAGCCCCCAAGCGTTGTGGCGGAAAAGTTCCGGCAAGAATGCTTCAAGGAATCCACTGTTATAGGCGGAATTCTTACTCCTGCTCTGATTTTACAGAACAGCAGGCGCTGCATTTTGAGCTGCACAAGAACATTGCCCTTCAGCGCCGCGTTACCCTGGGTCAAGCGGAAAATATCCGGACCCTGAAAAATGATAATGCAGAACTGAACAAACAACTGGCGGACGCCCAAGGTTGGTTTCCGCCTTTTTTGTCATTAATTCACGTTCCGACCTTGAACTTGTTTTTGACTTATATCATTATAGGCGCATCCTCTTCCCTTGCCACGACCTCCTCTGAACTTGAGAACCTGCGCTCCTCGTACCAAGAGTTGGAGACGAAACTGATGGAGGCGGAACAAAAGAGGGAGCAGGCCGAGAAACAACTGGCGGAGAAAAACTCCGAGCTGATCAAGGAAAAGGGCGAATTTTTGCTGAAGAGAAATGCTGACAGCGAGACCATCAAGAGGCAACAGAAAGAGCTCAATGGACTCCGGAAATATATGGAGACCGCAGAACGTCATTGGGACTTGCTCAACGAATACCTCATGGGTACGAAACCGAAATCTTATCTAGATGTCTTTTTTGTGCTCGATTTGCATGCTTATATCTGATTATCTCGTGCAGAGCCGCTTGGATACCCGGAGAAGCGTCGGAATCTGTTCCCCCGGGACGATCTCCTTCAACTTGCAGGTGATGATTGCAAAGACCTCATCTCCGCCTCCCGCAAGATATGCCATAACTTATCCATCAAGAGGAGCCGCACTTGCGAAGTGCGCAAACTTGTTAAAAAGATGGACGTTCTTCCGGAACTGGTGACGGACTTACAAGCATCATCAGCTCGAGGTGCAGCTGCGATGACCTTAACTATGTGCTTGGCGCATAACTCGGAACTTGATCTTGACCGGGTAACCACAGGCGTTCCTCCGGAGGCAGACGTTGGTGCGCTCCTGGATGCAGTGAGTGGTTATGATACCCGCATTGCGCGCAGGATCCGGCATGAAGAATTCTACGACAAAGTCGTTCTTCCTGCTGACGAGCCACTCGAAGCTGAGCTTCATAAGGAGCGCGACGCGGAAGCCCGGCCTGCGGAATCCGGAACCCAGTTTACCTGGACCAGCTCCAAGGATGCTACCCAAGATCAACCCAAGGACAGCGCTGCAGCCTCGGAGGAGGAGGAAGAGAGCGATGAAGATGTATCGTCTCCGGCCGAGGACGCTGAGGAAGGGGATCCAAAGGGCGAAACCTCTCCGGCTAAGTGATGTAGCCCCGCTCGCCAACGACACTACATCAAGACCAACAAGTCCCCCAAGTGGACCAATGACACGGGCTCGAGCTAAAGCGCTACATGATAAGGTGAACTCGCTCCTCACTACCCTCGATCTCGGTACCCCATTGGATGGAATGCTACCTCATGCCGACACGCTTTGTGTTATTAGGTACGTGGAGCATCAAGACCCCGGAGAGGATGACACACCATGGTCAAGGGAAGGAGAGGAGCAGCTGGTCGAGAAGATGCCCAAGAAGCTGGACCCGAAGACAATCGAAGCGCTCGAAGGGAGAAGAGAAGCTGGCCGGCCCAAGACCCGGTCGACCGGCCTCAGGACCGGACCATCCGGCCCCAGGCCCGGTCAACCGGTCGCCAACCGGATTTCCCCTCGGCCTTGACCGGGTGTCGTACCGTAAGCCAACCGGACGAAGATCTGCGGCATTTCCGGTTGGCGACCGGTCGACCGGCCCCACGACCGGACACGCCGGCGCAGCGGGTGACCGCCCGGACCGGATCCGGCGGGAATTCCCCACCAAACTGCCTAAGTTATCCACTTATGTACCTTTTCGCCTTGCTGGCCATGTATGCCTATATAAGGACCCAGGACCCCTCCTTTACCCCTTAGACATAATTTTAAGCTTAAACCAACTTTGAGCTTAGTCTCCCTAGGGTTAGCATCCATCTTGGACAAGCATCCCTCTGTAATCAAGGCCACTCTTGTTGTTGATTTGGGTATTGTTGAGTGAGATTCTAGTGCAAGACACTCTCTCTCCCTCACCAATCTCTCTTCTCCAACACCAATCTCTCACCGGGAATTCTGCCGCGCGCCTCTTCCTTGGTGATTCTATTGGCGTGGTCCATCGAGCCACGGGGGTAAGTATCGGGTGTATCGGGTTGGTGTGCGTGCGTGAGTACCGGTGTTCATCGTGTTCTTCGTGTTCCTCGCGCTCTCCCACCTTTTCCCCTTGGATCTTGGGTCAAATCGCGAGATCGGGCCAAACCCTAGATCTCAGATCTCATCACTAAGGAGGATTGAAAACTTTATTCCTACGGGAAAAAACAATGCATCATTTTGGCCCCAGCGAGGGTTTGTAATATAACTTAAATTCTTAAGTAGCTAGGAACGAAACACGTATGCATGGGCGGAGAAAACTTATCCTGCTATCCATTATATTATTTGCATGTTTCGTTTGTTGAAAGCAAGTGCTGGCTTATTAATTTTCCGGCTTGCTCATTTGACCTTCCACGAGCCGGAAGACCTTTGGCCGGAAATGCTCGCCTGCGGCGACGAAGCCCAATGGCGTCCGTCCATAACCGCGGAAACAAGCCCCCAGCCTAGGTGCCGGAAATCGCTACCAGGAATCCATGAGTTCGCAACGGAGAACTTTTCCACCAGAAAACTTAAGCTTACGTCCTAAAGGACGATTTTGAAAATCACAACTTTCATACACGCCTAGGCGGAAAGATCCAGCTCTGCGGTTTTAGTCGGAAAACATACACGATCCAAAAATGAAAAATTAAAGGAGGTAAAAGACTCTAAGAGTGAACCAAAAGCTTTATTTCATTGATCATGTATCATATATATATTACAAGGCATGTAATGTGAAAATGCTAGGTGTGGAAAGGACGTAGCTGTGCTATATTCCAGGGACGATCTGTTTCATCATATATGTCACCCGGATCCTCTCGTTTTCGTTTCCGGTACCAGTTAGCAGGTCTATCCTTTAATTCCCGAAAATCAACAAGATAATAAGATCTGTTGTGTAGCACTTTGCTGATGACAAAAGGTCCTTCCCATGGAGATTGCAACTTGTGATCTTTCACCTGGCGAAGGCGGAGGACTAAGTCTCCGACAATGAACGAGCGAACTCGACGGCTGTGATAGCGTCGGAGCTTCTGCTGGTAGATGGTGGAGCGTTGGTCAGCTAAATTCCGAGCTTCTTCGATCAGGTCCACAGATAGCTGTCGAGCCTCGTCAGCAGTTTCTTCATTGTAGGCGGAAACTCGCGGTGAATCATGGATGATGTCAGTGGGGAGCACAGCTTCGGATCCGTATACCAGGAAGAACGGAGTAAATCCGGTTGACCTGTTAGGGGTAGTTCGTAAACTCCACAGAACAGAGTCTAATTCCTCAGCCCAAGCTCCGGCTGCGCGTTGTAGCGGTTCTTCAAGGCGAGGTTTGATTCCGGCTAGTATAAGACCGTTGGCTCGTTCTACCTGACCGTTGGATTGTGGATGGACCACAGATGCAAGGTCAAGCCGGATCCCAACTTCATTGCAATAATCCTTGAGTTCTCCTTGCGCAAAGTTTGTGCCATTGTCTGTGATTATGCTGTGTGGGATGCCGAATCTCGTCACGAGGCTGCATACAAATTTTAGTGCCGTAGCACCGTCGGCTTTTCTCACTGGCTTTGCCTCGATCCACTTACTGAACTTGTCAATAGCGACCAGGAGGTATTCATGACCACCAGGAGATGATTTCTTTAACTTACCAACCATATCAAGCCCCCAGACCGCAAATGGCCAGGTGATAGGTATGGTCTTCAGCTCTTGGGCTGGAGCGTTTGGTTGAGTAGCGTAGTACTGACAACCTCGGCAAGTTTTTACCAGCTTCTCAGCGTCTTCTTTAGCTGTTAGCCAGTAAAATCCTAACCGAAAAGCTTTTGCAACGAGGGACCTGGGGGCGGCATGATGCCCGCAATCCCCTGCGTGGATCTCTCTGAGGATTTCAATGCCATCTTGATTGGAGACGCATTTGAGAAATACCCCGTTTGCGCTTCGTTTGTAGAGCTGTCCGTCAACAATTGTGTAGGATCTTGCTCGCCTGATGATCTGTCGTGCGTGGACCTCGTCCTCCGGCAACTTTCGATCAATGAGGTAATCCAGGAACGGCTGAGTCCAGGCCGGAATGACTGCCATCACTTCCTTAGCCGGAGAAACTGCCAGATCAGGATTTTCCGGGTTTGCGCCCTTCACCGAGGGTATCCGTAGATGCTCAAGGAAAATGCCAGGCGGAATTGGTTTCCTGCCGGATCCGAGCTTGGACAGCATATCTGCCGCTGTGTTGTCGTCTCTCCTGACGTACTTGACTTCGTATCCGAGGAAGCATTTGGCGATCTCGTCAACTTCGTCTCTGTAAGCCGCCATGACGGAGTTTCTGGCGTTCCAGGTTCCGGCTACTTGTTGTGCCACCAGGTCGGAATCTCCGCAACATATGATGTGTTTGATCCCAATCTCCTTAGCGATGCGTAGACCGTGTAGTAGAGCCTCGTATTCCGCCATATTGTTTGTAGCTTCGAAGTGAATCTGCAGAACGTACTGCAGTTCTTCTCCGGTAGGTGACTTCAGGGTAACTCCAGCCCCCGAGCCTTGATGTTGCTTGGATCCGTCGAAGTGCATGACCCAAGCTTCAGGTTCCGGCACAGGTGTGCCCTCCGGCGCTTCAGTCCAATCCGCGATAAAATCCGCTAGAACTTGAGACTTGATTGCGGTTCTGGCTTCGTAGTTGATGTCAAAGGCAGATAATTCAATGCCCCATTTTGCTACACGCCCTGTTGCGTCGGAGTTGTTGATGATAGTTGCCAGTGGAGCCTTGCTCACCACTGTCATGGGATGCTCCTGGAAGTAGTGTCTCAGCTTCCGGCTACCTAGGAATACTCCATAAGCTAGCTTCTGAAAGTGAGGATATCTCTGCTTGGATTCCGTCAAGACTTCGCTGATGTAATAGACGGGCCTTTGGACTCCATGCTCATGTCCTTCTTCCTGTCGCACCACCACGATTACGATGTTGATCACCTTGTTGGTGGCTGCCATATAGAGGAGCATAGGCTCTGACTCAGCTGGAGCTGCCAATATGGGTGGTGAGGAGAGTATGTTCTTCAATCCCTGAAGTGCTTCGTCTGCTGCCTCGTCCCAGACAAATTTGTCTGTTTTCTTCAGCAGCTTGTATAGAGGTAGGGCCTTCTCGCCAAGACGGCTAACAAATCTACTGATTGCTGCGATGCAACCAGTTAATCGTTGCACATCTTTGAGACAAGTTGGCCTCTTGATGTTTAGGATAGCCTTGATTTTTTCCGGGTTAACTTCAATGCCCCTATGGGAAACAATGAAGCCAAGGAGTTTTCCGGCTGGCACGCCAAAGACGCACTTCAGCGGATTTAACATCATCTTGTACCGTCGGAGATTTTCAAAGGTTTCCTTGAGGTCGCTGATCAAGTCGGATCCCTTTCGGGTCATGACCGCGATGTCGTCGACGTAGGCGTGCACGTTCCGGCCAATTTGGTCCTTCAAGCACCGCTGCATCGTACGTTGGTATGTGGCACCTGCGTTTTTCAAGCCAAAGGGCATAGTAACATAGCAGTATGTGCCAAAAGGTGTGATGAACGAGGTCGCCTTTTGGTCGGACTTCTTCATCCGGATCTGATGATACCCGGAATATGCGTCAAGAAAACACAGAAGTTCCGCCCCTGCCGTCGAATCAATGACTTGGTCAATGCGCGGCAAGGGGAACGGATCCTTCGGACAATGCTTATTCAAGCCGGAGTAATCGATGCACATTCTTAGTATTTCAGAATTCTTTTTGGGTACAAGGACGGGGTTTGCGACCCACTCAGTATGGATAACTTCTACTACAAAACCTGCCTCTAGTAACTTTGCTAATTCCATTCCTATGGCGCGGCGCTTTTTATCTCCAAAGCGTCGCATAGCTTGCTTCACCGGTTTTGCACCCGGATTTATGTTGAGGTAGTGCTCGGCGAGTTCCCTTGGTACTCCGGACATGTCAGAAGGTTGCCATGCGAAGATATCCATGTTAGCTCGAGGAACTCGACGAGCGCGCTTTCCTATTTGGGGTCCATGTTGGCTCCGACTGAAACCTGCTTGGAGTTGTCACCTTCAACGAGGTCATGCTTCTTGGTTTCTATCGCGGCCTTGAACGAGGTCTTCTGTTCGGAGATCTGCTTCTTGGTGGTCTGCATCTCAGTCGGATCCACCGCGGCTCTGTAGCCTTGCAGCTCCTCTCCAGATATGACGGATTCTGCAAAGGCGGCCTCGCCTTCCTCGCAGTCCCTAGCTTTCTTGTAGTCTCCGGATACGGTGATCATACCGTTAGGACCCGGAATCTTGAGCTTGTTGTAGATGTAGCATGCCCTGGCGTGAAACTTGTGGTAGGTGGGCCTGCCGAAGATCACATGGTAGGAGCTTTTGAAGGGCACCACTTCAAACGTGATCATCTCTTCGCGGTAATTATTAACATCGCCGAAGGCCACGGGAAGTTTGATGCTGCCTAGGGAGTTTGCCTTTCTACCCGGAACCACACCATGAAACTCAGTGGTGCTATGCTTTAGCTGGTCCTTGGTTAAGTTCATCCTCTCCAGAGTCTCCAGGTACATGATGTTCTGATAAGGCAAAGGTGGCCGATCTTTCGATGAGACGTGGATAATGTCGATTTGTTGGTGGAGTTCGTGCTTGACGATCCGACTACACGTGCAAAGCTCATGCGCCAATGCAATCGCTAGGACAATCTCCGGGAGTTACTGATCTTGCGGATGCACGATCAGCCTGACCAGCGAGGGTCTTAATTCCTACCTGAAATCGAGAACAAGTAAGAACTAATAATGCAATCAGAATTATTGCGGATATAGATGAAAGCTTTATTGAAAAGGTGGGATTCCGAATAGTCGGTCTTGTTCTGGGCGTTGGCCTCAAAAGAAGTACACGAGAGTTGCAGCAATGGCTAACTTTTAATCTAATCAAAATCCGAGTCTAAACGTGACGGCTATGGGGGTATTTAAAGGAGGAAAAGGTGGGGTTTCGGCCAGCCATGCATATGGTGGCCGAACCAAACCCTAGAAGGCCTTTCCCCCTTCAATACGGACTCTAAAAAGTGGCTGACTTAAATCCTGCGAAAATTACATGGGCCTGGCCCAAAACTAATGGTGTCGCAGCACCATGGACTCATGTGGACGAAATTATGAAGTGGAGAACTCTATATTTCGTCCATGTCTTCATCTCCAATTATGGTGGCTTCAAAGTTCTGAAATCTCCACTCGCAGCGTCTTCTTCAATCCTCATATGTTTGCTGCCATCTCCTCCATGTGTGATCATGCTCCAATGCTTGTCCCTCTCATCCATGCTAGGTCCATCATTCCTAAGAGTAACAAACACATCTGACTTAGGCAGCATCATATTCTCATGTATATGAGGAATAGTTCCAAGAAACGAAAGTACCTGATAGTTAAGTTGTTTGGCACGAGCTCGAGTGATTGGTCCTTGTATTTGTGTGGCTGTAGGTACAGCGGTTGTATCAATAGATGGGATGTCCTCATCATGCCCCCTTCTTGAATTGAAGTCGTCCTCGACGCAAGCTCATCTTCTTCACCAAAGTAAGGCTTCAAATCTGCAATGTTAAATGTAGGACTTACCGGACCCAATTCTGCAGGAAGCTCAAGTTTATATGCATTATCATTTATTTTCTCTAACACCTTAAAAGGACCAGCGGCACGGGGCATTAACTTAGACTTGCGCAATGCAGGAAAACGATCTTTGCGCAAATGCAACCAAACAAGATCACCAACATCAAACACAACATGCTTTCTTCCTCTATCCCCAACAATTTTATACTTAGCATTCATGCGTTCTATGTTGTCTTTAGTAGTCTCATGCAATTTTAATATCAATTCAGCACGTTGTGTAGCATCCAAATCATTTTGCACCGAAGATGGTAAAGGCAATAAATCAATAGGTGCACGTGGAACAAAACCATACACAATCTCAAAAGGGCACATCTTAGTGGTAGAATGCAGCGAACGATTGTAAGCAAATTCAATATGAGGCAAACACTCTTCCCACAATTTTAAGTTCTTCTTCAAAACAGCCCGCAGCATAGTAGACAATGTTCTATTTACTACTTCAGTTTGTCCATCAGTTTGGGGATGACATGTAGTACTAAACAGCAATTTAGTCCCCAACTTAGCCCATAAACATCTCCAAAAGTGGCTAAGAAACTTAGTATCACGATCAGAAACAATAGTATTTGGCACACCATGTAAACGCACAATTTCGCGAAAGAACAAATCAGCGACATGTGTAGCATCATCAGTTTTGTGACATGGAATAAAGTGTGCCATCTTAGAAAACCTATCCACAACAACAAAGATACTATCCCTCCCCTTCTGTGTACGAGGCAAACCCAAAACGAAATCCATAGAAATATCCTCCCAAGGTACACTAGGAACAGGAAGAGGCATATATAAACCATGTGGATTAAGTCGAGACTTAGCTTTTTGACATGTAGTGCAGCGTGCCACAAATCTCTCAACATCTCGACGCATACGTGGCCAAAAGAAGTGTGCAGCAAGTACATCCTCCATCTTCTTCACACCAAAGTGACCCATCAATCCTCCTCCATGCGCCTCCTGCAACAACAAAAGACGAACGGAACTATCTGGGATGCATAGCTTGTTAGCACGGAACACAAATCCATCATTGAGGACGAATTTGTTCCATGTTCTACCATCTTTACAATTCAGCAACACATCTTTAAAATCAACATCATGCAAGTATTGTTCCTTTATGGTTTCTAATCCAAAAATCTTGAAGTCAAGTTGAGATAGCATAGTATAACGGCGCGACAAAGCATCAGCAATAACATTATCTTTACCCTTTTTGTGTTTGATAACATAAGGAAAAGACTCAATAAACTCAACCCACTTTGCATGGCGGCGATTCAACTTAGCTTGACTACGAATATGCTTCAAAGATTCATGATCAGAATGTATAACAAATTCTTTAGGCCATAAATAATGTTGCCAAGTTTCTAATGTCCGAACCAGCGCATATAATTCTTTATCATAAGTAGAATAGTTCAGACTAGGCCCACTCAATTTCTCACTAAAATATGCAACAGGTTTGCCCTCTTGTAATAACACACCTCCTAAACCAATTCCACTAGCATCACATTCAAGCTCAAAAGTCTTATTGAAATCAGGAAGTTGGAGTAATGGAGCATGTGTTAACTTATCTTTCAGTATCATGAAGGCGTCTTGTTGTGCATCGCCCCACACAAAGGGCACATCCTTCTTTGTAAGCTCATTCAGCGGCGCAGCAATGGATCCAAAATCTTTCACAAAGCGCCTATAGAAACCAGCGAGGCCAAGAAAACTCCTCACTTGTGTGACCGTCTTTGGCTGCGGCCAACTCTCAATTGCCTCAATCTTGGCTGGATCAACTTCAATTCCCTGCGCAGTAACAACATAGCCAAGAAACGCAACTCGATTGGTGCAAAAGGTGCACTTCTCAAGATTACCATACAAACGTGCATCACGTAAAGCATTGAAAACAACACGTAAATGATCCAAATGTTCCTCCAAAGATTTGCTATAAATCAGAATATCATCAAAGTATACCACCACAAAACGTCCAATAAAAGCACGTAAAACTTCGTTCATCAGTCTCATGAAAGTACTAGGTGCATTAGTTAAACCAAAAGGCATTACTAACCACTCATATAAACCGAACTTAGTTTTAAACGCTGTTTTCCATTCATCTCCTAATTGCATACGAATCTGGTGGTAACCACTACGCAAATCCACTTTAGAGAACATAATAGAACCACTCAATTCATCAAGCATATCATCTAAACGAGGTATAGGATGACGGTAACGAATGGTAATATTATTAATAGCTCTACAATCAGTACACATGCGTGAAGAACCATCCTTCTTAGGTACCAAGATAATAGGGACAGCACATGGACTAAGAGACTCACGAATGTAACCTTTATCTTGGAGAACCTGAATTTGTCGCTGAATCTCTTTGGTCTCTTCAGGATTGGTACGATATGGTGCACGGTTGGGCAGCGAAGCTCCTGGAATCAAGTCAATTTGGTGTTCTATCCCACGAATAGGTGGTAATCCAGGTGGAACATCTTGTGGAAACACATCAATAAATTCCTGCAAAAGGTTAGCAACCGCAGGTGGCAAAGAAGGAGGCATATCCTCAAATGAAAACATAACTTCTTTGCAAATAATAGCATAGCATTGAGTAGTGTTCACATCAAGTTCAGCAATATCAGATTTGCTAGCAAGCAAACAAGGATTTTTCAAACGAATTTCAGTAGCATGGTTTGAATCAGATTTAGTATTAGTCTTATGTGGCACAAAATCTGCAGCAACAATCTGATTTTCACTCTTAGTTTTCTCCTCGTTTTTTACTCTACTAGCTCTAGCAAGATCATCTTTTAATATTTGTTCAGGAGTCATAGGTTTGAGACCAATTTTCTTTCCATCATGCATAAGAGAATACTGATTAGTTCTACCATGATGAACAGATTCTCTATCAAATTGCCAAGGTCTACCAAGTAACAAAGAACAAGCTTGCATAGGTACAACATCACAATCAACAAAATCAGAATATGTACCAATAGTAAAATGCACACGTGTAGTTCTTGTTACCTTGAGCTTCCGAGAGCTCTCAAACCATTGAATGTAATATGGATGTGTGCGCTGTCTTGTAGGAAGAGAAAGCTTCTCCACCATGTCAACGCTAGCCAGATTATTGCAGCTTCCTCCATCAATGATGATCCGTATAGCTCGCTCTTTTACAACGCCTCGTGTTTGGAACAGATTGTGGCGTTGATCATGCTCAGCTTTGCTCAATTGCACGCTCAACACACGCTGTGCAACTAAGCTCCTGTACTGATCAGCAGTGTCAGCTTCCATTACCTCCATCTCTCTCTCAGAATCAGAATTGGCACCATCACGTGCAGCAATAAGGGCCAATGTATCTTCATCAAAGTCACTTGCAGAATCATATTCTCCATCTTCACGCACCAACATCACACGCTTGGTTCTGCATTCTCTCTCTATGTGACCAAATCCCAAGCATTTGCGACATTGAATGTCGCGCGTCTTCCCCGTGGAGGCCATGGAAGATGAACTCCGAGGAGGACCAGCAGATGGTGGTGGAGTAGCAGCAGGTGGTGCTCGTGATGCAGGCGCGGTGTACTTGGAGGTAGAAGGTGCGGATGCAGCCCCACGAGATGGTGGCGCTGATTGTCGCGGAGTCCACGACGATGTACGACCTGCAGAAATATTAGCTCTTCTCCATGGTGGTTGACGATCCTGCACTTCACGTTCAGCTTTGCAAGCAAGATGAAACAAGCGAGTAATAGTGTTGTACTCCTTATAATCTAAAATATGCTGAATCTCTTTATTCAAACCACCAAAGAAACGTGCAAGCATAGCTTCATTATCCTCTACAATACCACAGCGAATCATGCCAGTTTGCAATTCTTGATAATAGTCTTCTACAGAATTTTTTCCTTGTTCTAAGCGAGACAATTTTTTAAGCAAATCACGTTGATAATGTGGAGGAACAAAACGAGTACGCATAGCAAGTTTTAAACCAACCCAAGTAGTAGGAATATTAGCATGGTGTACTCTACAATGCTCAGACCACCAAATAGATGCAAAATCTGTGAACTCACAAGTAGCAGCACTAACACGCAAATGATCAGGATATTTTAAACATGCAAAGCGTTGTTCTACTTCCAATTCCCATGTAAGATATGCATCAGGATTATATCTACCCTCAAATGGCGGAATATTCAGTTTCAGTTTAGCAACATGATCATCATCATTACGTACCGGCCGGGGAGGTGGTCGAGCGTGGCGGTTCAGCTGCCGTGGACGACCAGGTGCAGGTTGTTGGACCTCCTCGTCATCCAGCACGTTCTCATCTACTTGCTCATCCTCGTTCCCTCCATAGTCCTCGTATCCTTCATCAGAAGGCGCGTCATGTGCGGCTGCTGCAGCAGGAGCGGTACCCGCCGGAACGTCCGCACGAGGAACGCGGCGTGCGCGGCGTTGCACGTTGGCGCGAGGCGGCGGTAATCGAGTCAACAACTCCTGGAACTTGGCGTCGAGCTTGGAGTTGAAGGCTGCCTCGAGGCCATCGATCTTGTCCAGCGCGTCGGTGAGTTTGGCGTCAACATCACCGAGGCGCCCATCCACGTCGGTTGCATGCCCGCCCAAAAGATGGGTGAAGTGAGCATGCATCTCTGCATTCGTCATCTTATCCGGGTCAACGTTCGCCGACTCTGTGCCTGTCATGGTTAGTATGCAACAAGCAACAATGTATATGCCTACAAACTACGGAATATGGTGGTTCACGCGTAATCCGTCAAGCAAAATACAAAGCTCTTACAAGTTCTTACCAAACAGTAGGAAGGCGATGTGGCAACCAGCAGGAATCAGCGTCTCCAAGGATTGCCAAAGCGATTACCTGGGGTCGACACCAAGCACGTGGAGACAATATGTGGAGCTGTAGGAAGGCTAATATGGTAGCAAACAGCAAATGTCAAAACAGCAATGCAATATTGAAAGTATGCTCAACCACGGTACTGTGCTGGTCCTAGGCTAGACCGTACTAGAGACGCGAGCCTAGAACACAAACGAGGTCACGGCGCGGCACACAAGCAACGAGCAGCGATGAAGTGATATATGGTGGCGGTTGGCTCCCACAAGCACAAAGGAATAGCTCAAAAGCAAGATATAAGTGAAGAACACAGGAATTTCCGGGTAGTAAACTTAAAGGTCAAAAATCTCAACCTTCCCGACGTTTTTTGGCAATTCTGAGAGCTCGGAAAAGCGCTGGCTGGATAGAACTTTTTCTCCCGGTCGTTTTGAGTGGTCAAACGTCGAAAACGGAGTTCGTATGCAAAAGTTATGGCCGGTCAAAGTTTGCTGTCCAAAACAGCCTAATTCGGACTAAAAGGGTCCTGACTAGTGGAAATCGTGGTCAACCCGACTAGGATGCGGATTTGACTTTTTTTTTGCAAATTTTTTTTTTGCTCTTCTACTCACAAACGGAAGGCGGCGATTATCTGGACACGACTATGGCGGAAATATATGACAGGTGTATATGGCAGTGACGGAAGTATATGGCAGGTGTATATGATTGTGGCGGAAACGATCTGGTGGGTGTATATGGCAGCGGCGGAAGTATATGGTGGTGATGATCTGCGAGCGATGCGAGTATGCGGCGGCGGCGTAACTACTATGACCAGAACTCGAAACTCTAAAGGAACTAGACGCTAAGACCAGCAACTCGACACGAAGATGCAGACACAAATTCAATTATGCAAAACTGAAACGACAATGCAAGGCGTGGCAGGGGGTTTATGGGACGATGATCTAAAAACCCTAACAATATTTTTGGCTTTTTCGTGGTTTATAGGTATGATGGCAGATGCAATCTACACTACAAAAACTGTAAAATCTCACCGAGCAACCTGAAATCTGATACCACTTGATAAGGCAAAGGTGGCCGATCTTTCCTTGAGGTCGCTGATCAAGTCGGATCCCTTTCGGGTCATGACCGCGATGTCGTCGACGTAGGCGTGTACGTTCCGGCCAATTTGGTCCTTCAAGCACCGCTGCATCGTGCGTTGGTATGTGGCACCTGCGTTTTTCAAGCCAAAGGGCATAGTAACATAGCAGTATGTGCCAAAAGGTGTGATGAACGAGGTCGCCTTTTGGTCAGACTTCTTCATCCGGATCTGATGATACCCGGAATACGTGATGCGCGTAGATGTACACGTCCGTTGGGAACCCCAAGAGGAAGGTATGATGCGCACAGCGGCAAGTTTTCCCTCAGAAAGAAACCAAGGTTTAATCGAACCAGGAGGAGCCAAGAAGCACGTTGAAGGTTGATGGTGGCGAAATGTAGTGCGGCGCAACACCAGGGATTCCGGCGCCAACGTGGAACCTGCACAACACAACCAAAGTACTTTGCCCCAACGAAACAGTGAGGTTGTCAATCTCACCGGCTTGCTGTAACAAAGGATTAACCGTATTGTGTGGAAGATGATTGTTTGCAAGAAAACAGTAAAACAAGTATTGCAGTAGATTGTATGCGATGTAAAGAATAGGACCGGGGTCCACAGTTCACTAGAGGTGTCTCTCCCATAAGATAAAAGCATGTTGGGTGAACAAATTACAGTCGGGCAATTGACAAATAGAGAAGGGCATAACAATGCATATACATGATATGATAAATATAGTGAGATTTAATCCGGGCATTACGACAAAGTACATAGACCGCCATCCAACTGCATCTATGCCTAAAAAGTCCACCTTCAGGTTATCATCCGAACCCCATTCAGTATTAAGTTGCAAAGCAACAATTGCATTAAGTATGGTGCGTAATGTAATCGACAACTACATCCTTAGACATAGAATCAATGTTTTATCCCTAGTGGCAACAGCACATCACAACCTTAGAACTTTCTGTCACTGTCCCAGGTATCAATGAAGGCATGAACCCACTATCGAGCATAAATACTCCCTCTTGGAGTTAAGAGCAAAAACTTGGCCAGAGCCTCTACTAATAACGGAGAGCATGCAAGATCATAAACAACACATAAACAATAGATTGATAATCACCATAATCATAGTATTCTCTATCCATCGGATCCCGACAAACACAACATATAGAATTACAGATAGATGATCTTGATCATGTTAGGCAGCTCACAAGATCCAACAATGAAGCACAATTAGGAGAAGACGACCATCTAGGTACTGCTATGGACCCATAGTCCAGGGTGAACTACTCACTCATCACTCCGGAGGCGACCATGGCGGTGTAGAGTCCTCCGGAGATGAATCCCCTCTCGGCAGGGTGCCGGAGGCGATCTCCTGAATCCCCCGAGATGGGATTGCGGCGGCGTCTCTGGAAGGTTTTCCGTATCGTGGCTCTCGGTACTGGGGTTTCGCGACGGAGGCTATTTGTAGGCGGAAGGGCAGGTCAAGAGGCGGCACGAGGGGCCCACACCATAGGTCGCGGCCAGGGCCTGGGCCGCGCCGCCCTGTGGTGTCGCCACCTCGTGGCCCCACTTCGACTCCTTCGGTCTTCTGGAAGCTTCGTGCAAAAATAGGACCCTGGGCGTTGATTTTGTCCAATTCCGAGAATATTTCGTTACTAGGATTTCTGAAACCAAAAACAGCAGAAAACAGCAACTGGCTCTTCGGCATCTTGTTAATAGGTTAGTTCCAGAAAATGCGTAAATACGACATATAATGTGCATAAAACATGTAGGTATCATCAATAAAGTAGCATGGAACATAAGAAATTATCGATACGTTGGAGACGTATCAGCATCCCCAAGCTTAGTTCTGCTCGTCCCGAGCAGGTAAAACGATAACAAAGATAATTTCTGAAGTGACATGCCATCATAATCTTGATCATACTATTGTAAACATATGTAATGAATGCAGCGATCAAAACAATGATAATGACATGAGTAAACAACTGAATCATAAAGCAAAGACTTTTCATGAATAGTACTTCAAGACAAGCATCAATAAGTCTTGCATAAGAGTTAACTCATAAAGCAATAAATCAAAGTAAAGGTGTTGAAGCAACACAAAGGAAGATTAAGTTTCAGCGGTTGCTTTCAACTTATAACATGTATATCTCATGGATAGTGTCAACATAAAGTAATATAACAAGTGCAATATGCAAGTATGTAGGAATCAATGCACAGTTCACACAAGTGTTTGCTTCTTAAGGTGGAGGGAGATAGGTAAACTGACTCAACAATAAAAGTAAAAGAAAGGTCCTTCAAAGAGGAAAGCATCGATTGCTGTATTTGTGCTAGAGCTTTTATTTTGAAAACATGAAACAATTTTGTCAACGGTAGTAATAAAGCATATGAGTTATGTAAATTATATCTTACAAGTTGCAAGCCTCATGCATAGTATACTAATAGTGCCCGCACCTTGTCCTACTTAGCTTGGACTACCGGATCTTTGCAATGCCATGTTTCTACCAAGTGTCACAAAGGGGTACCTCCATGCCGCCTGTACAAAGGTCTAAGGAGAAAGCTCGCATTTTGGATTTCTCGCTTTTGATTATTCTCAACTTAGACATCCATACCGGGACAACATGGACAACAGATAATGGACTCCTCTTTAATGCATAAGCATGTAGCAAAAATTATTATTCTCATATGAGATTGAGGATATATGTCCAAACTGAAACTTCCACCATGATTCATGGCTTTAGTTAGCGGCCCAATGTTCTTCTCTAACAATATGCATGCTCCAATCATTAAGGTGATAGATCCTTCAGACAAGACGGACATGCATAGCAACTCACATGATATTCAACAAAGAGTAGTTGATGGCGTTCCCCAGAAGCATGGTTATCGCACAACAAGCAACTTAACAAGAGATAAAGTGCATAAGTACATATTCAATACTACAATAGTTTTTAAGGCTATTTTGTCCCATGAGCTATATATTGCAAAGGTGAATGATGGAATTTTAAAGGTAGCACTCAAGCAATTTACTTTGGAATGGCGGAGAAATACCATGTAGTAGGTAGGTATGGTGGACACAAATGGCATAGTGGTTGGCTCAAGGATTTTGGATGCATGAGAAGTATTCCCTCTCGATACAAGGTTTAGGCTAGCAAGGTTATTTGAAGCAAACTCAAGGATGAACCGGTGCAGCAAGACTCACATAAAAGACATATTGTAAACATTATAAGACTCTACACCGTCTTCCTTGTTGTTCAAAACTCAATACTAGATATTATCTAGACCTTAGAGAGACCAAATATGCAAACCAAAATTTAGCAAGCTCTATGTATTTCTTCATTAATAGGTGCAAAGCATATGAGGCAAGAGCTTAAACATGAGCACAACAATTGCCAAGTATCACATTATCCAAGACATTTTAGAATTACTACATGTAGCATTTTCCAATTCCAACCATATAACAATTTAACGAAGAAGAAACTTCGCCAAGAACATTATGAGTAAAGCCTAAGGACATATTTGTCCATATGCAACAGCGGAGCGTGTCTCTCTCCCACAAAGTGAATGCTAGGATCCATTTTATTCAAACAAAAACAAACCGACGCTCAAGTAAAGAACACAAGATGTGACTGAATAAAAATATAGTTTCAGGGGAGGAACCTGATGATGTTGTCGATGAAGAAGGGGATGCCTTGGGCATCCCCAAGCTTAGACGCTTGAGTCTTCTTAAAATATGCAGGGGTGAACCACGGGGGCATCCCCAAGCTTAGAGCTTTCACTCCTCTTGATCATAGTATATCATTCTCCTCTCTTGACCCTTGAAAACTTCCTTCACACCAAACTTCAAGCAAACTCATTAGAGGGTTAGTGCACAATTAATAATTCACATATTCAGAGGTGGCACAATCATTCTTTACACTTCTGGACATTGCATAAAGCTACTGGATATTAATGGATCAAAGAAATTCATCCAACATAGCAAAAGAGGCAATGCGAAATAAAAGGCAGAATCTGTCAAAAACAGAACAGTCCGTAAAGACGAATTTTAAAATGGCACAAGATTTGCTCAAATGGAAAAACTCAAAACTAATAAAAGTTGCGTACATATCTGAGGATCAGGCTCGTAAATTGGCAGATTTTTTAGAATTTTCTACAGAGACTTGTGCCCAGATTCGTGACAGACAGCAATGCTGTTTCTGCGCAGCGATCCCAAATATAACATCAACTATAACATAGAAACTTTACTTGGCACAAAAACATGATAAGGAGAGGTTGCTACAGTAGTAAACAACTTCCAAGACTCAAATATAAAACAAAGTACTGTAGTAAAAACATGGGTTGTCTCCCATAAGCGCTTTTCTTTAACGCCTTTCAGCTAGGCGCAGAAAGTGCAAATCAAGTATTTTCAAACGAAGAAGCATCAATATCATAACCAGGGGTATTGGGAGTTTTCTCAACCAAGCATAGTATATTGGATACATAAGTTTTAGCGTCTCCCTTTTCATTAGTCTTGGGCTTGCTATTCTCATCGAACAAATTTTCAGGAACAAGCCAAGCATAGTTATTTTCTAGTGCATCATTCATGGCTAGGAGTTTACATGGTATTGGTGCTTTGATCTCCCCACCATCATTAATATTATTAGTGTACCTTATTCTATCCATGTCCATTTTTTCAAGGAGACCAACAAAATTAGTATGAGAACCTAGCATATTAAATTTAGCAAAGACCTTTCTAGCCTCTCTTGCTAGACCACCAAATTCTCTAAGAAGAGTTTCTAAAACAAAATCTTTCTTTTCCCCTTCTTCCATATCACCGAGTGTAAGAAACATGTGTTGGATTATAGGATTGAGATTAACAAATTTAGTTTCCAACATACGAACTAAAGCAGCAGCAGCAATTTCATAGGTAGGTGCAAGTTCTACCAAGTGTCTATCTTCAAAATCTTCAGTAATACTAACATGATTGAAAAATTCTTCTATATTATTTCTCCCAACTATAGACCCACGTCCTACCGGTATGTCTTTTGTGGTAAAATTAAAAGGAAACATGATGCAATAAGCAAAAAGTAAACTAGGCAAACAAAGTAAAGACAAGTAACTAATTTTTTTGTGTTTTTGATATAGAGAGCAAGACAATATAAAGTAAAACTAGCAACTAATTTTTTTGTGTTTTGTTTAGGTGCAGCAAACAAAGTAGTAAATAAAATAAAGCAAGACAAAAACAAAGTAAAGAGATTGAGAAGTGGAGACTCCCCTTGCAGCGTGTCTTGATCTCCCCGGCAACGCGCCAGAAAAGTGCTTGATGCGCGTAGATGTACACGTCCGTTGGGAACCCCAAGAGGAAGGTATGATGCGCACAGCAAGTTTTCCCTCAGAAAGAAACCAAGGTTTAATCGAACCAGGAGGAGCCAAGAAGCACGTTGAAGGTTGATGGTGGCGAAATGTAGTGCGGCGCAACACCAGGGATTCCGGCGCCAACGTGGAACCTGCACAACACAACCAAAGTACTTTGCCCCAACGAAACAGTGAGGTTGTCAATCTCACCGGCTTGCTGTAACAAAGGATTAACCGTATTGTGTGGAAGATGATTGTTTGCAAGAAAACAATAAAACAAGTATTGCAGTAGATTGTATGCGATGTAAAGAATAGGACCGGGGTCCACAGTTCACTAGAGGTGTCTCTCCCATAAGATAAAAGCATGTTGGGTGAACAAATTACAGTCGGGCAATTGACAAATAGAGAAGGGCATAACAATGCATATACATGATATGATAAATATAGTGAGATTTAATCCGGGCATTACGACAAAGTACATAGACCGCCATCCAACTGCATCTATGCCTAAAAAGTCCACCTTCAGGTTATCATCCGAACCCCATTCAGTATTAAGTTGCAAAGCAACAGACAATTGCATTAAGTATGGTGCGTAATGTAATCGACAACTACATCCTTAGACATAGAATCAATGTTTTATCCCTAGTGGCAACAGCACATCACAACCTTAGAACTTTCTGTCACTGTCCCAGGTATCAATGAAGGCATGAACCCACTATCGAGCATAAATACTCCCTCTTGGAGTTAAGAGCAAAAACTTGGCCAGAGCCTCTACTAATAACGGAGAGCATGCAAGATCATAAACAACACATAAACAATAGATTGATAATCACCATAATCATAGTATTCTCTATCCATCGGATCCCGACAAACACAACATATAGAATTACAGATAGATGATCTTGATCATGTTAGGCAGCTCACAAGATCCAACAATGAAGCACAATTAGGAGAAGACGACCATCTAGCTACTGCTATGGACCCATAGTCCAGGGGTGAACTACTCACTCATCACTCCGAGGCGACCATGGCGGTGTAGAGTCCTCCGGGAGATGAATCCCCTCTCCGGCAGGGTGCCGGAGGCGATCTCCTGAATCCCCCGAGATGGGATTCGCGGCGGCGGCGTCTCAGTAAGGTTTTCCGTATCGTGGCTCTCGGTACTGGGGTTTCGCGACGGAGGCTATTTGTAGGCGGAAGGGCAGGTCAAGAGGCGGCACGAGGGCCCACACCATAGGTCGGCGCGGCCGGGGCCCGCGCCGCCCGTGCCGCCACCTCGTGGCCCCACTTCGACTCCCCTTCGGTCTTCTGGAAGCTTCGTGCAAAAATAGGACCCGGGCGTTGATTTCGTCCAATTCCGAGAATATTTCGTTACTAGGATTTCTGAAACCAAAAACAGCAGAAAACAGCAACTGGCTCTTCGGCATCTTGTTAATAGGTTAGTTCCAGAAAATGCGTAAATACGACATATAATGTGCCTAAAACATGTAGGTATCATCAATAAAGTAGCATGGAACATAATAAATTATCGATACGTTGGAGACGTATCAATATGCGTCAAGAAAACACAGAAGTTCCGCCCCTGCCGTCAAATCAATGACATGGTCAATGCGCGGCAAGGGGAACGGATCCTTCGGACAATGCTTATTCAAGCCGGAGTAATCGATGCACATTCTTAGTATTTCAGAATTATTTTTGGGTACAAGGACGGGGTTTGCGACCCACTCAGTATGGATAACTTCTACTACAAAACCTGCCTCTAGTAACTTTGCTAATTCCATTCCTATGGCGCGGCGCTTTTTATCTCCAAAGCGTCGCATAGCTTGCTTCACCGGTTTTGCACCCGGATTTATGTTGAGGTAGTGCTCGGCGAGTTCCCTTGGTACTCCGGACATGTCAGAAGGTTGCCATGCGAAGATATCCATGTTAGCTCGGAGGAACTCGACGAGCGCGCTTTCCTATTTGGGGTCCATGTTGGCTCCGACTGAAACCTGCTTGGAGCTGTCGCCTTCAACGAGGTCATGCTTCTTGGTTTCTATCGCGGCCTTGAACGAGGTCTTCTGCTCGGAGATCTGCTTCTTGGTGGTCTGCATCTCAGTCGGATCCACCGCGGCTCTGTAGCCTTGCAGCTCCTCTCCAGATATGATGGATTCTGCAAAGGCGGCCTCGCCTTCCTCGCAGTCCCTAGCTTTCTTGTAGTCTCCGGATACGGTGATCATACCGTTAGGACCCGGAATCTTGAGCTTGTTGTAGATGTAGCATGCCCTGGCGTGAAACTTGTGGTAGGTGGGCCTGCCGAAGATCACATGGTAGGAGCTTTTGAAGGGCACCACTTCAAACGTGATCATCTCTTCGCGGTAATTATTAACATCGCCGAAGGCCACGGGAAGTTTGATGCTGCCTAGGGAGTTTGCCTTTCTACCCGGAACCACACCGTGAAACTCAGTGGTGCTATGCTTTAGCTGGTCCTTGGTTAAGTTCATCCTCTCCAGAGTCTCCATACCACTTGATAGGGCAAAGGTGGCCGATCTTTCGATGAGACGTGGATAATGTCGATTTGTTGGTGGAGTTCGTGCTTGACGATCCGACTACACGTGCAAAGCTCGTGCGCCAATGCAATCGCTAGGACAATCTCCGGGAGTTACTGATCTTGCGGATGCACGATCAGCCTGACCAGCGAGGGTCTTAATTCCTACCTGAAATCGAGAACAAGTAAGAACTAATAATGCAATCAGAATTATTGCGGATATAGATGAAAGCTTTATTGAAAAGGTGGGATTCCGAATAGTCGGTCTTGTTCTGGGTGTTGGCCTCAAAAGAAGTACACGAGAGTTGCAGCAATGGCTAACTTTTAATCTAATCAAAATCCGAGTCTAAACGTGACGGCTATGGGGGTATTTAAAGGAGGAAAAGGTGGGGTTTCGGCCAGCCATGCATATGGTGGCCGAACCAAACCCTAGAAGGCCTTTCCCCCTTCAATACGGACTCTAAAAAGTGGCTGACTTAAATCCTGCGAAAATTACATGGGCCTGGCCCAAAACTAATGGTGTCGCAGCACCATGGACTCATGTGGACGAAATTATGAAGTGGAGAACTCTATATTTCGTCCATGTCTTCATCTCCAATTATGGTGGCTTCAAAGTTCTGAAATCTCCACTCGCAGCGTCTTCTTCAATCCTCATATGTTTGCTGCCATCTCCTCCATGTGTGATCATGCTCCAATGCTTGTCCCTCTCATCCATGCTAGGTCCATCATTCCTAAGAGTAACAAACACATCTGATTTAGGCAGCATCATATTCTCATGTATATGAGGAATAGTTCCAAGAAACGAAAGTACCTGATAGTTAAGTTGTTTGGCACGAGCTCGAGTGATTGGTCCTTGTATTTGTGTGGCTGTAGGTACAGCGGTTGTATCAATAGATGGGATGTCCTCATCATGTTCAAGCTAGCTCCGCCATCCATAAGGCACTTGGAGAAGTCATACCCGTCAATACGGGGACTCACAACCAGAGCATAGCATTCTTTGGGGATGACAGCCGGATGATCCGACCTGTCGAAGGTGCAGGCTTTCTCCGACCACTTGACATACTGCGGCACAGCCGGAACTGTGGCGTTCAAGAGCCGGAGCGCCGATTTTTTGGCTCGGACCGTTGGGGTTCCGAGGAAGGTGTGGAAGGCTCCGACACTCTTTTTCCCGAAAGGGTTGGACTTGTTAGCTGCGGTACCGTCTTTGGGATCCGGCGAAGCATCATCTTCGTCCATTGCCTCGGAATGTCCTCTTCTTTATCCTTGTTCTTGCCCTTGCCTCCTTTGCCGCGTGGGCGGTGCTTCCGGGCTCGCTTGTATCCTGCCTCCGGGTCGTTCTTCAAATCGTTGACCCACTTGCAGTTGCGATTGGTATGAGTGGACTTGCCCGTAGCCGGATCTAGATGAGCCAAGCACGGCATATCCCTGTATTCTTCGTATGTTTGGGGGGCGCGGGATCCGACTGCGGTGACCTCGTCAGCGCGCTGCTGGCCCCTGCCTGCTCCGCCTCCACGTCCGCGGCCTCTTCCGCCTCCTGGACCTCCGCGTTGGAACGTCATGGCGACCATGTCGGATCCTCCGCCTTTCTGGTCTTCAGAGGGGTTCTTCCGCTTGTTGCTGTTGCTGACGCCATTGTCACGGTTTTTCTTTTGTTGGTGCAGGGGTATGGCTGTAGCTGCGAGATCTCCGCCTGCGTCGTCATCGGCGGCAGTGTGATCGCTGGCGATGTTTATCGTCTCATCAAGTGTGAGCTTGTTCGCATTCACCAGGCAGGTGAGCTTGTGCCGCAGCAGCCCTCCACGCTGCAGGCCACCAATGAAGGCGTGCATTGCTGTGCGGTTATCTACGTTCTCGCACTCGTTTCTGGTTGCCAACCATCGGGTGAGGAAACTTCTGGATGTTTCACCCTTCTTCTGGATGCAGGCTTGAAGGTCGCTGGTGGTGGCCGGTCTCTTGTAGGTGCCCCTGAAGTGGTTCTCGAAAGCCTTCTTCAGGTCAAACCAGCAAAAGATGGTGTTTTCCTCGAGGTCGCTGAGCCAAACACGAGCTGGACCAATAAGGTACAACTGGAGCATGCGGCAGGCTATATTCGGGGTTCCTCCGGCAAAGGTTACTGCATTGTAGTAATCTTCGATCCAGGTATCCGGCCTCTCGCTGCCATCATAATGCTTCAGGTTTCCGGGTAGCTTAAGGTTCAAGCTTCTTGGCTTTGGTTCCTCCCGGATCATCCGGCCAAAGCACTTTGGGCCAATGTACTCGGATCTGTACTCGTTGAGGCGTTCCCGAGCGTCGCGGGGACCGCCGCCAGGTGATTTTGAGCGGGAACAGGATCTCCGGCCTCCGCCTCCGCCTCCACCTCCGCCTCCACTGGGTGGTGGCGAGGGAGATCTGCGAGGGGGCATGTAAGATATTCTTCCGCCTTCAGATTCCCGATGCTCTTCCCGCGGCTGGCTCCGGCTTCGGTGACTCCTTCCTCTCGGTGGTGGTCGCCTCCGTCGTTCCGGCTCCTGCGAGGCTCAAGCGCGTGCTCTTCGTTCCGACTCCTTCTGGGTTCCGGCTCACGTCCTTGGCTTCTGCGAGGCTCTGGCTCGCGGTCTTGGTTCCGACGAGGCTCAGGCTCACGGTCTTGGTTCCGGCTCTTGCGTGGCTCCGGCGTGCGCTCCCTGCTCCTGTTCGTAGGCGGTGGCATGTTGCCGCGGATGTTGATTCCACCTGGCCCATGGGGCCTGGTGTTTCCGGCAGGACTGCGACGACGAGGGGGCAGCGGAGGACGCGAAGTCCGGGGTGGTGGTGATGGGTTACGATACTTGTCTCTGCCAGTATACATCGGGTCCTTTCCCTTTGCCGGGTTTTTCGGGGTTGAATCTGAGGGCACCGGGATTGGATTTGGATGTTCCCTGACTTTTCTCCTGCGCTCCGTGGATCCGGTGCGCGACTCGCCATCACGATGTTGACTTCCTAGGGCGTCCTTCTGCGCGGTGGATAAGCAGTGATCCGGATTGGACTCCAACCTGCGCGAAGTATCTGCCTTACTCTGTTGCTGCATTGCTGAAGCAACGAGCTTCCGGACGTAGTTGATGTCAATCTCCTCGTCCTTCTTTTTCAGGAGCTCCGCAGCCTTCTTCATGTTATCCTTTGGAGTTGTGAGCGGCTGTTGCTCTGTGGGAGTTGCGAAGGTGATCTTGCGAGGAGGGATGGCTTCTCGAACGATTCTATCGGCCTCCTCCACTTTCTCCTCCCAGTGTTTTCGGAGCTTCTTGACCTGTGCAAGTGATTCGTCGACCTCGCGATCTTTCTTTTGAAAGTGAACCACGAAGTTTGCAGCTTCTGTTCTCTCATCCAGCATTGCAGCTGCGGTGTTGGCGAACTTCCTGGCGGTAGCCAGCATCTCCTTTCTTGTGGCTTCTAGAGCCTCCAGATCTGCGGCGGCGTCAGGAGTTATTGGTTTATTGAGGACATCAGACTGTGCGACTAAATCCATGCGTGCTTGCTCGACCATCTCTTCTGGTGACAAGACATCCTTTCGCGGTCGTTCCCGATCTAAGGGAGATCCTGCGTTGGATGGTCCTGGGTCGGAGGTGGAGTCTTCATCTTCCGTTTCCTGCTGATCCAGCGGTGCTACGGTTGCTAGAACCTGCATCGGCTGGGCGGATTCTGCGTCAGTTTGCTCACCGCCTCCGAGTTCTTCGAGCTTGCGGTTGAATTCTTCTGTATCCATGGAGGAGGAATCGCCGGAAGTTGGGCTTAAATTGCCGAGGATTGATTCCTCAGGATCTCTGGCTCCATCTTGTCCCGGGACATCGCTGTCTCCGACAGCCTCTTGCTGATCCGGAGCGCCACCGTTTCCGGGTGCCTCACCCTGCAAGGGGTCAGCTGCCTCCTCAAGGGGGGCGGCTCCTGCGGTATGGGCCAAGAAGTGCACGAAGTGACACCTTTGCTTCTCTAACACCTGGGAGACCCAGGTGGATCTGCATTGGTCTTCCACCGTTTTCCTCCCCCTCGCTGTTGTTGGCTAGAGCTGACGGGCAAGGTAGCTGGCGACGGAGGGTGCTTCTTACGAGCTGATGCAGTGGTGTGCGATAGCTCGACGTGGCGCCGGCTACTGAAGGAGCTCTCCCGAAGTTTCTCGTTGGTGTTGAGGCATGCTACTCGTGGAAGTTGGACGGCAAGGTGCGTTGGCGTCTGGTCAGCCAATGAGTGTGCTAGGGGAGGAGCCGATTTGCTCTGGAGGCGTTGCATTCTTCCTTGCCTCGGCGAGGTTGATTCTCATAGTCGACTATAGGCCGTTTGTGGGCGCAGGCGGAGGTTTCAGTGCGCAGCCCTTGGATGAGCTCTGATGGCGATGTGTCTCGGGTCAAATATGGACCGATCTAGCCATTGGAGGGTGGTCGTTCTGATGTACATGTTGCGTTCCAGTGTGTGTAGTGTAGTTTGTACGATGGGTGCATCGATTGTGTGTCTCCAGGAGACCAAATTGGATGTTGTAACTCCCTCTCTTATTATGGATGCCTTAGGCGCGGATTTTGATTGTTATTTCTGCTTGCCGGCGGTTCACACGCAAGGGGGGATTATTATCGCATGGGTGGGGCGCTCGGTTCAGCTGAGCAATGTCCACCTAGGGGATCACAGCCTAACTGCTTATGTCACTCCGGCTCGGGGTGATCCGTGGTGGTTGACCTGCGTCCACGGGCCGCAGGCGGAGCCAGATAAGATCGCTTTCCTTGCTGAGTTGCGAGAGGTGCGAGAGGCCCGCCAGGCCCCTGGGTGGTATGTGGCGACTTCAACCTTATCTACCAAGCAGAGGATAAAAATAATGCTAACCTGAATCGTCGCATGATGGGGAGGTTTCGACGCTTCATCAACGATTGCGAGCTTAAGGAGCTGTACCTGCATGGTAGGAGATACGCCTGGTCCAATGAGCGTGAGAACCCGACGCTAGTTGCTCGCTTCGATGCATGTCATCTGTAGTATCTGATCACTGCCCTCTACTTCTCGACTATACACCTCGCCCGCCTAGCCGGCGACGTTTCCAGTTTGAGATGTATTGGACTAAGTTGGATGGCTTCAGTGACACAGTATCGGAAGCTTGGACATCTGTGGCATCCGGCGAAGATGACCCCTTCCGGAGGCTTATGGCACGGCTCAAGATGACAGCACGTCGCCTTATGAGCTGGAGCGATCGCCGGGTGGGCTGTGTCCGGTTGCAGCTCATGCTGGCGAGGGAGATTATCCTCTGATTCGATGTGGCCATGGAGTCTCGACCGCTCTCGACCTTGGAGAGATGGTTGCGAGCCAAGCTCAAGCACGCCTACCTAGGTCTGGCTTCGCTAGAGCGTACCATGGCCCGCCAGCGGGCTAGGATCGCTTGGTTGCGTGAAGGTGATGCCAACACGGCCTTCTTTCACCAACATGTGTCTTCCGGAAGCGCAAGAACGCGATCTATGAGCTTCAGGCTGATGGTGCGGTTGTCTCAGACCACGCAGCCATGGCTGAAGTTGCGTTTGACCACTTCTCTGCTCTTCTTGGCACGGCGGAGCAACGTCAGTTCTTGCTCGACCTGGATTTCATCAGGTCTCGCTCGGAGGACTTGAGTTCCCTGGACGCCCCCTTCTCTCTTGAGGAGGTGTGGAATGTGGTTCGGACCCTCCCGCGCAGCAAGGCCGGGGCCAGACGGCTTTACGGCGGAATTCCTAGAAGGTTGTTGTGATACGGTAAAGTTCGCATTGTCCGGTAGAGGGTTTCAGGGTCTTAATCAGGCCCTCATTACCCTGCTAGCCAAGAAGGCGGATGCAGGTGGGTTGAAGGATTACCGCCCGATTAGCCTTATCCACATTTTCGCTAAACTGGTGTCCAAGACGCTTGCCTCACGTCTTGCACCGAGATTGGGAGATCTGGTTAAGGGGAACCAATGCGCTTTTATAAGAAAGCGATGCATCCATGATAACTTCATGATGGTGCAACAGACGGCTAGATACCTGCACAGGCTCAAGGAGCCTTGGGTGTTGCTCAAGCTTGATATCGCGCATGCATTCGATTCAGTCTCGTGGGCACTTCTCATGGAGGTACTGTGTAAGGCTGGCTTTGGCCCACGGTTCCGTGAGTGGGTTGCTATCCTCCTGTCCACGGCCAACACGCGCATCTGGCATCTGGCATCGCAAGGGCCTCAGGCAGGGGGACCCCCTCTCGCCCATGTTGTTTGACCTCGTGATCGAGACCCTCAACTGCCTCCTGGCTAAGGCTAGAGAGTTGGGGGGTGCTTCGTCAGTTGGCACCTCGGGAGTTGGCGGCGGGCGTCTCGCTCTACGTGGATGACATCGTCCTGTTCTGTCACCCGGATAGGTCGGAGTTGCTCGTCGTGCGCTAGCTCCTCTCTTCCTTTGGGCACGCTTCGGGGATGCACACCAACTTCGCGAAGTGCTCGGTGTCCCCCATCGGATGTTCGGAAGAGGTGGCTGAGGAAGTGGCAGCGGTGATGGAGTGTCAGCTCGCTCACCTACCGACAAAGTACCTCGGCATACCTCTTTCCCTGCGTCGGCTGTCTGCGGCTGCCCTCCATCCTGTGGTGGACCGGATTTCCGACCGCCTCCCCAAGTGGAAGGCGGGGATGTTGGCCAAGGTAGGACATTTGGCTCTGGTCAAGTTGGTCCTTGCGGCTATACCCCTCCACCAACTGGTGATCTTGGGCATCAATGTGCGGGCACTCAAGCAGGTGGAGAAGATGCTTTGCGGGTTCCTTTGGGTGGGTCGTAAGGAGGCCCATGGGGGCCACTGCCATGTCAATTGGCGCAGGGTGTGTCGCCCCCTCGAGCTTGGTGGGTTGGGCATCCCGGATCTTGCCCGGATGGCAGTCAGCCTCCGCGTACGGTGGCTTTGGAGGATGCGTACGGACCCCGACAGGCCGTGGCATGGGCTAGATATGCACTTCTCAGCAGACGAGCGGAGCGTGTTTGCTGCATCCACCAGGATGTTACTTGGCAGCGGAACGTTTGCCCTTTTCTGGGAGGACAAATGGTTGGATGGTAAATCCATCGCCGAGAGTGCGCCTGAGCTACTTAAGTTGGTTTCGGGGAGCATTCGGAAACGGAGGACATTCCGGGAGGCCCTCACCGATAGACAGTGGATTGCTGACATGCGCGGTGCTTTCAGCAACCTGGCGCTGTGGCAATACATCCAGATCTGGCGATTGATGAGGGGTATTCGGTTTGTTGACACTCCTGACAAGCTATTGTGGCGGTGGACGGCGGATGGTGTTTACACGACTGCTTCTTGCTACAGAGTAATGTTCCAGGGATCGGTCTGGTCTTCGTCTTGGGAACTAAGCTGGAGGTCTTGGGCCCCCCCCAGGGTCAAGTTCTTTCTATGGTTGGCCTGTCAGGACCGCTGTTGGACAACAGATTGACTTGCCCGACGCGGATTGTAGCTGTCGTCGTGGTGAATAGACATATGCCATGGGATGGCTTGAGTTGGGGCCGAATGTGCGCTAGAAGATTCGGGGGAGGGTTTTGGTAACAAGAGGAAGGATCTGGGATGGAATTCCGGTATCTATTTGATGAACTTGGCCCTTGGCCAGAGGTTGAAGAACGTACGGACTACAAGGTGAGCACCTCTATCATGTTCAACTTTTCTATATCGACTAATGATCTGTATGTTGTCTGTCCCGCGCAGGGGTGTGCCCTCTCCTTATATAGGGGAGAGGGTGGCTTACAGGGGAAGAAACCCTAATGGCATCTTTGATGAGCTAAGCTACTTTATAAAGCTTCTTTGGCCTTGATGACACCGGTCTTGACTTTAATCAGGAAGAGATGACCTCGTCTGGTACCTTTTACGTCACCTTCTGCTTTAGCTTCAGGCCTTCGATTAAAGCTGAGTTGCTTCGCTCATCCTTGTCCTCTAGTCCTTGATAGAATCTTTGACCAGAACCGACATGCTACAGTTGAGCTTCATGCCGGTACTCCGGTATCTCTCATGCTCTCGGTATACCCCTCCTGGGATACCGGTATACTTTAACTTGGCGCTTGCCAGCTTAACTGGGTCATCCGTATTAACCTTTAATCCGGTATCTTAAAAGATAAACAGGGCAACTTTGCCATGCCTTTGTCTTACCGACGGCCATCCCCCCCGACATTAGTCCCCGAAGCTGGTATAGTCCGGCAGATTCTATCCGACGTACCATGCCAGGTTCCTACTCCAAACGTACCGGATTAATCCTTCCGGTTTCAAGTTAAACTTTCCTGGCGTCTTTGCCGGATTTACCTTAACATACCGTTCTCAACAAAACCTTCCGGTATCTTTCGCTATTAAATTCTTCTCGGCGAAGTCGAGAATATGTTGGGAATCACACCCGTCAGTGACATGCACACTGTGCCTGGCGCACCAGTGTCAGGCGTCAAATCGCTCGACTCCCGCGCGCACAATTAATATGCCGCACCGCATCTTTGTGGCCGCACCAGATCCTTGTGGCCTCTGTGTGGCACCGTCCCGCAGCGCGTGTATCTCTGCGCCACATGGCGGCCCACGGACGAAGCGGAGCAGGCCTTGCCGTTTTCTGGCCCACGAGCTCTTTCGCTATAAAGGAGCGACGGTTCCATGCCGTCCCCCACGCTCCCACTTCGCCTTCAACTTCCAGTGCTCATCCTCGCTTCGTACTCCTTGCACCGCCGACCACCGTCAAGCTCGAGCTCTCCGGCGAACCTTCGCAGGAGCGTGCAGCGGAGCTTGCTCGCCCTTCTCCATCAAGATCCCGCAGCACTGCTCTTCTTCCTCGGCACTAAGACGCAGCACAGCGCCCTCTTCCGCTTCTCCGTTCATCACTGCCGACGCTCTCCTCGACGAGCTCTGGCGAACCCTCGGGCCCTTCGACCTCCAGGACTACCGCCGCCGCTCTCTGGTTAGCCCCTTAGACCTGATTCTCCTTCCTTCTTCTTACTGTCGTTCTTGGGTCCGGTAGGGTATTTATCCCCTCTTTTTTCTCGTTTTTTCTCTCTTGCGTAGATCTTCGCGAAGAGGTAGAGTTGGGGAAATCTGTTGTTAGTTAGTTTCCGCACTTAGCAAAAACATGTCTTCTGAAGACTCTCTACCGGAACTCTCAGCCAGCACCCGGCATAGCGAGAGCCCGGAGATCTCCTCGGGAGAAGAAATCCCGGTTGATCAACCTGATGACGGGCTCGAGGAGGACCTCTCGCAGTCCGAGGAAGAAGCCGGTGGCTCCGAACAAGCTACCGGCAATGATGAAGAACATGCCGGCAGCCCGGGCCAGGGCGCCGATGCGGACTATGCCGGCATAGATCTGGATTCTTATACGCGCGGAGCCTGGATTGGTTCCGACGTGACTCAAGCTGAGATCGATTAGCTCTACTGGTCCAGGAGGATACCAGAGGAGGTGTTCTGCCGGATCCCCGGTAAGGAGCGTCAGCATGCGCCCGAGTCGGGCGAATATGTTGTCTTCGCCGCCCATTTTGAGCGCGACTTAGGCCTTCCAGTGTCGGATTTCTTTCGGCACTTCTTAAACTTCTACGAGCTTCTGCCCCATCACCTTCCGGGCAACTCTATCTTCTATCTTTCTTCTTTTACTGTTTTCATGGAGGGATACGCCGGTATCACTCCTACTGTTGATAATTTCTCTTTCTTCTACTATCTTCGGAAGAATTCTATCCAAGATAAGAAGCTTCCGCACCCCAAGCCTTTTGTTCGGTGCGGGGGGTGCATCCTTTGTCCCCGCCAAGGTAGCACCTTCTACAAGTTTGCCGGTCTGGAATCAGTCCAAGGCGTACACCATCATCAATGGTGAGATGTACAAGAGAAGTGTTACCGGTGTCCTCCAACGATGTGTGGAACCGGAAGAAGGAAAAGAAATGCTCGTGGAAGTTCACCAAGGAGAATGTGGGCACCATGCCTCATCCAGGGCACTGGTGGCAAATGTGTTTCGGCATGGGTTCTATTGGCCCACTACTTTGGAAGATGCTGAGGACTTAGTCCGAAAATGCAATGAGTGCCAGAGGTACGCCAAGCAAAATCATACCCCAGCATCCGGTTTAAAAACCATACCGATAACTTGGCCATTTGCGGTTTGGTGCCTGGACATGGTTGGACCGTTCAAAACGGCAAGAGGAAGCATGACTCACATCTTGGTGATGGTCGACAAATTCACCAAGTGGCTAGAGGTAAAGCCAATTGCAAAATGTGATGGTCATACAACCGTGAAATTCTTGAAAGATGTCATCTTGCGGTATGGATACCCACACAACATCATCACTGATAACGGAACAAACTTTTCTCAAGGAGAGTTTAAGTGGTTCTGTGACGATAACAATATCCGGTTGGATGTGTGCTCTGTGGCACACCCACAAGGCAATGGACAAGTTGAGAGAACAAACGCACTTGTGCTTTTCGGTGTCAAGCCGAGGCTCATTGAGCCACTCGAAAAAAGCCAGGCTGTTGGCTTGATGAGTTACCATCAGTGATGTGGAGCATAAGGACCACACCAAACCGGTCTATCGGATATACGCCATTTTTCATTGTATACGGAGCAGAAGCGGTCATACCAACCGACATTCTCCATGACTCACCACGAGTTCAGCTCTATACCGAAGAAGAGGTAAAAGAGGCTCGAGAAAACGATGTTGATTTGCTTGAGGAACAAAGAGAAATGGCTTTGGCAAGATCAGCCATATACCAGCAAAACCTCAGACGCTATCATAGCCGGAAGGTAAACCCGAGGGTATTCCGGGAAGGAGACCTGGTGTTACGTCTAGTGCAGCGCACTGAAGGACGGCACAAACTCTCACGTCCGTGGGAAGGGCCATTCGTTGTGAGCAAGGCTCTGCACAATGATGCCTACTACTTGATCGATGCACAGAAATCAAAGAAGGGAAAGAAGGACAGGTCAGGAGAGGAGACCAAGTGCCCATGGAACATAGCTTTACTCCGTCCTTTCTATTCCTGAAGATGTGATGTAAGAAGTTCCTTTTTGTACCTTATTTGCCATCAATAAAATGTCGGCACCTCGAATGTATCTCGGGGACTGCCTCTACCGGAATTGCATGCAATGTGTTTATTTTTTCTGTACACCGGTTTGATTGTTGGAAACTTTCTTTTCCGGTTTAGTAACATGCTAAACCTAAAGGAGTCTTCGACTTTGCTGCTGTCCGCAAACTGGCATCATGGCAAGCAAGATAAACCGGAAGGTTTTAAGCACGCGAAAAACGTAAAAAGAAACCGAAAACAAGCAACCCGAAGAAAGTTTAACTAACCCCGGTTATACCGGTTTTTTGTGAAAAATTTCGAATTTCTTCTAAGTTCAAGAAAATGCTTGTTTGGCAAAAGAACTTTGTGTCTCATATGCCAAACACCCAAAAGAGGTAGGCAGAGCCAAAGCAAAAGAACCAAGTGTGCATCATATTGAATTCGGAAAAGAATCCGGAATCTTCACCGTGCAAGATCAAAGCAAACCGAAACAAACCGACAAGGTCTAAGACACATAAGTTACCGGATTAATATATATAAGCTTAAAGTCAAGCATATCAGCCTACCGGCAAAGTTAAAAGTAGCACCACCAAAAGGACTTAACTATATTTTGTTACATCTCCCACCCGGCATACCGGGGAAATTTCACGACATTGTTTTTCCTAAGACAGGATCAGGGAGTGTGATATAAAGGGGATGAGGAATCCTGGCCTTGCACAACTGGGGGTTCAGGGGCAGTTTCAGGGACAACCGGCGCTTTCGGGGCTTGCTCTGGAGGGGCGGCAGCTTCTTCTTCCGGAGCCTCCACCTCGGCGTCAGCATCGTCCTCTTCGGCATCTACTTCCTCCTCCTCAGAGATTTCATCAGCGGTATCAGCTGGAGGAGGGATGAAGGTGCTGGTAGAGGCGAACTGAGCGATCCGGTACGCGCGGTCGCGGCGCTTGGCAGTTTTGGCGGGTCCGTGTTGGTAGGAGCGTCCGCGCGCATGCTGTGGAGGGCGTCCAGGTCTAGATCATCGTACCATGAGCAGGCAACACGAAGTGCTGGGTCAGCTCCGAAACGGGCAGAGGAGCGTTTCCACTCGCTGAACCTCTTACCGGCATCCCTTAGCCGATGGGCAAGCCGAGTCAGATCGTCCGGCATGGATTCCCCAGGCCACAGGAACTTGAACACCTGGAGGGTGACTTCCGGCACATCGCCAAGATACCGGTCGACGACCTTCATGTGAGTGATCCGGGCGTGCAGCGCAACGAGGTGATCGTATGCGTTCCACGGAGCATCCGGATCGCTGACAGCTTTTTCAGCCCGCAGCTCCATGACCCTCTTGTGCGCGTGCGGCTGGGAGTCCGGGAAAAGCTCTTAAAGAAAAGAAAAAGAAAACGGTGTAAAGATACACGCCGGAAGATGCAAACTAGCAAGCATGAGAAAAGAAGTACTTACTGAGCGCTTGTTTGTCGGTTTCAATGACCAGTAGGTCAAAGTCTGCCTGATCCGACAGTAGCTCAGTGTTCCGGTCTTGCACCTCCTTGAGCTGCTTGGCCCTCTCCTCCACCTCCTTCCGCAGTTGCCTTGTGGCCTCAGCAAGTTCCTTCCGGGCCTCCTCCACCTTGGCCTCACCGGCAGCTTTGGACTCCTTAAGCGCCTGCGCATGCTGTAGCTCAGCCTGGACTACCTTGTCCTTCAGTTCGGCTGCGTTGTTCCGCAGAGCTTGCAATGCGTTGTGGTGCTCGAGGGTAACCTTTTCCTTCTCAGCTGTAATCCGGAAGAGCAAAAGTTCAGTAAAAGAAGTCGGTGAGCTCAAACAAAAAAGACAAACGAACAAACGAGGTTTACCCTTGAGCGCGGAGATTTGGCCGGTAAGGTCCTCAAGCGAGGCTTCCGGAAGGGCAGCTGCACAAAGAAAACTTGTAAGTAATGTTCACTAAGGCAAAAAGCCGGTACAAAAAAAGCCGGAAGGTTAAGGCTAACCTTGGCACTTGCCATGGGCCTGCTCAAGGCTGGTGAAGGCCTCAGTGAGGTCCCGGTGCTCCCACAGCAGCCCCTCGAACAGCTGCTTCCGGGAGTCAAGGGTGCCCTGCGCAAAATCAAAGTTGCAGTGAGCTATGCCGGTTTTTCGCAGTTTCGCGCTAAGTACTTCGTGCTTAACCCAAAAGTCAGGGACTAGCTATGCCGGTTTTTTGCAGTTTCGCGCTAAGTACTTCGTGCTTAACCCAAAACTCGGGGACTAGCTATGCCGGTTTTTTGAAGTTTCGCGCTAAGTACTTCGTGCTTAACCCGAAGCTCGGGGACTAGCTATGCCGGTTTTTTGCAGTTTCGCGCTAAGTACTTCGTGCTTAACCCGAAACTCGGGGACTAGCTATGCCGGTTTTTTGCAGTTTCGCGCTAAGTACTTCGTGCTTAACCTGAAACTCACGGACTAGCTATGCCGGCAGTGCGCTAAGTACTTCGTGCTTAACCCGAAACTCGGGGACTAGCTATGCCGGCAGTTTCGCGCTAAGTACTGCGTGCTTAACCCGAAACTCGGGGACTAGCTATGCCGGTTTTTTGCTTCAGAAAATTTTCGCGCTAAGTACTGTGTGCTTAACCCGAAACTCGGGGACCATGAGGATATATCTATAAGTTGAAAAATTCAAAACCGGCATCGGTATAAAGAAAAGAGTTGAAGTTTTAAGCTTACCACCACATTGGCGTTGGCGTCGTGCCAAGCCGTATCAAACTCCTTCATGGCGCGCCCGAGCCGGCCAAAGTGTTGCGTCGTGCTCCGCGGGCCGGAGTTGTCCACGACCGGCAGCTTGTCCTTGCCCAGGCCGCAGGTGGTGGGGGAGAGGTCCGCCCGGTTCCACTTCTCCACATACTCCTTCAACGAGCCAGGTCGGCCCCGCCGCGGGTCAGCTCAACGATCCGGTTCGGCTGAGTTGAGGCCTTCTCGCCGGCAGAAACCGCGGCGCGGCTGGCGTGCAGCACCAAGGACTGAGCCTGGGAGCCGGAAGGGGGCGCGGTCGCTGAAGTGACCGCCGCAGTGAGCTGCTGCGCGGTTATAATTGTGCCCTCCGGCGGAGTTGGCTGGGGGGCAGGAGCTGGTTTACCGGCAGGAGGTGCCGGCGGCGGCGCAGGAGCATCCTTTGCCGACGAGGAATTTGCCGGCGCAGAGGTTTCCAGCACAGTCTTGGAGGGGGAAGTTGTGGTGGTCTTCTTCTTCTTTTTCTTAAGGACGGGCGGAACCGGAGGTTCCGTCCGCCCGACATCTCGGAGCCGGTGCCCATGTTACTAGCGCCGGTATCTTCAAAATCTAGAGGGGAGATGAAGTCCTCCTCCGCGCGGAATTTGAAGCGCGTCGACGTTCCCCCCCCCCCCCCCCCCCCACGAGGGGAGGATGGAACTTTGCCGGCACCTTATCATGCCGGACTTGCTTAAGGAGGAGGAGAGGTCTTGGCGGCTTCTTCGGAGGCTTCCGGCCTCATACCGGGAGCGCTACTGGTGAGTACCAGGGGAGCCCTGAAAAAAGAAAGAAGTATAAAAGTTAACCGAGAGACAACGAGTAAGAAAGTTTAAACCGGAAAAATGTGACACCGGGGCCTTACCTAGTAGCGACCGACATCTCATGCCTGCGCTTCCTTCCGGAAGGCCCAGTGCTTCCCTTCTTCTTCTGGCGCTTGGCGGGAGGAGCCTCGCTGGTACCAGCATCCGGAGCAGGAGCCTTGTTCTTCCGGGCTCTGGGGCTTGACCTTGGGCCAGAGCTCTTTCGAACTCCGGACCCACCTCGGCGGCAAGGGGAGTCACATGCTCCAGCACCTGGGGGTTCTCATTAACTGAGTGGGATGCTACAAAGGAAAAATATATGAGATGAAGATGTGCAAAGTACCTCAAGAACAACGACCTCATCGTCGGTACCGGAATCGTTTGCCGGAGCCTGAGTTGAAAAGTTACCGGGGCGTCGGGAGTGTGTTGGGCCCATCTTGTGTTTTCTCTTCACGTAGGGATTGGCGTCCACGTCGTCGTGAAACTGGCGCTTGGGTGTGTAAGAGGCCGGCTCTTCCTTCGCGATCCGGGCAAAGTTCTGCAACATAACAAAAATCCAAGTCAGTATTACGGTTCACAAGCATACCGGAAGAAGCTTTCCGGAAATCCCGAGATCTTACTCGAGGCGGAGGAGGATCGGAGCGGCTGTAAGGCTTGAGGCCATACTTCCTGTTAGCCCGCATAGTGTTCCGGCAAATTTGCTTTGCCTTAAGGACCAAGTCAGTTGGGCTCAGCGAGTGGGTGGTGATCCTTGTCGGATCCCTTACACCTGACATTTGGGTCATCTTGTGAGCACGACCTTGTAGGGGCAGGACCCGGCGCGAGAGAAACAACCGGACTATATCATCGGAGCAGAGGTTGGTGTTCTCCTTGCACTTCTCGACGAACAAAGCGACTCTCTGGGATTCCTTGTCATCCTTGGGGTGGTGCAGCCAGTTGGCCATGGCGGAAGGCCCGGGAACATACGCCGGTAGGTTGATAAAATCTACCGGGCCTCCGTTCGGGACGTAGAAAAATGATTTTTGCCAGATCCGGACTGATTCCAGACCGGCAAACTTGTAGAAGGTGCTACCTTGGCGGGGAGAAAGGATGCACCCCCCACACCGAACAAAAGGCTTGGGGTGCGGAAGCTTCTTATCTTGGATAGAGTTCTTCCGAAGATAGTAGAAGAAAGAGAAATTATCAACAGTAGGAGTGATACCGGCGTATCCCTCCATGAAAGCAGTAAAAGAAGAAAGATAGAAGATAGAGTTGCCCGGAAGGTGATGGGGCAGAAGCTCGTAGAAGTTTAAGAAGTCCCGGAAGAAATCCAACACTGGAAGGCCTAAGCCGCGCTCAAAATGGGCGGCGAAGACAACATATTCGCCCGGCTTGGGCGCAGGCTGACGCTCCTTACCGGGGATCCAGCAGAACACCTCCTCCGGTATCCTCCTAGACCGATAGAGCAAATCGATCTCGGCTTGAGTCACGTCGGAACCAATCCAGGCTCCGCGCGTATAAGAATCCAGATCTATGCCGGCATAGTCCGCATCGGCGCTGATACGGGGTGGCTTTTGGACACCTCCTCCTCAAGACCGACAAGCCCTCCTCGTAGCCCAATGACACGAGCTCGGGCCAAAGCTATACACCAAGAGGTGAATTCGCTCCTTTCCACGTATACATTTGATACCTCATTGGATGGCATACTACTTCATGCGAATACACTGTGTTCAATCAGGTACATCGATCAAGACACAAGCCATGGAGGCCAAGCCAATGGAGAGGGAGCTGAAAATGAAGAAGATGGAGCTACAGCACCCCAGCCGGAACTTCCGCCCCCCAGGACCGGAACTTCCGCCCAGATTCCCTGTGAAGAGAATCCAGCCGCAACTTCCGCCCCGAGAGACCGGAACTTCTGCCCACCGGAACTTCCGCCCAAGTTCCGCCCTAGTTCCGAAAATGCGCCGAAACGCCCCGGGATGTTACTGCAAGGAAATCGGTCGTTTCCGGAACTAGGCCGGAAGTTGGCCGGAACTTCCGCCCAGCCCGGAACTTCCGGCCTCCAGGACCGGAACTTCCGCCCATATACCTCCAAGATGTTGTCCAGCCCCCAGTAAAAGTAATCCAGCCGGAACTTCCGCCCGACCGGAACTTTCGCCCCTGAGGCCGGAACTTCCGCCTGCACGCGTTTCAGCACCAAAACTGGCAGATTCAGCATGTAACTTACCCCTTCGCCCCACCAACTATAAATAGCCTTGTTGGCTCAGATCTGAGATTAGACTTGATGTGAAATTAAACCTGAGCTTTGCTCTTGACCCTTGTGGGAACCCCTAGCATAGATCTTAGATCTTGTACCCACCCGGGCTCCTTACCGAATCCTATTGTATCTCTTTGGTGACTTCTACCAATCTTGGTCTTTTCCTTGCACTTCTACCTTTGGGTCTTTTGCTTGCACTTCTATCGATTTTGGTCTTTTCACCCTTCTAGATTCATAGGATTTTGATTCGTCGATCTTTTTGCTGGACTTCTACCGAAAGGTCTTTTTAGGCAACTTCTATCGAGTTGGTGTTTCGGGCCAACGAGGACAAACCGGATTGTGTGTGTGTGTGTTTGTATCCCACGATTCCCCTCGCGTTCTTCGTGTTCATCGCGTTATTCCACCTCCCCCACGAATTCCACCCAAATCCGTGAAGATCGGGCACACCCTTGGGCTTAGCCCTTATCATATGGTATCAAGAGCTCCTTGGTTGCCACGGATTTGACCCCCACACCCCCAAAAAATTCTTGAGAAAATTTTCGAAAATCCCAAAAAATAGCCCCAAATTGGCCTTGGTTGGATCTCGCGATTTGTTGAGTTTTTGGTGGTTTTGCTCCAATAGAAACTTGTGTTTGGTGTTGATCTACAATTCCCCCACCTTCCCACAGCTTCTAGTGCCAAATTTTCCTCGAATTCAAAGGATTTCGGACCGGATTTCCACCCAAATCGACGAACAGCCTGCAGATCTGATTGCGACCGGAAGTTCCGCCCGGCAGGACCGGAAGCTCCACCCGGGACCGGAAGTTCCGCCCCTCAGGACCGGAAGTTCCGGCTGGCCGAATTTTTCACAGCTACCTTCGTTTTTCGTTTTGGCACTACCCCTTTTGTGTTTGGACTTCGGTTTGAGTGCCATTTCAGCTACCACAAGCTTCCGCAACATCGACAACGACGACGGCACCCCGAGGATCCAAGCGGTTCATTTGACACCTTCCACCATAGCAAGTTCAAGATCGTCGGCCACCATCATCAAGTGGTATAACTTGCACCTACCTTGTAACCCTAGCCTCTTTTGCGTACCTTTCCCATCGAGAGTGGCTTTCTAGTGTTGCGAAGCATTGCGCAAGCGTCCCGACCGTGAGGGTGTGCGTGTGTTGAGCAAAGCTACGAAGCAAGCTCGTTGTGAAAAGATAAGCAAAAGAAGTGTGACATACTTACATAGATAGTAGTATCCTTACATAGTGAAAAAAATACAAAAAGAAAAAGAAAAAGAGTGTGAGTGACACCTATACACAAAAGAGTCCAAAGCTTATAAGCAAATGAGAGAAAAGAGAAGAGAGGCGTCTTGCGCAAATCTTGTTGCTTCTCAATTTTGCAACCAAGCCACGGTCTCTCTTGCGTTAGCGTGACACCGAGCTAGTAGTCTTCGTTAGGACCATTTTTGTTCGTGCTCATTTTCCGTCGCGCTAACCCCATTTTGTCCCACGCGTGTGTTCCACCTTGTGTATGCCTTTTGTGATCACCGCCTTTGACTTGTGACTTTTGGATCTTACCCACTTTTGACAATAGACTATTCGTTTGGTTCTTCCATTTGGCTTTCCACATCCATACCTAACACCATATAGAGTTTTTGTTTTGTGTGTGTGCATACATATCGGTTGTCCTCCGACTTGAAACACCTTTTCGATTTTGGTTTGCAAGTTTTGACACTTTTGGTAGTTTTTCCTAACCACCCACCACATAGTTCTTGTTTTAGTTGTAACCATGTCTAGTGGAGAAGGGAACCAACTACCGATGACGCGGCACCAACATTGGATAGCTACTCAAGCCGTCCACTCCAAGCTCAATGAACTAGAAGCAATGATGGAAGATACCACCCTACGCTATGAAGAAAGAGCTCAAGTGCAAAGGAGAGATCTCAATAACCAAGTTCAAGACCTCCATGAGAAGATTGAAGCTCAAGGCCAAGAGTTGAAAGCAACACTCGCCATACAAGGTCAAGAAACAAGAGAGATGAAGACGGCGTTGGACAATATTCTTCATACACTCAACCACCAAGACAATAGGAGACACCACTCAAGGTCTTCGCGCTCTCAAAGTTCAAGGTCACGAGCTCCTACACCGTCTCATCATGATTCCAATCAAGACCCACGCCACCATAATGTGGATGCTCAAGTGCTTCAACAACAAGCTCAAGAAGCGGAGCAAGCACGACTTCGACTTGTCCAAGAACGTCAACGCCTTGAAGAAGAGCGCCTTCAACAAGAGAATCTCCATGCTCAATTCCAACAAGAGCAAGAACGCCTTCGACATGATCAAGAGCTAGTTCGTGCAAGAGAACAAGAGCGTATCCGCAATGAACAACAAGCACTTGAAGAACAAGAACGGCAACGACAAGTACAAGAAGCTCAAGCTAGAAGACAACGCCTTCATGAAGAGGAACAAAGGCAAGCGCAACAAGAGCGCCAAATCATCAATGTTGTTCAACCTCAACGCCCTCAAGGTCAAGATAATCGCCGCCATCATGATGATCGACCTCATGGTAGAAGACCACCTCCAAGGGCGAGACATGAAGAATCAAGTCATCACCAAGCATCAAGTGAAGAAAGTGTGATGCCTCGACACCGCCACAACAATGATGATCAAGATGAAGGTCATGGAAGACCACCTCGTCGTCAACAAAATAGAAGCAACAATCGAGATGCTCAAGGTCCACAACCTCAACTTCAACAATGTCAAGACCATGGTGAAGAAAGACCACCTCCTAGACGCAATGACCGTAATGAGGAAGAAATATTTGGGAAGCTAAAGTTCACCATGCCCAAGTTCCAAGGAGAGAAAGACCATGATGCATACTTGTCTTGGGTCCTCAAGGTTGACAAGATCTTCCGCATCCACAACTTCTCCGAAGCAAAGAAAGTTGTCATGGCATCACTTGAGTTTGAGGGATATGCAAATGTTTGGTGGGAAGAAGTAAACAAGAAGCATGAGAAGGCAGATGATACGTCTCCAACGTATCTATAATTTCTTATGTTCCATGCTAGTTTTATTACAATACCTACATGTTTTGTTCACACTTTATGATGTTTTATGCATTTTCCGGAACTAACCTATTAACAAGATGCCGAAGTGCCAGTTCCTGTTTTCTGCTGTTTTTGGTTCCAGAAAGGCTGTTCGGGCAATATTCTCGGAATTCGACGAAACAAAGACCAAACATCTTAATTCACCGAGACGGACCAGAACACCGAAGGGGAGACGGAGAGGAGGCCCAGGGCCCCCACACCACGGGCCGTGCGGCAGGCCCGGCCGCGCCGGCCTATGGGGAGGGCGCCCTGGTGCCCCTCCGACGCCGCCTCTTCGCCTATAAAGTCCCTCGCGACCTAAAAACCCGACACGAATTGACGAAACTCCAGAAAGACTCCGTGGACGCGCGCCATCGCGAAACTCCATTTCGGGGGACAGTCTCTGTTCGCACGCCGCCGGTACGGGGAATTGCCGTGGAGTCATCTCCATCGACACCACCGCCATCTTCATCGTCGTTGTTCTCCCATGATGAGGAGGGAGTAGTTCTCCCCGAGGCTGAGGGCTCTACCGGTAGCTATGTGGTTAATCTCTCTCATGTACTTCAATACAATGATCTCATGAATTGCCTTGCATGATTGAGATCTATATGATGAGCTTTGTATCACTATTAGTCTATGTGTTACTCTAGTGATGTTATTAAAGTAGTCTATTCCTCCTCCATGATGTAATGGTGACAGTGTGTGCATCATGTAGTACTTGGCATAGGTTATGATTGTAATCTCTTGTAGATTATGGAGTTAACTATTACTACGATAGTATTGATGTGATCTATTCCCCCTTTCATAGTGTAAAGGTGACAGTGTGTATGCTATGTTAGTACTTGGTCTAAATTGCAAAGATCTATTATGCTCTAAAGGTTACTTAAATATGAATGATGAATGTTGTGGAGCTTGTTAACTCCGGCTTGAGGGAGCTCTTGTAGCCCTACACAATGAGTGGTGTTTGTTATCAAACAAGAGTATATGTAGCACAAGTGAGGAGAAGTTATTTATTTATTATGTGATCAATGTTGAGAGTGTCCACTAGTGAAAGTAGGATCCCTAGGCCTTGTTTCCAAATACTGCAAACATCGCTTGTTTACTGTTTTACTGCATCTTTACTTCCTGCAATATTACCACCATCTATACCACCTGTGTTTTACTATCTCTTCGCCGAACTAGTGCACCTATACATCCGACAAGTGTATTAGGTGTGTTGGGGACACAAGAGACTTCTTGTATCTTAATTGCAGGGTTGCTTGAGAGGACTATCTTTGACCTCTACCTCCCTGAGTTTGATAAACCTTGGGTGATTCACTTAAGGGAAACTTGCTGTTGTTCTACAAACCTCTGCTCTTGGAGGCCCAACACTGTCTACAAGAATAGAAGCACACGTAGAAATCAAGCTAATTTCTGGCGCCGTTGCCGGAGAGGTAAGGTAAAAGGTATTCACATCCTCCGACTACTAAGCTATTTCCTAGCACTGTTGCCGGTGTGTGAGTGCTCGAAGGTATCTCCTTTAGATCCTGCAATTGAATCTTTTTGTTTCTTGTTTTTATTTTCACTAGTTAGGCTTAATGGAAAACAGCAAAAAAATTAGAGATCTTTATAGTATTTATCTTGAGTTAGGACTCTTTGAAGAGAAAATTAAAAAACCCATGGAACTTTGTTTACAAAATAGTTGTAGCAATGTTATTAGCATGAACTCTTTGAACACCATTATTTCTAAAGCTATGGAAGAATTTAAGCCTGTGGAAGCTGGTTTTGAGGAGCATGATATTTTTAGTCCCCCAAGCATGGAGGAGAAAATTTACTTTGATGATACTTTACCTCCTATATATGATGCTTGCAATGATGAATATGATATTTTCAGTCCACCTACTATTGAGGAGAAAATTAATTATGATTACAATATGCCTCCTATATATGATGATTATGGTGATGAGAATAATAATGATAGCTATCTTATTGAATTTGCTCCCACTACAACTAATAAAATTGATTATGCTTATGTGGAGAGTAATAATTTTATGCATGTGGCTCATGACAAGAATGTTTTATGTGATACTTATATTGTTGAGTTTGTTCATGATGCTACTGAAAGTTATTATGAGATAGGGAAACATGGTTATATGCATCTTAATAATATTAAGTTTCCCCTCTTTATGTTGAGAATCTTGAAGTTGCGCTTGTGTTGCCTTCCTATGACTTGTTTATTTACAAGATTCCTTTTCATAGGAAGTGGGTTAGGCTTAAATGTGTTTTGAATTTGCTTTTTGATGCTCTCTTTTGCTTCAACTCTTATTTCTTGCGAGAGTATCATTAAAATTACTGAGCCCATCTTAATGGCTATAAAGAAAGCACTTCTTGGGAGATAACCCATGTGTTTATTTTGCTACTGTTTTGTTGTGTCTTGGAAGTTGTTATTACTATAGCAACCTCTCCTTATCATGTTTTTGTGCCAAGTAAAGTCTCTATGGTAAAGTTGATGCTAGATTTGGATTGCTGCGCAGAAACAGAATTGCTGTCTGTTGCAGAACTCTCTGTAAAAAAATCAAAAAATCTGCCAATTTACGTGCGTGATCCTCGGATATGTACGCAACTTTAATTAGTTTTGAGTTTTCCCATCTGAGCAAGTTAAGTGCCTCAGAAAATTCGTCTTTACGGACTGTTCTGTTTTGACAGATTCTGCCTTTTATTTCGCATTGCCTCTTTTGATATGTTGAATGGATTTCTTTGTTCCATTAACTTTCAGTAGCTTTGTGCAATGTCCAGAAGTGTTAAGAATGATTATGTCACCTCTGAATATGTGAATTTTTGATTATGCACTAACCCTCTAATGAGTTTGCTTTAAGTTTGGTGTGGAGGAAGTTTTCAAGGGTCAAGAGAAGAGGATGATATAATATGATCAAGAAGAGTGAAAAGTCTAAGCTTGGGGATGCCCCCATGGTTCATCCCTGCATATTTCAAGAAGACTCAAGCATCTAAGCTTGGGGATGCCCAAGGCATCCCTTCTTCATCGACAACTTATCAGGTCACTTCTAGTGAAACTATATTTTTATTCTGTCACATCTTATGTACTTTATTTGGAGCGTCTTTGTGCTTTTATTTTCGTTTTGTTATTTTCATTTTCTGAATAAATTCATGCTCATGTGGGAGAGAGACACGCTCCGCTTTTTCATATGAACACTAGTGTTCTTAATTCTTACTTTTAATGTTCAAGGGCGAAAGTTGATTGCTTCACTTGTTGCTATTTGGTTGGAATCAGAAAATGCTTCATATGGTTTGGAATAACTTGATACTTGGCAATTGTTTTGAGCTCTCATAGATCATGTTTAAGCTCTTGCATCATGTAGTTTAATCTATTAGTGGAGAACTACCGTAGAGCTTGTTAAAATTTGGTTTGCATGATTGGTCTCTCTAAGTCTAGATATTTTCTCTAAAGTGTTTGAACAACAAGGAAGACAATGTAGAGTCTTATAATGCTTGCAATATGTTCTTGTGTGTTTTGTTGTACCTGCTCATACTTGTGTTTGCTTCAAACAACCTTGCTAGCCAAAGCCTTGTACTGAGAGGAAATGCTTCTCGTGCATCCAAACACCTTGAGCCAAAACCCATGCCATTTGTGTCCACCATATCTACCTACTACGTGGTATTTTTCTGCCATTCCAAAGTAAATTACTTGAGTGCTACCTTTAAAATTTCATTCCTTTGTCTTTGCAATATATAGCTCATGGGAAAATAGCTTAAAAACTATTGTAGTGATGAATATGTAGTTATGTGTCTTATTTCTTATAAGTTGCTTGTTGAGCGGTAACCATGTTTCTGGGGACGCCATCAACTTTTTACCTTTGTTGGATATAATGTGAGATGCTATGCATGTTCGTCTTGTCTGAAGTAAGGGTGATATATCATGATCAAATTGTTTGAGTATGCAAATGTTAGAGAAGAACATTGGGCCGCTAACTAAAGCCATGTATCATGGTGGAAGTTTTCAGTTTGGACATACATCCTCACTCTCTTATGAGAATATTATCTGTTGTTGAATGCTTAAGCATTAAAGAGGAGTCCATTATCTGTTGTCTATGTTGTCCCGTATGGATGTCCTAAGTTGAGATCTATTAAAAACGAGAAATCAAATGCAATTGATCTCCTTGGACCTTTGTACAGGCGGCATAGAGGTACCCCTTTGTGACACTTGGTTGAAACATATGTTATGCAATGATAATCCATGTAATCCAAGCTGATTAGGACAAGGTGCGGGCACTATTGGTATTCTATGCATGAGGCTTGCAACTTGTAGGAAGTATTATGCATAGCACATATGAATTATTACTACCGTTGACAAAATTGTTTCTATGTTTTCAAAATAAAAGCTCTAGCACAAAAACAGTAATCCATGCTTCCCTCTGCGAAGGGTCATTCTTTTACTTTATGTTGAGTCAGTTTACCTACTTCTTTCTATCTTAAAAGCAAACACTTGTGTTGTGCATTGATTCTTACATGATTACTTATTGCACTTGTTATATTACTCTATGTTGACACTATCCATGAGATATACATGTTACAAGTTGAAAGCAACTGCTGAAACTTAATCATCCTTTGTGTTGCTTCAATGCCTTATACTTTGAATTTATTGCTTTATGAGTTAGCTCTTATGCAAGTCTTGTTGATACTTGTCTTGAAAGTACTATTCATGAAAAGTTTAGCTATATGATTCAGTTGTTTAGTCATTATCTTTTGTTACCAATCTATTGTTTCAGATCACTTCGTTCATCTCATATGCTTTACAATATTGTTGATCAAGATTATGTTGGTAGCATGTCACTTCAGAAATTATTGTTGTTATCGTTTACCTACCCGAGGGCGAGTAGGAACTAAGCTTGGGGATGCTTGATACGTCTCAAACGTATCTATAATTTCTTATGTTCCATGCTAGTTTTATTACAATACCTACATGTTTTGTTCACACTTTATGATGTTTTTATGCATTTTCCGGAACTAACCTATTAACAAGATGCCGAAGTGCCGTTCCTGTCTGCTGTTTTTGGTTCCAAGGCTGTTCGGGCAATATTCTCGAATTCGACGAAACAAAGACCAAACATCTTAATTCACCGAGACGGACCAGAACACCGAAGGGGAGACGGAGAGGAGGCCCAGGGCCCCCACACCACAGGCCGCGCGGCAGGCCCCCGGCGCGCCGGCCTATGGGGAGGCGCCGTGCCCTCCGACGCCGCCTCTTTGCCTATAAAGTCCCTCGCGACCTAAAAACCCGACACCAATTGACGAAACTCAAGAAAGACTCCAGGGACGCCGCCGCCATCGCGAAACTCCGTTTCGGGACAGTCTCTGTTCCGCATGCCGCCGGACGGGAATTGCCCCGGAGTCATCTCCATCGACACCACCGCCATCTTCATCGTCGTTGTTGTCTCCCATGATGAGGAGGGAGTAGTTCTCCCCCGAGGCTGAGGGCTCTACCGGTAGCTATGTGTTTAATCTCTCTCTCATGTACTTCAATACAATGATCTCATGAATTGCCTTGCATGATTGAGATCTATATGATGAGCTTTGTATCACTATTAGTCTATGTGTTACTCTAGTGATGTTATTAAAGTAGTCTATTCCTCCTCCATGATGTAATGGTGACAGTGTGTGCATCATGTAGTACTTGGCATAGGTTATGATTGTAATCTCTTGTAGATTATGGAGTTAACTATTACTACGATAGTATTGATGTGATCTATTCCCCTTTCATAGTGTAATGGTGACAGTGTGTATGCTATGTTAGTACTCGGTCTAAATTGCAAAGATCTATTATGCTCTAAAGGTTACTTAAATATGAATGCTGAATGTTGTGGAGCTTGTTAACTCCGGCTTGAGGAAGCTCTTGTAGCCCTACACAATGAATGGTGTTTGTTATCAAACAAGAGTATATGTAGCACAAGTGAGAAGAAGTTATTTATTTATTATGTGATCAATGTTGAGAGTGTCCACTAGTGAAAGTAGGATCCCTAGGCCTTGTTTCCAAATACTGCAAACATCGCTTGTTTACTGTTTTACTGCATCTTTACTTCCTGCAATATTACCACCATCTATACCACTTGTGTTTTACTATCTCTTCACCGAACTAGTGCACCTATACATCTGACAAGTGTATTAGGTGTGTTGGGGACACAAGAGACTTCTTGTATCTTAATTGCAGGGTTGCTTGAGAGGACTATCTTTGACCTCTACCTCCTGAGTTCGATAAACCTTGGGTGATTCACTTAAGGGAAACTTGCTGCTGTTCTACAAACCTCTGCTCTTGGAGGCCCAACACTGTCTACAAGAATAGAAGCACACGTAGACATCAGAAGACTTAGAGCCCATTGACGCATGGGAAGAGATGCAAGAAGTCATGCACACCCGCTTTGTGCCCACCCACCACAAACGTGACCTCTTCAACAAGCTCACTCAACTCAAGCAAAGCTTCAAGTCCGTTGAGGAATATTACAAGGAGATGCACATGACCATGATGAGTGCGAATGTGGATGAGCAAGAAGAGCAAACTATGGCAAGATTCTTGAATGGATTGAACATTCCCGTCAAGAGGATAGTGGAATTCTTGCCTTACACCAACATGGTTGAGTTACTTCATCAAGCTACAAGGTCCGAGCGCCAAGTGCGAGAAGATTTAGCAAGTGCAAAGTCCAAGAACTTCTTCGCCGCAAGAAATGCAACGAATGCCTCTTCAAGCATCACGAATACAAGTGCAATTGCCTCCAAGGATCCTCAAAAGCAAGCAAGAAGTGCCATCAAGACAACAAGCTTCAAGCCGGAGCAATCAACTATGTCCTCCAAAGCTTCCACCGGATCTAGTAACATCACTTGCTTCAAGTGTGGTGCCCAAGGACATAAATCTTTTGAGTGCACAAACACAAGAGTCATGATAACTCGGAATGATGGGAATGTGGACTACTTAAGTGAAGATGCATATGAAGCCTTGGTGAAAGCCGCAACAACACTTGAAGATAAGGAGTTGGAAAACCATGAGAATGTCTTATGCGAGCATGATGCAAGCCCATCACTTGTGGTGACCGAAGTTTTGACAACCCATGCAATTCCCAATGAAGACCAAAGGTGCAACATCTTCCAAACAAGAGCCGGAATCAATGGCAAGTCAATCAAGGTCATCATCGATGGAGGTAGTTGCCACAACCTTGCAAGCACCGAACTATGCTCCAAGCTCAACCTTCCGCTCCGGAAGCACAACCATCCTTACCATATACAATGGCTTAGTGACAACGGAAATGTGAAGATACAACACACCGTCAAAATATCCTTCAACATCGGCGCCTATCAAGACACCGTTGAGTGTGACGTAGTCCCAATGACCGTGTGCCACATGCTACTTGGTCGCCCTTGGCAATATGAAAAGAAAGCAAACCATGATGGCTACACAAATGCCTATAGCTTCAAGGTCGACGACAAGACCTACATCCTACGCCCAATGACTCCTAGCCAAGTAATTGCAGACAATGCAAAGGCTTTAGCGAGGGCTAAGGAAGCTACCATCAATAGTGAGATGAGAGGTGAGAGAGTGATCCACCAAAAAGAGAGTGAGAACCACAAGCCATATGTGAGCGAAATGACGAGTGTCCTCCTAGCCACCAAGAGTGAGATGAGAGAAGTGAACCACAACCCATCCACCAAATTGCACTATGTGCTCACTTGCAAGGGACCATCCTCGGAGACTAACAACTTAACGACACTTCCTTCGTCTTTGGTGTCTCTTTTGAAGGAGTCTCAAGATGTCTTCCTCAACAATCTTCCTCTAGGACTACAACCGCTCCAAGGCATAGAGCACCACATCGACCGCATGCAAGGCGCCACACTACCAACATGTACCGCTTACCGCACCAAACCCGACGACCAAGAAGAAAGGCAACGTCAAACTCATGATCGTCAAGCACACGGGTATGTTCATGAAAACCTTAGCCCAAGTGTGGTTTCGACGATTCTTGTCATGCCTTTGGGTTGTTCCATTTCCTTGTCACTCTTTTTGCGTCTTATGCAACATGTCTTGAAACATCTTGTTGACAAGGGTGTCATTGTAAACCTTGAGGATACCCTCATGTGTCCCATGAATCTCAAGGATCATATTATATATGTGAGAGAATCCTTATGCATCTTATGGCCGTTTACACACAAAAAGTTGATTTCCTTTGGATTTGCGGTTTCCTCCATTGGCATTGAAGTGGATTATTCGAACTTTGAGGATATACATAAGTGGCCCACGCCAACCACAATTGCGCAAGCTCGAAGTTTCCATGCCATTGCCATTTTCCATACTCGCCCTACGAACAACATTAGCACCATTGTTTGCCTTTTGAATGTTCCGTTTGTTTGGGACAACGCTACACAACACGCTTTTCATGACTTGAAAATGAAACTTCACTATACACCACTCCTTGTCCTACCAAAGGTTGACTACACCGACACAATATTTGTTCCCATTTTTGCCAAGTGTTCCATTGAAAAAGAATTGGTTGATTTCCTTCCGCATGATGATTTCTTATCCAAGGAAAACAAAATTGGCATACTCGATTCTTCTATGCGAAAGTTGCTTTTATCCAAGTTCTTGTTCGGAAGCAACACCCCACCTCCAATTCTTCATGAGAGAACCAACATGGACTTCGACAAGCACGCCATCACCATGAAGAAACTACATGAAGACATCGAGCTTCAATGCATTCAACGCCCCATGTGTTTTCAAGCTAAGTCCATTTCCAACCCCTATACCAATGCTCAAACTTTTGATGTGGTAGCTAGAGTCCATCCTTTAGATCAATGCAAGCCATGCTCTAGAACGGTTAATGCTTCACACATGCATACATTGTTGCTTAGGGAGAACATTCGACTACATGGACGACCAACAACCATCGCCACGGACCAAGACACGTGCTTCATGAACTTCAAGGGTACAACACTGAAGACCAAGTACGCCATCAACATCAAGGATAGGATGCCACGTCAAGGAGATGATGATACTCTAGAGTCGAGGACGACTCTTTTCCAAGGGGGGGGAGATGATACGGGGTGGCTTTTGGACACCTCCTCCTCAAGACCGACAAGCCCTCCTCGTAGCCCAATGACACGAGCTCGGGCCAAAGCTATACACCAAGAGGTGAATTCGCTCCTTTCCACGTATACATTTGATACCTCATTGGATGGCATACTACTTCATGCGAATACACTGTGTTCAATCAGGTACATCGATCAAGACACAAGCCATGGAGGCCAAGCCAATGGAGAGGGAGCTGAAAATGAAGAAGATGGAGCTACAACGCCCCAGCCGGAACTTCCGTCCCCCAGGACCGGAACTTCCGCCCAGATTCCATGTGAAGAGAATCCAGCCGGAACTTCCACCCCGAGAGATCAGAACTTCCGCCCACCGGAACTTCCGCCCAAGTTTCGCCCTAGTTCCGAAAATGCGCCGAAACGCCCCGGGATGTTACTGCAAGGAAATCGGTCGTTTCCGGAACTAGGCCGGAAGTTGGCCGGAACTTCCGCCCAGCCCGGAACTTCCGGCCTCCAGGACCGGAATTTCCACCCAGATACCTCCAAGATGCTGTCCATCCCCCAGGGAATCCAGCCGGAACTTCCGCCCAGGATGACCGGAACTTCCGCCCGACCGGAACTTCCGCCCCCTGAGGCCGGAACTTCCGCCTGCACGCGTTTCAGCACCAAAACTGGCAGATTCAGCATGTAACTTACCCCTTCGCCCCACCAACTATAAATAGCCTTGTTGGCTCAGATCTGAGATTAGACTTGATGTGAAATTAAACCTGAGCTTTGCTCTTGACCCTTGTGGGAACCCCTACCATAGATCTTAGATCTTGTACCCACCCGGGCTCCTTATCGAATCCTATTGTATCTCTTTGGTGACTTCTACCAATCTTGGTCTTTTGCTTGCACTTCTACCTTTGGGTCTTTTGCTTGCACTTCTATCGATTTTGGTCTTTTCACCCTTCTAGATTCATAGGATTTCGATTCGTCGATCTTTTTGCGGGACTTCTACCGAAAGGTCTTTTCCTGCAACTTCTATCGAGTTGGTGTTTCGGGCCAACGAGGACAAACCGGATTGTGTGTGTGTGTGTGTTTGTATCCCACGATTCCCCTCGCGTTCTTCGTGTTCATCGCGTTATTCCACCTTCCCCACGAATTCCACCCAAATCCGTGAAGATCGGGCACACCCTTGGGCTTAGCCCTTATCAGGCGCCCTGGCACGGGCTGCCGGCATGTTCTTCATCATTGCCGGTAGCTTGCTCGGAGCCACCGGCTTCTTCCTCGGACTGGGCGAGGTCCTCCTCGAGCCCGTCATCAGGTTCCTCAACCGGGATTTCTTCTCCTGAGGAGATCTCAGGGCTCTCGCTATGCCGGGTGCTGGCTGAGAGTTCCGGTAGAGAGTCTTCGGAAGACATGTTTTTGCTAAGTGCGGAAACTAACTAACAACATATTTCCCCAACTCTACCTCTTCGCGAAGATCTACGCAAGAGAGAAAAAACGACAAAAAGAGGGGATAAATACCCTACCAGACCCAAGAACGACAGTAAGAAGAAGGAAGGAGAATCAGGTCTAAGGGGCTAACCAGAGAGCGGCGGCGGTAGTCCTGGAGGTCGAAGGGCCCGAGAGTTCGCCGGAGCTCGTCGAGGAGAGCGTCGGCGGCAACGAACGGAGAAGCGGCAGAGGGCGCCGTGCTGCGTCTTAGTGCTGAGGAAGAAGAGCAGTGCTGCGGGATCTTGATGGAGAAGGGCGATCAAGCTCCGCTGCGCGCTCCTGTGAAGGTTCGCCGGAGAGCTCGAGCTTGACGGCGATCGGCGGCGCAAGGAGTACGAAGCGACGATGAGCACTGGAAGTTGAAGGCGAAGTGGGAGCGTGGGGGACGGCGTGGAACCGTCGCTCCCTTTATAGCGAAAGAGCTTGTGGGCCGGAAAACGGCCAGGCCTGCTCCGCTTCGTCCGTGGGCCGCCACGTGGCGCGGAGATACACGCGCTGCAGGACGGTGCCACACAGAGGCCACAAGGATCCAGTGCGGCCACAAGGATCTGGTGCGGCATATTAATTGCGCACGTGGGAGTCGAGCGATTTGACGCCTGACACTGGTGCGCCAGGCACAGTGCGCATGTCACTAACGGGCGCGATTCCCAACATATTCTCGACTTCGCCGAGAAGAATTTAATAGCAAAAGATACCGGAAGGTTTTGTTGAGAACGGTATGTTAAGGTAAATCCAGCAAAGACGCCAGGAAAGTTTAACTTGAAACCGAAAGGATTAATCCGGTACGTTTGGAGTAGGAACCTGGCATGGTCCGTCGGATAGAATCTGCCGGACTATACCAGCTTCGGGGATTAATGTCGGGGGATGGCCCCCGGTAGGCCAAAGGCATGGCAAAGTTGCCCTGTTTATCTTTTAAGATACTGGATTAAAGGTTAATCCGGATGACCCAGTTAAGCTGGCAAGCGCCAAGTTAAAGTATACCGGTATCCCAGGAGGGGTATACCGGAGTTCGGTAAACATGAGAGATACCGGAGTACCGGCATGAAGCTCAACTGTAGCATGTCGGTTCTCTGGTCAAAGATTCTATCAAGGACTAGAGGACAAGGATGAGTGAAGCAACTCAGCTTTAATCGAAGGCCTGAAGCTAAAGCAGAAGGTGACGTAAAAGGTACCGGACGAGGTCATCTCTTCCTGATTAAAGTCAAGACCGGTGTCATCAAGGCCAAAGAAGCTTTATAAAGTAGCTTAGCTCATCAAAGATGCCATTAGGGTTTCTTCCCCTGTAAGCCACCCTCTCCTCTATATAAGGAGAGAGGGCACACCCCTGCGCGGGACAGACAACATACAGATCATTAGTCGATACAGAAAAGTTGAACATGATAGAGGTGCTCACCTCGTAGTCCGTACGTTCTTCAACCTCTGGCCAAGGGCCAATTTCATCAAATGGATACCGGAATTCCATCCCAGATCCTTCCTCTTGTTACCAAAACCCTCCCCCGAATCTTCTAGCGCACATTCGTCCCCAACTCAAGCCATCCCATGGTATTTGTCTGTTCACCACGACGACACTAGGCTTGTATCAAACTCTCTCTATCAATGCATCGAAACGCAAGCTTTTGCATTTTCTCGAAAAATGTACATGTTGCGACTGGAGATAGCGAAAGGAGCCGATGATGGTGACGTCTTGTACGTTCAAGAAGACATCATTAAGGTGAAGCTCCGAGCTCCTTCTGCTACCTCTAGGGAAACCATCGATCTGTGGATTGGATGGTGGGGGCGCTCATATGTTGTTTCCCCCTTGGGGGCATCATCAATGGAGTCGTGCATCGAACAAAAAGACCAGAGGAGGAGCGGTGTTGCATCTACCGCATCGACATCGGCAAGTCTCGGTTGTTTGGTACGGCGAGGTATCAGTGACGGCGTGTGATGATTGACGTGCGGTCTAGCATCGTGGTGGTGTCGACGGCAGACCTAACAATGACATTACTTTGATCCGTGTCCTGAAGATGGGTTGGTGGTGACTTCTAGAGAGCGTGCAAAGGTGTGCGTTGGGGGGTCTCCTAGACCGTTTTGTGTTCTCGGCTCGCCGTTGGGCGGTTTGGTAAGGCCTTCAATTTTATGATTATGTGCCTACACTAGGATGATAGTCCCGACATGGCCACCCCCTTCATCAAGGTTACAGCCTTGCAGGTGTTGTGACATCTATCGTGAGTGAGGTGGCATGAGGTTGATCTCTGTTTTTTCATTGTAAGCCTATGATAAATATAATATGTAAAACGGTTGTGCGCATCATCTTAATGCACCGAGGTTTCACCTCTGTTTCGAAAAAGAAAAAAAAAGTGTAACTACCGTTCAAAAACAATTTCCATGTGTAGGTACCGTGTGAAAAGTCAGGGCAATAGGTATCTGAAAATTTCAGAGGTTGAGAAAAAAAAATCATTGAATAAGCCCACGGGAACGTCAACCAAGCTACATTTATGCGCGTCTTTTATTCAACACAACCCTGATCTGCCTCCTCCTCCTCCCTCCCAACGCCTCAACTCCAAACCAACGTCCCCCATAAATTAATCCAACCAACATACAACCACTCTCTTCGTCTCTCTCTCTATCTGCAGAGCAGCTACGGCCTACATGCGAGCTATGACCATGGCGCCATCACCCCGTAGCCCGTGCACCTCTCTACTGCTGCAGTCTCTACTCCTCTTCCTCCTCCTCTCCTTGTCCCACTCAGCGAGAGTGGCAGCAGCCGTAAGAAACCTGCCGGCAGAGGTACGTACTCGCGTTATGAGCGTGTGTGTGAAACAACACAGGAGAGATCGGTCGATCGCGGATGCCTGCAGATTAATTTGGAAGCTAACGCGTGCTCCACAAACGCAGGTGGGCGCCGGCGACGAGGAGGCCGCGAGCTTCTCCACCGCGGCGGCGGAGGATGAGCGCTGCGGCGGGAGCGCCGGAGAGGGAGGAGACGAGGAGTGCTTGATGAGGAGGACGCTGGTGGCGCACACCGACTACATCTACACTCAGGGAGGAAAGCACAACTGACGGCAGCCGGCGATTCCGCGTGTGTGGCCTGTGGGTGATGTGTTCTCATGTTCTTCGCCTAGTAGCTTGGCTAGTAGTGACTGAAATCAGCTTGTGCGCGTGTCTGATCAATGAAACTTGAGGCTGTTTCAAAAGCATATCTTTCATCAGCAATATATATGACGCCAGTTTTGTTTGAATTGGTGCACGCAGTCAGTTGTATATATGTACTCCGTATAAGCTGGTGAGCAATTTTGTTGAGTTGTTTGTCGTCTTTGCTGGTCAAGTGAGTGTGTTGGCTTGAGTAAGAACACAGGAAAGGATCTTGTAGGTAATCCTGAACAATAATATGTTGGTCCCTATGCCTGTATCGGCATGCATTATTTGTTGAACTTTCGAGATCAAACTGCCATGTCCCTCTCGCTGACCGATAGAAGCTCATGACCTCATGTAGTCATGTGTACCTAAAGCTTGTAAAACCACCGATAACCAAGGATTGCTCCCGTTGGCAGGGTTGATGGTGCTAACAGGGTTAGGCACGGCAGCGTACCGTGTAAGCACAGGGCCAGGCAGCACAACTGAGTTTACACGTTTTCAATCATGGCCTCCAACTCCGAGCATGATTTGCTTTGACACCGTCTTCCTACATTTCTCGCCATGTCCTCGGCGCTGTAAGAATGCAGACGTGGCCACACGGCATTGGCCTGTACACGACGCACAAGTGACCGGTGAGCGTCAACCAGAGAGTCAAAGACGCAATCTTGACCTATCAAGACTTGAGGGTGGCAATAATGGAGGAGGCACTTGGACTGATGTCATGACTCACAAGCTAGCTTTGACACCACGTACGCACCAACCTAATGCTGCCAACAACACAACTCGAAAGATGGCTTAAAAATGGAGGGAGCTAGGCTGCAGCACGACAAGCATGTGACCAGTTTGTCCTATGTATCATGTTCATGGTACCAGTAGCTGACTTGTTGCCACGTGAATGGCCAGCGGGGTAGAATCCAGCTCAAGCCCGGGGCTCACCTGAATTCTCTTATTTCTTGATTTCATCTTGATCACTGGTTTGGGCGCATCCAGATGGGTACCCTGTGTTAGAGCATCTCCACCGGCGTCCCCGATAGCAATTTGGGGGCCAGGAGCGAAAATGGGCTCGCACCGGCGCGCCCCAAACGACGCTGGCGATTTTTGGAGCCAATAGAAGCGCCGGCATGGGGCGCGCCGGCGATTTTTGGAGCCCAATAGAAGCGCCGGCAACCCCATGCCGGCCCCTTCGCCAAGGGCGCGAATCGGGCGCGCCGGCGCCTCGCGAGGCTGAAAATTTTGGCGTGGGAGCCGCCTGTCAGCCACACAACAACAAAATATACATCTTCTCCCCCAAAACCCTGTCCCCTCCACCGCTCATTTCTCCCGCCAGCCGCTCCATCTCCCATCCAGCCTCCAACCCAAAAAACCCTTGCCGCCGCGCCATAGCACCGAAGAGAAATGCTCCGGTGAAGGCAGCGAAGCCGCCGACGAAGGCGCCGCCGAAAACGCGCACCGTCGCGCCGAAGGAGAAGTCGGCGACCATGTCGCAGGAGGACTGGGAGACGGAGATGGACCGCCGCGCCTTCATCACGGCCGACCGCAGGAGGCGCCGCATCACCGCCCTCGAAGCAGCGAAAGCGGTGGCCTCTGCGGAAGCGTGCCTAAGCTTGGCCGGCGGCCTGAATAGCATCTCGAGCTCCCCGTCGTCGCCAGGTTACTATGCGGGGTACACCGCGAACGCGTCGTCGATCTCGCAGATGCGGCTGTCGCAGATGGACGGCCGCGCCCGCTACTCCGCCGAGTTCGGGGACAACAACATGACCGTCGACAACAACGGCCCGTTCTCGCCGGATTCAACGGCTCGGGGAAGCGGCGCCTTCCGCTTCCCCGACCTGAACGCGGCCATGCCTACGAACCCCCGGTCGATGACTACGAAGAAGAGGCCGACGAGGACGAAGGTGAGGAGGAAGTCCAGGAGGAGCTGATCGACGCCGAGACCGGCGCGAGCGTGAGGAGGACGCGCACGCGTTCCGCCGGCACTCGTGGTCCGAGGTGGAGATCCTTGGAGGATGAATGCCTCATCGAGGTGTGGAAGCAAGTGAGTTTTTGCCTCATCACCGGCGCAAACATAACCGGGGGCAAGTACTACAAGCGCATCCTCGATTGTTTCAACAAGAAGAAGAAGAACTATGGTGATTACGCCACCATGGAGATGAACCGGAACGAGGGCGCCCTCTCTCACCGTTGGAACTTGATCAAGGCGGCGTGTAGCAAGTTCCACGGCTACTATGAGAAGATCAAGGCACTGAAGGAGAGCAGCAAGACGATGGTGGATTGGGTATGATCTACGCCTATCTTATTTGCATATGAATTGATGATCAATGTTGTCGCATATGAATTGATGATGCATATGAATTGATGATCAATGTTGTTGCATATGAATTGATGATCAATGTTGTTTCATTGTTTTGCATCATATGTTGTTAGATGCGCAATGCCCTCGAGATGTACAAGGACCAAAACGAGGACAAAGACATCCCGTTTATGCATTGCTACAACAAGCTGCAAGGTTGCAAGAAATGGGACGACCTCCTCTCCACTCTCTTGAAGGACGGGGAAGATGGGCCGGTCGATCCAGCCGGCGCCTCCACCGGGCGCCCCATTGGCAACAAGAAGGCCAAGGCCGACAGGAATGCGGCGCCGGTTTTGGCAGCCATGGACGCCTCCATCGAGAAGATGATCACCTCCTTCTCGGTGGAGAACAAGGAAGCTTCCGATAGAGCCACCGTCGTGTGGAAGGCCATCCTCGACAAGCAAAACGCCAAGATCGAGTTGGAGAGGGAGAGGGTGGAGGCGGCGAAGTTGGAAGCTCACGTCGCTGCCATGAAGGCCACCAACGAAGCGACACGCTATCGTTGGCCAAAATGTCTCAAGAATCAAAGATATTGATGGCCGACATGGAGAAGATGGACCCCTTGGCGCGGGCGTGGCACGAGATGTACCGCGAGCGCATCGGCCAAGAGGTGATGGTGGCGCGAGCTGCATCGGCATCTCCCCCGGCACCATCCACGTTCATGTCTACCCCGGCACCGTCCCCGTTCATGTCTCCCCGGCACCGTCCCCGTTCATGTCTGCCCCGGCACCGTCGACGTTCATGCCTCCCCCGGCGACCGTGGATCCTGTTGCAGCGACGGAGCTACCGCCGGCCGCCGATGAGGAAGTCGTCGAGGTTGCGCCGCCCGTGACCTCCTTCATTTGATCATGTGATCATGTGGCTTGGAAGCCCTTTTTTGCGCCGGAAACGGCGATCTGGTGGCCGTGTGTTGGCCCAAACTTCTTATTCCAAAACCTATTCGTATTTGGTGGCCGTGTGTTGGCCCAAACTTCTTATTCGTAGACTTATTCGAATTTCTATGGTTGTGTTTGATATTTCAAATTTAAATTATCTATCGGCGCCGCCTGTTTGGGGGCGCCGGTGTGGGAGCAGCTCCCTCAAATGGAGGATGCTGTGCCGGCACCCCAAACGGAGAGGAGGTGCCGGTACCCCTGCCGGCGCCTATTTGGGGGCTACCGGTGGAGATGCTCTTAAACTACGGATCAAACCGCGCCGGCCAAAGGTACCAGCCACAGCCAAACAGTTCTGTCAGATACAGAACAAGGAAAATATGCTGAATTCTGCAGGACAATATGGTCCATGCTTTGCCAAATTTTACCAAACTACGGCTACCGGTGGAGATGCTCTTAAACTACGGATCAAACCGCGCCGGCCAAAGGTACCAGCCACAGCCAAACAATTCTGTCGGATACAGAACAAGGAAAATATGCTGAATTCTGCAGGACAATATGGTCCATGCTTTGCCAAATTTTACCAAACTTCATGGTAGTCATGCTTTGACAAACAATTTGTCAGATACAGAACAAGGAAAAGATGAATTCTGCAGTACGATATGGCCAATGATTTGCCATACTTTACCAAACTCCATGTCGTTCTCATATACTTGACCAAATTTTGGGTCCGCAAAGACGTCTGGTAGGGGTTTGAGCCTATACATGTGATATATGTGCAATTGCTTTCCTTTCCAATGAAAAATATAATACAGGTAGAGCCTCATCATCACTCAAGAAGAATACATGATTGAGCATCCATGGATCAGAGTGTTGATCCAGATCCGAAATGCACAAGTCTCTACACACTGTACAACAGTCACTGGCACCACATGGTAAAGTTGAGACTTGGATTGTGAAAATCGATTTTTGGCATCTACCAGCCAAAGAGACAGCACAAGGGGAGCAATTCTGCAGCAGCAGCAGCTGATGACAGCAGAACCATGAGGCCATACAGTAGACATGGCCCAAGGTCATGTTACATGTGGGACTGAACCAGATGCACGAAGCCAAGGTTTACCATTCATGTCATGCCGCATCGTCATCTTCCTCCAGATCACTGAAAGATACGTCCTCATCGTCGTCTGCTATTTGAATGGGTGTGCTTCCCGAACCACCCGTGTCCTCCTCCAACCATTCATCCCCATCATCATCGGTGTCATCCTTATCAGCCTTCTGAATGATAACTCTTGACCCCTCCCGGAGGTCACTCACTGGCTGTTTCCGTTGATCTTCTTTAGATGGAAAACTGTCTACTAATGTCACAGGCTCCTCATCTGCTTCAGCATCTTCTGCGGTGAAGTCAGGTGTGCTTTCTTCAATCCTAGATTGTGCGAACTCAGTCGCATCTTCTTTAGATAAAGCATGATGCGCATGAATGCTTTCTTCTATCTCGGATTGTGATAACTCAGTGGCATCTCTTAATACGGGCACAACTTGTACACACACACTGCTGCTGATGTTATCTGAAGAAACAGCCCCAGCATCACCGATTATATCTTTTGATGGTGCGTCGTCGAGATGGATTGTTTCAAGAATACCATAATCTACGTTGCCAAAAGATGTGGCCCTCGCAGAGGCATCTTGATCTTTTAATGAGGGGACCACCTCTACAGGCGTAGCAACAGTACCATCTGCATTGCTGATAGTCGGAGCTACTGTGTCTTCATTGCTCTCAAGCTTTGTCTGATATTGGAAATTTTGTGACAACTGCTCTCTAGCTTCTAAAACCTGTGCCAAGTCAAGAAAATGGGATATTAGAAGTTTGGCACCAAACAATGTAGTCATATAAATTCTCTACTGTGCCATCATGAACAAGTTTTTTTTTTCTCGAGAAAACGCGAAGAGATTTTCATTTAATTTAAGAGGTAGAGTTTTTGTTACAAACCTCCTAAGAGTAGGAGGTACACAGCATCATGAGCAAGTTAAGCGGTGGCCATCAGTTATGTGCGCTAAAATACCCTAAACTACACTTATGCCTTAGACAGTACTCAGTCTCGTTATGAAAACATAATGTTCCAACACTTATAGAGCTTGTTTAGTTTGCTACCAACTTTATACAAGAGGATGCCAAATCAGGGACGGTCAATGTGAGAGAAATGTGCACTGGCAAATTTCAGAGCAAAACCAAGCAATTAGCCAAATTTGGCTTGCCACATTGGCAGAAAACCAAGCAGGCTCCTAGTGACACAATATTAGGCCACTTTGATTCGCAGGATTCTCAAAGCGCAGTAATAGGAAAACACGGGATTGGAGTGGCATGTCCTCTTGAATCCTTTTACGAAACTACATGAATTTGGATCAAAGAATGTTTGAAGCCACATAAAAACATAGGAATTGTGCTAAAAGGTTTGAGTGGCTGGAAATTTTCCTCCAAAATAGAGTGCAAAGGATCCTTAGGGCATCTTCAATCGAGCGACCCAAACGGACGCGTTGGGCTGTCCGTTTTGGGCCGTTTGGGTGGCCGAGCGGACACCCGGACAGCGGCCCGCGTCCGCGTGTCCGGTTGGGTCGCACGCTGCGCCCAACGCGGCGACCCAAAAAGCCGCCACGTGGTTCGTCTTCCCTGCGCGGCGCTGCGCCATGGCAGGCCTCGACGGAACAGCAATGGCGGGCGGTAGAACGCGCGGGAAAGTTCCCGCGCGCACCAAGGTTCCCGCACGCGCGAAAAGGCCATTGGCGCGCGCTCGCGCCCAAGTTTCCCGCCCAAGGCCGCCGGCTATAAAAGACGGCGGCGGTCTCACAGACCTCATCACCCCTCTCCCCCTCCACCTTCTCCCCCCTCCTCTCCATCGCCATGCCGCGCACCCTGCAGGCCACGTGGGCCAAGCTCTCCCTCGCCGCCCGGGCCAGGTTCCCGCGGACGGAGGAGGAGGAGCGCGCGGACGCGCGTTGGGTCACCGACGACGAGGCGCTCCGCGTCGCTGCCGAGGCGGCGGCGAAGAAGGAAGAGGACGCGGAGATGGTGGAGGCGGCCGCGGACGGCTGGCACGAGACCGCGGATGGCTGGTACGAGGCCGCGGAGAAGGGGGCGGCCGCCGCAGAGGAGGAGCCCGTCGACGAGGAGGACCTCGCGCTGGCGAACATCAACGCCGCCATCGAGGAGCGTCTCGCCGACCTCACGCGTGCGGGACGGGCCGCCGAGGCCGGCCGCCGCCGCCAGAAGAACCAACTCCTCGCTATGTGAGCAGCCCGCCACCTCATCCAGCTGCCCTCGCCCGAGCGGCGCGCCCGGGAGGTTGCTGCGTCGGCGGAGCGCGGCCGACAAGAGCGCATGCGCCGGCGGAACGAGAACCACGTGGCCCAGGCTGCCGACCGCGTCCGCCTGGAGGCGCGGACCGCTGTGGAACACGCCGCCCTACAGGAGCTGGAGCTGTGCGGGAAGCGGATGGTGCCGCTGCAGGACGCGGAGCGCGAGCGCGCCCGAGGCGCGCGGACGGAAAGGAGGAGGATGAAGGCCTCCGCCGCGCCACCCAGCTTGTAAGCTGGAGTGGAATCGTCACGCGTACAAGCCGCCCGCGTCGAGTGAAATCCACGGCTCCGACGGCGAGTCGGCGAGGAGTCACCGGCGAGCCGCCGGCCTCGTACGTATTAGGATAGGAGTATAGATTAAGAAAATGTAATGGCTACCTTTTTAATGAAGAAAAAATATTTCTGTCTATGACACGCGGGCCAGGGGCGGACAAGTGGCGGACGCGAGCGGCCAGCCATCGGCGTCCGCGGCCACGCAAACTCGTCCCAGATTTGGGCCGGGTTTGGGCCGTCCCGGACGCCGTGGCCATCCGTTTTTGGGATGGGTCCGCGCGCTGGGCCGGGTTTTTGTCCAGACGTGCGGGCGCGGGATGGGTCGCCGGCGTTGGAGATGCCCTTAGGGGTTAAAATCCTACGACTGAAACTACCTACGTAGGAAAAATTCCTAAGGATTGAAATCCTCCAAATAATCCTATGAAATTCCTTTGAACCAAAAAGTGGCACTTGATGGCTAGTCGTGCGCCTTCGGTGTCCAACATTTCTCTTGATTGTTTGAGTGGCTGGAAATTTTCCTCCAAAATAGAAGTCCAATACTGCGAAGCCATGAAAAATATCGCAAAGAAGAAAAATAAAAGGTTGCAATAAAAAGTACCACGGACCATTTAATGAGCAAAACAAGTAGAGAGCAGATAAAACTCAGAATGCATCTCCCCATTTTACATGGAACAGAGAAATGGACCATTGTAAAAATACCTACAATTTATGCTAGGCACTCAATAAACATGTTACAATAAAGTGGCAAATACTATTGCAATTCATCACTCTAGCTAAATTAAGCTTCAAACTACAAGCCTATTTTGAGGGAATGTAGAAGTTCCATGAAAATCGATATCTGGGAATTATAAACTAAGTCTACTGAATATTTGGATAGAGAAAATCATTTGATTATTAAAAAAATCTAAGATAAAGACTGAATGGAACATGTAAAGTAAATAAAACTAATATGCGTTATTGATTGTGCCCCAACTCCAAACAGTCTTAAAGAACATTTCATTGTGCCCCAACTCCAAACAGTCTTAAAGAACATTTCCCCAGTAAATATTCTTGATATCATACTGAAACAAAGTCTGAGTGGAGGCATTTGAGTTATGGAGAAAACACTACAATATTATCAAAGAATTTAGTCAGATCAGAGGTACATAATTCATTTTCTATAACATTGCAATAGCAGAAAAATAATGCATTAGTTTTAGTTTTAACAGGATTCAGACGAAGAAGGAATGCAGGAGCATGCATTTGTTGAAGCATTGATGAAAGGATCGTATGCCGCACCTAGAGGGGGGTGAATAGGTGCTAACCAATTTTTAGTTCTTTTTCAATTTAGATTTGACACAAAGGTAAATTCTCTAGATATGCAACTAAGTGAATTTACCTATATGACAAGGTTATCAACTAAGCAAGATATAGCTACGCAATATATAGGAGATAGAGTGGGATAGAGGTAACCGAGAATGTAGCACGCGTTGACACGGAGATGATTCCCGTAGTTCCCTTCCTTTGCAAGAAGGTACGTCTACGTTTGGAGGAGTGTGGTTGCTACGCAAGCCAAACCAACAGCCACGAAGGCTTCACTCAGATCTCCTGTGAGCAACGCCACGAAGGCCTAGCCCACTTCCACTAAGGGATTTCCTCGAGGCCTTTACAAGGTTCTTGTGGCACACATCCACAACTGAATTGGAGGCTCCCAAATCTGTAACAATACAACAATCAACAACAACACATCAACACAAATCAACTAGGGAACCAAATAGGAACACTAGCATGAGATCCCTCAAACAAATGAGGGGGAAATGAAAAACGCTTCGGTGAGGATGTAGATCGGTGGCTTCTCCTTCGAATCTCCAAAGATCAAGAGCTTTGGTTGGGGGAGGAAGGAGATCTTGCAAATCTTGTGTTTCTTGAGGTGGCTCTAATGGTGGTGAAGCTTGGCAGATTTCTTGTGCAATGATTGAGCAAAGGGGTAAGGAAGAAGAAGAGGGGTATAAATACCCTCCCCAAAATCCAGCCGTTGAGCCTTCCGGGGGGCCGGATAATCCGGCCTAAGTTAGGGCCGGATAATCCGCCCCCCCGGATAATCCGGCCTCCCGGTACAAAACCAGGACAATGTCCGGTCAAATGTCCGGCCCCATACCAGAGCCACTTTTCTTCAGGTCCTTAGCCATTTTTCGAGGGGATATTTGAAATGTCCGGCCCGGATAATCCGGCCCTGGGACAAAACCAGGACAATATCCGGCAAATGTCCGGCCCCTATACTGAGCTGCAATTCCTCAGGTCCTTAGCCAAAATTCGGGGGCCGGATATTTTGGAAATATCCGGCCCGGATTATCCGGCCTGATGAACATTTTGCTGATCCTTTTTGACAGCACTGACCACATCCAACACACATACAATTGTATATATATAATCCCTGTACCACTTAAACAACCATTAGTGTATCACATACATTGACATCAAACACTCAAAACATAATATGAGAGATGTTCTTTCAATCTCCCCCTTTTTGGTGTTTGATGACAATATACGGATTTGCAAGAGAATCACTATAGATACAAGCATGATGGCAAAACATAGAGGCACTCCCCCTACATGTGTGCATATAAGTAATTTGCATTTGAATACAAATACACAACACATAGGAGCGAGGTGCCTCAACACAAGAGGTATCCATCATGAGTTCTAACAAGAGACATACAAATATGAAGTTGAGATAGGATGCTAGAAATCATACCCATGTGTAGATATATGATACGGAGATATAGCATCACACATAATATAATAGTCTTGATCTCAACATATAGAAATCCGAAAACCATAACAATGTCTCACACCACATAGCACATAGTTTTAAACGAAACACAACCAAAGCAAATAGTTCAAATAAAATGGAACACAAGCAATAAAGGAATGGTAAACGCATATGCTTGTGCCCAAACCATGCAAATCCCCGAGAGAGTTCCTAATAGAACACTTCTCCCCCTTTGGCATCGAAACGCCAAAAAGGGGACAAGCGCGATGCTACTCGCCCCATGGGAATCACTCGGAGGCATCTTCATCATCGGACTCGTATGGCGCTTCTTCTTCTTCCTCTTCTTCATCGCATCGGGCATCCGGAGAGACGAGAGAGATCACTCCACGGAACTTGCAAGCGCCACCCATCGGGGTGAACCGGTGGCCGAGACGGGGTCCTTGCTCACCACTAAGCTTGTGCAATAACCGCCAGTATGCTTAATCTCAGAACGCTCTCGGCAGGCTGCATAGTTCTCCTTATGGATCTCAATATTCATGCAAAGGATGTGACGCTGAAACCAACTAAGCCTTTTCACTTGTTTCTTCATAGCCGGGAGATCAGGACGGCGAGCAGGAGCAAAACCACTAGAACGAGCATCACCCATGAAGGAGTCAGGTGCAGGAGCAGCAGAAGATACTGGCTTGAGCTTGTAAGCCTTCTTGACGGAATGCTTCACCAATGCGTACCCGCTCAAGTCTTCATCCATGGCCACAGAGTTGTTGATGAGGAGCTGTATATATGGTGCATAAGGTATGGTGTTCCGGGATATCATGGCATCATGAATCTCATTGAAGATGAAGTCCATGACATTAATAGTGTAATCAACATCCTCATTATTATCACGGGCACACCTATAGCTGAGATGCATAAGACTCACAAGCGCTCCCCGGAGAGCATCATTGTTACCACCACTTGGAGAGATGGTGGCCCGAAAGAACCTGAGTAACTGACTATAGATGGGAAGCAGCCCCTTAGTAGAACCAATTTTTCCAGCTGAGGTGTAGAGATCAAACAACACGTCCTTATCTGGCTTCTGTGGTCCACGAAGACAACGACCTCCTTCAACAGGAACTCCAAGAATACCAGCAAAGCGGCGCAAGGTTGCGCTGCAGTGAGTGGAACCAGTCATCCATTCCATAGTGCGGTCTTCATCTTCCTTGATGGCCAACGTGGCAAAGAACTGCTTCACCAACTCTGGACTATAGTCACACTGAATCTTCATCAGCTCCTGCAAGCCCATCCTACCAGTCACCCAGATGGCATCCGCAAAATGATCATCTGCAGAAAGGTCTTCCACATTGATTGCTTGCATGGATCGCACTTTCGGCATGGGCTCATAAATATCCTTGTAGATGAATTCCTGCTCCATGCACCAGAATTTCCTGCCCTCTGTCTCTTCATCCCTTGGGAGGTCTTCATACCAGTTCTTGTTCTTGTGCCTAGATGAGGTTGACTTGCGAGGAGCGTGGGACACGAACTCATCACTTGAACGATCAGCCCTTGGGCGTCTCCGAGAAGTACCTTGTCAACACCCGGATTTTTAAGTCCGGATGCCTATTATGTCATACATCGCAATCCCAGGAATATTGTTGTTGCGAGGCATAATAGTTAAGTATCACAGTCATCATTCATTACAACTCATAAAGTCTTACAAATTGGAATCACATGATCCATATTACACAAATAGTTGATCTAACGATCAACGAACTGATCAACGAACAAACACAAGTTCATAGCGGAAGCGTAAGATACAAGGACTCTATAGTCCACAGGCCAACGCTTGACGTTAGCAGACTCCTAGTTGTTGTAGACTTCCTGCTGACCGTCCTCCTCGTACTGCTGCTCCTCTTCATAGTCTGGCCATTTGAATAGCCAGGGACACAGCCGTGAGTACTTTATGTACTCGCAAACTAATACTAGTGTAAGTGCTAACATTTCTAGTAGTGGGGTACTAAGCTCTAGTTTATTTGCATAAAGCCAATTTTTGTTCACAGGTATTTACTAAAGACTTATTCAAGTGCTAACTAACTCAAGTGGGAACATTAGTGTCATTCCCACAACTCTGTTGTGTTTCAAAATACTCAAGTCACCATTCACCATTCATATCAACAACATGATCAAATTCTAATACTGGAAACCGTATGGCCTTTCCAACCGTCCGTAACCGTGGACACGGCTATTCGAATAGATTTACACTCTGCAGAGGTTGCACACTTGTGCCACAACATTTGATTTCATCCGTCGGGACATAACACAGTACGCGGATCATCAACCATAACCTTTCATTTACTAACCCTAGTATGAGCACCTCTCCCCATGAGCTTGGCCTCCCAGTGAAGACCAACTGTCAACCTGGGAACTGCACAGGGCTTGGCCGTACAATTCACTTCACATCATTTCTCAACAACGGAGGCAGCCTCGGCATAACCCCTATGATGTGTGTTCAGAGGGAACTCATGCTAAGATACATAAACTTCTAGTTAAGCCCTACCCATAATCGGGTATTGTGGGGGTACTCAATAATTGGAAAGGTATCGCATCCAAACCAATACTAGTTTTTAATCAAAAATCACCATCTTCTCTTGGTCATATTCACCTTCAAAAATCATTTCAACATTTCACCACACATGTTCCCATCTAGAGTAGTCATGTTTAATTTAGCACTAGCATCTAAGGATGAGGGGTGCTAAGTAATTTGCTTTGCTCCTAGGCTAACTTTGATACTCTTGTACTAATCTAACATTTACCCTATGAAATTATGAAACAATAGTACAAAATAACAATAAGTAAAACTTAAAATAAAACTGGGAATTAGGCTCATAATATAAAGTAACTGGGTGGTGCTTGGCTCAGGATGAGCTAACACTTTGCAAGAGTATTATCTTGCCTTGGTTGGGAAACTGGTCAAAGTGGTCTTCTTCTCCTTGACAGTAGACCTCCTCCTCCTCTGATACTCCTCGGTACTAGCGTCTAAAATACGAATACGGGGTACACAATCATCACACCAATTTATGTACTAAACTAAGCACACACATGATTCACACAAATTAAACTAGCATCATATATCACTATTATGTTGGTGGATGGGTTTTTATTATTGATTAGGAAAAATAATTTCCTCTCATAATAATCTTTCATGTTGCTTTGAATTATTCAGAAAAATAATTTCCTCTCATTATCTTTTTAAGATTTAATTTCTCTTATGTATAATATGTGACCTAGGTTGACCCAAGTCAACCTCTTCACACCTATCATTTTGAGAAAATGATTTAAATGGGGTGTAGCATCCCATACAACTTAATCCTAGCATGGTAATGATTTAATATCATCAACAAACCATATGAGATTTTTATGACCAGAGTCTTCACCTCATATTGGATTGTTCATGACAAGATTTAAATGGAAGAAAAGCTCCCATATGATTTACTAATATTTTTGGACAATAGTTTTGACTAGAAATAGTCCTATAGTCCTTTAATTTAACTAGGCCATGATCATACACAGTAAGCATGGCATATTTTTGTAGAAACAATTAGTATAAGTGAAATGTGAATTATTGGAAGTGGAAGTAACTGAAAAGCATTTATGGTTGATTTTTAAGAATTATTATAAGGCAGAAAAGTCCCTGCCTTGTTTATTTTGTCATTTTAATTCTTCAAAAGATCTAGGGTTCTATCCAGTGGCATTGTGTAGACAATTTCATAAGGTTTCCAAAAATACAAAGTTTGTAAAATTTGGCTGAGTGGATTTGTCTCTATTAAATTTCAAAGTCAGCATCAGATTGCATATTTTAGTTATTTTGGAAATTCGAATTTGAATCCATGGGCTCGCGCGGGAAAATAACTGGGCTGCACAGGAAAAAGAAAACGGGCCGGCCCAAGTCTGCGTCCAGCGCAGCGGGCCGTCTGATGGCGGGGGCCACACGTCAGCGAGTTCAACTTACCGAATCGGTACGCTGAGCGAGAGGCGTTGGATCAGGCGATGATCCAACGGCCAGGGGTGGTCGTCGTCGACGGCGAGAAGCGCGGCGGGCACGGCGGCAGTAGGGGGTCGGAGGGGTCGTCGGAGCTCCGGCGGTCGCCGGCGGGGTGCGCCGCGACGTTGTCGAGGACGAGGATCCCCCTGGTAGCAGCGGCGCGTCCGGGGATGGTCTCCTTCTCCGGCGAGCTTCAGCTACTGGCGGCGGCGGTGAGCTAGCGATTGGGGCGATGTGGTGGCTAATTGAGCGAGGGGAATGGTCGAGGAGGGTCTGTGTGAGGGGGAGAGGCGAGTGGCGTGCTCAATTTGGGGAGCGGAGAGCTCCTTTTATAGTGGCCTCGAGGAGCGGCGGGTGGTCACGGTGACGATGGCTAGGTGGTGCTGCAGGCGATCCATGGCGTGGGCGAGGGCATGGTCGTGTTCTGGCAGACTCAGGGAGCGTCACGGTGTGCTCCGAACAGCGGGCGGTGGTCAAGCACAGTGGCGCGCGTCACGCGTCCAGGGCGACTGTGGCGGACGTCGTCGTCCTCCTCGACGGCGACAGGGCGCGGGGAGGCTCGTGGTGGTGTCTGGCGGTGTCCTGGAGCTGAGGTGAGTCGTCCTGCAGGCGCTGGTGGCGAGGGACGGGCTGAGGCGACGAGTCTCTGCGGCGTTCTGGCGCGCTCTGGCGTCGCGACCATGCACGGCATGGCGTCGCTGGGCGTGCTGGGCGTGTCTGTGCTGGCGTGTATGCGCGTCGTCTTGACCAGTGAGGGCACGGGCGTGTCCAGGGATGTGAGAGGGAGCCAGTGGGCATGGTGGTGCAGGCCAGAAGTGAAGGGTGAGGGGATGGCTCGGTGAGGCCATGCCATGCCACGGCATGGCATGTTTGAGTTGATTTAAACAAACCATGTCCAAATGCAAGTGGTGGTGATGGTGTGGTGAGGTGAGAGGAAGCTCCAGTGCTGCAGAGAGGTCAAAGTTGGACCAAGTCCAAGTAGAAAATGAAGTATGGGCTCTAAATTTTACCCTGCCTGCAAGCTGTTCGACATAATGCCCGCAAGAAAAATATTTTCGAATTTTGCAAATCTTTTTGGTGGGTTGTAATAATATATTAAATGTAGCAGTTTGGTGTTGGTGGTGGTCAAAATGGAATTGAAATGCAAAAATTTATTTTGCATATGATCTTACATATGTGAGTTTGTCCCAACTTTGCATGCTTCTCATTTGAAAATGGTAAAGATTTTGGGGTGGTGGTTTTGGGCAAAGTTGTAGTGCTTGATGTTGTCTTGGATGAGGTGCAAAGAGTTGACAAAGTTTAGAAGTGAAAAGTGAAAATACAGTGGCTCAAAGTGAGTACCAGATTATAAATGCCACATATGACCATAATCATATGTGAGCTCATATTTGTTTCAATTTTGATTTAAATTGTGTTTGATTGTTTCCAAAGTTGTTAATATATGTTTAGTAACCAATTACACCCAATGGTGCAAACCAAAATGGTCTCTAACAAAGATTTGTAAAAATGGTCTAAGCCTTATGTGTGTGTGAGATTTATTTTTATTATTTCTTTTCTCTTTTCTTTTTATTTGACTTTGGTTGATCAAGTGTTCATTGCTAGGGTCTTAGAGTGAGAGAGAACACATAAGCAAGCATCATGGCAATTGCACACTCAAAATAATTAATAAAGTGATCTACATGCATAAACCTATATGATGAGAAAAAATTTTTGTTAACCCTAATTTTTGGGATCTTGAATTTCTCTCTTGTTCATTTTATTGAAATTTGGGATGTTACAAACCCTTCCCCTTACAAAAGATCTCGTCCCGAGATCGAGAGAAAACTAGGTACTAAAGAGATCGGGGTATTCTTTCTTCATGTCTTCTTCGCGTTCCCAAGTGGCTTCGTCTTCAGTGTGATTGCTCCACTGAATCTTCAAAACTTGATACTCCTGGTGCGGGTGGTTCTGTATGCTTCTTCCAGGATGCGAATAGGTACTTCGCGGTATGTCAAGTCTGTGTTGATATCCACCGAACGATGATCTATATTCTTGAATACTTCAGTCTTCTCCGGTACTTCAAGGCACTTCCGGAGCAGTGAGATGTGAAACACATTGTGCACGGCTGCCATTTCTTCGGTAGTTCCAGTTGATAAGACACTTCGCCTCGGCGACTCAGAACTTTGAATGGTCCGACATATCGGGGTGCAAGTTTTCCTTTCAGCTGGAATCTCTGCATTCCTTTGAGGGGTGACACCTTGAGGTAGACGAAATCTCCAATCTCAAAAGTCATCTCTCGGCGTCTTTTGTCGCGTAGCTCTTCTGTCGGGATTGTGCCTTGAGGTACTCGCGGATCTTGTGCACCTTCTCTTCGGCTTCTCGAAGAACATCCGGTCCAAAGACTTGGCTTTCTCCGACTTCTGACCTGTAGGGGTACGGCATTTCCTTCCGTACAGGCTTCAAAGGGGCCATCAAGGGCTTGATAACCGTTGTTGTACGAGAATTCTGCATAGGGCAAGCAGCCTTCCCACTTGGATCCATATTCCAATACACAGGCTCTCAACATATCTTCTAGGATCTGATTGACTCTCTCGGTCTGTCCGTCGGTCTGCGGGTGATAGGTGTGCTGAAGTTCGACGGGTTCCTAGTCCTTCATGCACTTTCTGCGAATCTTGAGGTGAACTGTGATCCTCTATCTGACACTATTGACTTCGGGGTTCCGTGCAGGGCTACTATCCTTGAGATGTATAACTCAGCTAACTTTGGGCCTTGGTAGGTGGTCTTGACAGGGATGAAGTGTGCAACCTTGGTCAACCTATCAATGACAACCCAAATGGAGTCATTTCCTCTGCTAGATTTGGGCAATCCCGTGATAAAGTCCATACCGACCGAATCCCATTTCCACTCAGGAATCTGTAAGGGTTGCAACAGTCCTGCGGGTCGTTGATGTTCTGCCTTGACTCGCTGACATATATCACACTTGGCGATATAACTTCCTATCTCTCGCTTCATTCCGTGCCACCGAATTGTTCCTTCAGTCTTGGTACATCTTGGTTCCTCCGGGTGAATGGAATACAGGTGTCGTGAGCCTCCTTCATATGACTTGCTTCAATTCGAATCTGACGGTACACACAGGCGACCGTTGTACCAAAGTACTCCTTCTTCATCGATGGTGAATCCTGGTGCCTTTCCTGCAGCTATCTGACTCTTGATTCCGTCAATGCTGGCATTTCCCTTCTGGGCTTCTTTGATCTGTCCAATCAAAGTGGGTTGCAATTCTATGCTGGCTAGGTATCCTTCACTAACTAGCTCCATTCTGAAATGCTCAAACTCTTGGTGTAGGCTAGGCTGTTCCTTTGCTATCATGGAGTTTAACTGACAAGGCAGTCTACTCAGGGCATCTGCTACTACATTGGCCTTGCCGGGTGATAGTGGATTTCCATATCATAATCCTTGATTAGCTCTAACCATCTGCCTCATGTTCAGCTCTTCGGGTGAAGATATACTTCAGGCTCTTGTGATCGAATAGATCTCGCATCGATTACCCATGAGGTAATGACGCCAAACTTTCAGGGCTAACACTACGGCTGCGAGTTCGAGGTCATGGGTTCTGTTCATGCTGCTTCAGTTGCCGGGACAGGTATGATATCACTTTGCCTCCTTGCATCAACACACATCCAAGACCAATCTTGGACGCATCACAGTAGACATCAAATGGCTTGGTGATATCCGGCATGATCAATATTGGGGCTGTGGTCAATCTGTTCTTGAGCTGTTGGAAACTTTCTTCACATTTGGCAGTCCATTCAAACTTCTTATCCTTCTTCAGCAGTTGAGTCATGGGTCGGGCTATGCTGGAAAATCCTTCAACGAATCGGCGGTAATATCCCGCTAATCCGAGAAATGCGCGGACCTCGGTCTGAGTGGTTGGGGCTTTCCATTCTGTGACAGTCTTGATCTTGGCGGGATCTACAGCAATTCCTCCTGCGGACAATATATGTCCCAGGAATCCTACCTCCTTTAACCAAAACTCACACTTACTGAACTTGGCATATAACTTGTGTTGCCTCAGGGTTTCTAGGATTATCTCCAAGTGTTGTTCATGTTCCTCTTCGGTTTTGGAGTAGATAAGAATGTCATCGATGAAAACAACGACAAACTTATCCAAAAAGTTCATGAAGACCTTGTTCATGAGGTTCATGAAATAGGCGGGGGCATTGGTTAATCCGAATGACATGACATTGTACTCATACAGTCCATATCTGGTGGTGAAGGCAGTCTTTGGGATATCCGTTGCACGGATCTTCAGTTGATGGTAGCCAGTCCTAAGGTCAATCTTGGAGAATACTGTGGCACCGGCTAGTTGGTCAAACAGATCTTCTATCTTCGGCAAGGGGTATTTGTTTTTGATGGTGACATCGTTAAGTTTACGATAATCCGTACATAACCGATTGGCACCATCTTTCTTATCCACAAACAAAACTGGTGATCTCCAAGGCGACGAACTTGGTCGAATCAGACCTTTGTGCAACATATCATCCAGTTGCTTCTTCAGCTCTCTTAGTTCTGCCGGGTTCATGCTATAGGCTCTCTGGGCTATAGGTCCTGTTCCAGGAATTAACTCGATGATAAACTCGATATCCCGATCCGGGGGCATACCGGGTAGATCATCCGGAAACACATCAGCGTATCGACAAACGACCCTGATCTGATCCAGAGTTGGTTTGGCTACTCCTTGGTTGCAAGTGAAATTTCTGGGGAGTTTTTCAGACACATGTTCTATTGTTATTCCAGTGCTACTAGTCATGGTGATGGCCTTCTTGGCGCAGTCTATCAATCCATGATGTTTCGCCATCCAATCCATTCCTAGTACTACTTCCAATCCTTTTGTTCCCAGAACAATTAAGTTTGCAAAAAACATTATTTCTTGAATTCTGATGGGTACTTCTTTGCAAAATTTTCTAGCTTTAGTTGTTGATCCAGGTATTTGAACTATCATGACATGTTTCAAGCTGATTGGTTGAATCTTACTAGTGCTCACAAAATCTTCGGTAACAAATGAATGTGATGCTCCGGAATCAAACAACACTCTTGCTGGTATTGAGTTAACAGAGAACATACCCAACACCACATCTGGGCTTCCTCGGCGTTCATGTGGTAGAGGCGACCTCCGCGGTTGTGCGGGTTGTTGGGGGCGAACTTCTTGCCGGTGGAGACACGGCGTTGCTGCTGAGCAGGTGCGCGGTGTTGCCGGCGAGCTTGGCCAGCCTTTTGGGGCACTCATTGGAAAAGTGTCCCACAACTCCACATTCATAGCAGGTGATTGTGGTCTTGTCCTTGGTTCCCACCGGAATAGCATTGCTTCCGGTCCTTGGTGCAGTGTTGGTGTTGTTGTTGTTGGTGTTGGGGGCTCGCGGCGGAGCGCGGTTGAAGTTGCTGTTGTGGTGCACATAGGAATTGGGGTTGTTGCTGTTGTGGGGGGGCCTCCTGGCCTTGGGTTTCCGCTCCGGTTCTGAAATCCGGGCGCGACACTTGGTTCTGGGGCTTGTTGTTTCGGGGGCGAAACCACCGCAGCTAGGGCGGTATCTCGGGGCATTGCTGGGCCCACTCGATTCATCATGCGGCGCTTGCGGTTTTCATTGGCCTGGTGCAACTTGCCTTCCATTTGGATGGAAGAATCCACTAAGGCTTCAAGGTCGCAAAGGGAATGTTGACCGACTGTCCGCATCTCGTCGTGCAGGCCGAGAATCTCTCCTTCCTTTTCTCATTGGTGTCGGTTCATCGGGGCGTACCTTGACAGGGTGAGGAACCTGTCGGTATTCTACCACCGACATCCGGCCTTGCTTCAGTTCCCGGAATCATCCTCATCTTCTTGATCAAACCTGGTGGTACATGGTACTTGCTAAACTTGAGCTTAAAGTCTGCCCAAGTCATCATCTGTCCGGCATTTAATGCACGGCGGTCCACCAAGCTCTTGCTGGTCCCGCTAAGTAGTACGTAGCAAACAGCACTTTCTCATTCTCATCCACTCCAGCTACTTCCAAGTTATTCTCCATGGTTTGCAGCCAATCATCTGCATCTAAGGGTTCTTTGCTGAAAACAGGTGGGTTGGTGTTTTGGAAATTCTTGAGTTTGGATCCTGGATGGTCATGGTGTCCATGGCCTTGCTGGTTGTTGGCTAACTGTTGCAGTGCTGCGAGGCTGGCTTGACGTTCAGCTCGATCTGTCTCCCTGTCTGCCATCAGGGTCTGCAGCAGTTGCATCATCGCATCTGAGTTCGCGTTGCGGTGAGCCATCTGAACAGATAGATAGATCATGAGATAAGAGGGAATTTTCTATGGCTTATTTTTGGGTAACTTTTAAACTTTAAAGACTTTTGATGATGCATATAACACACAAACATTCATTCATTCATAACAAGCATCACAGATTACAAGCTAACACACTAAGGGTTTTAAGAACCCTTCTTCTCCAAGCTACGATACATGGTGCGGGATACAACTCACACCTACGATAGTGAAGCTAGTGCAACTACTACTCGTCATCTTCATCCACATCAATGGGAATGATCCCATCTTCCGCGGCTTCCAGAAACTCGTAGTCCTCCTCATCAGTGAACTCATCATCCTCATAGTCGTTGTCATCACTCAGGAAGTCATCGCCTCCCTGAATGTCATCTCCTTCCTCCTCCATCTCCTGGATCTGGTCCTGCTGGGTACGGACAGTCACCTCCAAGGTGCGGATCTTCTCGCGAAGGCGGCGGATAGTGGCGTCCTTCTTGGCGCGCTGCAGGCGGAGTATCTTGCGGTCCTTGGCGAGCATCTGGATAGCTTCGGCATGATGAGCCACAGTCATCTGGGCACGGTGGTTGTAAACCCGCGTCCGCTCCAGGTCCTTCCGGGTCTCATGAAGCATGAGGTCCAAATGCTGCACATGGATCATGAGCACCGGGTGCGAAGAGGGTGCCATGGGTTCTCCCATGGTGTCGTGCCTGGCGAAGTAGGCGAAGCGGCTTCCCCGGAGTGCGGCGATGTGCTGTCCGCACACCCGAGCAAGTCCCTCCTGAAGAGCGTGAGCAAGCCCGTCCGGCCAGTTGCATGCCTTGAAGGAGAAAAGGATCCTCTCCGAGATGGGAGGCTCCGAACTTCCCTTCAAGTCAGCGGTGATCATCCACTGCTGTTCCCCGGTGGGGGTGTCGTGGATCCGGACTCCATGGAACTTGGGAGGTGGACGTTCGAGCCTCTCGGACACAAGGTACAAGTCGCGCTCGAACACCAGACTTCCTCCGTTCTCCAGGTCGTAGGTCTCCGTCTGGACGTAGGGCTCCATCTGAAAGTGAAATGGATGAGTAAGTTAGAGATGTGACTAAGTGTGGCAATATTTTAGATGTATTTAAAAAGAAGAGCATGGTCATCATTTTTGAAAAGATCCGGTAGAAAAGAGAATGAGTAAGTTTTTCCCAAGTATTCACTCAATTTGTTTTAGAATCTAAATTTTTCGGAACGTCCATTCTAAACTAGGGTCTCCTAAGGTCAAACAATGGCTCTGATACCAACTTGTCAACACCCGGATTTTTAAGTCCGGATGCCTATTATGTCATACATCGCAATCCCAGGAATATTGTTGTTGCGAGGCATAATAGTTAAGTATCACAGTCATCATTCATTACAACTCATAAAGTCTTACAAATTGGAATCACATGATCCATATTACACAAATAGTTGATCTAACGATCAACGAACTGATCAACGAACAAACACAAGTTCATAGCGGAAGCGTAAGATACAAGGACTCTATAGTCCACAGGCCAACGCTTGACGTTAGCAGACTCCTAGTTGTTGTAGACTTCCTGCTGACCGTCCTCCTCGTATTGCTGCTCCTCTTCATAGTCTGGCCATTTGAATAGCCAGGGACACAGCCGTGAGTACTTTATGTACTCGCAAACTAATACTAGTGTAAGTGCTAACATTTCTAGCAGTGGGGTACTAAGCTCTAGTTTATTTGCATAAAGCCAATTTTTGTTCACAGGTATTTACTAAAGACTTATTCAAGTGCTAACTAACTCAAGTGGGAACATTAGTGTCATTCCCACAACTCTGTTGTGTTTCAAAATACTCAAGTCACCATTCACCATTCATATCAACAACATGATCAAATTCTAATACTGGAAACTGTATGGCCTTTCCAACCGTCCGTAACCGTGGACACGGCTATTCGAATAGATTTACACTCTGCAGAGGTTGCACACTTGTGCCACAACATTTGATTTCATCCGTCGGGATTTCCCCGAATCATCGTAACACAGTACGCGGATCATCAACCATAACCTTTCATTTACTAACCCTAGTATGAGCACCTCTCCCCATGAGCTTGGCCTCCCAGTGAAGACCAACTGTCAACCTGGGAACTGCACAGGGCTTGGCCGTACAATTCACTTCACATCATTTCTCAACAACGGAGGCAGCCTCGGCATAACCCCTATGATGTGTGTTCAGAGGGAACTCATGCTAAGATACATAAACTTCTAGTTAAGCCCTACCCATAATCAGGTATTGTGGGGGTACTCAATAATTGGAAAGGTATCGCATCCAAACCAATACTAGTTTTTAATCAAAAATCACCATCTTCTCTTGGTCATATTCACCTTCAAAAATCATTTCAACATTTCACCACACATGTTCCCATCTAGAGTAGTCATGTTTAATTTAGCACTAGCATCTAAGGATGAGGGGTGCTAAGTAATTTGCTTTGCTCCTAGGCTAACTTTGATACTCTTGTACTAATCTAACATTTACCCTATGAAATTATGAAACAATAGTACAAAATAACAATAAGTAAAACTTAAAATAAAACTGGGAATTAGGCTCATAATATAAAGTAACTGGGTGGTGCTTGGCTCAGGATGAGCTAACACTTTGCAAGAGTATTATCTTGCCTTGGTTGGGAAACTGGTCAAAGTGGTCTTCTTCTCCTTGACAGTAGACCTCCTCCTCCTCTGGATACTCCTCGGTACTAGCGTCTAAAATACGAATACGGGGTACACAATCATCACACCAATTTATGTACTAAACTAAGCACACACATGATTCACACAAATTAAACTAGCATCATATATCACTATTATGTTGGTGGATGGGTTTTTATTATTGATTAGGAAAAATAATTTCCTCTCATAATAATCTTTCATGTTGCTTTGAATTATTCAGAAAAATAATTTCCTCTCATTATCTTTTTAAGATTTAATTTCTCTTATGTATAATATGTGACCTAGGTTGACCCAAGTCAACCTCTTCACACCTATCATTTTGAGAAAATGATTTAAATGGGGTGTAGCATCCCATACAACTTAATCCTAGCATGGTAATGATTTAATATCATCAACAAACCATATGAGATTTTTATGACCAGAGTCTTCACCTCATATTGGATTGTTCATGACAAGATTTAAATGGAAGAAAAGCTCCCATATGATTTACTAATATTTTTGGACAATAGTTTTGACTAGAAATAGTCCTATAGTCCTTTAATTTAACTAGGCCATGATCATACACAGTAAGCATGGCATATTTTTGTAGAAACAATTAGTATAAGTGAAATGTGAATTATTGGAAGTGGAAGTAACTGAAAAGCATTTATGGTTGATTTTTAAGAATTATTATAAGGCAGAAAAGTCCCTGCCTTGTTTATTTTGTCATTTTAATTCTTCAAAAGATCTAGGGTTCTATCCAGTGGCATTGTGTAGACAATTTCATAAGGTTTCCAAAAATACAAAGTTTGTAAAATTTGGCTGAGTGGATTTGTCTCTATTAAATTTCAAAGTCAGCATCAGATTGCATATTTTAGTTATTTTGGAAATTCGAATTTGAATCCATGGGCTCGCGCGGGAAAATAACTGGGCTGCACAGAAAAAGAAAACGGGCCGGCCCAAGTCTGCGTCCAGCGCAGCGGGCCGTCTGACCGGGGGCCACACGTCAGCGAGTTCAACTTACCGAATCGGTACGCTGAGCGAGAGGCGTTGGATCAGGCGATGATCCAACGGCCAGGGGTGGTCGTCGTCGACGGCGAGAAGCAGCGGCGGGCACGGCGGCAGTAGGGGGTCGGAGGGGTCGTCGGAGCCCGGCGGTCGCCGGCGGGTGCGCCGCGACGTTGTCGAGGACGAGGATCCCCCTGGTAGCAGCGGCGCGTCCGGGGATGGTCTCCTTCTCCGGCGAGCTTCCGGCGGCGGCGGTGAGCTAGCGATTGGGCGATGTGGTGGCTAATTGAGCGAGGGAATGGTCGAGGAGGGTCTGTGTGAGAGGAGAGGCGAGTGGCGTGCTCAATTTGGGAGCGGAGAGCTCCTTTTATAGTGGCCTCGAGGGCGGCGGGTGGTCACGGTGACGATGGCTAGGTGGTGCTGCAGGCGATCCATGGCGTGGGCGAGGGCATGGTCGTGTTCTGGCCTCAGGGAGCGTCACGGTGTGCTCCGAACAGCGGGCGGTGGTCAAGCACAGTGGCGCGCGTCACGCGTCCAGGGCGACCGTGGCGGACGTCGTCGTCCTCCTCGACGGCGACAGGGCGGGGCTCGTGGTGGTGTCCGGCGGTGTCCGGAGCCGAGGTGAGTCGTCCTGCAGCGCCGGTGGCGAGGGACGGGCGAGGCGACGAGTCTCGCGGCGTTCCGCGCTCTCGGCGTCGCGACCATGCACGGCATGGCGTCGCCGGGGCGTGCTGGGCGTGTCTGTGCCGGGCGTGTATGCGCGCGTCTTGACCAGGGAGGGCACGGGCGTGTCCAGGGATGTGAGGGAGAGCCATGGTGGTGCAGGCGGAAGTGAAGGGTGAGGGGATGGCTCGGTGAGGCCATGCCATGCCACGGCATGGCATGTTTGAGTTGATTTAAACAAACCATGTCCAAATGCAAGTGGTGGTGATGGTGTGGTGAGGTGAGAGGAAGCTCCAGTGCTGCAGAGAGGTCAAAGTTGGACCAAGTCCAAGTAGAAAATGAAGTATGGGCTCTAAATTTTACCCTGCCTGCAAGCTGTTCGACATAATGCCCGCAAGAAAAATATTTTCGAATTTTGCAAATCTTTTTGGTGGGTTGTAATAATATATTAAATGTAGCAGTTTGGTGTTGGTGGTGGTCAAAATGGAATTGAAATGCAAAAATTTATTTTGCATATGATCTTACATATGTGAGTTTGTCCCAACTTTGCATGCTTCTCATTTGAAAATGGTAAAGATTTTGGGGTGGTGGTTTTGGGCAAAGTTGTAGTGCTTGATGTTGTCTTGGATGAGGTGCAAAGAGTTGACAAAGTTTAGAAGTGAAAAGTGAAAATACAGTGGCTCAAAGTGAGTACCAGATTATAAATGCCACATATGACCATAATCATATGTGAGCTCATATTTGTTTCAATTTTGATTTAAATTGTGTTTGATTGTTTCCAAAGTTGTTAATATATGTTTAGTAACCAATTACACCCAATGGTGCAAACCAAAATGGTCTCTAACAAAGATTTGTAAAAATGGTCTAAGCCTTATGTGTGTGTGAGATTTATTTTTATTATTTCTTTTCTCTTTTCTTTTTATTTGACTTTGGTTGATCAAGTGTTCATTGCTAGGGTCTTAGAGTGAGAGAGAACACATAAGCAAGCATCATGGCAATTGCACACTCAAAATAATTAATAAAGTGATCTACATGCATAAACCTATATGATGAGAAAAAAATTTTGTTAACCCTAATTTTTGGGATCTTGAATTTCTCTCTTGTTCATTTTATTGAAATTTGGGATGTTACATACCTCGAGAAGTACGATCTGTGACTAGCAAAGATGGATAGCAAAGAGAAGATAATGCTCATAAGTCATGTATGATATAGCAATGTACTCTAGGAACATACTATAAGCTGGTACAAGTCTAAACAAGATAGATTGAATCAAAACTGCAGCGGCGATGAAGCTCCAGGCCGGATAATCCGGTGCCCCAAGGGGGCGGATAATCCGGCCAGACCGGATAATCCGGTCCTCGCGGGGGCCGGATAATCCGGCCCTGCGAATCTAGCAGATTTTGCAAACAACAACTTGTCTAAGAATAGATCGGCCTTATAGCATGCAAGAGGAGTACACTACAAACGATTTGGAACAACTAGACACCAAATCCACCAAGAAAATAGCACACACAAATCACAACACCTAGGGTTAGGGATTGTGATTCATACCCGCATCCATTGCGAAAGCCGCTTGGAGGAGAAGGTAGCTAGGAGGGAGGAGCACCCGATCCACCCAAAAACTCCGGGAGGGAGTGGACGGGGCGACTCCGGCGAGGAGGAGAAGCTCCGGCGATCTTGAGAGGAGAGAGAGGAGAGAGAGGCGCGTGGGGGTGGTCTGAACCGTTTCCCCCCGTGGCCTCGTCCTCGCCCTTTCAAGATCTGCCCAGGCCGGATAATCCGGCCCTAGTTTAGGGCGGATAATCCGGCCGGGCCGGATTTTCCGGGTCGCCTGGGGGGCGGATTATCCGGTGTTCTGGAGAATTTCAGAACACCGCCAATCCCGCCTATCTTTCGTTGGTTATTTGCGGACCCATATGTGGTGCAATAAACTATCACCTCACATATAAGATGCATATTTACCAATAAGATGGGGCAACCTAGATCATCCGACCGAAAATCCTCAACCTCCAAGTTTTTATCAAAACACGGCAAATGAGCAAGATGGAAATGGCTTATAGATGAGTGAAGGCTTAGGTTTAGAAGACACAAACTGTTAATGGTACATGATCACTCAAGTTTGCAAGATATGAGCAAATAAGGCCAAACTAGAGTGATTTCCCATAAGAACATGGAGTTGTCAAATAAAAGGCGATAAGATCCAAATAACTCCAACTCTTCTCAAAGAAGAGTGTGGTGGCCTAGGCCACCATATATGAGTGTTATGGCATGGCACCGCGAAGATATATCTTGGGCCCAAAACCACTACTCATCATTGAAGCTCACATATCATTATATGATATAAAGAGAATGATTTTCTTTAATGTTGGCATTATGGGGGGAGGGATAGCTCAATAGTTTAAACCGCACTCCCCCTATCTCCATGCCCACATCTAAACCAAATAAAGTTTTGAGATGAAGGTGTGTTTGCAAGATGGTCAAGCTATACTCCTTGAATCAATGATATTTAGCTCATTCCTCAAATAAGAGAACCTTGCTTCATCAAGAGGCTTCGTGAATATGTCGGCAAGTTGATCTTTGGTAGGAACATAGATAAGCTCAATATCACCACAAGCAACATGATCCCTAATGAAATGATTCCGGATCTCAATATGCTTCGTTCTTGAATGTTGCACCGGATTATAGGCAATCTTGATAGCACTTTCATTGTCACATAATAGAGGCACTTTGTCACAAATGACATCGTATTCCTTTAAAGTTTGCCTCATCCATAACAATTGAGTGCATCCACTTGCGGCGGCAACATATTCGGCTTCGGCGGTGGAGAGAGATATGCAATTTTGCTTCTTAGAAGACCAACACACCAAGGACCTACCAAGAAATTGGCAAGCCCCGGAAGTTGATTTCCTATCATCCTTGTCACCCGCCCAATCCGCATCGGTATATCCATTGAGAATAAAACTTGAGCCTTTGGGGTACCAAATACCATATCTTGGGGTATCAACCAAATATCGAAAGATTCTTTTGAGAGCCATCATGTGGCTCTCCTTAGGAGAAGCTTGATACCTTGCACACACACCAACACTCAACACTATGTCCGGTCTAGATGCACAAAGGTAAAGCAAGGATCCAATCATGGAGCGATATACCTTTTGATCCACCTCTTTACCATTGGGATCTAGTGCAAGATGACATTTGGTAACCATAGGAGTGGCCACACCCTTCAACTCGGTCATCTTGAACCTCTTGAGCATGTCTTGGAGATATTTTGCTTGATTGATGAAGGTTCCTTCTCTCAATTGCTTGATCTCAAAACCAAGGAAGAACTTCATCTCTCCCATCATAGACATCTCAAACCTATCGGTCATAAGCTTTGAAAATTCATCATTGAAAGCTTTGTTAGTGGAGCCAAAGATAATATCATCAACATATAATTGGCAAACGAAAAGCTCCCCATTAACCCTCTTAGTAAAAAGAGTGGGATCGATTAGCCCAACATCAAACCCACGGTCTACCAACAATTCTTTAAGGTGCTCGTACCAAGCTCTAGGAGCTTGTTTGAGACCATAAAGTGCTTTATCAAGCTTGTAGACATGGTTAGGAAAGTTGAGATCCTCAAACCCCGGGGGTTGCTTAACATAAACCTCTTCATGCAAAGGACCATTAAGAAATGCACTTTTCACATCCATTTGTTGTAACTTAAAGTTATGATGCGATGCATAAGCAAGAAGGATACGGATGGACTCAAGGCGAGCCACGGGAGCATAGGTCTCTCCAAAGTCAATTCCTTCAACTTGAGAGAAACCTTGAGCCACCAATCTTGCCTTGTTCCTCACAACATTTCCAAACTCATCTTGCTTGTTCTTGAATATCCATTTAGTGCCTATAACATTGCGGCACTCCTTTGGCTTCTCTACTAAGGTCCATACTTTGTTGCGCTTGAAGTTGTTGAGTTCTTCGTGCATAGCTTCCAACCAATCCGAATCTTCAAGGGCTTCAAATACTTTCTTAGGTTCCACTAAGGAAATATAAGCATGATGATTGCTAAAGTTAGCCAATTGCCTTCTTGTGGAAACCTTTGCCCTTACATCACCAAGAACCTTGTCATGTGTGTGTTCAAGACGCTCAAGTTGCCTTTCTCTTCTTGCTAGACGACGGGCCTCGATCTCCTCCTTGGTTTTTCTAGGCCTTGGAGGTGTCACTTGATCAACTTGATCATTTGGGTCCCCGTCTTGACCTTCAATTTGAGCTTCCTCAATTTCTTGAGAATGCTCATCCTCATGTGCTTGATCTTGGACAATGTTTGGTGAAGTGCAAATATCGAATGGTTGATCTTGAATTCTTGGTTGATCTTGTCCTTGATCTTGTTCATGAGAGGGAGGGTTTTCTTCTTGTTCTTGGGTTGGTGCATCATTAGCTTCAAGAGATGGGGTTTGTTGATGTTGAGAGGATGAGGGCTCCACCGTGGTAGAGCATAGTTCTTCCCGAGACGCCACACCGTGTCCCTCAATGGGGCGGAAAAATCCCACACCCATTCTTACTATGGCATCTTGAGGTATTTCATCACCTGCACATACATCAACTTGCCCCACTTGGGAGCCATCATTTTCTTCGAACCTCACACTACAAGATTCGATGATAATCCCGGAGGCTATATCAAAGATTCTATAAGTGTGAGATTCGGCACCGTAACCAACAAATATACCCTCCAAAGCTTTAGGAGCGAATTTAGACAAACGAACTCCTTTGATTTTGTAGAAACACTTACAACCGAACACCTTGAAGTATGAGATATTAGGCTTGTTGCCGGTGAGTATTTCATATGGAGTCTTGTTCAATCCCTTGCGGAGATAGAGCCGGTTAGAAGAGTGGCAAGCGGTGGAGATGGCTTCGGCCCAAAAGTTATAGCGGGATTTATACTCCGCCATCATAGATCTTGCCATATCCATAAGAGTCCGGTTCTTCCTCTCCGCAACACCATTTTGTTGAGGGGTGTAAGCAGCGGAATATTGATGACGAATCCCCTCATCACTAAGGAAATCATTGAGTGTGTAGTTCTTGAACTCGGAGCCGTTGTCACTTCTTATTGCCATAATGAGAAGGTTGTGTTGACGTTGCACCTCGGTAGCAAAGTCAGTGAATATTTGTTGAGTCTCATCTTTCGTCTTGAGAAAGTAGACCCAAGTGTATCTTGAGTAATCATCAACAATCACCAAGCAATGTTTCTTCGCACCAAGACTTGCATGAGTAACGGGACCAAAGAGATCCACATGAAGGAGCTCCAAGATCCTCTTGGAAGAGATGATAGTCTTGCTTGGATGCGGAGAGTCATGCATTTTGCCTTCAACACAAGCCCTACAAACACGATCTTTGGCAAAAGAAACATTTTCCATTAGTCCCACAATATGGTTCCCCTTGTGAATACTTTGCAAAGTTCTCATGTTGACATGGGCTAAGCGGCGATGCCACAACCAACCCACATCCGCCTTTCCGAATAGGCACATCGCACTTGAAGTGGTGGTCCCCGAAAAGTCCACCACATACAAGTTATGTTCGCGATACCCAACGAAAGCGACTTTTAGAGTCTTGCTCCACAAGAGGACCACAATATCATTATCAATAAAGACAGCGAAACCCATCTTGCCAAGGGCGGAAACGGAAAGCAAATTGTAACCAAGGGTTTTGACAAGCATGACATCCACAAGTGTTATGTTGTGTGCAACCACAACCTTGCCAAAACCCATTACCTCGGATGTAGAATTATCACCAAAGGAGACGGTGATATTGTTTATGTTGGGCCTCAACTCCTTGACGAGGTTCTTGCCGCCGGTCATATGACTTGTACATCCACTATCAAGTACCCATTTTGAACCTCCGGCGGCATAGTCCTACATGAGATCAATTCTTGGATTTAGGTACCCATTTCTCAATGGGTCCTCTTTTGTTAGCAACAAGGGTCTTTGGGACCCAAATAGACCAAGCAACATAACCATCATATGGGCCAACATATTTAGCATAAACATCACCATAATAATCTTTAAATAGAACATAGTTAGGGTTAGCATTTCCCGCATCATCATTATTAATGGTGTTTCCCTTAGGAGCTTCACCATTGGTGATAGCTTTCTTCTCTTGTGCGGGCTTGGCTTTTTGCTTGTTTGCCTTCTTTGCCTTGGCATTATAACCTAGGTCCTCCTTTCCATTGTTTGATCTTTCCTTACTCAAAAGATCATCCAAAGAAAGTTTACTTTGGGGAGAGGAGGCCTTAGCAAGTTCATCCTTCAACCTAGCATTTTCCTCAATAATATTTGCATGATCACATGAAGGGGTAGAGGAACTAGGCACATCATATGAAGCAAGCCTAATTTGAAGTTGCTCATTTGACTTGGATAGGAGAGAGTATTCACTCTTCAAAGCTTTGTGAGCTTTGTCTAGTTCATCTAGATCCTTCACAAGTTTCTCATGATCAACACCAAATTGGGCCATTTCCTTTTTAAGCAATTTAGTCTTAGCCCTAGCATGATCTCTAGCTTTAGTGAGCTTGTTAATTTCATCTTGAGGCTCTTCAAGATTTTCTAGCCTCTCCTCAAGAGAAGCTATAGTTTCTTGACTTTCCTCAAGAGCATTTTTAAGAGCATGGATTTCAAGAGAGTCTTCTCTCTCTATTTGACCCTTTTTCTCAAGCATATCATTTTGTTGAGCTAAACGAGCCATGAGATTTGAAACATGCTTTTTGTTGATACCTTGTAGGTTAAACATGAATTCATCAAATTCTAGCATTTCTTGTTTCACTTTTAGACTAGCATCATCAACCCCTAGATCACTTGATATGTTAGGCATAGAGGGGCTAGGAGATGATACCTCGGAGGATTTGGCCATGAGACAACTTTCTTCCTCCACATGAATGATCTCATTGGGGGATTCACTTGGTGATGAAGAGTTAGTGGAGAGGGAGGCAAGAGCGACCAATCCATTAGAGGTTGCATCTTCTTCATCATCAACATCATCATCTCCGGAGGAATATTCTTCTTGAGTTGATAGCACAATAGATGTGTCCAAGGAGGACTTTGCCATGAAGCAATGTGCATTCTTGATATGAGGATTCTCATTGGGGGATTCAAAGAGAGATGAAGAGGGAATGTTGGTAGTGACAATGGCGGCCACTTCCTTTGAGCTTTCTCCTTCATCATCACTAGAGCTTTCAACTTCATCGGAAGAATATTCTTCCCTAGTCACTAGCACAACTCTTGGGGGCCTCTTGCCCTTCTTGGTCTTGTTGTTGTAGAACTTCTTGTTGGGGGCTTTTGAATATTTGCCCTTTGATTCTTTGCTCTTGTCCTTGGGAATGAGCCTTCCATTATGAAGCTCTCTATTCTCATAGGGGCATTCGGCAATGAAGTGGCGCTTGTCATCACAATTGTAGCATGATCTTGTCTTTGGACCAAAGCTAGTGAACCCACTCTTGTGGTTTCTCTTGATGTTGTCTTCCTTGGCCTTGGAGGGATCAACCCAAAATGACTTTGCATGGAAGGCCATGTGATCATGATAGTGGCATTCCAAATCTTCCGGATAGGACATACTCCAAGATGCCCTATATTGTTCTTGAGGGTGCACTTCTTCTACGGAGTTGACCGTCAAGGCAAGATTGTTCCCTTTTGCCATACCAATGGCACAATTGCGAGAGTCATGGGAGTTTTGCTCGAGCACCTTGAGGGTTTGCATCTCGTGCACGGCATCTTGAGATGAGAGAGAGAAATAGCATTCTCTCCCAACAAGGGTCTTGACATCAATGGGTACAAACGGCATCATGCATTCAATGTACTTCTCCTTGATCCAAGAGTCATTGATGTGGGTGGCACCACTAAGCCGGAAGGCATCGGCAACGATGAGAAGTCTTCCATACATGACTTGATGATCTTCATCCGGTAGCCTCATGAATCCTTCGGCTTGATTCCGAAGAGCATTATACTTGTTCCTTCTCGTGCTCTCACTTCCAATGCAACTAGCGGCCAACCCATCCCAAGCTTCCTTGGCGGTGGTGTAGTTCCGAACACGAGGCAACTCTTGTGTCCCCACACTAGTTTGAATCATGTGCAAGGCGGTGTTGTTGAGTTGACTATCAACCGCTTCTCTTCTAGTCAACTTGTCGGGGTTGTAGGGCTTGAAGCCTTCCAAGATGATTCTCCAAAGTTCATTGGAGGCACTGCAAACATGAGAGCGAAACTCAAATTGTCAAGTATCGAAATTCTCAACGGAAAACTTAGGTGGGTCTCCACGAATGTTCAAATGGGGATGGGGAACCGGTATATCGGGAGATAGAAAAGGTGGGGCTACTCGATTGTAGCTCTCACCTCCACTAGTTCCCCTAGGAGATGCAATGGGAGATTTGATAGTGTTTAAGTTATCACCTTCCACGGGTTTAGTAGAGGAGGGTAATGCCGAAGCACCTCCCTCTTCTGACACACCCGTGTCCTTTACCTCTATGACGGGATCCTTAGGAAGGACCGGAGTCATAAGCTCGGAAATCAATTTTCTCATGCTTTCCATTTGAGCGTCCATGGAGGATCTCAACGAATTGATGTCCTCCATGGTGACCAACTTACCGGCCTCTTCCGGAGGCACATCGTCCGGCATACTCTTAGGCGGTTAAGCCCGAAATAAGAGCCGAGGCTCTGATACCAATTGAAAGGATCGTATGCCGCACCTAGAGGGGGGTGAATAGGTGCTAACCAATTTTTAGTTCTTTTTCAATTTAGGTTTGACACAAAGGTAAATTCTCTAGATATGCAACTAAGTGAATTTACCTATATGACAAGGTTATCAACTAAGCAAGATATAGCTACACAATATATAGGAGATAGAGTGGGATAGAGGTAACCGAGAGTGTAGCACGCGTTGACACGGAGATGATTCCCGTAGTTCCCTTCCTTTGCAAGAAGGTACGTCTACGTTTGGAGGAGTGCGGTTGCTACGCAAGCCAAACCAACAGCCACGAAGGCTTCACTCAGATCTCCTGTGAGCAACGCCACGAAGGTCTAGCCCACTTCCACTAAGGGATTTCCTCGAGGCGGAAACCGGGCCTTTACAAGGTTCTTGGGGCACACATCCACAACGAATTGGAGGCTCCCAAATCTGTAACAATACAACAATCAACAACAACACATCAACACAAATCAACTAGGGAACCAAATAGGAACACTAGCATGAGATCCCTCAAACAAATGAGGGGAAATGAAAAACGCTTCGGTGAGGATGTAGATCGGTGGCTTCTCCTTCGAATCTCCAAAGATCAAGAGCTTTGGTTGGGGGAGGAAGGAGATCTTGCAAATCTTGTGTTTCTTGAGGTGGCTCTAATGGTGGTGAAGCTTGGCAGATTTCTTGTGCAATGATTGAGCAAAGGGGTAAGGAAGAAGAAGAGGGGTATAAATACCCCTCCCCAAAATCCAGCCGTTGAGCCTTGGGGGGGCGGATAATCCGGCCTAAGTTAGGGCCGGACAATCCGCCCCACCGGATAATCCGGCCTCCGGTACAAAACCAGGACAATGTCCGGTCAAATGTCCGGCCCCATACCAGAGCCACTTTTCTTCGGTCCTTAGCCATTTTTCGAGGGGCCGGATATTTCCGAAATGTCCGGCCCGATAATCCCCTGGGACAAAACCAGGACAATATCCGGGCAAATGTCCGGCCCCTATACTGAGCTGCAATTCCTCAGGTCCATTTTGCTGATCCTTTTTGACAGCACTGACCACATCCAACACACATACAATTGTATATATATAATCCATGTACCACTTAAACAACCATTAGTGTATCACATACATTGACATCAAACACTCAAAACATAATATGAGAGATGTTCTTTCAATTGACCAGTAAGCTTTGGTACGTTAATAAGTGTAGCTCTAAAAAGAGGAGAAGTTCCATCGCAAGCACATGAGTAGAGTTTGAGCGATTAGACAATCACATTTTACAGTTGCCAAAAGCTGTGTAGTAACAGACTCGACATTTGATATGGGAGCAGTGTGAGATTGACTAACAGTCAACTTCTAAATAGAACATCTAAGGAAATAAAGGGTGCAAATCGCCAACACAAATGCATCTACAATCTAGTGAACATTTTCAAACTACCAAAAAAAAATCAATTCAACGAAGTAAGTGCAAGGACCTTGCATTATTATCTCACGCATTCACAAGTCACGATTATGGTAATTTGCTTCAAAAAGGCTACGGTGAGCAATTTTCATAAACACGGTATTTACATTTGTGACCACATTGTTCATGACGCACCATTGCAATTGAGTATGACTGACCTCCTAAACACTAAGTCCAATATGCAAGAGGAATCAAATCCCGACGCAACAAAAGGTAACTACATAAATCTCCAATGCCTCACTCTTGTCAGTTGTCACCACAAACTTCCATGATTCGAGAATGCAGCAGGTATCAAAATACGCCCCATAATAGATTAATAGTCCACCTAACAACTATTTTAACTTCACATCTGATTCCTGTCCATATACTCACCTCCCTAATAAATCATGCCATTGTCTCAACATTTTTTCCTTTCCTCCTGATGTCTTGTCTAGTGCGTAGAGTAGCTGCACAGTTTTTTTTTTGCTCTTTTTTATACATGTTTTCCTGGCTTTGGTTTTTTTTCTAGATTAGATTTTTGTTCTGGTTTTGGTTTTTGTTTTGGTTGTTTTTACTGTGTGACTTGCTCCTTCTAATGCAAAATGATGCGCATTTAGATGTGTGTTGGAGAATAAAAATCATAAGCCCTTGTCACCCCAATTAGAGCATTATATCAACGGAAATGACCTGTGGAGTAGAAAGAAGGTCGGCCTCCTCCTTTGTGAGCTTAGGATGCAGCAGCACAAAGTATATCTTCCAGAAGCAGCCCTCGCTGATGTGGCCGGGGCAGAGCTCGATTCTCAGATCCGCCAGCTCCGGCGCCACGCTCTCGACGGCCAGCGCGTGGTCTTGCTGCGCATCGGTCATGTCAAAATCTGCAGTCGAACGCCAACACGGGAGAATCAAAAATCAGTTAAGATTCAAGAGGTGTTCACGAAGACGAAGGGAGGCAATTGAACGCACGAACCGTCCGAGTCCGCGTCGTCGGGGAGAAAGGGGAAGTCGAGCCAGAGCTCGGGCCGCATGGCGGCGTCCCGCGCGAAGACGACCACGTCCTCCGTAACCCCGGCGGCCTCCTCCCCACTCCAGTCTTCTTCCGGGGGCAGTAGAGAGGAGGCGATCTTGGCGAGATCCGCGACGGCCTGGCGGCCCGGGAGCCGCGCGAGCCCCGCGCGGAAACGGCCCGCGATCTCGGCCGGGTTTGGAGCGCGGCGTGAGCCGTCGCTGCCCCCAGGAGTGGGCGCCGCGAGGAAGGAGGCGAAGCCCTGGAACCGGTTGGCGAGGGCGTCGGTGAGCTCCGAGAGGTCCTCGCGGACGCCGCGAGGGGGTGAGCCTGGGGAGTATGAAGCAGAGGGGCGGGGGTCTTCGCCGTCGGTGTCTCTGTCGTCGGCGGAGAGGAGGGTGTTAGCGATGGAACGCGCGAACCAAGACATTGCCGGCGACGGCGGCAGTCGCTGTGGGAGTGCGGTGACTTGAGCCGGCTCAAGTCGAGGAGAGAATTGCCACTATACCACTAGTCAAAACCAAGTGTTCCAAAATACCACTAAAAAACCAGCTTTGTCAAAATGCCACCACGGTCTAGCTTTTCATTCCAAAATACCACTAAGCACTAACAGCCACACAAATAGACCTATATACCTTTACCTCTTTATACATTTCAACAATAATGACAACAACACTTCAGCACCATTTAGTAGTAGCATATCAGCATCACATCAACATATCAATAACATCATTTCAGCCAACATTTTGACATCATTTTCATATAATTTCACGAGCATTTCAGCAGGACATAGAATATATATCATAATTACAAGCCCAACACATCACCAAAGGGATCAGACGTTCCACACATCACCAAAAGGATCACATGCTCCATACATCACCAAAAGGATCACTTGCCCCATACATCACCAAAAGGATCACACTAGTAGTTCAACATACAGGTAAATTAACTAAACTTGTTTGAAGGGGCTATTAGTAGTACTTTTGCTCCTCGTAGATGCACTAGGAGGTGAAGAAGCAATCGCAATGGCTGCTGCCCTCAACCTTGTCATTGGGCTTGAAGTTACAATAAAAGGTTGAGAAGATTGCTTAGTTGGCGTGCACGGAGGAGTAGAAGTAGTGGTTCCTGGAGGTTTGTTTGACTTTTGCCTACATGAAAACTACATATCAGCATGCAAGAGATGTTCTAAATAACAAGCTATGTATGCATAATTACCGTTTTGGAAGAGGAGTTGCATCTTGATCGGCATCGCTATCTTTTTCTGGTTCTTTGCATGTTTTCTTAAGATGGCCAGTTGCTCCACATCTTTTGCATACATGTTTCCTACCAGTTCCACCCTCCCAACTGTTCTTGTATCTCCTAGTTCTTGGACGTCTTGCACTCCTTGAGAGCTTGGGAGGAATCATTTCAAAGTCTGGTTGCACCTTAGGCCATTGGGATTGGCCCCTAATTGGCATGAGAATTGGCTCATATGCAGCTTGGAACTTCGCCACCGAGAAGCAATCATCGACATACTGATCTACTTTCTCTCCTTTGGAGAATATGAAATGGAGAGCATGTGTGCAAGGCTTACCACCAATCTGCCCAGCGCCTACAAGAGCATTCTCTTTTTCCCAAGTCAATTGTGTGCCTCCAACCATTTCCCGATATCTCGGCTATGGTTGGTGTTGCCCTTACTTCACCATAACGCAAGCCCTTGCTTTTTTGATTCAATTCCTTTATCACACTAGGCAGTATTGTACCTTGCAGCTTATCCGCAAGCTCTCTTCTTTTTCCTCTCATTAGCATCACCATTCCCTGTATGTGTCTAGAAGCTCCACAATTGCAAGTTGTTTCTTCTCTCTGATCCAATTATTGAACACTTCTGCTAAGTTATTACTAACATACTCGACTTTGGCTATTGGTGAAAACTTGCTTCTAGTCCACACACGATCATGATGCTGCCTTAAGTAGGCTATTGCTTCAGGGCTGGCAGCTTCAATCGCCGCAATGAAGGACTCATGCTTCTCAACTTCATATGTCCAGGCAGCTGGCCACATGTTATCGAGTATGTCACCTTTGAACTTCTTCTTAAAGTTAAGCATGAGATGCATCATGCATTCTCTATGCTCACAGTTTGGGTACACTGCATTGATGGCATTTTCCAGTCCTTTGCATGCGTCTGTATGGATTGCGAGCCCTTTTCGATCATCAATACATAGCTTAAGTTGTTGCATGAACCACACCCATTTTCAGTATTTTCTTTCTCGAAGATCCCAGTTGCCACAGGAAACATCCAACTATGTCCATCAACGCCAATAGCTCCAGCCAACTGTCCCGTGTATTTCCCGGTAAGAAAGGTTGAATCGACCCCCAAATATGGTCTACATCCTGCTAGAAAACCATCAATGCATGGCTTGAAGGCAATGAACAACCGATTGAAGTAGTGCACAATGCCACCTTTTTTATGCACTTCCTTGATGTCTATTTCACATACACTTCCTGGATTGGCTGCCAATAATTCCGCCTTGAAGTTCCACAATAATTGGAAATTTTCTTGATATGTACCATTCAAGGCATCTAGTGCACGAGCTCTCCCTTTCCAGACATTACTGTACTCCAACTTCATATTATACTCCTTTTGCAACTGTTCTCTAAGACCCTTTGCAGTAAGTGTTACCTCCTCTTGCATAATGGCTTTCCCTCTATCAGCAATCCAATCCTTGTTTGCCATTCTTGCTTTGCCTTTCTTCTTGTCACTTTTGTTCGCACTTCCACAAGTATGAGCAAATGGAAGCTTCTTTACCTACAAGTATTCACAAACAAGTTTGTTATCTAATGCAATATAAGAAGCGCACAAATAATTATCTAATGCAAATTGGTTGCTATCATACCATGAAGGTATTACACCCATGTAGCTTCGCAGCATGTATTCTCCATGGACAATCTTCATCGCAGCAGTTAGCACGAAATCTCATCTTGTCACTATGTTCTGTATTAAAGGACCACTCTTCTCTAATAGCTAGCTGTCTCAAGGCTACCTTAAATGTTTTCCCATCAACAAAAGTGCTTTTCTCTCAAATTTGAGGACAATTCTTATCATGGATATGAGTGGGAACCACAGTGTTCGCAATAATACTCTCATCATCCCCTGGCATATTTTGTTCATCATATGAATTGTCAACATCCAATGTTCCCAATGGAATTCTTTTAGCAACTACCTCTGGCTCATTTTCAGTAGCCTTCACATTGACTTTCTCCTCCTCCTCATATTGCACAGGCTCATCATCCTCATACTCCCCTGCATAGGCTTGGTTCGGCCAAACAAAGAATGGAGCATGAACAGGCTCATCATTCTCCTCGTCATCACTCGCATGAGCAGATTCATTGTTTTTCTTCTCAATGGTCACACCAAACCTCAAAGTTCTTGAGTGAATGCATTATCAAATAATTCTGCTATCTCTGACTCAGAAATTAAAGGAACGGTATCATCTCTGGATCCATACCAAATGGTCATTCTCTGATCAGCAGACCACCGAAATTGCTCCTCCACAGCTGCTCTTATCTGCGCCACAGACAAGTCCCGACCTACTGCAAAATCCCATGTTTTTTCCCTCCGATACACTCTTTTGCCATCTACAAACGTCAAGTACGACTGTACATCTATTTCTACTCGAAAGGTGTCCATCGATCAACGTTGAAATACACAAACGCCAGCAAACAAATGCTAAATTGGCTGTACAGGAAGAAATACACTACTACTAATGCACTACTACTAAATTGGCTGTACAGGAAGAAATACACTACTACTAAGGCATACCCCACAGGCCACAACAGTGCAGCGTCGAGGAGAATAGAAGCTCGGGCTAGACGTGGCAGAGGGCGCCTCTCCAGGCGTTGCCGTGCCGGTCTCCTCGTCCGGTCTCTCGTCGGGCCTTGGGAGGAGCAGGGCAGCAGTGGGGTGACGTGAGTGGAGGTCGAGCAGGACAGCTGAGAGGTGCGGCACGCGGCGGAGCAAGGATTTAGAGGGGAGAGAGCAGCAGCCTGCGCCGGTGCGGGGATGCGCCGGCCGGGCGCGCCGCCATGGTTCGTCGTGTGCGTGCGCTGTGGGGAATTTGGTTGGAGATGCCGGTCTCTCCAGATCTTTTGGCTAGGTCTAGATGAGGGCAGTTTTGTCCTTTTAAATAAACTGGCAAGTCCAACTCAGATTTACTAACGTGAAAGCTGTGCAAACTAACGGCAGTGGTATCCTGGCATCAAAAACATTAGCGGCGATGGCATCTTGGCAAAGCTGGGTTTTTTTTGTGGTATTTTGGAACACCCGGTTTTGACTAATGGTATAATGGCAATTCTCTCAATCCTTCTAAGAGCATCTCGAGTCGCGACCCCAAACGGGCTGGATCGTGCTGTTTTTTCGTGCCGCGTTTAGAGAACGTCGCTGCCCAGTCGCGTCCCTCCAAAACCATCTCAAATATAAATTTAAATAGTTCACATTCGAAAGAGATTGTTCCTGCTGAAGTCTTTGTCATCCATATAACTCCCCACCCTCGATATGCATGGATCAATCCAACTTTATGTTGCCATTGCTTATACCAGGGAAATATTCACCATGGAAGAATTTTTTATGTATTTACGCAGCCTCTTATTGAGGATATGATGAAGCTTTGAGCAGGTGAGGATACATATGATGTTCTAGTGGAGGATGAATTCAAATTGCATGATGCTTTCCTATGGTCTATTCATAGCTACCCATGGTATGCCACCATGTCTAGCCGTAGCATAAGAGGATTTTTGCTTGTGTGCATTACGATGAGAATACTTGCTACAAGTCTCTAAAAAATAAAATAGGATATATTGGACACCGTTGGTTTCTTAATAAGAATCACCCTTATAGGAGAAGCAAACTGTTCAATGTGAAGTTGAGGAGGGGGATCCACCAAAGGAGATCATAGCAGAAGAAAAAAAGGTAAAGATATAATTAGCTAAGGATTTTATACATGGTAAAAATCCAACTTGTCAGAAGCATAAACGTGTCGTTACAAGTGAACCAACCTGGCACCTCATGGCAGCTTACATGATTTATCATATTGGTCCACACTTTTGTTATCACACAACCTTGATGTGATGCACATCGAGAAGAACATATGTGACAACATAGTTGGTACACGTTTTGAAATTGATGGAAAAAACAAGGACACTATATGTGCTAGAGTTGATTTGAAGAAAATGAAAATTAGGAAGAAATTTTGGATGAAACCTAAAGGGGGTAGTTGTTTCAATCCACATGCCCCCTAGACGCTAGAGAAGGAAAAGAAGACGTGTTTGCGGGGTTTTGGCAAAAACTAGGTTCCCATATGGTTTTTGTTCAAACTGTGAAGGTATGTGGATATTGAAGCTGGAAAAGTACATGGTATGAAGACGCATGACTGCCACATTCTTCTTCAGTGTATTATTTTGGCAGACAAAGTAAATGTATGAGGTATTGGTGATTTGGGGAGATTTTTTAGAGAGCTATGTGCCAGAACTCTTTACGTAAAAGTCCTGGAACGTCTGAAGATAGAGATAGTTTTAATTCTTTGCAGACTTGAGAAGCTCTTCCCCCTGTATTTTTTGATGTGATGGTTGATGACAGCTACTAGCAACGCCAAAAAGATCTTGATACGTTGAGACTCCAAGTTCAGTGTTGTATCAAGGAAGTATCTTCCCAACAAGAGTGACTCGAGGGTTTATATCGAATTCTAGGGGAACTAGCTCAAAGAGTATTATCTTCTCTCTTCGTCAAGCAATGCTGCAAGTAAATAAATGTCTTGTGTTCCCAACTCCACCGTGTGGTTGTCAAGCACAAGGTTTCGCATAAGTAAATAACACAAGTAGTAATAAAGCAAGTAAAAAACTAAACTAGATAAAGCAACTGAGTAAAAACTGTAAAGAGATTGATTGTTTTCGGTGTTTTGGATGCAAATAAGAAAGCTAAATATTTTTGTATTTTCGGAATGAAATAGTGCGGCAAATAAAAAACAATGTAAAAGCAATATAAAGGTGTTTCTTATGATAAAAATGGACCGGGGTTCATGGGTTTACTTGACTATTCTCTCATAAAGTTGTGGTGGACAAAAAACAATTCATCAATGAGATATGAAAGTACAAATAATATTATATGTAAGATCAGAATTAATATGGGCATCATGTCCTAACATAGAGATGATGCAACACACCTCTCTTATGCTCCACAAGAATGAAACTTCATAAATCTTGTATTAAGAATTAACAGAGCATAGCAATAAGTACTTTGACATGAAGTTTGAATGTCAAATATGCTACCTTGAACAAACAAGATCATCATTGATGTCACATGATGAACATAGCACATGCATTAACTTTATCCCTAGTGAGGTATCAAAACAAAGGCAAAGCCATAATAGATCATGAACATATTGTCACTATTCAATCACTAAAACCATGCTACTTCATCTAACACACACATCACCCGACACACGCTCTTGCATAGATGTTGGATCAGAACATAAACTTAAGAACGGGGTACATAATATGCATCTATCAATACATCTGACAATATAATAAGATCAAATCTCATAAAATAATATCATAGAACAAGGATCCACCACATAGGTATTACAAATATGACCATAATCATGATAGGCAGCTCATATGGCACTAAGTAATATGAAGAACATGAGAGAAATAGATCAAGCTACTGCCACAAACCCGTAGTGCAGAGGTGCACTACTCCCTCTTGGTCATGGTGATGATGATGAAGACGTTGGAGAAGGTGGAGATCCCTCTGGTGGTGATCCCAGTGGAGTTTCCACTTCCAATCTTCTCTGCAGCAGCCTCTGTTTTGGTGTTTTTGTCTTTCTGTGGCCCTCTCCTCCTGAGAACTCTTCGGGGCCATATATAGTGGTTTTTAGGGAAAAATGCGTCGGTTCGCTAAAGAATTAGGGCAAACGGGTGATCGAGGGATGAACGGAGGTGGGTGGCGCGGCTAGACTTCCGGGCCATGCCACCTATGCTCGTTTGGCCCTCGGGACTCTCCAGGTGTGCTTCCAGGGTCCATATTGTTCCTCCCGATGAAAAATGATGCTCCAAAAATCTCAGGTCCGTATAGGTCTCTGAAAGTGAAAAATACGCGAAACAGGGTTTTCCTGTTCTGCAGGGTTACAAACCAAATAAAGAGGATGATTGGTAAATCCCCATAAATCAATGTAAAACATAGTATTATCATCATATATGTTGCAAATATGCGGGAATTCAATATAATAAATGAGAAAGTTCATGTATGCATTTTACATGCATCAATGGTGCACTTAGTTGTGCACCTACCTGAGGAGGCTATTCTAAGGGGGCTTGTCCATTATGGCTGGATGTATCCAGCTGAGAGAAGACTAGGGTATCTTAAGGGTACTGTCCGTAACAAAGGAAGGCCTAAAGGATCAATTTCTCAAGGGTATATCGTCGATGAGTGTGTCACATTTTTCTCTAGATATTTCAGTGATGACATGGAAACAAGATTTAACAAAGCTGAATGGAACCAAGATAACCAAAGGGAAGTTAGTGCTCATGAGTTCAAAGTTTTCTCCGATGGAGCCAAAGGGTTTGGAAAATCAAGTCTGAAATTTTTTCTGAAGGAATTTGATAACATGGTTTGGTATGTTCTGGACAATTGTGAAGAGGCAAAATCTTATATGAAGTAAGGTTTTTTGGACATGATAATGCATAAATAATTACTTTATATTATATACTTAATATGATATTGTCTCATTTTTTCGTTTTTTTCAGAGTTTGCCGGGAATAATTACGTGTTAGGGGTGTTAATAACATAGATGAGGCACTCAAGGGAGAGTTCCCATCTTGGTTAAAAAATCATGCGAGTCAACTGGAGAATGCTTCTGAAGATTTGATGTCACTTGCAGATGGGCCACAAAGCCGTGTAATTGTACACTTTGGTTGCAATGTGAAGGGTGCTAGGTTTCGTACGGTCAGTAGGGACAAGAACCTAAGAACTCCGGATTGTGGGGTAATGAATAAGGCATCTGTTGATGTTCAACAAGATATTGAGTTCTATGGTTCTGCTAGAAGTTTAACAAGCATGGACCTAGATCAGTATTCCTGTTTCGTCGCGAATAGTTTGATCTAGAGAGCAAAAAGTCCAAGATGAAAGATGATGGACACTATAAAAGTATTAATACTTCTGTTCTTTGGTACAAGAATGCCCCTTTCATATTGGCAGGTCAAGCAGAACCATTCTTTTATTTGGAAGATATTGAGTTTGGTTTGCCTTGGAAAATTGTGCAGACATTCAGCAATAGAAATTTTTATGATGTACCAGAAAATGAATTTGGTAATGACTCTACGGATGAAGAGAACTTGGCATACTAGGAAGACGTATGTCAAATGGATCATAAAATTCTCGATGTTCTTGACGAAGGAGATGAAGAAGAAGATGATATCGCAGTTGTTGATCGTCCGGACGAAGGGGAATGTGCTGCTGCAAGATATGTCAAAGATATAGAAGAGGAAGACAACAGTAACAAGGATATGGACATAAGTGATGATGAACATGTTTAGAACTTGGAAGACCTTGAAACTGATGCTAAAGGCAGGGATTCAGATTATGATACAGATGTTGAGGATTAGATTAGTGAGGATGACTCATGTGTCTTCACACAAATAAAATGCAGGGGACATATTTTTCGTGATGGTGGAGAGAAATGCATATGTAATACCCTACATACATTTGTTTCTTCTTTTTTTGGAAGATGAACCATAATATATTATGCAAGCAAGCCGCCTCATTAAAAACTTCCAGTCCCCTTAGGTACCCTGGTAAGGAAAAGAGTAGGTAAAAAACTTACTGCTCCAAAGTCACAGAATGGTTACATCAAACGAACAAAAATCCTATGCTCTAGGTGGCATCAACCAGCAAGCTTTAGGATCCAAGTTGGACTATAGTACCGCCTATCATCCCCAGACAGGTGGACAAACTGAGAGAACTAACCAGATCCTAGAGGACATGCTTAGGGCTTGTGCCCTAGACTTCGGAGGATCATGGGAAGAACACTTGCCATTAGCAGAGTTTTCATACAATAATAGTTACCAAAGCAGCATCAAGATGGCACCATTCGAAGCTCTGTATGGAAGAAAGTGTAGATCACCGATATGTTGGTATGAAGCTGGATCAAGCAAAGAGTTCAACCCAGATTATGTCAAGGAAAAGCAACACATCATTGACATCATAAGAGATAGACTGAAGATAGCTCAAAGTCGACAAAAGAGCTATGCTGACCAAAAGAGAAGAACTTGGGAACCACAAGTTGGAGATATGGTTTATCTTAAGGTAAGCTTGATGAAAGGTCTTCAGAGATTCGGAGTAAAGGGTAAGTTGAGCCCTAGATACATCAGACCTTTCAAGATACTGAGTCAGAACCGAGATTTAGCCTTTGAATTGGATCTACCGGGAAGGCTAGCTCAAGTTCACAATGTGTTCCATGTGTCACAACTCAGAAAATGAAGACCCCAGATGAGCCAGTATCACATGCTGAGCTCGAGTTACAACCAGATCTGACTTACATCGAGAAGCCAGCCAAGATTCTCGAGGAGAGCTGGAAACAACTCGAAATAAAGCTATAAAGTACTGCAAGATACAATGGAGACATCACCCCGAGAGGGAAGCCACCTGGGAAAAGAAGAAGACCTGAGGAAAACATACCCCGAACTGTTCAGGTATTACAACCACAACTTCGGGACGAAGTTTTCTTTAAGGGGAAAGGCTGTAATGTCCCAGGTTTAGAGACGATCGAGGGGTAGAATTTAGAAAGGGATGTGCATTGCATTGCAAATTCTGGGGAAATTTCGCGCTTTAAAAAAAAACTGCATTGTAGGGGGACAAGTTTCTCTCTCGACACCTTACAGGGTTAGGGTTTCGAGAGTGCGACAAACTTGCATCTCACCTAAATAGTTTAAGGTTTTGAGAAGAGAGGGGAGAGTTTGCATCACAAAGTTAAGTTGCATGATTGAATTCAACTCAAAGTTGAATTTGAATTTCAAATTCAAACATAAAACAAATATCTCATAATTTAATTGTAAGGAAATTCACTAAGTAAATAATTAAATTGCAAATTATAAATAATGCCCATAATAAATAAAGCTCATTAGAAAAAACCTTGAGCTTTATTGATCATCACACAATTTACATTGTCTTTACAATATTCATAATTAAAAATAAATAATAATACAACACATTACAAGAATTGCTTTGATAGAAGAAGAAAAGGAAAATTACAAGTAAATGAAATATATCCTAAACTACAATGTGATCTTTAACTTGGTGATCTTCATGTCCATTTGATCATCATCTTGAAATCTGCACACAAACACAAAGAAAGGAAATCAAGTGTTATGCCAAGTGGCATAGCCACTTGGCAGGTTAGCAAAGAATTCAAATAGAGAAGATATGCACCAGGATCAGCCGAGCTGATCCTCTCCAAGTCCTGGTACACCACACCAGGCTACACACACACACAGGCAGCTCACACTACATGTGTGCATGCTCAACACCAAGGCATTGGGTGTGCATGCATCACAGCACACACACACACCAGCAGTGAGTCACAAGCTGAGCCAGACCAAGCTGTCGACCAGGGGAGAAGAGGCCAACCATATATAAACCTCTTCAACAGTGAACCCTAGTTCATTCATCGACCAAGCAGCAGGGTAAGAGCACCAAGAACAGCTAGAACAGGAAGAACAGCTAGAGCTGTTCAATCTGTCCCAAAATCACCAGAAAATAATCAAGCATCACCAGCAAGCCAGGAGGAGCAGGGCAAGCTCATAAATCCAAACCAGAAGCAATCCTCTACATCAACAATAATACTAGGAGCTGGAGTGAGGTATACCACACAACAGCCTGAGCAAGATCATGTCTTGCTCATACTTAAGCATTCACTTGCATCACAGAAGCAAAAAGGGAGTGAGTACCCTATTGTATCATCATCTGGCTACTAAGCCTTTTGGTGCAAGCAAATTAGAGAACAATAAGAGGGAGATTTCCCAAGGGAACATTGGCATGTCAGTTAGATGACATACCAGAGAAATCCAACCTGGATTAATCCCTAACTATCCATTCCCAAACCACTTAGCACCTACAGCTACCTGTGCCATCAGACAGATAGACAATATGTGTCTATTTTGTTTCAACAGCAAAGGCTACTGGCTATTCCAACAAAAAGGGATCAGCCAGAGAGCAGTTGTTCATCCACAGCAAGCCAACATGGGGTGGGAGCTTCCTGAGCAGCCAAGAGTGGCTACTGAGGCCACCTCAACCAACCAAAATAGTTAAACCATCAAGCCAGCACAAGCATCATCACCCAGAAGGGTTCAGAGTGGGCTAGGGTCCCCAACAATTGTTGGCATCCCTCTAGCCCAAGCTAATCAAATTAACATGATCATCACTGTGACACAGTTCACATCATTTATCTGTTTAAACAATCCAAACTACACAGATAAATGAAATAGCCAAGATATATATGCACAGAGTCTTGCAGATGATCCAAAGGATCATTGCAAGCATCCACTGATGCTTGAGCAAGCAACAGCACACACAGGCTAAGCCTGTATGTAGCACAAACAGACTGGATGAGCACAGAGTGAACCACAGTGAGGCACAGACAACATAAAGCATTTTCTGCAAGCAACTGGTGATCATATGACCACCAGAAGCTTGCAAGAGCATGCTATAATATGCTAAGCCTCAATTATAGCACCAACACATGTCAGACAAGTGAATTAGCCACAGAACAGGAACAATGGCAAAGCAGATAATCATAAATATGACATATAATTGTATGCAGAAGCACACCATCAAGGGATGGTGTTGTTTAGCCCACAGGCATGCTCAAGGGAGCATGTCTATGAATTGTAGCACACTAAATAGCACCCAAGGGCACTGGCTCTTGCAAAACTTGCAAGGATGGCACACTGCAATCAAGCCAGGGCAACATATATGAACACACTTGAGTAATTGGCAAGAATAGCATCAGGAACAGAAGCACAGACAAGCACAAGCACAAGCATGGATACAATGGCAGTGGCCATGGTAATAGCACAGCAGCAGTTGCATAGCAGGTAGAGCAGCAGTAGCTAGCATCCAGGACAACAGCAAGGAGTCCAGCAGCATGCGCACAGCAACAGCAAGCATCGCAAACGCAAGCATAGCAACAGCAGCTAGTAGAGCAGTAGCAGCAGCACGAGATGGCTTCTCCATGAGGAGGAGTAGCCGCATCTCAAGCTAGGAGGAGAAGAAATTGAACACGAAGAAGAGAAAGAGGTGGCGCACTTACCGTGGTCGAGCAGATAGGCACGGCCATGGCGGCCACGGCGGCACACGCCAGAGCGTGGCGGCGCCAAGCCAAGCCAGGCCATGGCGGCACCACGGCACCACCCGCACCACGGCGGCGAAGCCAGGGCGGAGTCCAAGCACCAGGAGCGCCAGGAACGGCGGGATCGAGCGGATCCCGTAACCCTAGCACCAGAGGGGGTCGAGGCCGAGAGCAGCAGGTCGCCCGCGTCAGATCGACGCGGATAGGATTGACCGCCGTCGTGGGGCGCGTCGATTGCGCACCATGGCGGGGGCCAGGTCCGGCGAATCTCGCCGGAATCGAGCGGCGACGGCGGAGGCGACGCGGGTCGCCAGAGAGGGCTAGGGTTAGGGTTCGGACACGCGAGCGAGTGAGAGAGAGAAGAGTGGGGCTGGTCGAGCCAGACCGGGCCGGTCGGTTCGACCTAACCCACTGGGTTGCACCGACAGGTGGGCCCAGGGGCAATTGTGTCTTTTCACAAATAAACCAAAAATGCTGAAACTTTAAAAATTCATAGAAAATTAATGATAGCTCTAAAAAATAATTAAAAATATGAAAATAGATCAGCATAAAATTCTCTACCTGAATAAAATATCAAAGGGAATTTTTGAAGACCATCAAGAATAAGTCTTAATTTGATGATTTAAATAATCATTTAAATCACACATATTATTTTCAATAATGAAAATAAGTCCATTAATACCTTTGGACTATAAAAACACCTTGACAACATTTCAAGGTTGTATTTTACCCTAAACAGAGTATCCCTAAATTGTTCTTAGTATTAACCTTCTACCTAAAATAATAAACACCGGAAAAGGGGGAAACAACCCTAAAAGCTGAATCATGCATAATTGCTTCTTTAACCATTGCCCTTATCGGACAATGATGCTATTTTTCAGCAACAGAGGACAAGGGTCAGTCCACACCATCCAACTGCAACACTTTGCAGTGTTCAGGCAAGTTCATCGCTTGCTCATGTCATTTGAGTATTTCTATCAAATTACTTGCAAAGTACTATGTCTACCACTATTGCATAAAAGGCAAAACCACTATTTTTCATAACTATGAATATGACTAAGTGGTGGGCAATGGAACCATGGATTGTGTTGATATGGTGGAGGTTCCATTGCAAGGGTTTATATCCATCTAGGATTAAACAACCAATGTCGTCCAGTGATTCTTGTGCCGTAAAACTCGTGTTCACCATAAGATCTGGAGTGGGACGGAGTAGCCAATTGTATTTCCACCTCTCGTACATCAACGGACGCGCTTTACCGTAGACACTTGATTCCAAGGGTGCATTTGGTGGTTGGGGAAGCCTAAAGTCCCCACGGCATCGTCCGTAGACACTTGTAGCCCGAGGATCATTTGGTGGCTGGGGAAGCCTAAAGTCCCCACGGTATTGCGGTCTATGAGGGGTTGCATCTACCGGCGAAGGAGTTTGGTTCGATCCCAAACTGTCGTCGTGGTCGGGGTCTGATGACCCACAAGTATAGGGGATCGCAACAGTCTTCGAGGGAAGTAAAACCCAAATTTATTGATTCGACACAAGGGGAGGTAAAGAATACTTATAAGCCTTAACAACGAGTTGTCAATTCAGCCGCACTGGAAAAGCACTAGCAACGGGGTGATGTGAAAGTAGCAGTGATATGAGAGCAATAGTAACAGAATACAGTAGAGTAGTAATATGAGAGCAATGGTACCAGAAAATAGTTGACATGTAGGACGAGTATATGATGATGAGAGATGGACCGGGGTTCCCAGCTATCTACACTAGTGGTAACTCTCCAATAACAAGTGTTGGGTGAACAAATTACAGTTGGGCAATTGATAGGATTGAAATAGCATTAAGACAGAACATCAAGTCTATTGATCATGTAGGCATGTTTCCCATATATAGTCATACGTGCTCGCAATGAGAAACTTGTACAACATCTTTTGTCCTACCAGCGGTGGCAGCCGGGCCTCTAGGGAATCTACTGGAAATTAAGGTACTCCTTTTAATAGAGCACCGGAGCAAAGCATTAACACTCCGTGAAAACATGTGATCCTCATATCTAAGCCTTTCCCTCCAGTTGTCCCAATTTCTATCACTTTGGGGCCTTTGGTTCCGGACATAGACATGTGCATACAACTTGTAGATACAATCTAAGCAATAATTATAGAGCTCAAATCTAAGATCATGCCACTCGGGCCCTAGTGACAAGCATTAAACACAACAAGATTGCAGCAACAATAACTTCACAAACTTTGTAGATAGACAATCATAACGTAACAATGCATCGGATCCCAACAAACACAACACCGATTACATCAGATGAATCTCAATCATGTAAGGCAGCTCATGAGATCATTGTATTGAAGTACATGGGGAGAGAATACCAACTAGCTACAGCTAGAACCCGTAGTCCATGGGGGAACTACTCACGGAGCATGATGGAGGCGGTGACGTTGATGGAGATGGCTTCCGGGGGCACTTCCCCGTCCCGCCGTGCGAACAGACTTCGTCCCCGAATTGAGTTTCGCGGGCGGCGGCGCCTGAGTCTTTTTGAGTTTCGTCAATTGGTATCGCGTTTTTAGGTCGAAAGGGCTTAAATAGGCGAAGAGGCGGCGCAAGAGGGCTGACAGGGTGGCCTCCCACTAGGCCGGCGCGGCCAGGCCTGGGGCCGCGCGGCCCTAGTGTGTGGTGGCCCCCTGGCTCTCCTCCGACTTCCTTCGGTGTTCTGGATGCTTCCGGGAAAAATAGGATGTTTGGTGTTGATTTCGTCCAATTCCGAGAATATTGCCCGAACAGCCTTTCTGGAACCAAAAACAACAGAAAACAGGAACTGGCACTGTGGCATCTTGTTAATAGGTTAGTTCCGGAAAATGCATAAAAACATTATAAAGTGCGAGCAAAACATGTAAGTATTGTCATAAAACAAGCATGGAACATCAGAAATTATAGGTACGTTGGAGACGTATCAGCATCCCCAAGCTTAGTTCCTGCTCATCCTCGAGTAGGTAAACGATAAAAAGAGTAATTTCTGTAGTGACATGCTACTTACATAACCTTGATCATACTATTACAAAGCATATGAAATGAATGAAGTGACTCAAGGCAATGATCTATAGTTGCTAACAAATAGGTAACATATAGCAAAACTTTTCATGAAGAGTACTTTCAAGACAAGCATCAAAAGCCTTGCACAAGAGTTAACTCATAAAGCAATAGATTCAAAGTAAAGGCATCGAAGCAACACAAAGGAAGATTTAAGTTTCAGCGGTTGCTTTCAACTTTCAACATGCATATCTCATGGATAATTGTCAACACAAAGTAATATGATGAATGCAAATAAGCAAGTATGTAAGAATCAATGCACAGTTGACACAAGTGTTTGCTTCTAAGATGGAAGGAAGTAGGTAAACTGACTCAACATAAAGTAAAAGAGTGGCCCTTCAAAGAGGGAAGCATCGATTGCTATATTTGTGCTAGAGCTTTGGTTTTGAAAACATAAAGAGAGCATAAAAGTAAAGTTTTGAGAGGTGTTTGTTGTTGTCAACGAATGGTAGTGGGCACTCTAACCCCTTGCCAGACAAACCTTCAAAGAGCGGCTCCCATTTTATTTTATTTTTGGGTGGCACTCCTTCCAACCTTTCTTTCACAAACCATGGCTAACCGAATCCTCGGGTGCCTGCCAACAATCTCATACCCTGAAGGAGTGACTTTTTATTTTAGTTCTATTATGATGACACTCCTCCCCACCTTTGCTTTCTCAAGCCATGGCTAACCGAATCCTTCGGGTGCCGTCCAACAATCACATACCATGGAGGAGTGTCTATTTTTGTTAATTAATTTGGGACTGGGAATCCCATTGCCAGCTCTTTTTGCAAAATTATTGGATAAGCGGATGAAGCCACTAGTCCATTGGTGAAAGTTGCCCAACAAGATTGAAAGATAAACACCACATACTTCCTCATGAGCTATAAAACATTGACACAAATCGGAGGTGATTAATTTTGAATTGTTTAAAGGTAGCACTCAAGCAATTTACTTTGGAATGGCAGGAAATACCACATAGTAGGTAGATATGGTGGACACAAATGGCATAGTGGTTGGCTCAAGGATTTTGGATGCATGAGAAGTATTCCCTCTCGATACAAGGCTTAGGCTAGCAAGGTTATTTGAAGCAAACACAAGTATGAACCGGTACAGCAAAACTTACATAAGAACATATTGCAAGCATTATAATACTCTACACTGTCTTCCTTGTTGCTCAAACACTTTTACCAGAAAATATCTAGACCTTAAGAGAGACCAATCATGCAAACCAATTTTAACAAGCTCTACGGTAGTTCTCCACTAATAGGTTTAAACTACATGAAAAAAACTTAATCATGATCTACTTGAGAGCTCAAAACAATTGCCAAGTGTCAAATTATCCAAGACATTATGAGGCATTTTCTATTTCCAACCAAATACCAATAAGTATTGTAGCTTCCAACTTTTATCATTGAACATTAAAAGTAAAACGAAGAACAAGTGTTCATATGAAAAAGCGGAGCGTGTCTCTCTCCCAAACAAGGATTGCTAGGATCCGAATTTATTCAAACACAAACGAAAATAAAAACACACAGACGCTCCAAGTAAAGCACATATGATGTGACCGAATAAAAATATAGTTTCAATAGAAGAAACTTGATAAGTTGATGAAGAAGGGGACGCCTTGGGCATCCCCAAGCATAGACGCTTGAGTCTTCTTGAAATATGCAGGGATGAACCACGGGGGCATCCCCAAGCTTAGACTTTTCACTCTTCTTGATCATATATCATCCTCCTCTCTTGGCCCTTGAAAACTTCCTTCACACCAAACTTCTCATAAACTTCATTAGAGGGGTTAGTACTCAAAAAAAACTTGAATCCACCTTGGTCCTGTAGTGACACATTGCAAGAACTCAATAAAACATTAGCTACAGCTCTCCACGTCTAGAAAGCCTCACATAAAGTCCACAAGAGACAATGCAAAAAACAGAGACAGAATCTGCCAAAACAGAACAGCCAGTAAACACGAATTTTAAAATGGTAATTCCGTTGCTCAAATCAGAAAACTCAAAACTAATGAAAGTTGCGTAAATATCTGAGGATCACACACGTAAATTGGCATATTTTTCTAAATTACCTACGGAGAAAACAACCCAGATTCGTGACAGATAGAAATCTGTTTCTGCGCAGAAATCCAAATCTAGTATCAACCTTCGATTAGAGGCTTCACTTGGCACAACAAAACACAAAACTAAGATAAGGAGAGGTTTCTACAGTAGTAAACAACTTCCAAAACACAAATATAAAACAAAATACTGTAGCAAAATAACACATGGGTTATCTCCCAAGAAGTTCTTTCTTTATAGCCGTTAAGATGGGCTCAGCAGTTTTAATGATGCACTCGCAAGAAACAAGAGTAGAGGTAAAAGAGAGCATCAAAAAGAAAATCCAAAACACATTTAAGTCTAACATGCTTCCTATGTAAAGGAATCTTGTAAATAAACAAGTTCATGAAAAGCAAAGTAACAAGCATAGGAAGATAAAACAAGTGTAACTTCAAAATTTTAAGCATATAGAGAGGTGTTTTAGTACCATGCAAATTTCTACAACCATATTTTCCTCTCTCATAATAATTTTCAGTAGCTTCATGAATAAACTCAACAATATAACTATCACATGCAGCATACTTTTCATGATCCACAAACATATAATTTTTATCAAGCTCAAAAATAGTGGAATTAAAACTTTCGAACACACTTTTATCAATAATATAGCAAGATGAATGATCAATCTCAAGAGATATGGGACACATAGATAATGTCAAGAACTCTCCAATCCCATTTTCATTAGTAGTACAATTAATATTATCAAGTAACATAGGACCATCATCTAGAGCTTTATCATAAACATTTGCTAAGCAAAATTCTTTAGTACCATGCATTTCGACATCAGGCACAAACAAAGCATTATCATAAGATTTATCAAAGTAGCATGGATTATCATATATAACAGTAGCATAATTATTCTCACAAGTTTTACTTATAGGAAATATTTCAAGAGAATCCACAGGAACATAACATTCAACCTCTTTCGGTAAGCATGGAGGACAATCAAATAGTGTAAGAGATAAAGAGTTACTCTCATTAGAAGGTTGGCATGGGTAGCTAATCCATTCTTCCTCCTTTTGTTCATCACTCTCCTCTTCTTTTTCATCCAATGAGCTTTCAGGTTCATCAATTTCCTCCTCTTTTTCATCCAATGAGCTTTCAGGTTTGTCAATTTCTTCTTCCACAGGTTCCTGCAAATTGTGAGTGCATTCTTGTGCATTAATGTGTCTCTCTTTATAATCAAGGATATACGGATTCCTACTGTAGCATTCTATACAAGAATTAAGGATAGTAGAGACATAATCTTTAAGGTCCTTACAAATAGCACAAGTTTCATAATTCTCAACCATGAAGGATTCTATCTCGGAGGCTCCCATAAATAAGACAAATTGTTCTACCTCTTCGAACCCATAATGAATATAGCAATTCCGATTATAGTTCTTAATTAAAAATTCCTCACTAAAGCCACATTGAAATTTAAGATGTTTAGTATCCTGTTGAGAGCAACAGTTTATATCATGGCGTCTAAGCAAGATTCTAGCCATTGTATTCAATTTTTCTATCATAGCACTCATTATTTTACCAGTTCTTGATTCTCTATAATTATTATAACATTCTATAAGCTCCAAGTAGGTTGTTGGTTCTCCCATAACAGCAGTTTTTAATTTTTAGGTTTTTCAAATTTTTATGGATTTTCGGGTATATAGGGAAAATAAAACTAGACAAAAATAAACTAGACAAAAGTAAACTAAGCAAAATAAAACTAGACAGAAATAAACTAGCAAGACAAAATAAAATAAAAGCAGAGAGAGAGGTAGAGTGTACTCCCCAGGTGAACTTATGAGTAGAGCTATGCCTCCCGGCAACGGCGCCAGAAAATAGTCTTGATGACCCACAAGTATAGGGGATCGCAACAGTCTTCGAGGGAAGTAAAACCCAAATTTATTGATTCGACACAAAGGGAGGTAAAGAATACTTATAAGCCTTAACAACTGAGTTGTCAATTCAGCTGCACCGGAAAAGCACTAGCAACGGTGATGTGAAAGTAGCGTGATATGAGAGCAATAGTAACAGTAACACAGCAGCAGTAGTAGTAATATGAGAGCAATGGTACCAGAAAATAGTTGACATGTAGGACGAGTATATGATGATGAGAGATGGACCGGGGTTCCCAGCTATCTACACTAGTGGTAACTCTCCAATAACAAGTGTTGGGTGAACAAATTACAGTTGGGCAATTGATAGGATTGAAATAGCATTAAGACAGAACATCAAGTCTATTGATCATGTAGGCATGTTTCCCATATATAGTCATACGTGCTCGCAATGAGAAACTTGTACAACATCTTTTGTCCTACCAGCCGGTGGCAGCCGGGCCTCTAGGGAATCTACTGGAAATTAAGGTACTCCTTTTAATAGAGCACCGGAGCAAAGCATTAACACTCGTGAAAACATGTGATCCTCATATCTAAGCCTTTCCCTCCAGTTGTCCCAATTTCTGTCACTTTGGGGCCTTTGGTTCCGGACATAGACATGTGCATACAACTTGTAGATACAATCTAAGCAATAATTATAGAGCTCAAATCTAAGATCATGCCACTCGGGCCCTAGTGACAAGCATTAAACACAACAAGATTGCAGCAACAATAACTTCACAAACTTTGTAGATAGACAATCATAACGTAACAATCCATCGGATCCCAACAAACACAACACCGATTACATCGATGAATCTCAATCATGTAAGGCAGCTCATGAGATCATTGTATTGAAGTACATGGGGGAGAGAATACCAACTAGCTACAGCTAGAACCCGTAGTCCATGGGGGAACTACTCACGGAGCATGATGGAGGCGGTGGCGTTGATGGAGATGGCTTCCGGGGCACTTCCCGTCCCGGCGGCGTGCCGAACAGAGACTTCGTCCCCGAATTGGAGTTTCGCGATGGCGGCGGCGCCCCTGGAGTCTTTTTTGAGTTTCGTCAATTGGTATCGCGTTTTTAGGTCGAAAGGGCTTAAATAGGCGAAGAGGCGGCGCAAGAGGGCTGACAGGGTGGCCTCCCACTAGGCCGGCGCGGCCAGGGCCGGGCCGCGCGGCCCTAGTGTGTGTGGCCCCTGGCTCTCCTCCGACTCCCCTCGGTGTTCTGGATGCTTCCGGGAAAAATAGGATGTTTGGCGTTGATTTCGTCCAATTCCGAGAATATTGCCCGAACAGCCTTTCTGGAACCAAAACAGAAAACAGGAACGGCACTGTGGCATCTTGTTAATAGGTTAGTTCCGGAAAATGCATAAAAGCATTATAAAGTGCGAGCAAAACATGTAAGTATTGTCATAAAACAAGCATGGAACATCAGAAATTATAGGTACGTTGGAGACGTATCAGGGTCCACCCGTAAGTGGGAATAATGGGACCGGCGAGGACCCAGGGTCGGGGATGCAACAAAGGGTGGGTGTGCGAGGTAGCGGAGGAATATGAACGGCTAGGACCTTATACCGGGCCTCACACCAAAGGAAGTGTGGACGGGAAAGCTGCCCGGTTGGCACCAAGGTTAAGATCTCTTATGGGTAAAGAAACACACCTCTGCAGAGTGTAACGAATCGTGACCAGTCACTCCTTGTTCCGGGATTTGGAACTGCGAACGCTGCCGGAAAGGAACTCCATGAAGTTCTAGTAAACCGGTGAAGGCTGACGGACATAGTTCTTCTGAATAAAAACAACCTTTTGAAGAAATGGTTATCAAAACCTGCATGGTATCAGACTTTCTGGTCTGGTACCGTAGTTAGTGCATTAAACACATCTTTTCTAAAATGAACTTGTTGAGTACGCTCGTACTCATACCACTCTTAAATCCCCTGCTTAGACTGTCTGAACCATCTGGAGGAGGACAACGACAACCCTGAAGGAGCCGACATCATCGGCTATGAAGAACCAGACCTCTCTGGAGGTATTGAAGGCGTAGACTATCTCATAGTCTACGGAACCGGGGAGGCTTCAGGAGGAGACCAAGCCTAGAAGTATCGAGTAGTAGTAGTAGCCGAGCAGCACGAACTCTTAATACTTAGCTGCTCGAGAGAATAAATGTTTAGTCTCATGAAACTTCTATATTGTAAGTTAAGTTGGGTTCGCCTCGAACCCAGGAGTAACCCTCTCAGGACCCAAGAGGAGCTCCAGGATGATATGTACCTATGGTTTGTAATAATGTATGAATGAGTTGTGGACCTGCTATGTTCTGTTGTACTACTCTGAGGGATGTAATATTTGCGGATTGGTACTTCGCGAATGTTATATCAACGACTGGCATACTACAACATGCAGTGGTATGCAGGGTCACCACAGTTGGTATCAGAGCAAAAGCTTTGACCTTAGGTTGGAACCTAGTAAATGGGACGAAAACGTTAGGAGTCAAATAGGACTAGTAAAGAATTCTCTAAAAATATGGTGTATATTCAATTGAGAATACAACAATCATATCTTTTAGTGCGATAATTCTTTATTATCTCTATTATGATGCATTATTACTAATCTTATATTCTTTCTATTTCTACAGCCAACAATGGCAAGTTCACGTCCGGGACGAAACGTGAAAGTGATGGATTCCACACTGAGTGAATATGAAGGAGGACTCGCAGATATTCTTCGTGCCATGTTACTTGAATTTGGGTGTGATCCCCAGATTCAAGTAAAGAAATACATGTACTATGATGGTACTGTATTGGCAAAGTGTAGAGTAGGGCTACGACTTCCCGAATATTTGGGAATGAGCGTAGTTATGCCAGCAGGAGAAGCCAGAACCATCAACACCGCCTACCATATACACTACTAGGAAAAAGCTCTTTAGTGGCGCACCACTCTTCCCCTTCAGTGGCGCACTGCTGGTGCGCCACTACTATCACGCCACTGCTAACTTTTAGTAGTGGCGCACTACTGGTGCGCCACAACTAACCTAAGTAACAGTGGCGCACTACACTGTGCGCCATTGAAATGACTAGTGGTGCGCCACTATTACCCCAAAGGGGTGCGCCACTGTTGGTCAGAGGCAGTGCGCCACCACTGTCTAGATGTGGTGCGCCACTGCTACCGTTTTGCGTGCGCCACTGTTTCAGCGAGGTGGTGCGCCACTGCTGCGTGTGGACGTGCGCCACTGCTGTCTCCAGGACGTGCGCCACTGCTGAGGTTCCTGGTGCGCCACTGCCAGTCTCGGAGGGGATCACAGGGCAGTGCGCCACTGGATCCAGCGCAGTGCGCCACTGCTACTTAGTGGACGTGCGCCACTGATGGGCCTCTAGTGCGCCACTGCTACTATTTCGAATTTTTTTTTGTATGCTGGCAGGTATATATACAGGTTGTATATCACAATACAATAGCACAATACAGGATATATAACACATATAAACAACAGCACAACTGATCCATACATAGTTCTTCACATTAGCCCCACATGATTCACAAGAATTGACATTAGAGAAGTTACGAGGTTACAATGCAAGTTACGGTGTTACAAGTCACAAATGAGCTAGTGGCGGTTACACAAGGTCGATCATCTAAACTAGCATCACATAGAAGAGAGCTAGAGTCACTACTAGCACCGTCCCGATGAAAGTGGTCTTCATCCGGTTCCTCCTCCGCTCCGTCCTCTCTCCCGCCAGATAGCGTGCGTATCTGTCTTCGGCCTCCGCTCTAGTGGTGTACCCTTTGTAGCTGTTACCGCTAAAACGGTGAACCTGTCTCCGACACTCCTCCCAGTCGTTGTAGACTCCGGGAACCTTGCCCTTGTACACGACATACCACGTCATATCTGCACATATATGAACAAGCCAAAGAAACATTAGTGCACGCTCATAGATGTTTGCAACGAATAAGAGCAAACTCAAAAACGATCCAAGTAGTATGAACTAAAAGGCATGCCTCATACATTGTTGGTCGGAACAAATATCAACATTTAGGGAAGGGGTCAGTGAAACCAAGTAGGATGCACAAGAGATTGATACTTGTGTCATTGCACCAGGTTCACTGACCCCTCCCCCAAGTGTATAGGTGACCAAACATTCTAATCATCGGCATTTTGAGATACCAAAGCAAATGGAAGAATGACAAGGGCCTCATACTTTGTCGGTCGAAACAAATATGAACATCCCGGGATGGCGTTAGTGAGGCCAGGTAGGATGCACAAGAGATTGATATTTGTGCCATCACACCAGGCTCACTAGCGACACCCCGGAGTGTACAGTTGACCGAACATTCTAATCATCGGCACTAAAATGGAAGAAAGAGCCAAGTGGTATCAACTAAATAGCATATGCCTCATACATTGTTGGTCGGAACAAATATTAACATTCCGCGAAGGGGTAAGTGAAACCAAGTAGGATGCACAAGAGATTGATACTTGTGTCATCGCACCAGGTTCACTTGCCCCTCCCCAGAGAGTTGACCAACCATTATAATCATCGGCATTTTGAAAATCTCAAAGCAAATGGAATGACAAAATGGAATAAGTGCCTCATACATTATTGGTCAACACAAATACTATGGTCAGAAACCATAGTTGCAGTATACACCGCAGTATAACTTTGCAGAAGGGCCCCCTTTCCCCGGCCGCCGTTCCGTGAACGGGTCCTTAACGACACAACAACGCTGATCTGCCTCTCCGGCGCAGAACCACGGCAGACCCAGCCGCGTCCCTTCTGGCCGCGTCTCCTGCGCTCTTCTGCATGGCCGGACCACGATTGGACTCACCGGGGGAATAATGATAATCGCCATCAACACTATCGCCAGACTCCACAGGAGCATAGCAGTTTGCAGCAGATGCCACTTTTCTTCCCTTGCCGTGCAGTGAACGAGTCTTTGATGCAAAGACCGTGCCGGCCTGCCCAGAGGCCGGCACGGTCTTTGCATCAAGGACTCGTTCACGGGACGGCGAGAGAAGAAAAGCGGCATCTGCTGCAAAGTACTCTACACCTGTGGACTCTGACGATAGTGGTGATGGCGATTATCAGTATTTCCCCGGTGAGTCCAATCGTGGTCCGGCCATGGAGAAAAGCGCAGAGCCCATTAGACACGGCCACAAGGGAGACGGCTGGACTGGCGTGGTTCTGCGCCGAAGAGACATGTCGGCGTTGTTGTCTCGTCAAGGACTCGTTCAACGAACGGCGGCCGGGGAAAGGGGGGCCCGTCTACAAAGTATATTGCGGCGTATAGGTGACCAAACATTCTAATCATCGGCCAATGGTGCGAAAGCAAATGGAAGAATGACAAGGGCCTCATACTTTGTCGGTCGAAACAAATATGAACATCCCGGGATGGCGTTAGCGAGGCCAGGTAGGATGCACAAGAGATTGATATTTGTGCCATCACACCAGGCTCACTAGCGACACCCCGGAGTGTACAAGTGACCAACCATTCTAATCATCGGCCAATGCAATTAAGAAGTGCCAACTCAAATAAGAAGATAAGTAGCTAGTATGAACTAAATGGAATGCCTCATACTTTGTCGGTCAAAATATTAACATTTAGGGATGGCGTTAGCGAGGCCAGGTAGGATGCACAAGACATGGATATTTGTGCCATCACACCAGGCTCGCTCACGCCATCCCCAAGTGTACGGATGACCAACCATTCTAATCATCGGCATATGCAAACAAAATTAACGACCAAATCAAGTGCGGAAAACGACAGAGCCATATATATAAGTTCACAAACATAGCCGAACTAGTAATTAATAGCAAGTAAAGTGCTGGATAAAGTTTATTACAACACATGCAATCACGTCTTTAGTTCACACAACTACATAACTAGGCTCGCACATCAAGACTTTCCACTCGGAGCGTGGATAAAACCGCCGCCTTTCTTCAAGCACATCCATGAGCGGTAGTCGTCACCCTGCATTTGGAGCATCGTGTCTATGTCACTGTTTGACGGCTGATGGCCGGCGTAGAACTCCCCCGCGCTTCTAATGACATCTTGATGGATGATTTCACAAAACTCTACTTGGATGCGGAAGAAGTCTTGCTTGATGCCGTCGTCAGGGACCCGCGCCAATTTGTTGGCCCAGTCTCTGAGATGCTCAGGTAGCGTAAGCTGCTGCTGGTCCCGTATGAACTTATCCATGTGATAGAGGGCGTAGTAGGCATCCTTGTTACTAGAAGGCGGCTTCTTGACGCAGGGAAACTTTGTTTGGTGCTTGAACACATGCTTCCCGTACCTAATATTTGGCCTCTGCATGTTGCCTTTCGCTTTGACGTAGCCATTGAGAGCATCATCAAGTACGGCCTTGACATTCGTGTAGTCCGTGGTTGACTTACCGTCCGCATCGAGGTATGTGGCCATGGAATGTTTCGGGGTTATGGAGATGAGTGTGCAGGTTTTGTCTCTGCGTAGAAGACATAATGTTTAAGAACATGACGATTGAAATCTAAATAAATCACGAGTTAAGACCGGTACGGTGAGGGGGTGACTTACTCGGGAAATACAGGCAGGAGGATGTTACACTTCTTCTGGTGCGCTAGAAAGAAGTCTTTGAGGTATCCACTCGCGACTGCCCGGTCTCCGGCGGTGGCCAAGTGGACGGCACGCATGTAGAAGGGGTCGGCTATCGCGATGTCCGGGATGTTGTGTCTAATGATCCGCATCGCCTTGCTGAGCGAGTATAGGCGAATGAAGGTGTAGTGCAGCGGATAACTGTTCAGCATGGCGAAGATGTCATCATACCGCAGGAAGATCTTCTCCGCGAAGCCACTATCGACAAAGCCATGGCCCAAGGGCACCTTGGCAATATACACCGGGTATCCATGATCTCTCTCCCTGATACGCCGCTCCTCCATAAACTGAATACCGTCAACCAGAGATCGCATAGGACCGGGTGCAGCATCGTACAATCTTTTAATTAGCATCCGCTCACCCGACACATGCACCCTCGCCTCGATATTCTTGGGCACTGGTGGCCCGTCCTGAGCACGGATAGGTGCCGGCTGGCTGGCAGACTTGTCGTCCTTCTTCTTTCTTTTCCGTCCCTTCGGCTTCGTATTTACTGGGACTGCATTCTCCTCTTCGCAAGCCTTCTTCAGTGTGTTAGGACTGATAACACTTCTCACCTCGGCTATCGGCTGAGTCTCGGTGAAGTCGGCAGCTGGAGGCGTCTCCTGAGAACTGAATAGGCGCCGCTTGTTGCAATAGGTTTTCCCCTCGGCGGCAGCTTGAGAGGGTTGGCTACTGAGATCGTAGTCCACCCCAAAATCGAAGTTGCAGTCAAGGTTGGCAAACGTACTGTCCTCGTCCGGACCATCGTTCGGATCCTGTGCCATCTGCATGTCCTCATCCTGTGCCATCTGCATGTCCTCATCAGCTGATGGCGGCACCGTTGGGGTGGTCTTGCCATGGCTTGGCGCCGGCAGGGCTGGGGGTGTTGTCTGTGGGGTGGTGCCCCTCGCCCCCAAACGAATCTGGCTCTTTGGCCAAACCATGGACCAATTGAAGCAATGCTGGAGGGTAAGGACCTCATCTTCGTCGGCACCATGGGGTTGAAAGGGAGGTACCACGTCGTCGTAGCCGCTAAGCACCCGAACCAGTTGAATCCTATACACGTCGGGTTGCATGGGTCTACCGTGGAACTGGCGGTTGCTCGGTTGAACGATGGTGGCCTTGGCAACATCGATCAACTCGCCGTTCACAAAGTGCAGGAGAGTGCATGGGACGTCGACGGCGGAGCTCTGCGGAAAACATGTAGGGCGTTAGGGATGGCTAGCTAGTCAAAGGCAAGGATATGGAAGTCATTGGCCGAGGGTTGGTTACCGTGATGGCGTCCAGCTCGGCTAAGGTCGAGGCACCGCCGGCGGCGGGCGTGCAACTGATGGAGTGGCCGCTTGTTGGCGCGGTGCCGGGCGGCGTATTATCCGCAGCGACGGGTGCATTGAGCTGAAGTAATGGCGCCGCGGGAGACACCAACGTTGGCGCCGCGGGAGACACCAAGGTTGGCGCCGCCGGAGCCACCAAGGTTGGCGCCGCCGGAGCCACCAATGTTGGCGCCGCCGGAGACACCATTGTTGCCGCCTGCGGACTCACCGATGGCTCCACGCTGTGGGAGTTGCTGCCCGTGAAACTGGGAACCGGGGGAGGCCCCTTTTTTCCTCCCCTATACCACTCGTCAAGACCGGCAACCAAGGTAGGGATGATGGAGCTAAGCGTCGTGCCCACTTGGTCCTCCACTTGCTGTCGTTGCGTCCTCTGTTGGGTCTCCACGATTTGTTGCACTTGTTGCCGCACTTGCTCCTCGACCAATGTCGGGATCTGCGCAACTTGTGCCTTGAGATGTGCGACCTCCTTCTCATCGATGGTGGCCTTTTTCTCCTTTTTCCCCGACTTATAGTATTCTGACCATTTCATAGAGCATCCTTCGCCGACCACACGACCGGCCGACGTCGGCTTACTCAATGGATCCCTCTTCTTGTGGGCATTCAACGCCCTATTTAAAGGGTTATCCCAAGGGGCACACTGCGAGGAGCTCGTGGACCCCGCGCCGCTACTAGCTTCCTTTTCACTTTCCGCAGCGATCTCCTTAGCCTACGGGAGGAACATGCATGAACCATTTAGAAATTTGGATTCATCAATAAGAATGCAACCATAATGGAGCTAATTAAGCGGGTGCATTCCTTACCAGAAGAGCCTCAAACTCCTTCACCTCCGGAGTGGTGGTGAGCTCCTTTGTTTTCGGGTCAATACGGTACCGGGCCAGGAGAAAGTTCCTGGTTTGCTTGTTTTTGTATTGCGAGAAGAGGGGCTCGAGGCCGTTCTTCACACGCTCCTCATCCGCGGCGTCCCATTTCGGTTGCGCCACCCTAAAACCGCCAGGACCTAGTTTGTGGGTGCCTAAGTTCAGTTTTCGCATGTCCTTCCCCCACTGACTAGAATCCGACGTTGACTCGCTCTCGCACTTGATCTTGAAATCAGCGTAGTCTTGCTCGGTGATCGAGGGATTTGACTCCTTGATCTTGTCGTAACTCGCACCACTATTAATCATTTTCTTCACTCGGTTCCTCCAACTAGCGAGGGCGGTGCTCATCTTCGTGAGGGCGGCATTGTGCACTTTGTTCCGCATGAGACGCTTTTCTGAGCAGTCCACCGGGAACTCGTATCGTTCGTGCAGCTTCTTGAAGAGGAGGGTGCGCAAATTCGCTCGGTCAGGATGCCTGAGGTTCTCGGTGTTGATCGAGACCGTGCTCCGGAGGATGCACCCGAGTTGGGCAGAGTACCCTTTGACTAAATTAGGGGGCGCCGTTGGATGCCCACTATCGTTCACTTCGGTGAATGCCTGCTTCACGGTGCTGAGCACATTCGGGCGACGCTCCCTCCGTAGCTTCTTCGGTGCGCCGGTGTCATCCTCGGCGGCACCATCCGTGGTGTCATCCTCGGCAGCACCATCAGTGGTGTCATCCTCGGCGGCATCATCCGCTCGGTACTCTGGATCGGTGCCATCATCCTCGCCGTCGTCGCGGCGAGGTTGTGACTCCATCACCTCCATTTCATCGGTTAGCATCCAGAACGGCTTGCTGCCGCTGCCGCCGGCCTCTTCGTTGTTGGCCATGTTCGAACTAAGTAGGAAAAAATGCATAAAATTAGCGCAAGATTTCACGGAAAAATTGGGCATGACCTATGCTAATTTATGGACATATGAGTGCCCCATTTTCGCCGAAACGGAAATGAATCAACATTTCGGCGATAATGGGCAACTCTGTCGATCCCTGCACAAGAATATGACAATATATAGTGTTGATACCACCACATTCACACCAGCAAGCAGTACCAGCTAGCAGCACCAGCTAGCAGCAGCAAGCAGTAGCATCATCATCCATCCATGAAGAAATTATTCATCAACAATACATCATCAACAACAAAATGCACTAAGTGCTTCTCCAGGTGCTGCTCCATGGGCATACATCAAGCAGCAAGCACCAGCAAGCAGCAAGCAGCAACAAGCAGCAGCAGTAGCAAGCAGCAGCAAGCAACAACTACCTTTCTGCAAGTGTGGCGGCGGTCCTCTGCGGCAGCGTCAGCGGTCGAGGGCGGCGCGGCGTGCTTCTCCAGCTGCTGCTCCAAGGTACGCGTGGCGGTCAGGGCGGCGCGGCGTGCAACAACTAGTGTTGTAAATATCAAAATGAACACTGTGAGCAACCAGACTATTTATAAAAACAAAATACCAGTACTGTAAACTATTAAATGAATGGAAATCAGCTAGCAAGCAAGCAACAACAGTTAGCAGCTACAGCTAGCAGCTAGCAGCAACAGCAACCATAGCAAGCAGCAGCAGCTAGCAAGCAACTAAGCAGCAGTAGCTAATTCTCATTTCTTTTACAGAATATCAACTAAGCCATTTCAGTTATAGGTGTTAGTTTCAGTTAACACTAGGTGCATTTTGATTTAATTAACAGTATTGGCACTTGGCTCCAATATTTGGCTCAACCTAGCAACTAAAAAGTAACCTAGCTAACATCAAGTACCTAGCAACTAACAACCTAGCAACTAGCAAATGCTCACTGGTAGCTCTGTATTTTTTTTAAGAAGGAAATGCTCACTGGTCGGTGCACATAGCCATTTATTTATATGTTTTTCCTTCAAATTAAGCAAATAGACATCCTAATTGAAGCAAATGCACCTAGCAGCACCTCACCTCTAAAAAAAGAAGCTATGCAGATTGTTTGAAAACCCATGATTTCCCATGATTTGCAAAATATAGAATGCAAACATTCATTATGCTGCTGCTATGCTGCTGCTGTTCTGAGACATTATGCTGCTGTTCTGAGACATCACACTTATGAATATAACTTATTTTAACGTTGATTTGATGAACAGCAGAGTACTTGAGTAATTTAGCCCCGGAACTCTGTCTAGAAATGAAGGGTGAATAACTAACAATTCTGCCTAGAAATTTAGCAAGAGATGAAGGGTGAATAACTAAGTAACCCTAGAATAACTAACAATTCTGCCTAGAAATTTAGCAGCATCTAAAGGTTAGAATCGAATCTTTGCTGGTTACTTAGTTACCATGCAGAGTACTTGAGTAACAGCAGAGTACTTGATGTAATTTAGCAGAGTACTTATTTTAACGTTGCTATGCTGCTGCTGTTCTGAGACATTTCTACAACATCATCATGAAGCAAATTACTAGCATTTCTACAGAAAAGTCGCATTATGTTTCTACGGTGCTTCACAACTATAAATTTAGCACAACAGCAAGCATAGGGAGGAGGAGGAGGAGCATAGGGAGCTCACCCTGAGCAGTAGGTTGGGGAGGTCGTCGTGGTGCCGTCGTGCGAGTTCCGGGGGCGTGGCGGCGCAGATGAGGGGGATCTGCGTGGGGGAGAGAACGTGAGGCGGGTGGGGAGGTGAATCGAGGGGGAGGCGACCACCGGCGGGAAGGTGAATTGAGGGAGACGTACCTGCGTGCCGGTGGGAGGTGGCGTCGCGAGGGGGCGCCGGTGGAGGAGGTCGCAGACGAGGAAGGCGGCGAGGAGGTCGCAGACGAGGACGCCGACTAGGTCGCCGGGGTCGTGGTCGCCGGGGTCTGCGCGCGTCGCCGGGGTCTGCGCGCGTCGCCGGGGTCCGAGGTGAATCGAGGGAGGGGCGGTCGCCGGTGGGAGGTGGCGTCGGAGAGGGTATCGCCGGTGGGAGGTGGCGTCGGAGAGGGCGTCGCCGGTGGGAGGTGAATCGAGATCGAGTGGGGAATGGGGAGGATGGTCGAGAGATGGGGGATTTTTGTCTAAGTCACAGACCCCCTTAGCAATAGCGCACCTCCAGGGGTGCGCCACTATGAGGCTTAGCAATGGCGCACCTCTAGGGGTGCGCCACTACCAGTATAGGTTTGGGTCAAAACGCAAACAGACCAGCGTTTGACAGAAATCGATTAGTACCGCACTGGCTCTGTCCCCTGGTTGGTTTGCCAAACATGGCCGGCCAGGTTCGAACCCTGGCGGCCCCATTTTTTCACTTTTTAATTAAATTGATTTAACACTATAGTACATAGCATAATACACCAAAATAAAAAGCATAAATAATTATAATTATGTAGAATATTTAAAATACTATAGAATCTAGAAAATATCCAAAAATATAAATTATATGTCTATTTTGATCGGTACAATGTGTAGATTAACAATATGACAACCATTATTCATACAAGAAAATGATACATAATTATCTTTTCACAATCTTCTTGCCCTTCTTTCTCGCGGTTGAATAATTTAGCCCCGGAACTCCTAGACTTCTTCTCTTGAATGGGCGGCCTTTAGGTAGGGTGGTCCTGCTTCTTCTTGTTGTGTATGGTTCTTCATCATCGTCGTCGTCATCTTCCATCTTCGGATCGCCGTACTGGTCAAAGTCTAGCTCGTTGGCTGCTCCATCCATTCCGATGATGCTCCTTTTGCCTCTCCTCACGACAACACGGCTGGGCTTTTGCGGGTCGGTAATGAAGAAGCATTGGTCCACTTGGGAAGCTAGTACCCATGGCTCATATTTCGCGGTGACCTTTGCGCCCGCTGTCTTGGATTTGGCTTCGGGTATAACCATGGTGGTGAAATGCCGGTCTTCTTTTATGACGTTCTTGGCCCACCTGACACGGAACATTGGCACATTCTCTCCGGCGTAGCTCAGCTCCCAGATCTCCTCGATCTTTCCGTAGTATCTCTGCTTGACGTCACCGGTGTAGGACTCCATCGTTACCCCGGAGTTCTGATAATCGCTCTTCATGTCCTTTTCCTCGGTGTAGAATGTGTAGCCGTTGATATCGTACGCCTGAAATGTCATCAGGTTGTGTTCGGCGCCCTGTGACAAGGCGAATATGAGTTTTTCTTCCGCAGAAGAATCCTCGTCTATAGGGTACGTCAGCATCTTGTCCTTGAACCACCGCGTGAAGGTTGAGTTGTGCTCTTTGATTATATCTCCGTCCGTCCTCTGTTGGCCCTGATCACTGTACGTCTTTGCGATGAAGGTTTTGTGCTCTACCACCCAAGGATCGACCACGTCTATGTGTTGTAGCGCGACTAGGTTTGCTCTTTCAAAGTCGGCGATTCGACCCTTGAAGTCGACATGCATTTCGCGGCTACCGTCGCGGTGACCCCATCCAGCGAGCTTCCCGAGATGCCTGTTTACGGGCAGGCCAACGGGGTTCTCGATTTCTAGATAACTCGTGCAGAAGGAGATGCACTCTTCGGTCAGAAAGCCCTTGGCTATGCTTCCGTCTGGACGTGCCCTGTTGCGAACGTACCCTTTGATGACACCATTCATCCTTTCGAACGGCATCATGCTGTGCAGGAACGTCGGCCCCAGTTGGATGATATCCTCCACGATATGTACCAGCAGATGCACCATAACGTCGAAGAAAGCGGGCGGGAAGTACATCTCAAGCTCGCACAGTATCACCACGATCTCTTCCTGTAGCCTTCTAAGTTGCCTCACGCCAACAGACTTCCGAGAGATGACGTCGAAAAAGTTGCATAGGCCAAAAAGCGTTTCACGGACGTGCGCGTCCATGATCCCACGGATTGCAACCGGAAGTATTTGCGTCATCAGCACGTGACAGTCGTGAGACTTCATCCCGCTGAACCTCTGCTTCGCTTTGTCTAGGTACCTGCTTATCTTCCCCGCGTACCCGTAGGGAAGTTTTACTCCTAGGAGACAGTCGAAAAACTGCTCGATCTCCTTCTGACTTAGAGTGAAGCACGCGGGGGGCAGTAATATTCGATCTTCTTGGCCTTTTTGCCCTTGCGACGACTTTGCGTGTCCTCCGCCTCATCATCGTCATTATCATCATCATCATCATCATCATCATCATCATTAGGGCGTCCCGCGTGAAGCTCCTCCCTGATCCCAATTGATAGCAAGTCGTACCTTGCTTTCGGCCCATCTTTGGTCCTCTCTGGCATGTTGAGGAGGGTACCAAGCAGACTCTCGCACACGTTCTTCGTGATGTGCATGACATCAAGGCTGTGAGGCACACGTAAGATCTTCCAGTACGGCAAGTCCCAGAAAACAGACCTCGTCTTCCATACCTTGAGCAGCGGCTCCGGCGCCTTTCGCTTCTTCCCCGGCGGTGGGCACTCATTCCAATTTTTCAATAGCTCGTCTATTTGCTCGCCGCTTCTCGTACGTGGCCGTCTTCGGGGTTCGTCTTGACCATCGAACAGATCCTTGCGTTTCCTCCATGGGTCTTCGTCGCGAAGCCACCTTCGATGTCCCATGAACACCGTTTTCGAGGACCCCGGATCTCTATCTAGCTGGCGGTACGTTGTGTCATCCATGCACCTGACGCATGCATTGAATCCGTGGACCACCTGCCCCGCGACATATCCGTAACCGAGAAAGTCGTGCACCGTCGTGAGCAGCGCGGCTCTCATAGGGAAATATTCTTCCGCGGCGGCGTCCCACGTATTGGCAGGCGCGTCCCATAGCGTGGCTAGCTCCTCTTTCAGAAGCCCCATATACAGATTGATGTCGTTCCCTGGTTGTTTCGGCCCTTCAATTAGCATACTCATTTGAATGTACTTCCTCTTCATGCACAACCAGGGGGGAGGTTGTACATCCACACAAACACGGGCCATGTGCTATGCGTGCTGCTCTGGCTGCCAAACGGATTGACTCCATCGGTGCTCGCGCCCAGCCTTATGTTCCTAGGATCGTCCCCAAATTCTGGGTACTCGAGGTTCAACGCATTCCACTGGCTAGCATCCGAAGGGTGTCTCAACATCCTGTCCTTTTTCTTTTTCTTCGGATCATCAACGTCATCTTCTCCCTTCCTCATCTCCGCGTGCCAGCGCATTAGCTTTGCTTGCTTAGGATCCGCGAAATACCGCTGCAGACGAGGAGTGATCGGAAAGTACCACACCACCTTCCGAGGAGCTTTCTTCCCCTTCTTGTACCGACTGACGCCGCACTCCGGACATATGGTACACTCCGCGTGCTCGTTCCGATAAATGATGCAATCGTTCAAGCACACATGATATTTCACATGCGGTAAATCCAGAGGACACACGATTTTCTTGGCCTCCTCGATACTAGTCGGACACGTGTTACCTTTGGGAAGACGTTCGTGCCAGAATGACATGTTGTCGTTGAAGGATGTGTCGGTCATTTTGTGCTTTACCTTCATCTGCAGAGCCATGAGCGTTACTTTCAGGCGGGTATCCTCCGGCCTGCATCCTTCATACAATGGAGTAACCGCGTCTACCTCCAGTTGATCCATCTTGGCTTTCTCTCGGGCGGCATCCCTTGCGTTACTCGTCTGCTTGAGAAGCAGCTCTTGAAGATAAGGGTCCTGCACCCAGTCCATCGACGATGGTCCATCGTCTTCATCTTCATGATCTTCATCATCGGGTCCTCCATCTTGATCTTCCATATCATCGGGTCCATGATCTCCTACATTGTGATCATGATCATGGCCGGGATCTTCTACATCCTGATCATGTCCGGGAACTTCTACATGGTGCTCACCACCTTCCTTATTTCTTGTTGAAATCCCATGGACAAATTCATAATCATCTTCGTCGCCTTCCCACCGATAGCCATCCATGAAACCACGCACGAGAAGGTGGTCCCGTACCATATCGGCTTTAGGGTCCATAAGGCTCGTCAGCTTGCATCTTCGACACGGACATCTTATCTCCTTTTGGTTATTTCTAATCATCTCGGCCGTCGCAGCTTTCAAAAACCTAGCCACAACGCCTTCGCTCATCATGCGGACCATGGTCGCCTGCGGGTATAGAGAAAATGGATATCTTAGCATACCAAAAGAAAATTTTGGCATGACCTTCCCTAAAAATAGGACATATGTATATGCGTAGTATGCCCACTATTCGCCGAAACGGAAATGAATCAACATTTCGGCAAAATATTGGCAACTCCATCGCATTTCAAATCCCTGCAAACAAAAACATGCATGCAACACATGTGTGGAGGCTTCGCATATACAACACATGTGTGGAGAGGCTTCGCATACAACACACATGCACGTGATAGAGACGCTTTTCGCGCATGCGCACAACACATGAGCTTCACATAACATATGTGCACACACACGTGTGTGTGCAAGACGATCGGAACCGGTCACACACAAAGCATAAAACCAACAAAGTTACCGATACGACGAGACCTAGAGTGTTGGATGAGGTGAAAAGTTGAGATTGAGTAGGGTATTGAGCTAAGAGAGCTTCACCATTACTTACCTATGAAGAAAATTTAAGTTTACCAACTTAATTTTGGTGAATGAAGAGGTGAAAATGAGGTGGGAAGGAGGGGCAACACGACCAGATCCAGATTTGGTGGGAGGTGGTGGTGGAAGAGTGTTTGGGGAAAGTGGGTGGCACATGTGAGTGGAGGGTGAAAAGCAGGAAATGGTCCCAGGTTAGCAGTGGCGCACCACCTAGTCGTGCGCCACTACTAGGGTGACATAGCAATGGCGCACTGCTGACTGGTGCGCCACTACTAAGCCTCTTATCACTAAAGGGGTCCTGGCCACCTCCTAGCAGTGGCGCACCTCCACGCCATGCGCCATAGGTAAGCTATGTAGCAGTGGCGCACCACTGTAGTGCGCCTCTATCTCTAAAGGGGCTCTCTGGCCACCTCCTAGCAGTGGCGCACCTCCAAGCCATGCGCCATAGGTAAGCTATGTAGCAGTGGCGCACCACTGCAGTGCGCCATTGCTAAGCCTATCACCTCTAAAGGGGCTCTGGACACCTCCTAGCAGTGGCGCACCACCACAACGTGCGCCATAGGTAAGAAACTAAGCAGTGGCGCACCACGAAGACGTGCGCCACTACTAGGTTGGGGGAGGAGCTGGCCTCCTGTCAGCACTTAGTTATGGCGCACCTAGATCAGGGTGCGCCACTACTACTTTTGTAACAGTGGCCCACCGTTTCGTGGTGCGCCACTGCTAAGTAGTAGTGGCGCACGGCAGCCATGGTGCGCCACTGCTGGCAGTCTTACGGCTAGGCCTTTTCCTAGTAGTGATAGCTGTTATGAGAGCCATAACAGATATTCGGGAGCATAAGACGAAAGAGCTTATGGGTTCCGAATTCACCCACATTCCTCACATGGAGGAAGAGGATGATCCCATGCTGAACCACTTTAAATATGCCAAACGCAAACCAGCTGAAGCGGCAAAATACATGGACAATAGCCGTAACTTACTATCATTGTTATTTCAGTTGAACCGTCATTTGACGGAAGCAATTGATATAATGCTAGAAGAGTTCACCGAACCCAAGGAGGAGACAAAAGGAAAGGAACCCATGGAGGGAGTGGTTCATACACCAGTTTACTTAGCTGGTGATTACATTAGTATTGACCATCCAGAACAACAAACCACACCTATTACACCTAGGTATTTTCCTAGTAACTCCTATGGAGGATATGAAGGTGGCGAGGAATCCGGAAACCATCAGCATTCCGTGACTCCTATAGAAAACTCAACAGGTTGGCGTTGGGGATCAGATACTGGAAACCCTAGTGATTCGGTTAGGTATAATCCTGAGATGAATGATGATGCCACAACCCAGTTTCAGAACGATCAGTATAATAGAGGAGATATTGAGGGGTATCCGATGCTGATTGAGTCTGATACTGAAGGTGGGAATACCTTTGGCGGAGTCACCGGGGAGTACACCCGATGGGTGGACTATGATGCACTGAATGACCAGTTTATGAACACAGATTTTGCCCTCGGAACATCATCCGATTCCGACTACAAGCCTACGGGAAGACCCTATGTTCCAGATTCTGTCAGGAGGACTTCACGTTCGACCGGATGGAAGCCTGGGATGTACCGGGAGTGAAGCACGACTAGAGACTACCATGGGAGGCGAGACTACAATACAGTTGTACCACATGTATTGTAGTATGTAATATTTGTATAAATTTGTACTTATACTTTAATAAGTGAGTTTGCATACTCACATCGCTACTGAGTATTGTAATAAGACCACTTATGTATGTATATACAGGGTATATGTTTTGTATGATTTGCATTTGCTTCTTGATTTCCATTGCGTGACTAGTTCTGTGCACAAAGTTGAGCTCAGAAAACTTGCGCATGGAGTAATTATGAGTACCACTTTGTGTTGCAGAACTAGGGGGATATGTCGGGAGCGCCGAGTGAGGAGAGTGAAGAGCAGCGCATCGAGCGCGAGGCCAGACAGAAGGCTGAGGCTGATGAAGCAGCCAGAACTCAGTTTCCACCACCACCACCCCCCATGACGCAGCAGAACTTTGTCCAGTACATGCAGATGATGGAAGAGAGACAACGTGTAACGTTGGAGCAGCAGAATAAATTCTTCCAGGAGCTGCTGCAACAGAACAGAGTTGAGAGACCTGAGAATCAGGGAGTCACTTTGTCGGACTTCCAGAACACCAAACCTATATCTTTTGCATACGCGCCCGAGCCGATGGACGCGGAAGACTGGCTTATGGACACCGAGCGAAAGCTCAATACTGTTGGTTGCAACGACCAGGAGAAGGTCCGTTATGCTACACACTTGTTGTGTGGACCTGCCGCATCTTGGTGGGACAATATAGTAGCCGTTTATCCGGCTGGTAAGGTATTCACCTGGGAAGAGTTTAAGAGGAAGTTCAGGGAATCCAATGTCCCTGAAAGCATTGTGGAGTTGAAGCGTCGAGAATTTGAAAGTCTCGAGCAGAAGGATAAGGCCATCCTGACTTACGTCAGGGAGTTCTCTGGATTGTCTCGGTATGTGATACGTCTCCAACGTATCGATAATTTCTTATGTTCCATGCTACTTTATTGATGATATCTACATGTTTTATGCACATTATATGTCGTATTTACGCATTTTCTGGAACTAACCTATTAACAAGATGCCGAAGAGCCATTCTTTGTTCTTTGTTTTTGGTTTCAGAAATCATAGTAACGAAATATTCTCGGAATTGGACGAAATCAACGCCCACCTATTTTGCCACGAAGCTTCCAGAAGACCGAAGGAGAGTCGAAGTGGGGCCACGAGGTGGCCGACGACGACGGGCGCGGCCCAGGCCCGGCCGCGCGGCCTGTCACGGGCCCTCGCCTCTTGACCTGCCCTTCCGCCTACAAATAGCCTCTCGCGAAACCCCGTCGAGAGCCACGATACGGAAAACCTTGCGAGACGCCGCCGCGAATCCCATCTCGGGGATTCAGGAGATCGCCTCCGGCACCCTGCCGGAGAGGGGATTCATCTCCCGGAGGACTCTACACCGCCATGGTCGCCTCCGGAGTGATGAGTGAGTAGTTCACCCCTGGACTATGGGTCCATAGCAGTAGCTAGATGGTCGTCTTCTCCTTATTGTGCTTCATTGTTGGATCTTGTGAGCTGCCTAACATGATCAAGATCATCTATCTGTAATACTATATGTTGTGTTTGTCGGGATCCGATGGATAGAGAATACTATGTTATGGTGATTATCAATCTATTGTTTATGTGTTGTTTATGATCTTGCATGCTCTCCGTTATTAGTAGAGGCTCTGGCCAAGTTTTTGCTCTTAACTCCAAGAGGGAGTATTTATGCTCGATAGTGGGTTCATGCCTTCATTGATACCTGGGACAGTGACAGAAAGTTCTAAGGTTGTGATGTGCTGTTGCCACTAGGGATAAAACATTGATTCTATGTCTAAGGATGTAGTTGTCGATTACATTACGCACCATACTTAATGCAATTGTCTGTTGCTTTGCAACTTAATACTGAATGGGGTTCGGATGATAACCTGAAGGTGGACTTTTTAGGCATAGATGCAGTTGGATGGCGGTCTATGTACTTTGTCGTAATGCCCGGATTAAATCTCACTATATTTATCATATCATGTATATGCATTGTTATGCCCTTCTCTATTTGTCAATTGCCCGACTGTAATTTGTTCACCCAACATGCTTTTATCTTATGGGAGAGACACCTCTAGTGAACTGTGGACCCCGGTCCTATTCTTTACATCGCATACAATCTACTGCAATTGTTCTTTATTTTCTTGCAAACAATCATCTTCCACACAATACGGTTAATCCTTTGTTACAGCAAGCCGGTGAGATTGACAACCTCACTGTTTCGTTGGGGCAAAGTACTTGGGTTGTGTTGTGCAGGTTCCACGTTGGCGCCGGAATCCCTGTTGTTGCGCCGCATCACATTTCGCCACCATCAACCTTCAACGTGCTTCTTGACTCCTACTGGTCCGATTAAACCTTGGTTTCTTACTGAGGGAAACTTGCCACTGTGCGCATCATACCTTCCTCTTGGGGTTCCCAACGGACGTGTACATCTACGCGCATCAAGCAAATTTCTGGCGCCGTTGCCGGGGAGATCAAGACACGCTGCAAGGGGAGTCTCCACTTCTCAATCTCTTTACTTTGTTTTTGTCTTGCTTTATTTTATTCACTACTTTGTTTGCTGCACCTAAACAAAACACACAAAAATTAGTTGCTAGTTTTACTTTATTTACTGTCTTGCTCTCTATATCAAAAACACACAAAAATTAGTTACTTGCATTTACTTTATCTAGTTTGTTTTATTTACCATTGCTAAAATGAATACCCCTGAAAATACTAAGTTGTGTGACTTCACAAACGCAAATAATAATGATTTCCTATGCACACCTATTGCTCCACCTGCTACTACAGCAGAATTCTTTGAAATTAAACCTGCTTTACTAAATCTTGTCATGAGAGATCAATTTTCTGGTGCTAGTTCTGATGATGCTGCTGCCCATCTTAATAATTTTGTTGAACTTTGTGAAATGCAAAAGTATAAGGATATACATGGTGATATTATTAAATTGAAATTGTTTCCTTTCTCATTAAGAGGAAGAGCTAAAGATTGGTTGCTATCTTTGCCTAAGAATAGTATTGATTCATGGACTAAATGTAAGGATGCTTTTATTGGTAGATATTATCCTCCCGCTAAAATTATATCTTTGAGAAGTAGCATAATGAATTTTAAGCAATTAGATACTGAACATGTTGCTCAAGCATGGGAGAGAATGAAAACTTTGGTAAAGAATTGCCCAACCCATGGACTGACTACTTGGATGATCATCCAAACCTTCTATGCAGGACTAAATTTTTCTTCGCGGAATTTATTGGATTCAGCTGCTGGAGGTACCTTTATGTCCATCACTTTGGGGGCGGCTACAAAACTTCTTGATGATATGATGGTAAATTACTCTGAATGGCACACGGAAAGAGCTCCACAAGGTAGAAGGTAAATTCTGTTGAAGAAACCTCTTCCTTGAATGATAAGATTGATGTGATTATGTCTATGCTTGTGAATGGTAGATCTAATGTTGATCCTAATAATGTTCCTTTAGCTTCATTGGTTGCTCAAGAAGAAAATGTTGATGTGAATTTCATTAAAAATAATAATTTCAACAACAATGCTTATAGGAACAATTCTGGTAATAACTATAGGCCATATCCTTCTGCTAATGGTAATGGTTATGGTAATTCTTATGGGAATTCTTACAACAATAATAGGAGTGTACCCTCTGGTCTTGAAGCCATGCTTAAAGAATTTATTAGTACACAAACTGCTTTTAACAAATCTGTTGAGGAAAAGCTTGATAAAATTGATATTCTTGCTTCTAGAGTTGATAGACTTGCCTCTGATGTTAAGTTATTAAAATTGAAAGTTATGCCTAATGATGATATTGATAATAAGATTACTACTACAGCAAATGCCATCCAAGTTAGAATTAATGAGAATATAAGATTAATGGCTGAACTGCGTGCTAGGTGGGATAGAGAAGAAAATGAAAAACTAGCTAAAGAGAATAATGTAGCTAAAGTTTGGACTATTACCACCAAAAGTAATGTTGATTCCTCACATGTTGCTGCACCTCCTACTATCAATGGTAAAATAATTGGTGTTGGCAATGTTTCTACTCCTAGTGCAAAGCGTACAAAACTGCCTGAAATTGCTAAAACTGCTGAAACTGCTTGTGATAAAACTGCTGAAATTTTTTCCAACCTTGGGGACAATGATCCCATTGCTGTAGCTCATAATGATTTAAACTTTGATGATTGTCACATCTCTGAAGTTATAAAGTTCTTACAAAAGCTTGCTAAAAGTCCTAATGCTAGTGCTATAAATTTAGCCTTTACAAAACATATTACAAATGCTCTCATAAAAGCTAGGGAAGAGAAACTAAAACTTGAAACTTCTATTCCTAGAAAGTTATAAGATGGTTGGGAGCCCATCATTAAAATGAAATTCAATGACTTTGAATGTAATGCTTTATGTGATCTTGGTGCAAGTATTTCTGTTATGCCTAAAAAGATTTATGATATGCTTGACTTGCCACCATTGAAGAATTGTTATTTGGATGTTAATCTTGCCGATAATGTTAAAAAGAAACCTTTGGGGAGGATTGATAATGTGCGCATTACGGTTAACAATAACCTTGTCCCCGTTGATTTTGTTGTCTTGGATATCGAATGCAATGCATCTTGTCCTATTGTGTTGGGAAGACCTTTTCTTCGAACCGTTGGTGCTGTTATTGATATGAGGGAAGGTAATATTAAATATCAATTTCCTCTCAAGAAAGGTATGGAACACTTCCCTATAAATAGAATGAAGTTGCCTTTTGATTCTATTATTAGAACAAGCTATGATGTTGATGCTTCTACTCTTGATGTTACTTGATTTGCACTTTCTGCGCCTAGCTGAAAGGCGTTAAAGAAAAGCGCTTATGGGAGACAACCCATGTTTTTACTACAGTACTTTGTTTTATATTTGAGTCTTGGAAGTTGTTTACTACTGTAACAACCTCTCCTTATCATGTTTTTGTGCCAAGTAAAGTTTCTATGTTAAAGTTGATGTTATATTTGGGATCGCTGCACAGAAACAGCATTGCTGTCTGTCACGAATCTGGGCACAAGTCTCTGTAGAAAATTCGAAAAAATCTGCCAATTTACGAGCGTGATCCTCAGATATGTACGCAACTTTAATTAGCTTTGAGTTTTTCCATTTGAGCAAGTCTGGTGCCATTTTAAAATTCGTCTTTACGGACTGTTCTATTTTTGACAGATTCTGCCTTTTATTTCGCATTGCCTCTTTTGCTATGTTGGATGAATTTCTTTGATCCATTAATGTCCAGTAGCTTTATGCAATGTCCAGAAGTGAAAAGAATGTTTGTGTCACCTCTGAATGTGTGAATTATTAATTGTGCACTAACCCTCTAATGAGTTTGCTTGAAGTTTGGTGTGAAGGAAGTTTTCAAGGGTCAAGAGAGGAGTATGATATACTATGATCAAGAGGAGTGAAAGCTCTAAGCTTGGGGATGCCCCGTGGTTCATCCCTGCATATTTTAAGAAGACTCAAGCGTCTAAGCTTGGGGATGCCCAAGGCATCCCCTTCTTCATCGACAAAATCATCAGGTTCCTCCCCTGAAACTATATTTTTATTCAGTCACATCTTGTGTTCTTTACTTGGAGCGTCGGTTTGTTTTTGTTTTTGTTTTTGTTTGAATAAAATGGATCCTAGCATTCACTTTGTGGGAGAGACACGCTCCGCTGTTGCATATGGACAAATATGTCCTTAGGCTTTACTCATAATGTTCATGGCGAAGTTTCTTCTTCGTTAAATTGTTATATGGTTGGAATTGGAAAATGCTACATGTAGTAATTCTAAAATGTCTTGGATAATGTGATACTTGGCAATTGTTGTGCTCATGTTTAAGCTCTTGCATCATATGCTTTGCACCCATTAATGAATAAATACATAGAGCTTGCTAAAATTTGATTTGCATATTTGGTCTCTCTAAGGTCTAGATAATATCTAGTATTGAGTTTTGAACAACAAGGAAGACGGTGTAGAGTCTTATAATGTTTACAATATGTCTTTTATGTGAGTTTTGCTGCACCGGTTCATCCTTGAGTTTGCTTCAAATAACCTTGCTAGCCTAAACCTTGTATCGAGAGGGAATACTTCTCATGCATCCAAAATCCTTGAGCCAACTACTATGCCATTTGTGTCCACCATACCTACCTACTACATGGTATTTCTCCGCCATTCCAAAGTAAATTGCTTGAGTGCTACCTTTAAATTTCCATTCGCCTTTGCAATATATAGCTCATGGGACAAAATAGCCTTAAAAACTATCGTAGTATTGAATATGTACTTATGCACTTTATCTCTTATTAAGTTGCTTGTTGTGCGATAACCATGCTTCTGGGGAACGCCATCAATTACTCTTTGTTGAATATCATGTGAGTTGCTATGCATGTCCGTCTTGTCTGAAGGATCTATCACCTTAATGATTGGAGCATGCATATTGTTAGAGAAGAACATTGGGCCGCTAACTAAAGCCATGAATCATGGTTGAAGTTTCAGTTTTGGACATATATCCTCAATCTCATATGAGAATAATAATTATTGCTACATGCTTATGCATTTAAGAGGAGTCCATTATCTGTTGTCCATGTTGTCCCGGTATGGATGTCTAAGTTGAGAATAATCAAAAGCGAGAAATCCAAAATGCGAGCTTTCTCCTTAGACCTTTGTACATGCGGCATGGAGGTACCCCTTTGTGACACTTGGTTGAAACATGGCATTGCAAAGATCCGGTAGTCCAAGCTAAGTAGGACAAGGTGCGGGCACTATTAGTATACTATGCATGAGGCTTGCAACTTGTAAGATATAATTTACATACCGTTGACAAAATTGTTTCATGTTTTCAAAATAAAATCTCTAGCACAAATACAGCAATCGATGCTTTCCTCTTTGAAGGACCATTCTTTTACTTTTATTGTTGAGTCACCTATCTCTCTCCACCTTAAGAAGCAAACACTTGTGTGAACTGTGCATTGATTCCTACATACTTGCATATTGCACTTGTTATATTACTTTATGTTGACAATATCCATGAGATATACATGTTATAAGTTGAAAGCAACCGCTGAAACTTAATCTTCCTTTGTGTTGCTTCAACACCTTTACTTTGATTTATTGCTTTATGAGTTAACTCTTATGCAAGACTTATTGATGCTTGTCTTGAAGTACTATTCATGAAAAGTCTTTGTCATATGATTCAGTTGTTTACTCATGTCATTACCATTGTTTTGATCGCTGCATTCATTACATATGTTTACAATAGTATGATCAAGATTATGATGGCATGTCACTTCAGAAATTATCTTTGTTATCGTTTTACCTGCTCGGGACGAGCAGAACTAAGCTTGGGGATGCTGATACGTCTCCAACGTATCGATAATTTCTTATGTTCCATGCTACTTTATTGATGATATCTACATGTTTTATGCACATTATATGTCGTATTTACGCATTTTCTGGAACTAACCTATTAACAAGATGCCGAAGAGCCAGTTGCTGTTTTCTGCTGTTTTTGGTTTCAGAAATCCTAGTAACGAAATATTCTCGGAATTGGACGAAATCAACGCCCAGGGGTCCTATTTTGCCACGAAGCTTCCGGAAGACCGAAGGAGAGTCGAAGTGGGGCCACGAGGTGGCCAGACGACGGGCGGCGCGGCCCAGGCCCGGCCGCGCGGCCCTGTCTGGGCCCTCGTGCCGCCTCTTGACCTGCCCTTCCGCCTACAAATAGCCTCGTCGCGAAACCCCCGGTCGAGAGCCACGATACGGAAAACCTTCCGAGACGCCGCTGCCGCGAATCCCATCTCGGGGGATTCGGAGATCGCCTCCGGCACCCTGCCGGAGAGGATTCATCTCCGGAGGACTCTACACCGCCATGGTCGCCTCCGGAGTGATGAGTGAGTAGTTCACCCCTGGACTATGGGTCCATAGCAGTAGCTAGATGGTCGTCTTCTCCTTATTGTGCTTCATTGTTGGATCTTGTGAGCTGCCTAACATGATCAAGATCATCTATCTGTAATACTATATGTTGTGTTTGTCGGGATCCGATGGATAGAGAATACTATGTTATGGTGATTATCAATCTATTGTTTATGTGTTATTTATGATCTTGCATGCTCTCCGTTATTAGTAGAGGCTCTGGCCAAGTTTTTGCTCTTAACTCCAAGAGGGAGTATTTATGCTCGATAGTGGGTTCATGCCTTCATTGATACCTGGGACAGTGACAGAAAGTTCTAAGGTTGTGATGTGCTGTTGCCACTAGGGATAAAACATTGATTCTATGTCTAAGGATGTAGTTGTCGATTACATTACGCACCATACTTAATGCAATTGTCTTGCTTTGCAACTTAATACTGAATGGGGTTCGGATGATAACCTGAAGGTGGACTTTTTAGGCATAGATGCAGTTGGATGGCGGTCTATGTACTTTGTCGTAATGCCCGGATTAAATCTCACTATATTTATCATATCATGTATATGCATTGTTATGCCCTTCTCTATTTGTCAATTGCCCGACTGTAATTTGTTCACCCAACATGCTTTTATCTTATGGGAGAGACACCTCTAGTGAACTGTGGACCCCGGTCCTATTCTTTACATCGCATACAATCTACTGCAATTGTTTTTCTGTTTTCTTGCAAACAATCATCTTCCACACAATACGGTTAATCCTTTGTTACAGCAAGCCGGTGAGATTGACAACCTCACTGTTTCGTTGGGGAAAAGTACTTGGGTTGTGTTGTGCAGGTTCCACGTTGGCGCCGGAATCCCTGTTGTTGCGCCGCATCACATTTCGCCACCATCAACCTTCAACGTGCTTCTTGACTCCTACTGGTCCGATTAAACCTTGGTTTCTTACTGAGGGAAACTTGCCACTGTGCGCATCATACCTTCCTCTTGGGGTTCCCAACGGACGTGTACATCTACGCGCATCAATCAAATTTCTGGCGCCGTTGCCGGGGAGATCAAGACATGCTGCAAGGGGAGTCTCCACTTCTCAATCTCTTTACTTTGTTTTTGTCTTGCTTTATGGTTTATCTTAAGGTAAGCCCGATGAAAGGTCTTCAGAGATTCGGAGTAAAGGGAAAGTTGAGCCCTAGATACATCGGACCTTTCAAGATACTGAGTCAGAACCGAGGTTTAGCCTTTGAATTGGATCTACCGGGAAGGCTAGCTCAAGTTCACAATGTGTTCCATGTGTCACAACTCAGAAAATGCTTGAAGACCCCAGATGAGCCAGTATCACATGCTGAGCTCGAGTTACAACCAGATCTGACTTACATCGAGAAGCCAGCCAAGATTCTCGAGGAGAGCTGGAAACAACTCAGAAATAAAGCTATAAAGTACTGCAAGATACAATGGAAACATCACCCCGAGAGGGAAGCCACCTGGGAAAAAGAAGAAGACCTGAGGAAAACATACCCCGAACTGTTCAGGTATTACAACCACAACTTCGGGACGAAGTTTTCTTTAAGGGGGAAAGGCTGTAATGTCCCAGGTTTAGAGACGATCGAGGGGTAGAATTTAGAAAGGGATGTGCATTGCATTGCAAATTCTGGGGAAATTTCGCGCTTTTAAACAAAAACTGCATTGTAGGGGGACAAGTTTCTCTCTCGACACCTTACAGGGTTAGGGTTTCGAGAGTGCGACAAACTTGCATCTCACCTAAATAGTTTAAGGTTTTGAGAAGAGAGGGGAGAGTTTGCATCACAAAGTTAAGTTGCATGATTGAATTCAACTCAAAGTTGAATTTGAATTTCAAATTCAAACATAAAACAAATATCTCATAATTTAATTGTAAGGAAATTCACTAAGTAAATAATTAAAATACAAATTATAAATAATGCACATAATAAATAAAGCTCATTAGAGAAAACCTTGAGCTTTATTGATCATCACACAATTTACATTGTCTTTACAATATTCATAATTAAAAATAAATAATAATACAACACATTACAAGAATTGCTTTGATAGAAGAAGAAAAGGAAAATTACAAGTAAATGAAATATATCCTAAACTACAATGTGATCTTTAACTTGGTGATCTTCATGTCCATTTGATCATCATCTTGAAATCTGCACACAAACACAAAGAAAGGAAATCAAGTGTTATGCCAAGTGGCATAGCCACTTGGCAGGTTAGCAAAGAATTCAAATAGAGAAGATATGCACCAGGATCAGCCGAGCTGATCCTCTCCAAGTCCTGGTACACCACACCAGGCTACACACACACACAGGCAGCTCACACTACATGTGTGCATGCTCAACACCAAGGCATTGGGTGTGCATGCATCACAGCACACGCACACACCAGCAGTGAGTCACAAGCTGAGCCAGACCAAGCTGTCGACCAGGGGGAGAAGAGGCCAACCATATATAAACCTCTTCAACAGTGAACCCTAGTTCATTCATCGACCAAGCAGCAGGGTAAGAGCACCAAGAACAGCTAGAACAGGAAGAACAGCTAGAGCTGTTCAATCTGTCCCAAAATCACCAGAAAATAATCAAGCATCACCAGCAAGCCAGGAGGAGCAGGGCAAGCTCATAAATCCAAACCAGAAGCAATCCTCTACAGTAATGCCCGGATTAAATCTCACTATATTTATCATATCATGTATATGCATTGTTACGCCCTTCTCTATTTGTCAATTGCCCGACTGTAATTTGTTCACCCAACATGCTTTTATCTTATGGGAGAGACACCTCTAGTGAACTGTGGACCCCGGTCCTATTCTTTACATCGCATACAATCTACTGCAATTGTTCTTTACTATTTTATTGCAAACAATCATCTTCCACACAATACGGTTAATCCTTTGTTACAGCAAGCCGGTGAGATTGACAACCTCACTGTTTCGTTGGGGCAAAGTACTTTGGTTGTGTTGTGCAGGTTCCACGTTGGCGCCGGAATCCCTGGTGTTGCGCCGCATCACATTTCGCCACCATCAACCTTCAACGTGCTTCTTGGCTCCTCCTGGTTCGATAAACCTTGGTTTCTTTCTGAGGGAAAACTTGCTGCTTGCGCATCATACCTTCCTCTTGGGGTTCCCAACGAACGTGTGAGTTACACGCCATCAAGCTCTTTTTCTGGCGCCGTTGCCGGGGAGATCAAGACACGCTGCAAGGGGAGTCTCCACTTCTCAATCTCTTTACTTTGTTTTTGTCTTGCTTTACTTTACTTTATTTACTGTCTTGTTTGCTACATATTAAAAACACAAAAAAATAGTTACTTGCATTTAATTTATTTTGTTATCATGTCTAGTCCTGTACTTGTTTTTATTTTCACTAGTTAGGCATAATGGAAAACAACAAAAAAATTAGAGATCTTTATGAACTTTATCTTGAATTAGGACATGATGTGTTTGAAGAGAAAATTAAAAAACCCATGGAACTTTGTTTGCAAAATAGTTGTAGCAATGTTATTAGCATGAACTCTTTGAACACTATTATTGCTAAAGCTATGGAAGAATTTAAGCTTGGGGAAGCTGGTTGTGATATTTTTAGTCCCCCAAGCATGGAGGAGAAAATTTACTTTGATGATACTTTGCCTCCTATATTTGATGATGAGAATAATAATGATAGCTACTTTGTTGAATTTGCTCCCACTACAACTAATAAAATTGATTATGCCTATGTGGAGAGTAATAATTTTATGCATGAGACTCATGATAAGAATGCTTTATGTGATAGTTATATTGTTGAGTTTGCTCATGTTGCTACTGAAAGTTATTATGAGAGAGGAAAATATGGTTGTAAAAATTTTCATGTTACTAAAACACCTCTCTATGTGCTGAAATTTTTGAAGCTACACTTGTTTTATCTTCCTATGCTTGTTACTTTGCTCTTCATGAACTTGTTTATTTACAAGATTCCTATGCATAGGAAGCATGTTAGACTTAAATGTGTTTTGAATTTGCCTCTTGATGCTCTCTTTTGCTTCAACTCTTATTTCTTACGAGTGCATCATTAAAACTGCTGAGCCCATCTTAATGGCTATAAAGAAAGAACTTCTTGGGAGATAACCCATGTGTTTATTTTACTACAGCAATTTTTGTTTTGTTGAGTCTTGGAAGTTGTTTACTACTGTAGCAGCCTCTCCTTATCATGTTTTTGTGCCAAGTAAAGTTTCTATGTCAAAGTTGATGTTATATTTGGGATCGCTGCGCAGAAACAGCATTGCTGTCTGTCACGAATCTGGGCACAAGTCTCTGTAGGAAATTCGAAAATATCTGCCAATTTACGAGCGTGATCCTCAGATATGTACGCAACTTTCATTAGTTTTGAGTTTTTCCATTTGAGCAAGTCTGGTGCCACTTTAAAATTCGTCTTTACGAACTGTTCTGTTTTTGACAGATTCTGCCTTTTATTTCGCATTGCCTCTTTTGCTATGTTGGATGAATTTCTTTGATCCATTAATGTCCAGTATCTTTATGCAATGTCCAGAAGTGAAAAGAATGTTTGTGTCACCTCTGAATATGTGAATTATTAATTGTGCACTAACCCTCTAATGAGTTTGCTTGAAGTTTGGTGTGAAAGAAGTTTTCAAGGGTCAAGAGAGGAGAATGATATACTATGATCAAGAGGAGTGAAAGCTCTAAGCTTGGGGATGCCCCGTGGTTCATCCCTGCATATTTTAAGAAGACTCAAGCGTCTAAGCTTGGGGATGCCCAAGGCATCCCCTTCTTCATCGACAACATCATCAGGTTCCTCCCCTGAAACTATATTTTTATTCATCACATCTTGTGTTCTTTACTTGGAGCGTCGGTTTGTTTTTGTTTTTGTTTGAATAAAATGGATCCTAGCATTCACTTTGTGGGAGAGAGACACGCTCCGCTGTTGCATATGGACAAATATGTCCTTAGGCTTTACTCATAATATTCAAGGCGAAGTTTCTTCTTCGTTAAATTGTTATATGGTTGGAATTGGAAAATGCTACATGTAGTAATTCTAAAATGTCTTGGATAATGTGATACTTGGCAATTGTTGTGCTCATGTTTAAGCTCTTGCATCATATACTTTGCACCCATTAATGAAGAAATACATAGAGCTTGCTAAAATTTGGTTTGCATATTTGGTCTCTCTAAGGTCTAGATAATATCTAGTATTGAGTTTTGAACAACAAGGAAGACGGTGTAGAGTCTTATAATGTTTACAATATGTCTTTTATGTGAGTCTTGCTGCACCGGTTCATCCTTGAGTTTGCTTCAAATAACCTTGCTAGCCTAAACCTTGTATCGAGAGGGAATACTTCTCATGCATCCAAAATCCTTGAGCCAACTACTATGCCATTTGTGTCCACCATACCTACCTACTACATGGTATTTCTCCGCCATTCCAAAGTAAATTGCTTGAGTGCTACCTTTAAAATTCCATCATTCACCTTTGCAATATATAGTTCATGGGACAAAATAGCCTTAAAAACTATCGTAGTATTGAATATGTACTTATGCACTTTATCTCTTATTAAGTTGCTTGTTGTGCGATAACCATGCTTCTGGGGACGCCATCAACTATTCATTGTTGAATATCATGTGAGTTGCTATGCATGTCCGTCTTGTCTGAAGGATCTACCACCTTAATGATTGGAGCATGCATATTGTTAGAGAAGAACATTGGGCCGCTAACTAAAGCCATGAATCATGGTGGAAGTTTCAGTTTGGACATATATCCTCAATCTCATATGAGAATAATAATTATTGCTACATGCTTATGCCTTTAAGAGGAGTCCATTATCTATTGTCCATGTTGTCCCGGTATGGATGTCTAAGTTGAGAATAATCAAAAGCGAGAAATCCAAAATGCGAGCTTTCTCCTTAGACCTTTGTACAGGCATGGAGGTACCCCTTTGTGACACTTGGTTGAAACATGGCATTGCAAAGATCCGGTAGTCCAAGCTAAGTAGGACAAGGTGCGGGCACTATTAGTATACTATGCATGAGGCTTGCAACTTGTAAGATATAATTTACATAACTCATATGCTTTATTACTACCGTTGACAAAATTGTTTCATGTTTTCAAAATAAAAGCTCTAGCACAAATACAGCAATCGATGCTTTCCTCTTTGAAGGACCATTCTTTTACTTTTATCGTTGAGTCAGTTTACCTATCTCCCTCCACCTTAAGAAGCAAACACTTGTGTGAACTGTGCATTGATTCCTACATACTTGCATATTGCACTTGTTATATTACTTTATGTTGACAATATCCATGAGATATACATGTTATAAGTTGAAAGCAACCGCTGAAACTTAATCTTCCTTTGTGTTGCTTCAACACCTTTACTTTGATTTATTGCTTTATGAGTTAACTCTTATGCAAGACTTATTTATGCTTGTCTTGAAGTACTATTCATGAAAAGTCTTTGCTTTATGATTCATTGTTTACTCATGTCATTACCATTGTTTTGATCGCTGCATTCATTACATATGTTTACAAATAGTATGATCAAGATTATGATGGCATGTCACTTCAGAAATTATCTTTGTTATCGTTTTACCTGCTCGGGACGAGCAGAACTAAGCTTGGGGATGCTGATACGTCTCGAACGTATCGATAATTTCTTATGTTCCATGCTACTTTATTGATGATACCTACATGTTTTATGCACATTATATGTCGTATTTACGCATTTTCGGAACTAACCTATTAACAAGATGCCGAAGAGCCAGTTGTTCTGCTGTTTTTGGTTTCAGAAATCCTAGTAACAAAATATTCTCGGAATTGGACGAAATCAACGCCAGGGTCCTATTTTGCCACGAAGCTTCCGGAAGACCAAAGAGGAGTCGAAGTGGGGCCACGAGGCGCCGCCACCATAGGCGGCGCGGCCCAGGCCCGGCCACGCCGACCTATGGTGTGGGCCCCTCGTGCCGCCTCTGACCTGCCCTTCCGCCTACAAATAGCCTCCGTCGCGAAACCCCCAGCACGAGAGCCACGATACGGAAAACCTTGAGACGCCGCCGCCGCGAATCCCATCTCGGGGATTCGGAGATCGCCTCCGGCACCCTGCCGGAGAGGGGATTCATCTCCCGGAGGACTCTACACCGCCATGGTCGCCTCCGGAGTGATGAGTGAGTAGTTCACCCCTGGACTATGGGTCCATAGCAGTAGCTAGATGGTCGTCTTCTCCTAATTGTGCTTCATTGTTGGATCTTGTGAGCTGCCTAACATGATCAAGATCATCTATCTGTAATACTATATGTTGTGTTTGTCGGGATCCGATGGATAGAGAATACTATGTTATGGTGATTATCAATCTATTGTTTATGTGTTGTTTATGATCTTGCATGCTCTCCGTTATTAGTAGAGGCTCTGGCCAAGTTTTTGCTCTTAACTCCAAGAGGGAGTATTTATGCTCGATAGTGGGTTCATGCCTTCATTGATACCTGGGACAGTGAAAGAAAGTTCTAAGGTTGTGATGTGCTGTTGCCACTAGGGATAAAACATTGATTCTATGTCTAAGGATGTAGTTGTCGATTACATTACGCACCATACTTAATGCAATTGTCTGTTGCTTTGCAACTTAATACTGAATGGGGTTCGGATGATAACCTGAAGGTGGACTTTTTAGGCATAGATGCAGTTGGATGGCGGTCTATGTACTTTGTCGTAATGCCCGGATTAAATCTCACTATATTTATCATATCATGTATATGCATTGTTATGCCCTTCTCTATTTGTCAATTGCCCGACTGTAATTTGTTCACCCAACATGCTTTTATCTTATGGGAGAGACACCTCTAGTGAACTATGGACCCCGGTCCTATTCTTTACATCGCATACAATCTACTGCAATACTTGTTTTACTGTTTTCTTGCAAACAATCATCTTCCACACAATACGGTTAATCCTTTGTTACAGCAAGCCGGTGAGATTGACAACCTCACTGTTTCGTTGGGGCAAAGTACTTTGGTTGTGTTGTGCAGGTTCCACGTTGGCGCCGGAATCCCTGGTGTTGCGCCGCATCACATTTCGCCACCATCAACCTTCAACGTGCTTCTTGGCTCCTCCTGGTTCGATAAACCTTGGTTTCTTTCTGAGGGAAAACTTGCTGCTGTGCGCATCATACCTTCCTCTTGGGGTTCCCAACGAACGTGTGAGTTACACGCCATCAGTCCACACCATCCAACTGCAACACTTTGCAGTGTTCAGGCAAGTTCATCGCTTGCTCATGTCATTTGAGTATTTCTATCAAATTACTTGCAAAGTACTATGTCTACCACTATTGCATAAAAGGCAAAACCACTATTTTCATAACTATGAATATGACTAAGTGGTGGGCAATGGAACCATGGATTGTGTTGATATGGTGGAGGTTCCATTGCAAGGGTTTATATCCATCTAGGATTAAACAACCAATGTCGTCCAGTGATTCTTGTGCCGTAAAACTCGTGTTCACCATAAGATCTGGAGTGGGACGGAGTAGCCAATTGTATTTCCACCTCTCGTACATCAACGGACGCGCTTTACCGTAGACACTTGATTCCAAGGGTGCATTTGGTGGCTGGGGAAGCCTAAAGTCCCCACGGCATTGTCCGTAGACACTTGTAGCCCGAGGATCATTTGGTGGCTGGGGAAGCCTAAAGTCCCCACGGTATTGCGGTCTATGAGGGGTTGCATCTACCGGCGAAGGAGTTTGGTTCGATCCCAAACTGTCGTCGTGGTCGGGGTCCACCCGTAAGTGGGAATAATGGGACCGGCGAGGACCCAGGGTCGGGGATGCAACAAAGGGTGGGTGTGCGAGGTAGCGGAGGAATATGAATGGCTAGGACCTTATACCGGGCCTCACACCAAAGGAAGTGTGGACGGGAAAGCTGCCCGGTTGGCACCAAGGTTAAGATCTCTTATGGGTAAAGAAACACACCTCTGCAGAGTGTAACGAATCGTGACCAGTCACTCCTTGTTCCGGGATTTGGAACTGCGAACGCTGCCGGAAAGGAACTCCATGAAGTTCTAGTAAACCGGTGAAGGCTGACGGACATAGTTCTTTTGAATAAAAACAACCTTTTGAAGAAATGGTTATCAAAACCTGCATGGTATCAGACTTTCTGGTCTGGTACCGTAGCTAGTGCATTAAACACATCTTTCCTAAAATGAACTTGTTGAGTACGCTCGTACTCATACCACTCTTAAATCCCCTGCTTAGACTGTCTGAACCATCTGGAGGAGGACAACGACAACCCTGAAGGAGCCGACATCATCGGCTATGAAGAACCAGACCTCTCTGGAGGTATTGAAGGCGTAGACTATCTCATAGTCTACGGAACCGGGGAGGCTTCAGGAGGAGACCAAGCCTAGGAGTATCGAGTAGTAGTAGTAGTAGTAGCCGAGCAGCACGAACTCTTAATACTTAGCTGCTCGAGAGAATAAATGTTTAGTCTCATGAAACTTCTATATTGTAAGTTAAGTTGGGTTCGCCTCGAACCCAGGAGTAACCCTCTCAGGACCCAAGAGGAGCTCCAGGATGATATGTACCTATGGTTTGTAATAATGTATGAATGAGTTGTGGACCTGCTATGTTCTGTTGTACTACTCTGAGGGATGTAATATTTGCGGATTGGTACTTCGCGAATGTTATATCAACGACTGGCATACTACAACATGCAGTGGTATGCAGGGTCACCACAATGGATAAGCAACATTCCCGAACCAAACCTTCATTTCACGACCTTGTATATGTATCAATGAGATCTGAGACCCACCGCAGTCTAGCATTTCCTCGTCTACCATGTAACTTTGGGGCATCCAGCCGTGGAATCCAATTATCACAAAAAAATCTTAACACATGTACCAGATCCTATACGCCAAATAGTACCCTTTTTTAGAAGTTCCCATCCATGCTCAATTCCGTGCCAGGTTGGAGAGGATTGTTTGATGAACGCAGTGTCCAAGAGGTTAGCAGAGGTACAGTACTTTGCTTTTAGCAGACGAGCACACAAACTTTCAGGGAATTGAATCAGGTGCCAAGCTTCCCTTACTAACAAGGCTTGGTTGAAGACTCTAAGGTCCCGAAACCCGGCCAATTCCTCCCTGAGATGTTGGCCTTGTCATTTTTTCCCATGACATCTAGTGCATCTTCCTATTATTTTCCTCATCGCCCCACCAGAAATCCCGAATAGTCTTGGACAAATCCTCAATAAGACCAACACGAAATTTTAAAACCCTCATTGCATAAGTAGTAAAGGGATTGGAGGATCGACTTAATGAGAATCTCCTTGGCACCACTAGACATATATTTCTCACTCCAATCCATAGTAGGCTTCGAGAATCTACCCTTAACATGTTTAAATTTGTCCCCTTCATGCCTCCTTCATGCACCGGTAAGCCAAGATATTTTTCCTCAAAAGCTTTAGTTTCGTACAACAATATCTCCTTTATTTCATGTTGCACCACATCAAAGCACTAGTTTCCATATAAAATTGAACATTTTCCCATGCTAACCAATTGGCTAGTACCTCTCTCATAATCATCAAGGATACCTTTAATGACTAGAGCTTGTTCCACCGAGCCCTCGAAGAAGAGGAGACTATTGTCCGCAAATAAAAGATGAGAAATTCCTGGAGCTCTCCGACATGTATGGAGGTCACTTAGAGCCCCCACCTGAATTTGTCTCTTAATCAAAGTAGAAAGACCATCAGCGACAAATAAGAACAAGTAGGGCGATAAAGGATCACCTTGGCGAAGACCACGCATTAGGGTGAAGGAGTCCAACATATGTTCGTTAAAGCGAAACGAGTAGCTTACAGTAGTGACACACGTCATAATCCACTGTATCCATTGACTATGAAAGCCCATCTTCGCAAAACCCCTTCCAAGAACCGCCAATCAACACAGTAATATGCTTTGGCCATATCCAATTTATATGCACAAAACTTTGCTCTTGTCGTCGATCCAGTCTGTATAGAGTCAATGCATTCGAATGCAACCAGAACATTGTCCGTTATCAACCTCCCCGGTACAAAAGCACTTTGTTCAGGAGATACAATGTCATGAAGAATAGGCCTAAGCCTATTTGCAAGACATTTGGAGACCACCTTATAGATTACATTACAAAGGCTAATAGTTCTTAAATCTTTCAGATCTTCTGGATCTTTATTTTTTGGAATCATCACAATGGATGTTTCGTTCACCTCACTAGCCATTATACCTGTAGCAAAGAAGGTCTGCACTGCCTTAACCACTTCATATCAAAAGAGGCCCCAATTGCGTTGAAGGAAGTGTGCCGGAAAACCATCCGGTCCAGGAGCCTTTCGTTCATATGTTCATCAACACACTACTGAACCAAATTCGTTACTGATGAGTGCAGAGCACACCACTGGGGAACCCCAAGAGGAAGGTATGATGAGCACAATAGCAAGTTTTCCCTTGATGTCTACGCACGCTTCTATTCTTGTAGACAGTGTTGGGCCTCCAAGTGCAGAGGTTTGTAGAACAGCAACAAGTTTCCCTTAAGTGGATCACCCAAGGTTTATCGAACTCAGGGAGGTCAGGGAGGTAGATGTCAAAGATATCCCTCTCAAGCAACCCTGCAATTAAGATACAAGAAGTCTCTTGTGTCCCCAACACACCCAATACACTTGTCAGATGTATAGGTGCACTAGTTCGGCGAAGAGATAGTAAAATGCAAGTGATATGGATGAATATGAGTGGTAATAACAATCTGAAATAAATATGGCAGCAAGTAGACATGCACTAAAACAGTAAATAAACGGTGATTCGATGTTTGGAAAGAAGGCCTAGGGATCATACTTTCACTAGTGGTCACTCTCAACAATGATATCATAAAGAAATATAAATATAAGCACTTCACTATGCTACTCTGAAAGACTCTCCGGCTGGATGATGAACACTAATCCACTGCGTAGCTCTACAAAAGCAAACCTTAAAAATGTAGGGATTTCTATTTTCGTGCCCTCGGGTCCTTAGTTGTACTCAGTTTTCCCCAGCTCCTTAGTTTTTCCTCAGTTTTCCCCAAGCCCTTGTCTGAAACCCGCAGAAGGAGCTCGGACGGAAGGAATCCGTTAAGTTGACCGTTCCGTGCTGACGAGTGGGGTCGTGTCGTTTGTGGGGTCGCGTCGTGTGGGACCGCGTCGTGTGGGGCTGGTAGGAAGGGACCGCGTGGGACACGATGAGACCGTGTTTGTGCGGCCGTAGCGTGTGGGGCCGTAGCGTGTGGAGCTGTGTGGGTCCGAGACGGGGGCATGAGTGGTTTCTGTCTCTTTCGCCCAGATTAGCAGTTTTCAATGTACCTTTTTCCTCTCTCTCGCTCGATCTCATTCATATTTGATAGCCCAAATTGGTAGCAAATCTAGAGCAGCTTGTCCTTCTGTTTTTTAACGCCATTCATTTCTTTATGCCTTCGTTTTTACCCAATCAGGTAGGAAATCTAGGGCACAAATCCAGAGAGAAAATATAGGATAAGCTGCATACATCAACCAACATAGCATAGATATATTCACGACAGATCCAAAAGTAGTACCGATAGATACAACATAAGCTACATTTTACATGAATTTAAGCTGCTCTACAGATAGAGCAGTCACATACAGAGAGTGCAGTAGGCACGTTCAACGCCTCCAGGTAGCGCCTGTGACTCGCTTGGAGGTTGCGCAGGTGAATCCCAAGTGCTTTGTGTTTGGCCATGAACGCATGCACGTTCACGGTCGTTCCAACTCTAGCGCCACATCTGCCAATGGATTCAGCATGGTTCACCAGGGAGTTGAAGTCGGTGGCGCGGAGCTTCCTGTTGCAGAAGGGGCACTTGTAAATGCCTCGAGCAAAGGGGCCATCGTAATGGCCGGACTGCAGCCTCCTGAGGACGTGACGAGTCTTGGTGTGGAAGGACTCGTCGTCGCTGTCGACGTCGCTGCTCTGCACCTGTCACGTAGCACCAAAGATCGTGCAAAAAACACGGAGTCAATTGCAACGATGATGGAACAGAGAGTGAACAAAAAATCATGCATGATAATATGGGCTCGAAAAAAGAGGTAGCCTCAGTTACATTGGACACACTTATATCCAGGATTTGAGTCAGTAAACCAAAGATCATGCACAACAAATTTGTACACACCAATTGTTTACTGACCAAACCCTGAATCAATTTATGCCCAAATATTCATCATCATCGGCACAAATCTTAAACAAAAGCAAATCACAAACACTAATAACGCAAGATCTAACACAAAAGGATTGAACTAGGAACAGACGAACACTAATAACGCAAGATCTAACACAAAAGGATTGAACTAGGAACAGACGAACCCTAATAACGCAAGATCTAACACAAATGGATTGAACTAGAAACAGACGAACCCTAATAACGCTAGATCTAACACAAAAGGATTGAAATGATATAAGAACAAGGGAATAAAGGGTTACCTCCGGCTCTTCGTCGATGATGCTGGTGTCGTAGGGGTTCTCTGACGCGTCGTACGGCACTGGTTCGTACGTGTCCCAAGCGAGGGGGGCTTGGACGGTGGCGGCGGCCGATGCGCTGGCGGCTAATGCGCCGGCTGCTACGTTGGAAGCAGCGACAGGGGCTTGGACGGGGCGGTGGCCGATTCGCCGGCGGCTGATGTGCCGACAATGGGCATCTCATTCTTCTCCATCGCCGACGGTTTTCTTCGGGGTTTTTTCTTCGGTTGTGGAGAAGATGATGGGACAGGAGAGGCGGTTGCAGTGAGAACGTGCATCGAGGGAGAGAAAGAGGGGCTCTATAAAGACGAAGGTGGCGTGTACCGCAACACGCGTCCGCTATGCACGGCTGCAGCGTGCACCGCGACACGAGTCTAACCCTGGGACGTTTGGTGTACTCAGTTATAACCTCGGGCCTTATACAGAAATTTTATCTGTACTCAGTTTTCCCCTCGAGGACTTAGACCGGCAAGTGCAATATACTCAGTTTTACCCTCAAGTAGCTGGTCAACAGAGAGTCAACAAATGAGATTAACATAGCTAATTGAGTCATTTCATGCGCAAAAAAATCCAAAAAAATAAAAACATAGTGGCACCTACTCATGGAGTCTTCCTACGCAACCTGCCACCTAGAAAACCTTAACAAACATATATAAATCAAGTTTTACCACAAATTGCCACTTCTCAGAATCACTAGTGTAGCTATGAAGATGCATGGTTTTCCACTCAAACCCCTTTGCAAAACATCTTTCCCAAAAACATAGTTTGTCTAAATGATGTCATAATTGTCACACTCATGTATATTTGAATTGCAAATAATTTGATGTAGCCCAATATGAATTATATTGTACAAAACACGCATTTTTCATTTTGTAATTCTTTTGTTTGAATCCCTTAGTCTATTTACTATTTATGTGCCCTTGGATTCTTAGTACTACTCAGTTTTGCCCTCAAGTACTGTCACAAATGCTCTCAGAAGCCCAAACTTATCCTGATTGGTTGAGCCATTGTCACACGGATCGACTCCACGAACCGTTGATCCACTGATCTAACGGGCAGTATACCCCTCTCCGTCTCTTCGTGGCAACCTCTCTCTCTCTCTCTCGTGGCCACCCCTCTCTCTCTCTGTCGGTGGAGAGTGCCCACCCCTCTATTTATGTGCAATAACGAGTTTGCCACTTAATATAGTTTGGGATATAGTATTGGTATAAACACGAGGCATACATATTTGCGGATTTCGGTGAATGCATTATTTGTCACCCCTCTAACAATTATCAACAATCTTTAGCTTTCCTTTTCTTTTAGGGAATATAGTTTGGGATATAGTATTGGTATTTTGAAACGGCCCAAAAGTGGTATAATTTTGGTATAAACATGAGGCATACATATTTGCGGATTTCGGTGAATGCATTATTTGTCACCCCTCTAACAATTATCAACTATCTTTAGCTTTCCTTTTCTTTTAGGGAATATAGTTTGGGATATAGTATTGGTATTTTGAAACGGCCCAAAAGTGGTATAATTTTGGTATAAACATGAGGCATACATATTTGCGGATTTCGGTGAATGCATTATTTGTCACCCCTCTAACAATTATCAACTATCTTTAGCTGTCCTTTTCTTTTAGGTAATATAGTTTGGGATATAGTATTGGTATTTTGAAACGGCCCCAAAGTGGTATAATTTTGGTATAAACATGAGGCATACATATTTGCGGATTTCGGTGAATGCATTATTTGTCACCCCTCTAACAATTATCAACAATCTTTAGCTTTCCTTTTCTTTTAGGGAATATAGTATTGGTATTTTGAAACGGCCCAAAAGTGGTATAATTTTGGTATAAACATGAGGCATACATATTTGCGGATTTCGGTGAATGCATTATTTGTCACCCCTCTAACAATTATCAACTATCTTTAGCTTTCCTTTTCTTTTAGGGAATATAGTTGGTAATTTCGGTGAATGCACACACTAACTTTGAAAACAACTACAAGTACATGTAACTGAATAATGGATTTGTAACAAGGTATCCCTTGTAACAACTTCTAGCGCCTGGTGAGCAATGATAAGAATCCGATCGTAATTATACAACAAAAAAAACAACCAGCCATCAGATTAGCTTGCTTCTTCAACTCGATCAGCTGCCTTAACTGCTTGTTCATTTTCTTCAGTTCTCCCTTCACTTCCACCAGTTCTGCATTGGGAGCATTAGGCATAATCGGAACGGCTCCTCTCTCCGCCGCATTCTCTACAGCAAGTCCCCCTCCCAAATTGCGCTCCCCAATAGCGCCAATTGATTCCTGCAATTGAAGCCTCTGAACGTACACATCGATCCACTCGAAATGCCTGCATTTCTTCAAGATCTGAAAACAACAACGTGAACCCTAAATCCCAAATTCGAGGGAATAACAAGAAAATCGAGAGAAAACAGAGAAATTGGAGCGAGATCTAACCTTATCCCCCTCTCTATATGGCAAGCTCTCGCATGCAACGAACTCACGTCCACGGTTGCCGTTCTCGTCCGTCTTACAGATCGACCGCTTCAGAGGCTCCTGGCGTGGGCAGTCAGGGCATCTTGTCAAAGGCACGGGTCCATACTGCGGCCATGAAGAATGGGAGGTCGAAGAGAAACTAGACATCACCCGCCTGCCGGAGAAGGGCTGCCGCTGGCGGAGAAGAAGAACAATGGGGCGCGGGGAAAGAAAGGGGAAGCAATGGCACGGGCACGGGCGCGGGGCTGGCTCGGGCTCCCATTTTGCAACGGTCACCTGGGTAAGCTGTGGGTCCGGCGCGCTAACGTGGACAAGTTGTGGGTCCCACGATGATCTGGATAAGTGGAGACGTGTCCACTGCGGGGCACCAACAGCGGCCCCACTTGCCAGCACCAACCAACGTCAACTAAACGGGAATCCTCCGTCCGAGCTCCTTCTGCGGGTTACAGACAAGGGATTGGGGAAAACTGAGGAAAAACTAAGGAGATGGGGAAAACTGAGTACAACTAAGGACCCGAGGGCACGAAAATAGAAATCCCAAAAATGTATTCCCAAGTACTAATGAACACCCCGCGCTGCACTTTGAGCATTCATAGGCGGTACTAACACACCACAATTTCATTGACATCCAACTCAAATCATAATTCAGTGAACAAGTATTCTGTAAAATATAGCCTAAGAGACCCACACGGTGCACACACTCCACCTTTACACACGTGGGACAAGGAGTCTCCGGAGATCACATAAGTAAAATCCACTTGAATAGCATAACGACATCTAGATTACAAAGCTCATGGTCACATAAAGATCACACCATGGGAGAGAGAGACAGACCACATAGCTACCGATAGAGCCCTCAGCCCCGAGAGAGAACTACTCCCTCCTCATCATGGGAGTCAGCAACGGCGATGGAGATGGCGGTGGAGTTGATGGAGATGGCTCCGGGGGCAATTCCCCGTCCCGGCACGGTGCCGGAACAGAGACTTCTGTCCCCCAAATCTTGTCTGCGACAGCAGCGGAGCTACGGAACTTTTAGTGGGCGAAGGCTTGTATATTTAGGGTTTTTGCGTCGGGAGCTTTATATAGGCGAAGGATTCAGGTCGGTGGGGCGACTGTGGGCCCCACACCTACCCTAGGCGCGGTCCAGCCCTAGGCCACGCATAGGCGTGGTGTGGGCGCCCTGGTGCACCTCTTCGTCCCCCCTCCGGACTTCGTCTTTGTTTCGGTAAAATATTTACTTCGGCTTTTGTTTCGTCCAATTCCGAGAATATTTCCTGTACAACTTTTCTGAAATATAAAAACAGCAGAAAACAGGGAACTGGCACCGTGGCATCTTATTAATAGGTTAGTGTCGTAAATCATGTAAAAGTGCAACGAAGTGTAAGAAAGACACATATAAATTGCTGTAAAGCATCAAAAATTATAGATACGTTTGAGACGTATCAGCATCCCCAAGCTTAACTCCTGCTCATCCTCGAGTAGGTAAGTGATAACAAAATAATTTTTGAGGTGACATGAAGCCAACACAATCTTGATCAAGCATGTAAAGCATTGTGAGCTGGGATCTAAGTACTCTAACATAGGCATGATAGATATAATTCAATTGAACTTAGCAACTATATTATAACATGAAGAGTAACTCAAACAAAGGATCATGAATAATAGTGCATTGAAAGCAACTGTGTGTTTATAAGCATAGAGTAAACATAATAAGTGGTACTCAACATGTCCTTATGGAATAGCAAAACATAAATGCAAGGACACCTTCAAAGTTTAAAGAGTGGCTAAATACAAATAATTTGAGAGAAAGCAATAGCACAATCATGAATCAATCAATAATAATTTTGGGACTATGCACATTGCACTAAGAATGACAACTATGCTCTCTTAATTGGTGCATAAAGTAGAAGGTGGAGACTCAACATGAAAGTAAAAGAAAGACCCTTCACAGAGGGAAGCAGGGATTACCCATGTGCTAGAGCTTTTTATTTTGAAAGCAATATGAGTGTTGAAAATATTTATTTTGAGAGGTGCTACTTATGTCAACGGTAGTGATAAATAGTATGGCTTATGCATAATTACTTCCTATAAGTTTGCTTGCCTCATGCATAATATACCAATAGTGCTCACACCTTTTCCTAATTAGCTTGGACTTCCATGGATTTTCATCAAATACATATGTTTTAACCAAGTGTCACAAAGGGGTACCTCCTTGCCTCATGTACAAAGGTCCTTAGGAGATGAATCTCATTTGATTTCTCAATTTTGATGAATCTCAACTTTTTGGACATCCATACCGGGAAAGCAAGGACAACAGATATTTGGACTTTTGCCCAGCTGAAACTTCCACCATGTGAACATGGCTTTAGTTGGCGGCCCAATGTTCCTCTCTAACAATATGCATACTCAAATCTTTGCAACTCATGGTAAATCTCCCTTATTTCAAACAAGATGAGCATGCATAGTAATTCACATGATATTCAACAAAATCATATTGATGGTGTTCCCCATGACATCATGGTTATCACACAACAAGCAACTTATAAGAACTAAAAATGCATAAAACATAGTACTTACTACAATAGTTTTTAGACTACTTTCCCATGAGCTATAATTTACACAAAACATGTGATAATTTTTGAAGGTTTAAAGGTAGCACACAAGCAATTTACTTTGGAGTGGCGGTGAAATACCACATATAGGTAGATATGGTGGACACAATTGGAAACTTTGGTTTTTGGTGGTTGGATGCACGAGTAGAGCTCATACTCAGTACAGGTGAAGGCTAGCAAAAGACTGGAAGCAACCAACTAAGAGAGCAATAATGGCCATAATCATGCATAGTGACAAAACATTATCAATCAAAGCATAAAGTGATATTACAAATAAAAAACTAAATGATCATAGAGGCTTTAGTTGACTGGTTATAGTCATAACATGTTATAAGCATGCGCCAAGTCAACCCAATAAAGCATCAAAGGAGAATACCACAATACTATGCTTTTATGATAGAAACAACACATGATTCTTTTAATGACACATTATGCACTCTCAGCCATCTGAAAAAAGTCATGATAAAACAATAAATATTAAGCATATGACAAAAATAACATCCAACATGACATGCCAATGTCTATGCCACGGTCTAGACAAGCTTCCATTTACATCAGTATAGTCATGAAATATTTTACTCGTATCCAACACCAATCAACTTATTTGAAATAACTCTCAGAGATGAAATACAATATGGACCAGAGAGCTAATCATACACAAATAAATAATACTAATGATCTCTGAACAAAATTTGAGTGAAATAACAAGAGCTAAACGCAGTACCAGAAAACTAGAACACTCGCAGAACAATAACAGCGAAAACTAGAGCGTTCTATGCACTTAAAACAGAGCGTGTCTCTCTCCCACACATGAATGATAGGATCCAACCATATTCTACAGCAAACGAAACAAACAAAAAACAAAATAAAGATGCTCCAAGAACAACCCATAGCGTATGAAATAAAAATATAGCGTATACAGAGATGACCTGTTGCTTTGTTGATGAAGAGGGGATGCCTTGGGCATCCCCAAGTTTTGACGCTTGTACCTCTTGAATATGTCTTTGGGGTGCAGGGGCATCCCCAAGCTTGAGCTTTTGTCCATTCTTCATCTCATCACATCATTCTTCTTTCCCTACACTTGAAAACTTCCTTCACACAAAACTTCACACAATTCTTCATTAGCATCATTAGTACAATCAAAATAAAGAAATCCACTTGGGTTAAGTTCTACATATATCAAACATCTATTAAAGCATTAGCTACTGTATCAACTCTTCAAAAAGCTCTTTGATCAAAAGAACTCAAAAAGAAAGAGATTAGGCAAATGCAAATAGTGCAGAAATCTGTCAAAATAGAACAGCAGGTAAAGATCAAAATTTGTGAAAATCCTCTGTTGCTTATCTCGACAAGTGGTCAACTAACGAAATTTAGATAATAACCTGGGGCATATGCATAAAAAATGACAGCTCAAAATTCCGCGCTGGCTATTTTTACGAATTTTTATGGCAACAACACAGAATCTGTTTTCAGGACAGCAACTTCCCCAAACATTACTTTCTTCCTATTAGAGGCTATTCTTGGCACAAAAACGAAATAAAAATGATAAGGAGCAGTCATTACAGTAGTAATAACTTCCAAGACTCAAAGAAAAATTACTATAAATAAAATATGGGTTGTCTCCCACGAGTGTTTTTCTTTAACGCCTTTCAGCTAGGTTCAGTAATTTGAGAAGATGCTCACATAAGAAATATGAATTGAAGTAAAAAAAAAAGACCATCAAGAAGCAAATTCAAAACACATTTAAGTCTAACCCACTTCCTATGCATAGGAATCTTGTAAAAAAATAAATCAAAGAAGCACATAGTAACAAGCATAGGAAAGCAAAATAAGTGCAACTTCAAAACTTTCAGCATATAGAGAGGTGTTTTAGTAACATGAAAACTTCTACAACCATATTTTCCTCTCTCATAATAACTTTTATTAGCATCATGAATAAAATCAACAATATAACTATCACATAAAACATTCTTATCATGATCCACATGCATAAAATAACTATTACTCCCAACATAAGCATAGTCAATCTTATTATTTAGTGGGAGCAAATTCAACAAAATAGCTATCATTATTATTCTCATCACCATAATCATCAAATATAGGAGGCATATTGTAATCATAATTAATTTTCTCCTCAATAGTAGGTGGACTGAAAATAACATAATCATCATTGTAATCATCATATATTGGAGGCATAATATAATCATAGCAAATTTTCTCCTCTAAAGCTGGGAAACCAAAAAGATCATTTTCATAAAAACTATCTTCCCCAAGCTTAGACTTTTCCATAGCATTAGTAATAATGGTGTTCAAAGAATTCATACTAATAACATTGCTACCAGCATGCAAGTAAAGTTCCATTGATTTTTAAATTTTCTCTTCAAACACCTCATGTCCTAACTCAAGATAAATACTATAAAGATCTCTAATCTTTTTATTGTTTTCCACTAAGCCTAACTAGTGAAAATAAAAACAAGAAACAAAAAGATATAATTGCAGAATCTAGAGGAAATAACTTCGAGCACTCACCAGCAACTAAAATACTTAGTAGCCAGAGGATGTGAGTACCATTTACCTTACCTCCCCGGCAACGGCGCCAGAAAAGAGCTTGATGTCTACGCACGCTTCTATTCGTGTAGACAGTGTTGGACCTCCAAGTGCAGAGGTTTGTAGAACAGCAGCAAGTTTCCCTTAAGTGGATCACCCAAGGTTTATCGAACTCAGCCTACTCAGGGAGGTAGATGTCAAAGATATCCCTCTCAAGCAACCCTGCAATTAAGATACAAGAAGTCTCATGTGTCCCCAACACACCCAATACACTTGTCATATGTATAGGTGCATTAGTTCGGCGAAGAGATAGTAAAATGATATGGATGAATATGAGTGGTAATAACAATCTGAAATAAATATGGAAGCAAGTAGACATGCAGTAAAATAGTAAATAAACGGAGAATTGATGTTTGGAAACAAGGCATAGGGATCATACTTTCACTAGTGGTCACTCTCAACAATGATATCATAAAGAAATATAAATATAAGCACTTCACTATGCTACTCTGAAAGACTCTCCGGCTGGATAACGAACACTAATCCACTGCGTAGGTCTGCAAAAGCAAACCTTAAAAATGTATTCCCAAGTACTAATGAACACCCCGCGCTGCACTTTGAGCATTCATAGGCGGTACTAACACACCACAATTTCATAGAGACATCCAACTCAAATCATAATTCAGTGAACAAGTATTCTGTGAAATATAGCCTAAGAGACCCACACGGTGCACACACTCCACCTTTACACACGTGGGACAAGGAGTCTCCGGAGAGCACATAAGTAAAATCCACTTGCATAGCATAACGACATCTAGATTACAAAGCTCATGGCCTTATAAAGATCACACCATGGGAGAGAGAGACAGACCACATAGCTACCGGTAGAGCCCTCAGCCCCGGGGAGAACTACTCCCTCCTCATCATGGGAGTCAGCAACGCGATGGAGATGGCGGTGGAGTTGATGGAGATGGCTCCGGGGGCAATTCCCCGTCCTGGCAGGGTGCCGGAACAGAGACTTCTGTCCCTCGAATTTTGTCTACGACGACGACGGAGCTACGGAACTTTTCGTGGGCGGAGGCTTGTATATTTAGGGTTTTTTGCGTCAGGAGCTTTATATAGGCAGAGGATACGGGTCAGTGGGGCGCCTGTGGGCCCCACACCTACCCTAGGCGTGGGCCAGCCCTAGGCTGCGCCTAGGGGTGGTGTGGGCGCCCTGGTGCGCCTCTTCGTCCCCTCTCCGGACCTCGTCTTTGTTTCGATAAAATATTGACTTCGGCTTTTGTTTCGTCCAATTCTGAGAATATTTCATGTACAACTTTTTGAAATACAAATATAGAAAACAGGAACAGGCGTTGTGGCATCTTGTTAATAGGTTAGTGCCGGAAATCATGTAAAAGTGCAACGAAGTGTAAGCAAAACACATATGAATTGGTGTAAAACAAGCATGGAGCATCAAAAATTATAGATACGTTTGAGACGTATCATCCCTCAGTAAGAAACCAATGTTTAATCGACAAGTAGGAGAAATAAATCACTTCTGATGGTGTTGCTAGCTGACTTTTGGCAGGGCGCACTACCTGACAAGGTATTAACTTGTCAATGCCTACAAGTTGTAGACTTGGGTTTTCGTGGAAGTAGAGGGCAAGTAGATATCGAAGGTTTCAGTCGAAAAGGTGCTCGCTAAAAAGCTAGGGTTTGTTGACAATGAGATTGATCCTTTCTTTGTCCCTCGACTCCCCTTATATAGGAGGCGGAGCCGAGGGTTTCGTATTACACAAGTTACAAACTCCGGGAGACTCTTTGAGTTCGACCCGTAAAGTTACAAATCTCTTTATTCCTAATCTATCTCTTCTTGCCATAGTCGACGCTTTACTGGGCTTCCGGGCTTCATAATCTTCGGGTTATGGGCCTTCAGTAAACCTCGGGTACTATCTTCAGTAGGCCCATCCGGGATTCCTATGTCAGTAGCCCCCGAGATTTTGCTTGAATCGTAGAGTCGAGTAAAATCTCCATCGTACAATTCATCCATACATTCTTCGAGTCATTTACAAATTATTTAATTGATACATATATATCTTGTACAGGGATAATGGTAGATGGGGTTGGTTCATCTGACGGAACAGGTACCAGTTAACTGCTCTCGTGGCAAACCCGCAAAAACCTACTTCAAGGCCAAGTCCCTGGACATGACCCCGGAATACTGGCGTAATTCGATATGTGCCGCTTTAGGACTTACTCATAAATCGAATTCCAGTCATGTTTATAAAATCCATAGCGCGTCCGCCAGGAATAATTCTTCGCATATGTTGATACGGAAAAAAGTAGCAGAGCGCATTCGGGTGCGATACCACGCCACTCAGGACAGAACCTGGGGTCTTACCTTCGTAAAATTTTACGGCATCTAGAGATTTTATCGCGGCGGACGCGCTCTAGGAATATATTGTCGAGTACCTTTATCGGCGGTTGGAATGGCCAATTTTATCGAGTCATAAGATGACAATATTTTGAATCTCCCGATGGGAGTACACGACGAGTTATATGTAACTCGAAGATGTACGACGATGATCATTTTCTGTATTTTTATCCAATATTCTCTTCTGCATAATCTATCGGGTGCGCGGCCAGTGCTCCCGATGGGAGTAGCCCCCGAGGCTATAGTCAAGTATTTATACTTGGTTGTAGGCTCAACTTGCATTGTTGACGCATTCTATTTTTGAAAATGATGACTTCTGCTCAATCCTTACTTTATCGGGTGCGCGACCAGCGCTCCCGATGGGAGTAACCCCCAAGGCTACAGTCGAGTATTTATACTTGGATGTAGGCTCAACTGTCATCTCCTTTTGAACAACCCTATATTGTTACCTTCATACTATCCTCTTATCAGAAGTTCGAGTATCGCTTCTGATAAGAGTAGCCCCCGAGCATTTTGAACAAATACTTGTATTTGATCAAAGGCTCCTGAAGTTATTTTGTCTGCACCATCAGTATTCCTCTGTCGCTATTTTTCAAAGAAGTCCAGTCGAAATTTCCCTTACAGTGACATCAACACTGACGATGGCCACGAACGTTGTATTGGCAAGGCGCGGGTTCTGTCATGTCACTGACCTGTGGGTCCCAAATGCTACGCTGCTTGACACGTCACGCAAGTGGGGGACACACATCCTCCGCTTTTTCCGGCACGCGCGCTGTAACACCTATCCAGTAACTCACAGTAAAAAGACCTTTGTGCCCTTGTGGACACGTGTAAAGCATCGAATACATTTCCTTTCCATCTAACGGCGCGACGAATCGATTCTTTCCTATAAATCGTCTCCTTCTTCCTCATTCTCCCCCTTCGATACGTTGTTCAAATCTCTTCTATCTCCTCCTTCATCATTGCCATCCTCAAGCTCTGCACGCTCGCGCCGCCAAACACTCTCCTTCTCCACCAAAGCTCACTCCATGCCTCCGCGCGCGAGATTGACCAAACACGCCGTCCCCGGAACCGACGCGGCTATGGAGGATGTGGAGATGTCTGGATGGGAGAGATCCAAGCTCACCAACCAGGACAAGAGGGGCCTCAAGAATCTTGGCCTGTTGAAGAAAAAGGACTCCCTCATCTTCCCCGGCGATGAGAGCGCTCCGAATCCTCCAATCGGATACCGGGCAACCTTCATCGACCATCTTATTCGCGGTCTTTCCACCCCCGTCCATGAATTTCTTCGTGGACTTCTGTTTGTTTATGGGATTCGGCTGCATCAGTTGACCCCAAACTCCATCCTCCATATCTCTCTTTTCGTCACCCTCTGTGAATGTTTCCTCGGGACCCATCCTCATTGGGGCCTGTGGAAATGTATTTTGTATCTCCGGCGCAACAACTCCCGCAGCGTCGTCTACAATGTGGGCGGCACTTGCATCTGCGTCCGACCCGACGTAGATTATTTTGATGTCAAATTACCCGACTCTGTCCAAGGATGGCGCAACAGGTGGTTGTACATTGATGCGCGTAGATGTACACATCCGTTGGGAACCCCAAGAGGAAGGTATGATGCGCACAGCGGCAAGTTTTCCCTCAGAAAGAAACCAAGGTTATCGAACCAGTAGGAGCCAAGAAGCACGTGAAGGTTGTTGGTGGAGGAATGTAGTGCGGCGCAACACCAGTGAAACCGGCGCCAACGTGGAACCTGCACAACACAATCAAAGTACTTTGCCCCAACGTAACCGTGAGGTTGTCAATCTCACCGGCTTGCTGAAAACAAAGGATTAAGCGTATCGAGTGGAAGATGGTGTTTGTTTGCAAAGAACAGTAAAAGCAGTGGAATGTATTCAGATGTAAAAGAATGGACCGGGGTCCACAGTTCACTAGTGGTGTCTCTCCAATAAGATAACTAACATGCTGGGTGAACAAATTACAGGTGAGCAATTGACAAATAAATATTCAATACATATCAACGATGATTACTATGTGATTTAATCAGGGCATTACGACAAAGTACATAGACCGCTATCCAGCATGCATCTATGCCTAAATAATCCACCTTCAGGTTATCATCCGAACCCCTTCCAGTATTAAGTTGCGAACAACAGATAATTGCATTAAGTATGGTGCGTAATGTAATCAACACAAATATCCTTAGACAAAGCATCAATGTTTTATCCCTAGTAGCAACATCACATCCACAACCTTAGAACTTTCTGTCACTGTCCCAGATTTAATGGAGGCATGAACCCACTATCGAGCATAATTACTCCCTCTTGGAGTTACAAGTATCAACTTGGCCAGAGCCTCTACTAGCAACGGAGAGCATGCAAGAACATAAACAACACATATATGATAGATTGATAATCAACTTAACATAGTATTCTCTATTCATCGGATCTCACCAAACACAACATGTAGCATTACAAATAGATGATCTTGATCATGTTAGGCAGCTCACAAGATCTATAACAATGAAAGCACAAGCGGAGAAGACAACCATCTAGCTACTGCTATGGACCCATAGTCCAAGGATGAACTACTCACGCATCAATCCGGAGGCGGGCATGATGATGTAGAGCCCCTCCGGTGATGATTCCCCTCTCCGGCAGGGTGCCGGAGGCGATCTCCTGAATCCCTCGAGATGGGATTGGCGGCGGCGGCCTCTCAGTAATGTTTTCCGTATCGTGGCTCTCGGTACAGGGGGTTTCGCGACGGAGGCTTTAAGTAGGCGGAAGGGTAGGTCGGGGGCGACGCGAGGCGCCGACACAACAGGCCGCGCGGCCCAGGCCCAGCTGCGCCGCCCGGTGTGGCCGCCTCGTGGCCCCACTTCTCTCTTCGGACTTCTGGCTTCGTGCAAAAATAGGACCCCTGGCGTTGATTTCGTCCAATTCCGAGAATATTTCCTTACTAGGATTTCTGAAACCAAAAACAGCAGAAAACAGGAACTGGCACTTCGGCATCTTGTTAATAGGTTAGTGCCGGAAAATGTAAAATAACGCTGTAAAGTATGTGTAAAACACTCAAGTATTGTAATAAAAGTAGCATGGAACATAAGAAATTATAGATACGTTTGCGACGTATCAAGCATCCCCAAGCTTAGTTCCTACTCGTCCTCGAGTAGGTAAACGATAACACAAATAATTTCTGAAGTGCCATGCTACCAACATAATCTTGATCAACATTATTGTAAAGCATATGAGATGAGTGGAGTGATCTGAACAAAAGATTGCTAACAAAGATAATGACTAAGCAAATGAATCATATAGCAAAACTTTTCATGAATAATACTTTCAAACAAGTATCAATAAGACTTGCATAAGAGATAACTCATAAGCAATAAATTCATAGTAGAATGCATTGAAGCAACACAAAGGATGATTAAGTTTCAGCGGATGCTTTCAACTTGTAACATGTATATCTCATGGATATTTGTCAACATAGAGTAATATAACAGGTGCAATAAGTAAACATGTAAGAATCAATGCACACAGTTAACACAAGTGTTTGCTTCTAAGATAGAAGGGAATGGGTAAACTGACTCAACAATAAAGTAAAAGATTGGCCCTTCGCAGAGGGAAGCATTGATTACTATTTTTGTGCTAGAGCTTTTTGTTTTGAAAACATAGAAACAATTTTGTCAACGGTAGTAATAATTCATATGTGCTATGCATAATACTTCCTACAAGTTGCATGCCTCATGCATAGAGTACCAATAGTGCTCGCACCTTGTCCTACTATCTCGGAAAACATGGATTCTCATCGCATACATATGCTTCAACCAAGTGTCACAAAGGGGTACCTCTATGCCGCCTGTACAAGTGTCTAAGGAGAAAGCACGCATTGGATTTCTCGCTTTGATTATTCTCAACTTAGACATCCATACCGGGACAACATAGACAACAGATAATGGACTCCTCTTTTAATGCTTAAGCATTCAACAATAGTTAATATTCTCATAAGAGATTGAGGTTGTATGTCCAAACTGAAACTTCCACCATGATACATGGCTTTAGTTAGCGGCCCAATGTTCTTCTCTAATCATATGCATACTCAAACCATTTGATCATGAAATCCACTACTTCAGACAAGACGAACATGCATAGCATCTCACATGATATCCAACAAAGGTAAAGTTGATGGCGTCCCCAGAAAACATGGTTACCGCTCAACAAGCAACTTATAATAATTAAGACACATAACTACATATTCATCACCACAATAGTTTTTAAGCTATTTGTCCCATGAGCTATATATTGTAAAGGTAGAGGAATGAAATTTAAAGGTAGCACTCAAGTAATTTACTTTGGAATGGCAGAAAAATACCACATAATAGGTAGATATGGTGGACACAAATGGCATGGAGTTTGGCTCAAGGTGTTTGGATGCACGAGAAGCATTTCCTCTCAGTACAAGGTTTGGGCTAGCAAGGTTGTTTGAAGCAAACACAAGTATGAACAGGTACAGCAAAGCTCACACAAGAACATATTGCAAGCATTATAAGGCTCTACACTGTCTTCCTTGTTGTTCAAACACTTTACCCGAAAATATCTAGACTTAGAGAGATCAATCATACAAACCAAATTAAAAAATCTCTACAGTAGTTCTTCATTAATGGATTAAACTACATGATGCAAGAGCTTAAACATGGTCTAAGAGAGCTCAAACAATTTCCAAATTGTCAAACCATATGCATCATTTTCCAATTCCCACCAAATAGCAATTTAACGAAGCAATAAGCCTTCGCCATGAACATTAAAGCACAATTAAGAACACAAGTGTTCCATATGAAAAAGCGGAGCGTAATATATCCAATATAAGGATGGTGAGATCCAAATTTATTCAAAACAAAACAAAAATAAAAACAAACCGACGCTCCAAGTAAAGAACATAAGAATGTGACGGAATAAAAATATAGTTTCACTAGAAGTGACCTGATAATGTTGTCGATGAAGAAGGGATGCCTTGGGCATCCCCAAGCTTAGATGCTTGAGTCTTCTTAAAATATGCAGGGATGAACCACCGGGGCATCCCCAAGCTTAGACCTTTCACTCTTCTTGATCATAGTATATCATCCTCTTCTCTTGACCCTTGAAAACTTCCTTCACACAAACTTCAAGCAAACTCATGAGAGGGTTAGTGCTTAACCACAAATTCACATATTCAGAGGTTACACAATCATTCTTAACACTTCTGGACATTGCACAAAGCTTCTGAAAGTTAATGGAACAAAGAAACTCATTCAACATAGCAAAAGCGGCAATGCGAAATAAAAGACAGAATCTGTCAAAAACAGAACAGTCCGTAAAGATGCATCTGGACTGAGCACTTAACTTGCTCAAATGGAAAAACTCAAAACTAATGAAAGTTGCGTACATATCTGAGGATCACGCTCGTAAATTTGCAGATTTTTTCGATTTTTTTACAGAGACTTGTGCCAGAATTCGTGACAGACAGCAATGCTGTTTCTGCGCAGCGATCCCAAATATAACATCAACTTTGACATAGAAACTTTACTTGGCACAAAAACATGATAAGGAGAGGTTGCTACAGTAGTAAACAACTTCCAAGATTCAACAAAACAAAAATTGCTGTAGTAAAATGAACACATGGGTTATCTCCCAAGAAGTGCTTTTCTTTAACGCCTTTCAGCTAGGCGCAGAAAGTGCAAATCAAGTAACATCAAGAGTAGAAGCATCAACATCATAACTTGTTCTAATAATAGAATCAAAAGGAAACTTCATTCTCTTTCTAGGGAAGTGTTCCATACCTTTCTTGAGAGGAAATTGATATTTAATATTACCTTCCCTCATATCAATAACAGCACCAACGGTTCGAAGAAAAGGTCTTCCCAACACAATAGGACAAGATGCATTGCATTCGATATCCAAGACAACAAAATCAACGGGGACAAGGTTATTGTTAACCGTAATGCAAACATTATCAATCCTCCCCAAAGGTTTCTTTTTAACATTATCAGCAAGATTAACATCTAAATAACAATTCTTCGATGGTGGCAAGTCAAGCATATCATAAATCTTTTTAGGCATAACAGAAATACTTGCACCAAAATCACATAAAGCATTACACTCAAAATCATTGAATTTCATCTTAATGATGGGCTACCAACCATCTTCTAATTTTCTAGGAATAGAAGCTTCAAGTTTTAATTTCTCTTCCCTCGCTTTAATGAGAGCATTTGTAATGTGTTTTGTAAAGGCTAAATTTATAGCACTAGCATTGGGACTTCTAGCAAGTTTTTGTAAGAACTTTATAACTTCAGTAATATGACAATCATCAAAGTCTAAACCATTATGTTCTACAGCAATGGAATCATTGTCACCAATATTTTGAAAAATTTCAGCAGTTTTATCACAAACAGCAGTTTCAGCAGTTTCAGGCAATTTTGTGCGCTTTGCACTAGGAGTAGAAACATTGCCAACACCAATTATTTTACCATTAATAGTAGGAGGTGCAGCAACATGTGAAGAATTTACATTACTAGTGGTGGTAATAGTCCATACTTTAGCTACATTATTTTCTTTAGCAAGTTTTTCTTTTTCTTCTCTATCCCACCTAGCATGCAATTCAGCCAACAATCTAATATTATCATTAATTCTAACTTGGATGGCATTTGTTTTAGCAAACCTAGCATCTTCAACTTTCTCAGGCATAACTTTCAATTTTAAAAGATCAACATCAAGAGCAAGACTATCAACCTTAGAAGCAAGAATATCAATTTTACTAAGCTTTTCTTCAACAGTTTTATTGAAAGCAGTTTGTGTACTAATAAATTCTTTAAGCATCACTTCAAGACAAGAGGGTACACTCTTATTATTATTGTAAGAATTACCATAAGAATTACCATAACCATTACCAATATTAGAAGGATATGGCCTAAAGTTGTTGTTACCATAATTATTCCTATAAGCATTGTTGTTGAAATTATTGCTCTTAATGAAATTCACATCAACATTTTCTTCTTGAGCAACCAATGAAGCTAAAGGAATATTATTAGGATCAATATGAGATCTACCATTTGCAAGCATAGACATAATAGCATCAATCTTATCACCCAAAGAAGAGGTTTCTTCAACAGAATTTACCTTCTTACCTTGAGGAGTTCTTTCAGTGTGCCATTCAGAGTAATTGATCATCATATCATCAAGTAATTTAGTTGCGGCGCCCAGAGTGATGGACATAAAAGTACCTCCAGCAGCTGAATCCAATAGGTTCCTCGAGGAAAAATTCAATCCTGCATAAAAGGTTTGGATGATCATCCAAGTAGTCAGTCCATGGGTTGGGCAATTCTTTACCAAAGATTTCATTCTCTCCCATGCTTGAGCAACATGTTCATTATCAAATTGTTTAAAATTCATTATGCTACTTCTCAAAGATATAATCTTAGCAGGAGGATAATATTTACTAATAAAAGCATCTTTACATTTAGTCCATGAATCAATACTATTCTTGGGCAAAGAAAGCAACCAATCTTTAGCTCTTCCTCTTAATGAGAAAGGAAACAATTTCAGTTTTATAATATCACCATGTATATCCTTATACTTTTGCATTTCACAAAGTTCAACAAAATTATTAAGATGGGCAGCAGCATCATCAGTACTAACACCAGAAAATTGCTCTCTCATAACAAGATTCAGTAAAGCAGGTTTAATTTCATAGAATTCTGCTGTAGTAGCAGGTGGAGCAATAGGAGTACATATAAAATCATTATTATTTGTGCTAGTGAAGTCACACAACTTAGTATTTTCAGGAGTACCCATTATAACAGTAGTAAAATAAACTAGGTAAATAAAGTAAAGACAATTAACTAATTTTTTTGTGTTTTTGATATAGAGAACAAGACAGTAAATAAAGTAAAACTAGCAACTAATTTTTTTGTGTTTTGTTTAAGTGCAGCAAACAAAGTAGTAAATAAATAAAGCAAGACAAAAACAAAGTAAAGAGATTGGAAGTGGAGACTCCCCTTGCAGCGTGTCTTGATCTCCCCGGCAACGAAAAACAGCTTGATGCGCGTAGATGTACACGTCCGTTGGGAACCCCAAGAGGAAGGTATGATGTGCACAGCAAGTTTTCCCTCAGAAAGAAACCAAGGTTATCGAACCAGTAGGAGCCAGAAGCACGTGAAGGTTGTTGGTGGAGGAATGTAGTGCGGCGCAACACCAGTGAAACCGGCGCCAACGTGGAACCTGCACAACACAATCAAAGTACTTTGCCCCAACGTAACAGTGAGGTTGTCAATCTCACCGGCTTGTGAAAACAAAGGATTAAGCGTATCGAGTGGAAGATGGTGTTTGTTTGCAAAGAACAGAAAAGCAGTGGGAATGTATTCAGATGTAAAAGAATGGACCGGGGTCCACACTAGTGGTGTCTCTCCAATAAGATAACTAACATGCTGGGTGAACAAATTACAGGTGAGCAATTGACAAATAAAGATTCAATACATATTAACGATGATTACTATGTGATTTAATCAGGGCATTACGACAAAGTACATAGACCGCTATCCAGCATGCATCTATGCCTAAATAATCCACCTTCAGGTTATCATCCGAACCCCTTCCAGTATTAAGTTGCGAACAACAGATAATTGCATTAAGTATGGTGCGTAATGTAATCAACACAAATATACTTAGACAAAGCATCAATGTTTTATCCCTAGTAGCAACAGCATCCACAACCTTAGAACTTTCTGTCACTGTCCCAGATTTAATGGAGGCATGAACCCACTATCGAGCATAATTACTCCCTCTTGGAGTTACAAGTATCAACTTGGCCAGAGCCTCTACTAGCAACGGAGAGCATGCAAGAACATATATGATAGATTGATAATCAACTTAACATAGTATTCTCTATTCATCGGATCTCACCAAACACAACATGTAGAACTACAAATAGATGATCTTGATCATGTTAGGCAGCTCACAAGATCTATAACAATGAAAGCACAAGCGGAGAAGACAACCATCTAGCTATGGACCCATAGTCCAAGGATGAACTACTCACGCATCAATCCGGAGGCGGGCATGATGATGTAGAGCCCTCCGGTGATGATTCCCTCTCCGGCAGGGTGCCGGGCGATCTCCTGAATCCCCGAGATGGGATTGGTGGCGGCGGCCTCTCAATGTTTTCCGTATCGTGGCTCTCGGTACGGGGGTTTCGCGACGGAGGCTTTAAGTAGGCGGAAGGGTAGGTCGGGGCGACGCGAGGCGCCGACACAACAGGCCGCGGCCCAGGTGCCGCGCCGCCTGGTGTCGCCGCCTCGTGGCCCCACTTTGTCTCCTCTTCGGACTTCGGAAGCTTCGTGCAAAAATAGGACCCTGGCGTTGATTTCGTCCAATTCCGAGAATATTTCCTTACTAGGATTTCTGAAACCAAAAACAGCAGAAAAAAAGAATCGGCACTTCGGCATCTTGTTAATACGTTAGTGCCGGAAAATGTAAAATAACGCTGTAAAGTATGTGTAAAACACTCAAGTATTGTAATAAAAGTAGCATGGAACATAAGAAATTATAGATACGTTTGCGACGTATCATACATCCAAGACGAAACCGTCGGCAACCAGGAGTACGACATCTCTCCTTTTGATGGTGCCGCAAAAATCATTAGACGCCGGTCCTGGGACGCTGAAGCTTCTGCCGAAGAAAAAGCAGCTACCGACGCTCTGATGAAGCGCATCCACCTCCGAACACCCATGGTGAAGAACTATCGGGTATCCAGTTACCGCTACTTCCCGAGGATTAGGTGCACCTCCGAGCTCGCAAAAAACCCCTTTGGATGTATGCTGGCGAGGAAGACTGATACGTCTCAAACGTATCTATAATTTCTTATGTTCCATGCTACTTTTATAACAATACTTGCATGTTTTATACATACTTTACATCATTATTATACATTTTCCGGCACTAACCTATTAACAAGATGCCGAAGAGCCGTTCTTGTTTTCTTTTTTTGGTTTCAAAATCCTACAAAGGAAATATTCTCGGAATTGGACGAAATCAACGCCCAGGGTCTTATTTTTCCACGAAGCTTCCAGAGACCGAGGGAGAAACGAAGTGGGGCCACGGGGCGCCGCCACACTAGGGCGGCGCGGCCTAGGGGGGGTCGCGCGGCCCTAGCGTGTGGGGCCCCCGTGACTCCTCCGACTCCGCCCTTCCGCCTACTTAAAGCCTTCGTCGCGAAACCCTCTGTACCGAGAGCCACGATACGGAAAACCTTCCTGAGACGCCGCCGCCGCCAATCCCATCTCGGGGGATTCAGGAGATCGCCTCCGGCACCTGGCGGAGAGGGGAATCATCACCGGAGGGGCTCTACATCATCATGCCCGCCTCCGGATTGATGCGTGAGTAGTTCATCCTTGGACTATGGGTCCATAGCGAGCTAGATGGTTGTCTTCTCCGCTTGTGCTATCATTGTTTAGATCTTGTGAGCTGCCTAACATGATCAAGATCATCTATTTGTAATGCTACATGTTGTGTTTGGTGGGATCCGATGAATCTAGAATATTATGTCAAGTTGATTATCAATCTATCATATATGTGTTGTTTATGTTCTTGCATGCTCTCCGTTGCTAGTAGAGGCTCCCAAGTTGATACTTGTAACTCCAAGAGGGAGTATTTATGCTCGATAGTGGGTTCATGCCTCCATTTAATCTGGGACAGTGACACAAAGTTCTAAGGTTGTGGATGTGCTGTTGCTACTAGGGATAAAACATCGATGCTTTGTCTAAGGATATTTGTGTTGATTACATTACCCACCATACTAAATGCAATTATATGTTGTTTACAACTTAATACTGGAGGGGGTGCGGATGCTAACCCGAAGGTGGATTATTTAGGCATAGATGCATGCTGGATGGCGGTCTATGTACTTTGTCGTAATGCCCTGATTAAATCTCATAGTAATCATCATTGATATGTATTGAATCTTTATTTGTCAATTGCCCATGTAATTTGTTCACCCACATGCTAGTTATCTTATTGGAGAGACACCACTAGTGAACTGACCCCATTCTTTTACATCTGAATACATTCTTTACTGTTCTTTGCAAACAAACACCATCTTCCACTCGATACGTTTAATCCTTTGTTTTCAGCAAGCCGGTGAGATTGATGATACGTCTCCAACGTATCCATAATTTATGATGTTACATGCCTGTTTTATGACAATACCTACATGTTTTGCTCACACTTTATAATGTTTTTATGCGTTTTCGGAACTAACCTATTAACGAGATGCCGAAGGGCCAGTTGCTGTTTTCTGTTGTTTTTGGTTCCAGAAAGGCTGTTCGGGCAATATTCTCGGAATTCGACGAAACGAAGACCCAACATCTTATTTTCCCCGGAAGCATCCAGAACACCGAAGGAGAGTCGGAGAGGGGCCAGGGGGCCACCACACAACATGGCGGCGCGGCCCCAGGCCTGGCCGCGCCGGCCTACTGTGAGGGGGGGCCTAGGCACCCTCCGACTCCGTCTCTTCGCCTATATAAGCCCTTTCAACCTAAAAACGTGATACCAATTGACGAAACTCCAGAAAGACTCCAGGGGCGCCGCCGCCATCGCAAAACTCCAACTCGGGGGACAGAATCTCTGTTTCGGCACGCCGCCGGACGGGGAAGTGCCCCCGGAAGCCATCTCCATCAACGCCACCGCCTCCATCATGCTCCGTGAGTAGTTCCCCCATGGACTACGGGTTCTAGCTGTAGCTAGTTGGTATTCTCTCCCCCATGTACTTCAATACAATGATCTCATGAGCTGCCTTACATGATTGAGATTCATCTGATGTAATCGGTGTTGTGTTTGTTGGGATCCGATGGATTGTTACATTATGATTAGTCTATCTATAAAGTTTGTGAAGTTATTGTTGCTGCAATCTTGTTATGCTTAATGCTTGTCACTAGGGCCCGAGTGGCATGATCTTAGATTTAAGCTCTATACTTATTGCTTAGATTGTATCTACAAGTTGTTTGCACATGTCTATGTCCGGAACCCGAGGCCCCAAAGTGACAGAAATTGGGACAACCGGAGGGGAAGGCGTAGATATGAGGATCACATGTTTTCACCAAGTGTTAATGCTTTGCTCCGGTGCTCTATTAAAAGGAGTACCTTAATTTCCAGTAGATTCCCTAGAGGCCCGGCTGCCACCGGCTGGTAGGACAAAAGATGTTGTACAAGTTTCTCATTGCGAGCACGTATGACTATATATGGAAAACGTGCCTACATGATTAATAATCTTGATGTTCTGTCTTAATGCTATTTCAATCCTATCAATTGCCCAACTGTAATTTGTTCACCCAACACTTGTTATTGGAGAGTTACCACTAGTGTAGATAGCTGGGAACCCCGGTCCATCTTGCATCATCATATACTCGTTCTACATGTCATTGGAAGTAGTATCAACTATTTTCTGGTGCCATTGCTCTCATATTACCGCTACTGCTGCTGTGTTACTGTTACTACTGCTCTCATATTACTCCTGCTTTCACATCACCCCTGTTACTAGTGCTTTTCCAGGTGCAGCTGAATTGACAACTCAGTTGTTAAGGCTTATAAGTATTCTTTACCTCCCCTTGTGTCGAATCAATAAATTTGGGTTTTACTTCCCTCGAAGACTGTTGTGATCCCCTATACTTGTGGGTTATCAAGACTATTTTCTGGCGCCGTTGGGGGCATAGCTCTACTCATAAGTTCACCTGGGAGTACACTCTACCTCTCTCTCTGCTTTTATTTTATTTTGTCTTGCTAGTTTATTTCTGTCTAGTTTATTTGTGCTTAGTTTATTTCTGTCTAGTTTTATTTTGCTTAGTTTACTTTTGCTTAGTTTCTTTTTGTCTTGTTTTATTTTCCCTATATACCCGAAAATCCATAAAAATTTGAAAAACCTAAAAATTAAAAACTGCTATTATGGGAGAACCTACAACCTATTTGGAGCTTATAGAATTATATAATAATTATAGAGAATCAAGAAAGGGAAAAGTTATGAGTGCTGTGATAGAAAAATTAAATACAATTGCTAAAATCTTGCTTAAACGCCATGATATAAACTGTTGCTCTCAACAGGATACTAAACATCTTAAATTTCAATGTGGCTTTAGTGAGGAAGTTTTAATTAAGAACTATAATTGGAATAGCTATATTCATTATGGGTTTGAAGAGGTAGAACAATTTGTCTTATTTATGGGAGCCTCTGAGATAGAATCATTCATGTCTAAAAATTATGAAACTTGTGCTGCTTGTAAGGACCTTAAAGATTATGTCTCTTCTATCCTTAATTTTTGCATAGAAAGCTACAGTGATAATCCTTATATCATTGATTATAAAGAGAGACTCATTAATGCACAAGAATGCACTCACAATTTGCAGGAACCTGTGGAAGAAGAAATTGATGAACCTGAAAGCTCATTGGATGAAAAAGAGGAGGAAATTGATGAACCTGAAAGCTCATTGGATGAAAAAGAAGAGGAGAGTGATGAACAAAAGGAGGAAGAATGGATTAGCTACCCATGCCAACCTTCTAATGAGAGTAACTCTTTATCTCTTACACTATTTGATTGTCCTCCATGCTTACCGAAAGAGGATGAATGTTATGTTCCTGTGGATTCTCTTGAAATATTACCTATGAGTAAAACTTGTGAGAATAATTATGCTACTGTCATTTATGATAATCCATGCTACTTTGATAAATCTTATGATAATGCTTTGTTTGTGCCTGATGTCGAAATGCATGGTACTAAAGAGTTTTGCTTGGCAAATGTTTATGATAAATCTCTAGATGATGGTCCTATGTTACTTGATAATATTAATTGTACTAATAATGAAAATGGGATTGGAGAGTTCTTGACTTTATCTATGAGTCCCATATCTTTTGAGATTGATCAATCATCTTGTTATACTATTGATAAAAGTGGGTTTGAAAGTTTTAATCCTATTATTTCTGAGCTTGATAAAAATTATGTGTTTATGAATCATGAAAAGCATGCTTTATGTGATAGTTATATTGTTGAGTTTATCCATGAAGCTACTGAAAATTATTATGAGAGAGGAAAATATGGTTGTAGAAATTTGCATGGTACTAAAACACCTCTCTATATGCTGAAACTTTTGAAGCTACTCTTGTTTTATCTTCTTATGCTTGTCACTTTGTTCTTCATGAATTTATTTGTGTACAAGATTCCTATGCATAGGAAGTGGGTTAGACTTAAATGTGTTTTGAACTTGCTTTTTGATTCTCTCTTTTGCTTCAACTCTCACCCTTATGTGAGCATCATTAAAATTGCTGAGCCCATCTTAATGGCTATAAAGAAAGCACTTCTTGGGAGATAACCCATGTGTTTATTTTGCTACTGTTTTGTTGTGTCTTGGAAGTTGTTACTACTGTAGCAACCTCTCCTTATCTTTATTTTATTGCAATGTTGTGCCAAGTGAAGTCTCTAATAGAAGGTTGATACTAGATTTGGATTTCTGCGCAGAAACAGATTTCTATCTGTCACGAATTTGGGCATGGTTCTCTGTAGGAAACTCAGAAAAATCTGCCAATTTACGTGCATGATCCTCAGATATGTACGCAACTTTCATTAGTTTTAAGTTTTCTGATTTGAGCAACGGAAGTACCATTTTAAAATTCGTGTTTACTGGTTGTTCTGTTTTGGCAGATTCTGTCTCTGTTTTTTGCATTGTCTCTTGTGGACTTTAAGTGAGGCTTTCTAGACGTGGAGAGCTGTAGCTAATGTTTTATTGAGTTCTTGCAATGTGTCACTACAGGACTAAAGTGGATTAAAGTTTTTTGAGTACTAACCCCTCTAATGAAGTTTATGAGAAGTTTGGTGTGAAGGAAGTTTTCAAAGGTCAAGAGAGGAGGATGATATATGATCAAGAAGAGTGAAAAGTCTAAGCTTGGGGATGCCCCCGTGGTTCATCCCTGCATATTTCAAGGAGACTCAAGCGTCTGGGGATGCCCAAGGCATCCCCTTCTTCATCAACTTATCAGGTTTCTTCTATTGAAACTATATTTTTATTCGGTCACATCATATGTGCTTTACTTGGAGCGTCTGTGTGTTTTTATTTTTGATTGTGTTTGAATAAATTCGGATCCTAGCAATCCTTGTGTGGGAGAGAGACACGCTCCGCTTTTTCATATGAACAATGGTGTTCTTAGCTTTATTTTAATGTTCATGGCGGAGTTGAAAACCGCTGCACTTATTGTTATTTGGTTGGAAACAGAAAATGCTGCATATTGTCTTGGATAATTTTATACTTGGCAATTGTTTTGAGCTCTCAAGTAGATCATGTTTCTCTTGCACCATGTAGTTTAAACCTATTAGTGGAGAACTACAGTAGAGATTGTTGAAATTGGCTTGCATGATTGGTCTCTCTAAGGTCTAGATATTTTCTAGTAGAAGTGTTTGAGCAACAAGGAAGACAATGTAGAGTTTTATAATGCTTGCAATATGTTCTTATGTAAGTTTTGCTGTACCGGTTCATACTTGTGTTTGTTTCAAACAACCTTGCTAGCCCAAAGCCTTGTACTGAGAGGGAATGCTTCTCGTGCATCCAAAACCTTGAGCCAAAACCTATGCCATTTGTGTCCACCATATCTACCTACTATGTGGTATTTCCTGCCATTCCAAGTAAATACTTCATGTGCTACCTTTAAACAATTCAAAATCTATTATCTCTTATTTGTGTCAATGTTTTATAGCTCATGAAGAAGTATGTGGTGTTTTATCTTTCGATCTTGTCATTTACTTCTGACAGACTTTCACAATGGACTAGTGGCCTCATCCGCTTATCCAATAATTTTGCAAAAAGAGCTGGCAATGGGGTTCCCAGCCCCAATTAATTAACTTTCATTAATAATTCTCTTCACGTGTTTTGCCCTGATCTATCAGTAAGCAACTTAATTTTGCAAATAGACACTCCTCCATGGTATGTGAATGTTGGAAGGCACCCGAGGATTCGGTTAGCCATGGCTTGTGTAAGCAAAAGGTTGGGAGGAGTGTCATCTAATAAATAAAACTAAAGTACATGTGTAAACAAAAGAGAAGAGGGATGATCTACCTTGCTGGTAGAGATAACGTCCTTCACGGAAGCCGCTCTTGGAAGTCTGGTTGATGAGGTAATTAGAGTGCCCACTACCATTCGTTGACAACAACAAAAACCTCTCAAAACTGTACTTTTATGCTCTCTATATGATTTCAAAACTTGAAAAGCTCTAGCACATGATTTTATCCCTGCTTCCCTCTGCGAAGGGCCATTCTTTTACTTTTATGTTGAGTCGGTTTACCTACTTCCTTCCATCTTAGAAGCAAACACTTGTGTCAACTGTGCATTGATTCTTACATACTTGCTTATTTGCATTCATCATATTACTTTGTGTTGACAATTATCCATCAGATATGCATGTTCAAAGTTGAAAGCAACTGCTGAAACTTATATCTTCTTTTGTGTTGCTTCGATGCCTTTACTTTGAATTTATTGCTTTATGAGTTAACTCTTATGCAAGACTTTTGATGCTTGTCTTGAAAGTACTATTCATGAAAAGTTTTGCTATATGTTATCTATTTGTTAGCAAATATAGATCATTGCCTTGAGTCACTTCGTTCATCTCATATGCTTTGCAATAGTATGATTAAGATTATGTTGGTAGCATGTCACTTCAGAAATTATTCTTTTTATCGTTTACCTACTCGAGGACGAGTAGGAACTAAGCTTGGGGATGCTGATACGTCTCCAACGTATCCATAATTTCTGATGTTCCATTGTTTTATGACAATACCTACATGTTTTGCTCACACTTTATAATGTTTTTATGCGTTTTCCGGAACTAACCTATTAACGAGATGCCGAAGGGCCAGTTGCTGTTTTCTGTTGTTTTTGGTTCCAGAAAGGCTGTTCGGGCAATATTCTCGGAATTCGACGAAACGAAGACCCAACATCTTATTTTCCCCGGAAGCATCCAGAACACCGAAGGAGAGTCGGAGAGGGGCCAGGGGGCCACCACACAACATGGCGGCGCGGCCCCAGGCCTGGCCGCGCCGGCCTGTGAGGGGCCCAGGCACCCTCCGACTCCGTCTTCGCCTATATAAGCCCTTTCGACCTAAAAACGCGATACCAATTGACGAAACTCCAGAAAGACTCCGGGCGCCGCCGCCATCGCAAAACTCCAATTCGGGGACAGAATCTCTGTTCCGGCATGCCGCCGGGACGGGGAGTTCCCCGGAAGCCATCTCCATCAACGCCACCGCCTCCATCATGCTCCGTGAGTAGTTCCCCCATGGACTACGGGTTCTAGTTGTAGCTAGTTGGTATTCTCTCCCCCATGTACTTCAATACAATGATCTCATGAGCTGCCTTACATGATTGAGATTCATCTGATGTAATCGGTGTTGTGTTTTTGGGATCCGATGGATTGTTACATTATGATTAGTCTATCTATAAAGTTTGTGAAGTTATTGTTGCTGCAATCTTGTCATGCTTAATGCTTGTCACTAGGGCCCGAGTGGCATGATCTTAGATTTAAGCTCTATACTTATTGCTTAGATTGTATCTACAAGTTGTTTGCACATGTCTATGTCCGGAACCCGAGGCCCCAAAGTGACAGAAATTGGGACAACCGGAGGGGAAGGCGTAGATATGAGGATCACATGTTTTCACCAAGTGTTAATGCTTTGCTCGGTGCTCTATTAAAAGGAGTACCTTAATTTCCAGTAGATTCCCTAGAGGCCCGGCTGCCACCGGCTGGTAGGACAAAAGAGGTTGTACAAGTTTCTCATTGCGAGCACGTATGACTATATATGGAAAACATGCCTACATGATTAATAAACTTGATGTTCTGTCTTAATGCTATTTCAATCCTATCAATTTCCCAACTGTAATTTGTTCACCCAACACTTGTTATTGGAGAGTTACCACTAGTGTAGATAGCTGGGAACCCCGGTCCATCTTGCATCATCATATACTCGTTCTACATGTCATTGGAAGTAGTATCAACTATTTTCTGGTGCCATTGCTCTCATATTACTGCTACTGCTGTTTCTGTTACTACTGCTCTCATATTACTCTTTCACATCACCCCTTACTAGTGCTTTTCCAGGTACAGCTGAATTGACAACTCAGTTGTTAAGGCTTATAAGTATTCTTTATGTCCCCTTGTGTCGAATCAATAAATTTGGGTTTTACTTCCCTCGAAGACTGTTGCGATCCCCTATACTTGTGGGTTATCAATTGACAACCTCACTATTACGTTGGGGCAAAGTATCTTGATTGTGTTGTGCAGGTTCCACGTTGGCGCCGGTTTCACTGGTGTTGCGCCGCACTACACTCCTCCACCAACAACCTTCACGTGCTTCTTGGCTCCTACTGGTTCGATAACCTTGGTTTCTTTCTGAGGGAAAACTTGCTGCTGTACGCATCACACCTTCCTCTTGGGGTTCCCAACGGACGTGTGCTTCACGCGTAATCAAGCTCTTTTTCTGGCGCCGTTGGAGATCAAGACACGCTGCAAGGGGAGTCTTCCACATCCAATCTCTTTACTTTGTTTTTGTCTTGCTTTACTTTATTTTATTTTCTGTCTTGTTTGCTTTATATCAAAAACACACAAAAAATTATTTACTTGTTTTTACTTTATTTTATTCTGTTTGCTTAGTTTACTTTTATTATTGCTAAAATGAGTAATTCTGAAATTGAAGTTCGTCACTAGTTAGGCTTAATGGAAAACAACAAAAAAATTAGAGATCTTTATGAACTGTATATTGAATTAGGACATGATGTGTTTGAAGAGAGAATTAAAAAACCCATGGAACTTTGTTTGCAAAATAGTTGTAGCAATGTTGTTAGCATGAACTCTTTAAACACTATTATTGCTAATGTTATGGAAGAATTTAAGCTTGGGGAAGCTGGTTGTGATATTTTTAGTCCCCCAAGTTTTGAGGAGAAAATTTTCTTTGATGATACTTTGCCTCCCATTTATGATGATAATAATGATAGTGGTATTTTGGTGCCACCTACTATGGAGGATAAAGTTTATTATGATTATACCATGCCTGCAATTTATGATGATTATAATGATGGTTGTGATAGTTTTACTCCCACTATTACTAATAAAATTGATTATGCTTATGTGGAGAGTAATGATACTTTTATGCATGTGGATCATGACAAGAATGATGTATGTGATAGTTATATTGTTGAGTTTGTTCATGATGCTACTGAAAATTATTATGAGAGAGGAAAATATGGTTGTAGAAATTTTCATGGTACTAAAACACCTCTCTACATGCTGAAAATTTTGAAGTTACTCGTGTTTTATCTTCCTATGCTTGTCACTTTGTTCTTCATGAATCTATTTGTGTACAAGATTCCTATGCATAGGAAGTGGGTTAGACTTAAATGTGTTTCGAATTTGCTTTTTTGATGCTCTCTTTTGCTTCAACTCTTATTTCTTGCGAGAGCATCATTAAAATTATTGAGCCCATCTTAATGGCTATAAAGAAAGCACTTCTTGGGAGATAACCCATGTTTTTATTACTGTATTGTTGAGTCTTGGAAGTTGTTACTACTGTAGCAACCTCTCCTTATCATGTTTTTTGTGCCAAGTAAAGTCTCTATGGTAAAGTTGATGCTAGATTTGGATTGCTGCGCAGAATTGCTGTCTGTCACGAATTTGCGCAGAACTCTCTGTAAAAAAATCAAAAAAATCTGCCAATTTACGTGCGTGATCCTCCGATATGTACACAACTTTCATTAGTTTTGAGTTTTTCCATCTGAGCAAGTTAAGTGCCTCTGTAAAATTCGTCTTTACGGACTGTTCTGTTTTGACAGATTCTGCCTTTTATTTCGCATTGCCTCTTTTGATATGTTGAATGGATATATTTGTTCCATTAACTTTCAGTACCTTTGTGCAATGTCCAGAAGTGTTAAGAATGATTATGTCACCTCTGAATGTATGAATTTTTTATTATGCACTAACCCTCTAATGAGTTTGCTTGAAGTTTGGTGCGGAGGAAGTTTTCAAGGGTCAAGAGAAGAGGATGATACAATATGATCAAGAAGAGTGAAAGTTCTAAGCTTGGGGATGCCCCGGTGGTTCATCCCTGCATATTTTAAGAAGACTCAAGCATCTAAGCTTGGGGATGCCCAAGGAATCCCCTTCTTCATCGACAACTTATCAGGTCACTTCTAGTGAAACTATATTTTTATTCCATCACATCTTATGTTCTTTACTTGGAGCGTCTTTTTGCTTTTATTTTCGTTTTGGTTTGAATAAAGTTGGATCCCACCATCCTTATATTGGAGATATTACGCTCCGCTTTTTCATATGGAACACTTGTGTTCTTAATTGTGCTTTAATGTTCATGGTGAAGGCTGAAAATTGCTTCGTTGATTGCTATTTGGTTGGAATCAGAAAATGCTTCATATGGTTTGGAATAACTTGAAACTTGGCAATTATTTTGAGCTCTCATAGATCATGTTTAAGCTCTTGCATCATGTAGTTTAATCTATTAGTGGAGAACTACCGTAGAGCTTGTTAAAATTTGGTTTGCATGATTAGTCTCTCTAAGTCTAGATATTTTCTGGTAAAGTGTTTGAACAACAAGGAAGACAGTGTAGAGTCTTATAATGCTTGCAATATGTTCTTGTGTAAGTTTTGCTGTACCTGTTCATACTTGTGTTTGCTTCAAACAACCTTGCTAGCCCAAACCTTGTACTGAGAGGAAATGCTTCTCGTGCATCCAAACACCTTGAGCCAAAACCCATGCCATTTGTGTCCACCATATCTACCTACTATGTGGTATTTTTCTGCCATTCCAAAGTAAATTACTTGAGTGCTACCTTTAAAATTTCATTCCTTTATCTTTGCAATATATAGCTCATGGGACAAATAGCTTAAAAACTATTGTGGTGATAAATATGTAGTTATGTGTCTTAGTTTATAAGTTGCTTGTTGAGCGGTAACCATGTTTCTGGGGACGCCATCAACTTTTTTACTTTTGTTGGATATCATTTGAGATGCTATGCATGTTCGTCTTGTCTGAAGTAAGGGCGATTTTCATGATCAAATGGTTTGAGTATGCATATTGTTAGAGAAGAACATTGGGCCGCTAACCAAAGCCATGTATCATGGTGGAAGTTTTCAGTTTGGACATACAACCTCAATCTCTCTTATGAGAATATTATTTGTTGTTGAATGCTTATGCATTAAAAGAGGAGTCCATTATATGTTGTCTATGTTGTCCGGGTATGGATGTCCTAAGTTGAGATCTGTTAAAAATGAGAAGTCAAATGCAATTGATCTCCTAGGACCTTTGTACAGGCGGCATAGAGGTACCCCTTTGTGACACTTGGTTGAAACATATGTTATGCAATGATAATCCGTGTTAATCCAAGCTAATTAGGACAAGGTGCGAGCACTATTGGTATTCTATGCATGAGGCTTGCAACTTGTAGGAAGTATTATGCATAGCACATATGAATTATTACTACCGTTGACAAAATTGTTTCTATGTTTTCAAAATAAAAGCTCTAGCACAAAAATAGTAATCCATGCTTCCCTCTGCGAAGGGCCATTCTTTTACTTTATGTTGAGTTAGTTTACCTACTTCTTTCTATCTTAGAAGCAAACACTTGTGTTAACTGTGTGCATTGATTCTTACATGTTTACCTATTGCACCTGTTATATTACTCTATGTTGACAAATATCCATGAGATATACATGTTACAAGTTGAAAGCAATTGCTGAAACTTAATCATCCTTTGTGTTGCTTCAATGCATTCTACTTTGAATTTATTGCTTATGAGTTAGCTCTTATGCAAGTCTTGTTGATGCTTGTCTTGAAAGTACTATTCATGAAAAGTTTTGCTATATGATTCATTTGTTTAGTCATCATCTTTTGTTAGCAATCTTTTGCTTCAGATCACTCCATCCATCTCATATGCTTTACAATAATGTTGATCAAGGTTATGTTGGTAGCATGTCACTTCAGAAATTATTTGTGTTATCGTTTACCTACTCGAGGGCGAGTTGGAACTAAGCTTGGGGATGCTTGATACGTCTCAAACGTATCTATAATTTCTTATGTTCCATGCTACTTTTATAACAATACTTGCATGTTTTATACATACTTTACATCATTATTATACATTTTCCGGCACTAACCTATTAACAAGATGCCGAAGAGCCAGTTGTTGTTTTCTGCTGTTTTTGGTTTCAGAAATCCTACAAAGGAAATATTCTCGGAATTGGACGAAATCAACGCCCAGGGTCTTATTTTTCCATGAAGCTTCCAGAAGACCGAGGGAGAAACGAAGTGGGGCCACGGGGCGCCGCCACACTAGGGCGGCGCGGCCTAGGGGGCTCGCGCCCTAGTGTGTGGGGCCCCGTGACTCCTCCGACTCCGCCCTTCCGCCTACTTAAAGCCTTCGTCGTGAAACCCTCTGTACCGAGAGCCACGATACGGAAAACCTTACTGAGACGCCGCTGCCGCCAATCCCATCTCGGGGGATTCAGGAGATCGCCTCCGGCACCCTGCCGGAGAGGGGAATCATCACCGGAGGGGCTTTACATCATCATGCCCGCCTCCGGATTGATGCGTGAGTAGTTCATCCTTGGACTATGGGTCCATAGCAGTAGCTAGATGGTTGTCTTCTCCGCTTGTGCTATCATTGTTTAGATCTTGTGAGCTGCCTAACATGATGAAGATCATCTATTTGTAATGCTACATTTTGTGTTTGGTGGGATCCGATGAATCTAGAATATTATGTCAAGTTGATTATCAATCTATCATATATGTGTTGTTTATGTTCTTGCATGCTCTCTGTTGCTAGTAGAGGCTCTGGCCAAGTTGATACTTGTAACTCCAAGAGGGAGTATTTATGCTCGATAGTGGGTTCATGCCTCCATTTAATCTGGGACAGTGACAAAAAGTTCTAAGGTTGTGGATGTGCTGTTGCTACTAGGGATAAAACATCGATGCTTTGTCTAAGGATATTTGTGTTGATTACATTACGCACCATACTTAATGCAATTATCTGTTGTTTACAACTTAATACCGGAGGGGGTGCGGATGCTAACCCGAAGGTGGATTATTTAGGCATAGATGCATGCTGGATGGCGGTCTATGTACTTTGTCGTAATGCCCTGATTAAATCTCATATTAATCATCATTGATATGTATTGGATCTTTATTTGTCAATTGCCCACCTGTAATTTGTTCACCCAGCATGCTAGTTATCTTATTGGAGAGACACCCCTAGTGAACTGTGGACCCCGGTCCATTCTTTTACATCTGAATACAATCTACCGCAATCATTGTTCTTTACTGTTCTTTGCAAACAAACACCATCTTCCACTCGATACGTTTAATCCTTTGTTTTCAGCAAGCCGGTGAGATTGACAACCTCACTGTTATGTTGGGGCAAAGTATCTTGATTGTGTTGTGCAGGTTCCATGTTGGCGCCGGTTTCACTGGTGTTGCGCCGCACTACACTCCTCCACCAACAACCTTCACGTGCTTCTTGGCACCTACTGGTTCGATAACCTTGGTTTCTTTCTGAGGGAAAACTTGCTGCTGTACGTATCACACCTTCCTCTTGGGGTTCCCAACGGACGTGTGCTTCACGCGGAATCAAAGACGTTGATCGCATTTCCAAGGATCTTTCTGTAAAGGACTTGGAAAATCTTACTTGATGCTTTTCTTCGCTAAGCAAGAAAGACGAGGTTCCAACCTCTTGTCGCGTGGAGCCATACAGCGGCAGCCACGCTCTTCCCGAAGTAAGTAAGTTTTCTTTCGAGTTGTGCTTTTATTTTTCGAGTGCCTCTCTTTTATATCTTGTGTATTTATCTGTAAACTTGTCTCTGCAGAACCGCCAAATCCTGACTGCTCTTCCTCCCCTTCCCGAAGGCGGAGAGGTAGACGAGCGAGTCGTTGTCCAGGACAACCCGCAAGAGTCTGCTCATCTCGAGAGTGAAGTCGCCGCATCGACCAAATCCGCGGCTTCCTCCGAGAAAGGGAGTGATTCAGAACCTTTCGCATCTGGCCGCTCTACCTCTCCTCCTCCCGCCGTTTGTCCAAGGAACAAGAGGAAGAGGGGTGACTGCGAAGATTCCGGCACCTCCAAACCCGCTGGGTCACCTGCCGAAGAAACTTCGCCTGAAGAGGAGGACACCTTCCGCCCTTATGAGGAAGCTGGCTCTGTCAGCTCGTAAGCTTCCTTTACTTTTATTGTATGCACAGCTCTATTTCTTCGTCATGCTTATTTTCCTATCTTCACAGTTCTGAAGAAGGGGAAGAAGAAGGAGTACGTCCCACACCGTGGTCCTTTCTGAAGAAAATCGCACTGCCGTGGAATCTTCGCCTCCTCCTCAGTAAATCATGGAAACGTCAACTCCACCGTCCAGCCCCCGAGCACCTTCTCCGAAAATAACCAAGACCGGGACTGGCGATGTGCAGACGCTTATCTTGGGGAGTTCCTCGACTCCTATGTTAAATGATGTAAGTTTCTCCAGTATTCTATTTTGTTGTATCTTGTCGCATTTTCCCTTTTTTGTCCCGAACTTTATTCCTCTTTGCTCGAGTGTCTTTTTCTAAGTTTCTTTTGCGACACTATTTTTCGACAACCTTTGATGGATCAATTCATCCGCCTCGGCGCCCAATCTATTGGGTTCCGCAACGAGGCCGATACTTTGAAAGGTAATTTCTTTATTTTGGATAACTCGCTTTTTCAATATACCCTTTTCTTTGACCCTCGGATAATGAGTCTATCTTTTTTGCTTTTATCCAGTCTCGCCGCGACAAGCCGAATAACGCGCTGAAGCTCTCGAAGCTAAGCTAAAGCTTAGCGAACAGGTTCGCGAGAAGGCCGAAGCCGATGCTGCTTTTGTCGAAGACCTGCGTCAGTGCCTCGCCAAAGCGAAGACTGCGTTAAGCGACAAGATCGCTGAGCATATCACGCGCGAGCAAGGCATAATAGATCGGCTTGAGGCCCAAAGTCGATGCTTTTCCGTAAGTTCATTCGTCATCCTGAAACTTGTCTTGATTTGGTTTTCTGTATGGTGATAATCTTGTGTTTTGCTGCAGCAGGAAGGAATGATGAAGGTTTCAAACCGCTAGCACCTAAGGATGATCGCCTTCTCGACGCCCTTTCAATCCTTGAGCTGCAAGGCAATCTGGCGTGCACCAATCTCTCCAATTCAAGGACTGCCTTCACGCGCCTCTTCCCTCATTTTCCCCCCAAACAAACAGAACCGGAGATCTTCACCGACCTTGTCAAGCGCTTCCTTGCCAATGAAGATCTTGCTCTGGCCTATCGACGAGAAAATCTGAAGATTGGCGTCGATGGAATCATTGCTCTGGTTGCTAACAGCGGTCAACAGGTCGACTGGGCCAAAGCCGGAGATTCCGGGAAGATCAACAAGGATAAGTGGAAGGCGCTAGTGAAGGATGCCAAGCCACACTCGAAGAAGATCATCACCTTCTTCACGCCGAAGCCTGCTGGTTCCACCAGTACTGCCAAGACGGAGGTCAAGTAGACCATCCTGTCTGTATGTTTTTTTCCTTTTTTCTCCTCTTTTGATGATGTCGCCTTAGTTATGACTTGCGACACCTTACTATCAGCTCAACAGGAGTGAACTTTTGTAATCAACATGTAAATATCATGATGATTAATGGAATGCCACTTTGCCAAATGATTGATGTTGAGATTTTTTTCCAGTTGGTTTTGATAACTATACCGCGGCACCTGGTCCCTTTGATGCTTCACCTGCTACATCTCACTCAAGGAAAACTCTTGTTGACGATTTTGATGAAGATTCTTCAAATGTCGACCTTTTGCAAGAGTTGAATGAACTTCGACAGCAACTTCAATCAATGAAGAAGCAAGCTATTGTTGTGATGGACCAGTCCCGAAAATCCTTGGATCGTGAGCGGGCTGCCCTTCAGCAAGCGCAGGAAGCTCTCAAACTAAAAGATGATGCTGCTGTTGATGCTGCTGTCAAGATATGTCGGGTACGTGACATTGGTTTTGTCCTCATTCCTCGTGCTCCATCATACTCTGTTCCGACTTTCTTGTTACGTTTTAGGCTCATTTGTCGACATTGCTGCTGAAGATCAACGCGTGAATGCTCGAGTCGAGATTCTTCACCGACTTTCCCAACAAAGCGGCAGCGACTTTTGGGCAGACATAACCCGTAGTCGCCAGATTGTGCGGTTCCAAGACCGCGTGTCCCAGGTTCGAGATTTTTTGGACTCTTGCGCCAATATCTTGGCTATGGTATACAAGGCGATGTTTCCTCGAAATCCTCAACCTGCGGGTCTTCCTCAATTGATGGACAAGTTCAAGAGCGTGGACCATATTCATCTTTTTGTGAAGGCTCAATTGGTAGCTGGCGCTAGGTTTGCCTTGATTGTGTTAAAAATCTGCTACCCGAAGATGAGCCTGAGCAACATTGTTGATATCTGCCATGCTAAAGTGAGGGAAAAGAGAAGGAACATCGAGAAGATCAACGAAAAGGTGACTCCCACAGCTGAAGAAATGATTGATGATCTTTTGCGGATGGATGCTGATTTCTTCCGGGAGCACCATTATGCTGACACCTTGGATGTTCCTGCACTGACGCTGCATCCGAAGTTACTGGTACTGCTTCAATCCATTTAGTGAACTTGTCGACAGCCACCAGCAAATATACGTATTCTCCTGGCTAGGCTTTGTGCAGCTTTCCCACCATGTCAAGCCCCCATTGTGCAAAGGGCCAAGACATTGGTATTGGCATCAGTTCTGCTGCCGGAGAGTGAGGTTTTGCCGCGAATCTCTGGCACGCGTTGCACGTGCGAACTATGTCTTTCGTGTCCTCTATTTCCGTTAGCCAATAAAATTCTGCTATGAAAACTTTGGCTGCTATTGCTCGGCTGCTCGTGTGGTGGCCGCATACTCCCTCGTGTACATCCTTCAATATGACCCGTCCTTCCTCGGGTGTTACGCATCTTTGCAATACTCCCGAGATACTTCGTTTGTATAACTCCCCTTTAACCATAGTAAAGGCTTTGGATCGTCGGATGACTCGCCTCTTCGACCGGATCCTCGGGTATCTCCTTTCTTGTAATATATGCCACATAGACCTGCATCCAAGGAACTTGTATTACCATAACTTCGTGTGGATCTTGTTCATCCTCCGACATATTTGCCTCTGGCTCTGCCGTAGCCCCCGAGTCTTTCTTGGGTTTTTCCTTCTTCTTCGGCTGCTTTGGTGTTTTCTTCGGCTTGGTAGATCTTTCACTTATATCTTCCCAAAACACGCCAGGTGGTATTGCCAGGCACTACGACCCGATGTTTGCTAGAATGTCAGCTTCATCGTTGCTGAGTCTACTGATATTGTTTGCTTCACAGCCGTCGAAGAGTCTTTCGAGTTCATTGTATAATTATTTGTATGCTATCATGTTGTCATTGACTGCGTCGCACTTGTTCATCACCTGTTGGGCTACCAACTGGGAGTCGCCAAAGATTTTTAGGCGAGTGGCACCGCACGCCTTTGCCATCTTCATCCCATGTATAAGTGCTTCGTATTCTGCTTCATTATTGGACGCGTTAGAGAACGTCATCCGCAATATGTACTTCATCTTATCGCCTTGGGGTGATACAAGTATCACGCCTGCTCCAGCTCCCTCCAATCTCTTGGACCCGTCGAAATTCATAGTCCAAGTACTCGATAAATCTGGGGGTCCCGTATTTTGCAGCTCGATCCACTCCGCAATGAAGTCTGGCAAAATCTGCGACTGTATTGCCTTTCTTTTTTCATAAGTAATGTCTCGGGGGGAAAGCTCTATTCCCCAAAGGGAGACACGCCCCATGGCTTATGGATTGTTCAGGATATTGGAGAGAGGTGCTTCGTTGACAACTACTATCGGATGTGCCGAAAAGTAGTGCCGCAGTTTTCTTGCCGTTGTGAACACGCCATATGCTAACCTCTGATACTGCGGGTACCGTTGCTTGAATGGTTATAGAACCTCGCTGATGAAGTATACTGGCCGCTGAACTCCATGGATTTTTCCTTCTTCTTCCCGTTCCACCACAAGGACCGTGCTGACCACTTGAGGTGTGGCCGCGATATATAACAGGAGAGGTTCCTTTTCTCTTGGAGCCACTAGTATTGGGGGTGTCGAGATTGTGCGCTTGAGATCTTCGAAAGCTCTATCTGCTTCCTCATTCCACTCTAACTTTTCCCCTTGTTTGATCAGCGTGTAAAACGGCAACGCTTTTTCTCCTAGTCTGGCGACGAATCTGCTCAAAGCGGCGACTCGCCCAGTTAAATGATGTATTTCCTTGAGCTTGGTTGGTCTCCTCATCTTTACGATGTCTTGAATTTTCTCCGGGTTGGCCTCGATTCCTCTTGCTGACACCAAGTATCCGAGGAGTTCTCCCGCAGGAACACCAAAGGAACATTTCGTCGGGTTTAGCTTGAGGCAGATCTTGTCGAGGTTGTCAAAGGTCTCCTTGAGATCATCAATCAGAGATGAACTATGTTTTGTTGTTATGACAACATCGTCAATGTATACTTGAACGTTTTTTTCCAATTTGCATGGCGAGGCACTTCTGGATCATCCGCTGGTAAGTGGCTCCCGCGTTTTTCAACCCGAAGGGCATTGTTCTGTAACAAAACACGCCGTAAGGGGTTATGAAAGCTTTTTTGACTTCATCTTCTTCTTTCAAGCGGATCTGGTTGTAACCATAATACGCGTCCAGGAAGGAAAGACGTTCGCAGCCTGCCGTGGAGTCGATAATTTGATCGATCCTCGGGAGGGGAAAGTGATCCTTTGGACAATGTTTATTGAGACACATGAAGTCGACGCACATGCGAAGGACCTCCATGTTTTTCTTCGGGACCAACACTGGATTGGCGACCCATGTGGCCTCGGTGTGTAGCTCCTTGATGAAGTTTGCCTCTCTGAGTCGATTAATCTCAGATAACATTGCTTTGCGGTTTGGCTCGGAGAAACGCCGCAAAGGTTGTCGGATAGGTCTGGCTCGTGGATCCAGTTAAGGGGGTGCTCGGCAAGTTCCCTGGGTACTCCTGGCATGTCAGCTGGACACCATGAAAAGATTTCCCAGCGCTCACGGAGGAACTCGACGAGCGCGCTTTCCTATGCGCTATCCATGTTTGTTGCGCTAGCTACCGTCTTCTTGGGATATGTCGTGTGGATCTGCACTACCTTGGAGTTTTTGGCGCAGTCGAAAGTTTGCTCCTTAAGTGGCCTTCCTCCGTCAGGTAGCACATCATAATCAGTTGTTAACTATGACGATGCGTACTCAGCTTGCATCCCGAAAGTTTATGACATTCTGTGGAAGTCTTTGCCGCACTTATCTGCTAGAGCAAAACTTCCCTTTACCGTGATTGGGCCATTGGGTCCAGGGATTCTCTACAATAGATACGTATAATGCGGCACTGCCATAAATCTGGCATAGGCGGGTCGTCCCAGTAACGCATGATATTGTGACGGAATATCTACCACCTCAAACTCCAGCTTCTCCCTCCTGGAATTCTCTCGAGTTCCGAACTGAACGTCGAGATCGATCTTTCCGAGTGGATAGTTCGGCTTCTCCAGTGTAATCTAATGGAAGCGTGTGTCTGTTGGTTTCAAGTTTGACAGAGATATGTTCATCTTCCTCAATGTGTCTGCGAACATGAGGTTTAGACTGGTTCCACCATCTATGAATACTCGCGAAACGTTGAATCCTGCAATCACAGCTGGCAGAATCATAGATGATTGACATGGCCGCGGAACTTGGGGTGGATGATCTGCTTGGGTGAACCCGATGTCCTGTGCCGACCAATTTAAATACTCGATGTTGGTGGAGGCATCTTTTCTGCCATGAACATTTGTCGCGAAATCACCTTTTGGGCTCTGTTTGAAGGCCTGCCCTTCTGAATCATCGCTACTGATCCGTTTGTGTCGATGTAGGGAACATTCTGCGGGTTTGCCGCTATTTGCAGCTGATGTCGATTTTCGTTGGTGATTGCGGGTGGAGGTGGAAGGTGAATCTCACTTCTTGGCCCCTGCGGGTGCCCCTGTTTGCTGCCTGTGCATTGGCATTTCCTGCATATCTGTGCAAAGCTTGGAAAGTTCGGCAATCCTTCTGAAGATGACCCGACTGTGTTTTACCGTCATTGTTGAGGTACAAGTGCATCTGGCACGGTCCGTTCAGCGTATCTTCGGGTGATATATTATATGGCCGTTGGAACCTTGGCCTATTATTTTGTCTGATGGAACTTGGTGCCTCCATGTGATCGTTGCGCTGCTCGCTATCTCTTTTGATACTCCTCCCGATGATTTCCTCCACTACTTCCTCGGAAGCCACCCGCCACTTGGCTGGGACCGTCGTAGTCTGAGTATGTACGAGCATATCGTCGCCTATTTTGATTATTATTTCTATTACGATCTTCCTCGAGTGACCTGTGCCGTTTATTATGCACGACATCTTCTCCATCTGCCCAGCGATTTGCTATGTCCATAAGATCAGCAATTGTTCTCGGGTTGGTTCGACCCAAATCCTCGATTAAGTCTTTCCTTTGGATCCCTCCGACAAATGCGTCGATCGCTCTTTCGTCGGATACTTTCTCCGTGGAATTTTTAATGATATTCCACCGCTGGATGTACGCTCTCATTGATTCACCATATTTGTGCTTGCACGCCCTTAGTTGCTCTATGGATGCGGGTTTCTTGCACGTGGAACAGAAATTATTCACGAACAAGTCCTTGAAAGTTTCCCAGCTGTCGATGGATCCCATTGGCAGTTTCTTGATCCAGGATCTTGCGGCTCCACTAAGATGGACTTGGACGCTTTGCATGGGTGTTGCCCTGGTTCCACCCAAAAGTCTCACTGTTTCCAGGTAATCAATTACCCAATCTTCGGGATCTTGCAAACCATCAAAGTTTTTGTAATTGTCTGGCAACTTGAAGCCAGACGGAACTTTCGTCCTGCGAACTCGTCGAGTAAAGCAGGGAGTCCGCACATATCTTCTTCCTCAACTTCTGGCGAGTGTCGCCTAGATCTATTCTCTCTTTCTCTGTCCACTCGATCTTGTGCCTCTGTATCTCTCGCCACGTCTGGCCGTGGAGGATCTCGCGCCACCGTGGTGGGTCGAGGGCTGTTTCGCCTTGGAGCACTTTCAGGTTGTGGTGTGCTTGGACTTGCGAATGCTGCTCCCAACTCCAACTCCTGCTATGGCCATCTGGTATAATGGCTCTCTCGGGTCCCCTGCCGGTGGTTTTGATGCTAGTATAAAGGCTTGTGTCGCCATATACCCGGCTTCCGGTGTTTTGGGGATGATATTCCCTCTTGTATCGATCGACATAAATGACATGTCGAGGTTCTGGATCAACTGCTCTCGCTCGTGCTCAGGTAAGTGCGCTAGGCGAGACCTTCCCCTTGCGCGTGCTGCTCTGTGGTTGGATCCCGAGGTTCCTGATTGTCGACTTAGCTATGCCCTTATTCGGCTTGACAATTTCAGCTCTCTGTTTTTCAAGTTCTCGTCCAGCACGGGCGAGTTTATATTGGTACGCTTGCAACTCTTCGGCCGTGGCTGTGGTAGTCACCGGCTCTGTGCCATCCATGGCTCTTGTTGCTCTGTCCCAAGCTTCTTGTGGAAGTTGCAACCTCTGGCGAGGGTTGGTCCTGATGGCGTGTAACTCACACGTTCGTTGGGGAACCCCAAGAGGAAGGTATGATGCGCACAGTAGCAAGTTTTCCCTCAGAAAGAAACCAAGGTTTAATCGAACCAGGAGGAGCCAAGAAGCACGTTGAAGGTTGATGGTCGCGAAATGTGATGCGGCGCAACACCAGGGATTCCGGCGCCAACTAGGAACCTGCACAACACAACCAAAGTACTTTGCCCCAACGAAACAGTGAGGTTGTCAATCTCACCGGCTTGCTGTAACAAAGGATTAAACGTATCGAGTGGAAGATGTTTGCAAAGAAAACAGTAAAACAAGTAGATTGTATGCTATGGAAAGAATAGGACCGGGGTCCACAGTTCACTAGAGGTGTCTCTCCCATAAGATAAAGCATGTTGGGTGAACAAATTACAGTCGGGCAATTGACAAATAGAGAAAGGCATAACAATGCATATACATGACATGGTAAATATAGTGAGATTTAATTGGGCATTACGACAAAGTACATAGACCGCCATCCAACTGCATCTATGCCTAAAAAGTCCACCTTCAGGTTATCGTCCGAACCCCCTCCAGTATTAAGTTGCAAAGCAACAGACAATTGCATTAAGTATGGTGCGTAATGTAATCAATAACTACATCCTTAGACATAGCATCAATGTTTTATCCCTAGTGGCAACAGCACATCACAACCTTAGAACTTTCTGTCACTGTCCCAGGTATCAATGAAGGCATGAACCCACTATCGAGCATAATTACTCCCTCTTGGAGTTAAGAGTAAAAACTTGGCCAGAGCCTCTACTAATAACGGAGAGCATGCAAGATCATAAACAACACATGAACAATAGATTGATAATCACCATAATCATAGTACTCTCTATCCATCGGATCCCGACAAACACAACATATAGAATTACATATAGATGATCTTGATCATGTTAGGCAGCTCACAAGATCTAACAATGAAGCACAACAAGGAGAAGACGACCATCTAGCTACTGCTATGGACCCATGGTCCAGGGGTGAACTACTCACTCATCACTCCGGAGGCGATCATGGCGATGAAGAGTCCTCCGGGAGATGAATCCCCTCTCCGGCAGGGTGCGATCTCCGAATCCCCGAGATGGGATTCGCGGCGGCGGCGTCTCTGTAAGGTTTTCCGTATCGTGGCTCTCGGACTGGGGGTTTCGCGACGGAGGCTTTAAGTAGGCGGAAGGTCAACGCGAGGGCCACACGAGGGCCCAGGGGGCAGGGCCGCGCGGCCAAGCCCTAGCCGCGCCGGCCACCCCCGGCTGCCTCGTGGCCCCACTTCGTTAGGTCTTCGGTCTTCTGGAAGCTTCGTGCAAAAATAGGACCCTGGGCGAAAGTTTCGTCCAATTCCGAGAATATTTCTTTACTAGGATTTCTGAAACCAAAAACAGCAGAAAACAGCAACTGGCTCTTCGGCATCTTGTTAATAGGTTAGTTCCAAAATGCATAAATATGACATATAATGTGCATAAAACATGTAGGTATCATCAATAAAGTAGCATGGAACATAAGAAATTATCGATACGTTGGAGACGTATCAGCATCCCCAAGCTTAGTTCTGCTCGTCCCGAGCAGGTAAAACGATAACAAAGATAATTTCTGAAGTGACATGCCATCATAATCTTGATCATACTATTTGTAAACATATGTAATGAATGCAGCGATCAAAGCAAAGGTAATGACATGAGTAAACAACTGAATCATATAGCAAAGACTTTTCATGAATAGTACTTCAAGACAAGCATCAATAAGTCTTGCATAAGAGTTAACTCATAAAGCAATAAATCAAAGTAAAGGTATTGAAGCAACACATAAGAAGATTAAGTTTCAGCGGTTGCTTTCAACTTATAACATGTATATCTCATGGATATTGTCAACATAAAGTAATATAACAAGTGCAATATGCAAGTATGTAGGAATCAATGCACAGTTCACACAAGTGTTTGCTTCTTAAGGTGGAAGGAGATAGGTAAACTGACTCAACAATAAAAGTAAAAGAATGGTCCTTCGCAGAGGAAAGCATCGATTGCTGTATTTGTGCTAGAGCTTTTATTTTGAAAACATGAAACAATTTTGTCAACGGTAGTAATAAAGCATATGAGTTATGAAAATTATATCTTACAAGTTGCAAGCCTCACGCATAGTATACTAATAGTGCCCGCACCTTGTCCTACTTAACTTGGACTACCGGATCTTTGCATGCCATGTTTCAACCAAGTGTCACAAAGGGGTACCTCCATGCCGCCTGTACAAAGGTCCAAGGAGAATGCTCGCATTTTGGATTTCTCGCTTTTGATTATTCTCAACTTAGACATCCATACCGGGACAACATGGACAACAGATAATGGACTCCTCTTTAATGCATAAGCATGTAGCAAAGTTATTATTCTCATATGAGATTGAGGATATATGTCCAAAACTGAAACTTCCACCATGGTTCATGGCTTTAGTTAGCGGCCCAATGTTCTTCTCTAACAATTTTGCATGCTCCAACCACTAAAATGATAGACCTTCAGACAAGACGGACATGCATAGCAACTCACATGATATTCAACAATGGTTGATGGCGTTCCCCAGAAACATGGTTATCGCACAACAGGCAACTTAATAAAATATAAAGTGCATAAGTACATATTCAATACTACGATAGTTTTTAAGGCTATTTTGTCCCATGAGCTATATATTGCAAAGGTGAATGATGGAATTTTAAAGGTAGCACTCAAGCAATTTACTTTGGAATGGCGGATAAATACCATGTAGTAGGTAGGTATGGTGGACACAAATGGCATAGTGGTTGGCTCAAGGATTTTGGATGCATGAGAAGTATTCCCTCTCGATACAAGGTTTAGGCTAGCAAGGTTATTTGAAGCAAACTCAAGGATGAACAAGTGCAGCAAGACTCACATAAAAGACATATTGTAAACATTATAAGACTCTACACTGTCTTCCTTGTTGTTCAAAACTCAATACTAGATATTATCTAGACCTTAGAGAAACCAAATATGCAAATCAAATTTTAGCAAGCTCTATGTATTTCTTCATTAATGGGTGCAAAGCATATGATGCAAGAGCTTAAACATGAGCACAACAATTGCCAAGTATCACATTATCCAAGACATTTTAGAATTACTACATGTAGCATTTTCCAATTCCAACCATATAACAAATTAACGAAGAAGAAACTTCGCCTTGAACATTATGAGTAAAGCCTAAGGACACATGTGTCCATATGCAACAGCGGAGCGTGTCTCTCTCCCACAAAGTGAATGCTAGGATCCATCTTATTCAAACAAAAACAAAAACGAAAACAAACCGACGCTCCAAGTAAAGAACACAAGATGTGACTGAATAAAAATATAGTTTCAGGGGAGGAACCTGATGATGTTGTCGATGAAGAAGGGGATGCCTTGGGCATCCCCAAGCTTAGACGCTTGAGTCTTCTTAAAATATGCAGGGATGAACCACGGGGGCATCCCCAAGCTTAGAGCTTTCACTCCTCTTGATCATAGTATATCATTCTCCTCTCTTGACCCTTGAAAACTTCCTTCACACCAAACTTCAAGCAAACTCATTAGAGGGTTAGTGCATCATTAATAATTCACTCATTCAGAGGTGACACAATCATTATTTTCACTTCTGGACATTGCATAATGCTACTGGACATTAATGGATCAAAGAAATAAATCCAACATAGCAAAAGAGGCAATGCGAAATAAAAGGCAGAATCTGTCAAAAACAGAACAGTCCGTAAAGACGAATTTATAAATGGCACCAGACTTGCTCAAATGGAAAAACTCAAAACTAATGAAAGTTGCGTACATATCTGAGGATCACGCTCGTAAATTGGCAGATTTTTTTCGAATTTTCTACAGAGAATTATGCCCAGATTCGTGACAGACAGCAATGCTGTTTCTGTGCAGCGATCCCAAATATAACATCAACTTTGACATAGAAACTTTACTTGGCACAAAAACATGATAAGGAGAGGTTGCTACAGTAGTAAACAACTTCCAAGACTCAATAAAACAAAAAATTGCTGTAGGTAAAAACATGGGTTGTCTCCCATAAGCGCTTTTCTTTAACGCCTTTCAGCTAGGCGCAGAAAGTGCAAATCAAGTAACATCGAGAGTAGAAGCATCAACATCATAATTTGTTCTAATAATAGAATCAAAAGGCAACTTCATTCTCTTTCTAGGGAAGTGTTCCATACCTTTCTTGAGAGGAAATTGATATTTAATATTACCTTCCCTCATATCAATAACAGCACCAACAGTTCGAAGAAAAGGTCTTCCCAACACAATTGGACAAGATGCATTGCATTCGATATCCAAGACAACAAAATCAACGGGGACAAGGTTATTGTTAACCGTAATATGCACATTATCAATCCTCCCCAAAGGTTTCTTTTTAACATTATCGGCGAGATTAACATCCAAATAACAATTCTTCAATGGTGGCAAGTCAAGCATATCATAAATCTTTTTAGGCATAACAGAAATACTTGCACCAAGATCACATAAAGCATTACATTCAAAGTCATTGAATTTCATTTTAATGATGGGCTCCCAACCATCTTCTAACTTTCTAGGAATAGAAGTTTCAAGTTTTAGTTTCTCTTCTCTAGCTTTTATGAGAGCATTTGTAATATGTTTTGTAAAGGCTAAATTTATGGCACTAGCATTAGGACTTTTAGCAAGTTTTTGCAAGAACTTTATAACTTCAGAGATGTGGCAATCATCAAAATCTAAATCATTATGAGCTACAGCAATGGGATCATTATTCCCAAGGTTGGAAAAAATTTCAGCAGTTTTATCACAAGCAGTTTCAGCAGTTTTAGCAATTTCAGGCAGTTTTGTACGCTTTGCACTAGGAGTAGAAACATTGCCAACACCAATTATTTTACCATTGATAGTAGGAGGTGTAGCAACATGTGAAGAATTAGCATTACTAGTGGTGGTAATAGTCCAAACTTTAGCTACATTATTCTCTTTAGCTAGTTTTTCATTTTCTTCTCTATCCCACCTAGCACGCAGTTCAGCCATTAATCTTATATTCTCATTAATTCTAACTTGGATGGCATTTGCTGTAGTAGTAATCTTATTATCAAGATCATTATTAGGCATAACTTTCAACTTTAAAAGATTAACATCGGAGGCAAGCCTATCAACTCTAGAAGCGATAGTATCAATTTTATCAAGCTTTTCCTCAACAGATTTGTTAAAAGCAGTTTGTGTACTAATAAATTCTTTAAGCATGGCTTCAAGACCAGAGGGTACACTTCTATTATTGTTGTAAGAATTCCCATAAGAATTACCATAACCATTACCATTAGCAGAAGGATATGGCCTATAGTTATTACCAGAGTTGTTCCTATAAGCATTGTTGTTGAAATTATTATTTTTAATGAAATTCACATCAACATTTTCTTCTTGAGCAACCAATGAAGCTAAAGGAACATTATTTGGATCAACATTAGATCTACCATTCACAAGCATAGACATAATCACATCAATCTTATCACTCAAGGAAGAGGTTTCTTCAACAGAATTTACCTTCTTACCTTGTGGAGCTCTTTCCGTGTGCCATTCAGAGTAATTTATCATCATATCATCAAGAAGTTTTGTAGCCGCCCCCAATGTGATGGACATAAAGGTACCTCCAGCAGCTGAATCCAATAAATTCCGCGAAGAAAAATTTAGTCCTGCATAGAAGGTTTGGATGATCATCCAAGTAGTCAGTCCATGGGTTGGGCAATTCTTTACCAAAGTTTTCATTCTCTCCCAAGCTTGAGCAACATGTTCAGTATCAAATTGTTTAAAATTCATTATGCTACTTCTCAAAGAAATAATTTTAGCGGGAGGATAATATCTACCAATAAAAGCATCCTTGCATTTAGTCCATGAATCAATACTATTCTTAGGCAAAGATAGCAACCAATCTTTAGCTCTTCCTCTTAATGAGAAAGGAAACACTTTCAATTTAATAATATCACCATCTACATCTTTATACTTTTGCATTTCACAAAGTTCAACAAAATTATTGAGATGGGCAGCAGCATCATCAGAACTAGCACCAGAAAATTGTTCTCTCATGACTAGATTTAGTAAAGCAGGTTTAATTTCAAAGAATTCTGCTGTAGTAGCAGGTGGAGCAATAGGTGTGCATAGGAAATCATTATTATTTGCATTTGTGAAGTCACACAACTTAGTATTTTCAGGGTTGGCCATTTTAGCAACGGTAAATAAAACAAACTAGATAAAGTAAATGCAAGTAACTAATTTTTTGTGTTTTTGATATAGAGAGCAAGACAGTAAATAAAGTAAAACTAGCAACTAATTTTTTTGTGTTTTGATTTAGTGCAGCAAACAAAGTAATAAATAAAATAAAGCAAGACAAAAACAAAGTAAAGAGATTGAGAAGTGGAGACTCCCCTTGCAGCGTGTCTTGATCCCCGGCAACGGCGCCAGAAAAAGAGCTTGATGGCGTGTAACTCACACGTTCGTTGGGAACCCCAAGAGGAAGGTATGATGCGCACAGTAGCAAGTTTTCCCTCAGAAAGAAACCAAGGTTTAATCGAACCAGGAGGAGCCAAGAAGCACGTTGAAGGTTGATGGTCGCGAAATGTGATGCGGCGCAACACCAGGGATTCCGGCGCCAACTAGGACCTGCACAACACAACCAAAGTACTTTGCCCCAACGAAACAGTGAGGTTGTCAATCTCACCGGCTTGCTGTAACAAAGGATTAAACGTATCGAGTGGAAGATGTTTGCAAAGAAAACAGTAAAACAAGTAGATTGTATGCTATGGAAAGAATAGGACCGGGGTCCACAGTTCACTAGAGGTGTCTCTCCCATAAGATAAAGCATGTTGGGTGAACAAATTACAGTCGGGCAATTGACAAATAGAGAAAGGCATAACAATGCATATACATGACATGGTAAATATAGTGAGATTTAATTGGGCATTACGACAAAGTACATAGACCGCCATCCAACTGCATCTATGCCTAAAAAGTCCACCTTCAGGTTATCGTCCGAACCCCCTCCAGTATTAAGTTGCAAAGCAACAGACAATTGCATTAAGTATGGTGCGTAATGTAATCAATAACTACATCCTTAGACATAGCATCAATGTTTTATCCCTAGTGGCAACAGCACATCACAACCTTAGAACTTTCTGTCACTGTCCCAGGTATCAATGAAGGCATGAACCCACTATCGAGCATAATTACTCCCTCTTGGAGTTAAGAGTAAAAACTTGGCCAGAGCCTCTACTAATAACGGAGAGCATGCAAGATCATAAACAACACATGAACAATAGATTGATAATCACCATAATCATAGTACTCTCTATCCATCGGATCCCGACAAACACAACATATAGAATTACATATAGATGATCTTGATCATGTTAGGCAGCTCACAAGATCTAACAATGAAGCACAACAAGGAGAAGACGACCATCTAGCTACTGCTATGGACCCATGGTCCAGGGGTGAACTACTCACTCATCACTCCGGAGGCGATCATGGCGATGAAGAGTCCTCCGGGAGATGAATCCCCTCTCCGGCCGGAGGCGATCTCCGAATCCCCGAGATGGGATTCGCGGCGGCGTCTCTGTAAGGTTTTCCGTATCGTGGCTCTCGACTGGGGGTTTCGCGACGGAGGCTTTAAGTAGGCGGAAGGTCAACGCGAGGGGCCACACGAGGGCCCAGGGGGCAGGGCCGCGCGGCCAAGCCCTAGGCCGCGCCGCCACCCCCGGCTGCCTCGTGGCCCCACTTCGTTAGGTCTTCGGTCTTCTGGAAGCTTCGTGCAAAAATAGGACCCTGGGCGAAAGTTTCGTCCAATTCCGAGAATATTTCTTTACTAGGATTTCTGAAACCAAAAACAGCAGAAAACAGCAACTGGCTCTTCGGCATCTTGTTAATAGGTTAGTTCCAGAAAATGCATAAATATGACATATAATGTGCATAAAACATGTAGGTATCATCAATAAAGTAGCATGGAACATAAGAAATTATCGATACGTTGGAGACGTATCAGGTCCCAACATATTTGTTTCCCAAACCTCGCGTGAGATCAGCGGGATCGACGTAAGGATTTCACATATCATCGAAAGCCTATGAAGTTTCATCCGCTTGACGACTTGAATCTCCAATTGCGCAGATTTGATGATATATTGGAATTTCATCTTCTTCTTCAGGGTCGGTGACACCGTCATATAGATCGGCGAGGACTTCCCGAACAGTAGATCTGTCGATGAAGTCGAAGCTGTCGACGCTATCTGAGTCGCTGCTTATATTTGAGTCCGCACACGACCCGAAGGACATGCTGCCAAAGATATCGGCGAGTTTTCCGCTTGAAGCGGGCCTGGTGAAGCTTGACGGCGAAATATCTTCTTCGCCTGACTCGAACAATGATGATGATCCCGAAAAGTCGGAATTGACCGCGAACGATCCCAAAGAATTCGGTATCGCGAGACGGTGTGATCCTTCTTTTCTTACGCGGAAGTGGAAGCTCCCAAACGTCATCTCCATGGGCTCCTCCAGATATGCATATGCATCCACACGGGAGGGCGGGTGAGGAACAAAATCAATGAGACCAGTTTCGATCTGTTTACCTCCGTCCATCGCGTTGCTTGCCACCGAAGATGTTGACGATGTTGCCGAAGATGTTGACGATGCCATCGAGATCCGTTCCTTGTCGCCTCTAATTCCCACAGACGGCGCCAATTGACAAGGGATTAACTTGTCAATGCCTACAAGTTGCAGACTTGGGTTTTCGTGGAAGTAGAGCTCGAAGGTTTCAGCCAAAAAGGTGCTCGACTCTTAAAAAGCTAGGGTTTGTTGACAATGAGATTGATCCTTTCTTTGTCCCTCGACTCCCGCTTATATAGGAGGCGGAGCCGAGGGTTTCGTATTACACAAGCTACAAACTCCGGGAGACTCTTTGAGTTCGACCCGTAAAGTTACAAATCTCTTTATTCCTAATCTATCTCTTCTTGCCATAGTCGACGCTTTACTAGGCTTCCGGGCTTCATAATCTTCGGGTTATGGGCCTTCAGTAAACCCCGGGTACTATCTTCGGCAGGTCCATCCGGGATGCCTATGTCACTACCGGTGTCAGCAACAACGTGGAACCTGCACACAACACAACCAAAATACTTTGCCCCAACTTACAGTGAGGTTGTCAATCTCACCGGTTTTGCTGAACACAAAGGATTAAACGTATAGTGTGGAAAGAGATGTTTGTTTTCAGTGAAATAAAGAGAACAGTGCTTGCAGTAGATGAATTTATCAGTGTAAAAGAAAGGACCGGGGTCCACAGTTCACTAGAGGTGTCTCTCCATAAAGACAAATAACATAATGGGTGAACAAATTACAGCTGGGCAATTGACAGAATAAAGACCATACATGACAAGATGATTACTATGAGATTCATTTGGGCATTACAACATGATACATAGACCGTAATCCAACTGCGTCTATGACTAATAATCCACCTTCCGGTTAGCGTCTGCACCCCTTTTAGTATTAAGTTGCAAGCAACGGATTATTGCATTAAGAAAAGTGTGTAAAGTAAACAATAGAATTATCCTTAGATAAAGCATTGTTGTTTTCTCCCTAGTAGCAACAACACATCTACAACCTTAGAAGTTATTGTCACTCTCCCAGATTACTAGAGGCATGAACCCACTATCGAGCATAAATACTCCCTCTTGGAGTCACAAGCATATACTTGGCCAGAGCATCTACTAGCAACAGAGAGCATGCAAGATCACAAATAACATATGACAAGTATATAATCAATCTCAACCGTAGTATTCAATATTCATCGGATCCCAGCAAACACAACATGTAGCATTACATAAAGATGATCTTGATCATGATAGGCAGCTGATACGTTGCAAACGTATCTATAATTTTTGATGCTCCATGCTTGTTTTACACCAATTTCTATATGTTTTGTTCACACTTCGTGGCACTTTCATGCATTTTTCGGAACTAACCTATTGACAAGATGCCATAGTGCCAGTTCCCTGTTTTCTGCTGTTTTGTATTTCAGAAAAGTTCTACAGGAAATATTCTCGGAATTGGACGAAACAAAAGCCAAAGTTCCTATTTTTCCCGGAGCAAAGACGGAGTCCAGAGGAGAGACGAAGGGGATCCACGGGGCGGCCACACATGCCCTTGGTGCGGCCCAGACCCTTGCCGCGCCTAGGGGTGGTCTGGGGCCCCCTGGCCTCCACCGACCTCGCCCTTCCGCCTATAAATGCCGCCCGACGCGTGAACCCTAAATCAATCAGCCTCCATCCACGAAAAGTTCCGTAGCTCTGCCGCCACTGAAGACAAGATCCGGGAGACAAAAGTCTCTATTCCGGCACCCTGTCGGGACGGGGTACTGCCCCCGGAGCCATCTCCATCGACTCCACCACCATCTTCATCGCCGTTGCTGACTCCCATGATGAGGAGTGAGTAGTTCTCCCCCGAGGCCGAGGGCTTTACCGGTAGCTATGTGGTCTATCTATCTCTCCATGTATGATCTTTATGTGATCATGAGCTTTGTAATCTAGTTGAATAAGTAGATGTTATTCTTCAACTATTGTGCTACTCAAGTGGTTTTATTATGTGATCTCCGGGGACACCTTGTCCAGTGGTGTGAAGGTGACAGTGTGCACACCGTGTTTGTTTCTTAAACTAAATTTATAGAAATACTTATGAATTGTGGTATCTAGTTAGTACCATATTTGTATGCTCAAAGTGATAGCGTGGGGCGTCCATAGATTGGGAATGCGAACTTTAAGGAATTCTTATGCAGCCCTACGCAGTGAATTTGTGTTTGTTACCAAACCGAAGAGTGGTTCGGAGTAGCATAGTGAAGTGATAATATCTATGTATTCAATTATGGTATCATTGTTGAGAGTGTCCACTAGTGGAAGTATGATCCCTATGCCTTGTTTCCAAGCATTGAAACACCGTTTACAACCAATTCTGCTACATGCTTGCTTACTGCCATTTTTATTTCAGATTGCAATTACCACTCATAATCATCCATATTACTTTTATTTTACTATCTCTTCGCCAAACTAGTGCACCTATACACCTGACAAGTGTATTGGATGTGTTGGGGACACAAGAGACTTCTTGTATCGTAATTGCAGGGTTGCTTGAGAGGGATATCTTTGACCTCTACCTCCCTGAGTTCGATAACCATTGGATGGTCCACTTAAGAGAAACTTGCTGCTGTTCTACAAACATCTGCACTTGGAGGCCCAACACTGTCTACAAGAATAGAAGCCTGCGTAGACATCAAGCTCTTTTCTGGCGCTGTTGCCGAGGAGGTAAGGTAAAAGGTACTCACATCCTCCGGCTACTAAGTTTTTTAGTTGTTGGTGAGTGCTCGAAGTTATTTCCTTTAGATTCTACAATTATTTCTTTTTGTTTCTTTTTTTTTCACTAGTTAGCCTTAATGGAAAAAAACAAAAAAAATAGAGAGCTTTATAGTATTTATCTTGAGTTAGGACATGAGGTGTTTGAAGAGAAAATTAAAAAACCTATGGAAATTTACTTGCATGCTGGTAGCAATTTTAGTAGTATGAATTCTTTGAACACCATTATTGCTAATGCTATGGAAAAGTCTAAGCTTGGGGAAGCTAGTTTTTATGAAAATGATCTTTTTAGTTCCCCAACTTTAGAGGGGGAAATTTGCTATGATAATACTATGCCTCCAATATATGATGATTACAATGATGATAATGTTATTTTCAGTCCACCTACTATTGAGGAGAAAATTAATTATGATTACAATATGCCTCCTACATTTGATGATAGCTATTTTGTTGAATTTGCTACCACTACAATTAATAAAAATGACTATGCTTATGAGGGGAATGATAATTATTTTATGCATGCGCCTCATGATAAGAATGTTTTACATGATATTTATATTGTTAATTTTATTCATGATGCTACTGGAAGTTATTATGATAGAGGGAAACATGGCTTTATATATCTCAACAATATTAAGTTTCACCTCTCTATGTTGAAAGTTTTGAAGTTGCACTTGTTTTGCTTTCCTATGCTTGTTGCTTTGTGCTTACATGACTTGTTTCTTTACAAGCTTATTTTTCATAGGAAGTGGATTAGACTTAAATTTGTTTTATATTTGCTCCTTGATGCTCTTTTTTGCTTCAATTCATATTTCTTATGTGAGCATCTTATCAAATTACTGAGCTTAGCTGAAAGGCGTTAAAGAAAAGCACTCTTGGGAGATAACCCATGTTTATTTCTGTAATTTTTCTTTTGTTGAGTCTTCTAAGTTATTACCTCTATAATAAACTCTTCTTATCATTTTTAATTCGTTTTTGTGTCAAGAATAGCCTCTAATAGGAAGAAAGTAAGATTTGGGAAAGTTACTGTCCTGAAACAGATTCTGTGCTGTCACCATAAAAATTCATGTTCCCAGCTAGAACGTAATTTTGAGCTGCCAATTTTTTATCATATGCCCCAGGTTATTATATAACTTTCATTAGTTGAACACTTCTCGATTTGAGCAACAGAAGATTTTCGAAAAAATTGGTCTTTACCTGTTGTTCTGTTTTGACAGATTTCTGCCACTATTTGCATTTGCATTTGCCTCTTAATCTCTTTCTTTTTGAATTATTTTGGGAAAAGATCTTTTTGAAGAAGTTGCTACAGTATCTAATTCTTTAATAGATGTTTGATATATGTTATAACTAAACCCAAGTGGATTTGTTATTTTGATTGCACTAATGATGCTAATAAGAATTGTGTGAAGTTTTTTATGAAAGAAGTTTTCAAGTGTAGGGAGAGAAGAATGATGTGATGAGATGAAGTATGGACAAAAGCTCAAGCTTGGGATGCCCATGTCACCCCAAGAAATATCCAAGAGGTACACGCGTCAAAGCTTAGGGATGCCCAAGGCATCCCCTCTTCATCAACAAAGCACCAGGTTATCTTTCTATGCGCTATATTTTTATTGCTTCATATACTATGTGTTGTTCTTGGAGTGTTTTTATTTTTGTTTTTATTTTAGTTTTGTTTTGTTGGCTGTAGCATATGATTGGATCCCAGCATATTTGTTTTGGAGAATAGCACACTCCGTTTTAATTGCATAGAACACTCTAGTTTTCGTTGTTATTGTTCTGCGGGTGTTCTAGTTTGCTAGTACTGCATTTAGCTCTTGGTTTTCCATTCTTATTTTGTTTAGAGCTTGTTAGTTTTATTTATTCATGTGTGATTAGCTCTCTGGTCTTTATTGATTATTATCTATGAGAGTTGTTTCAAATAAGTTGATTTGTGATGCAAAAGGAAGCTTGTCTAGACTGTGGCATAGACTTTGGCATGTCATGTTGGATGATATTATTATCGTATGCTTAGTACTTATTGTTGTATAATGACTTGTCTTAAATATCTGAGAGTGCTTAATGTGCCATTGAAAGAATCATGTTTTGTTTCCATCATACAAAGCATAATATTGCGATATTCTCCTTTGATGCTTTATTGGGATGACTTGGCACATGTTTACACCATGTTATGACTACAACCAGTCAACTAAATCCTCTATGATCATTTAGTTTTTGACTTTTAATATCACTTTATGCTTTGATTAATAATGTTTTGTTGCTATGCATGATTATGGCCATTACTGCTCTCTTAGTTGGTCGCACTCAGTCTTTTGCTAGCCTCCACATGTACTGAGTATGAGCTCTACTCGTGCATCCAACTACCAAAAACCAAAGTTTTCCAAAAGTGTCCACCATATCTACCTACTAGCATCATTGCTATTCCAAGTATGTTCATCATGTTTTTATTTATCTTCCAAATTAAATTTTGTCATGAGAAAATTAGTTAGTAAAGCTCTCACGAACTTGATGGCACATTTACTTTCTTGCACCTAATAAACTTGAGCCATTGTGACTATCTTATGAAGATTATATGCTTGCAAATTACGAGTTGGGAGTTAGCACAACCATGCTTTCATGGGGCACGCTTTCAACATTGCACGTATTCCTATTTAGTTGATATCATGATCTTTTGTTTATGGATGCCTAGCGGTGTGACATAAAATAGAAACTTGTAAGTCCATGGAGTTTGTATATGTGCTAGAGAAACACCTGGGCGACCAACTTAAGCCATGCATCATTCATGGTGGAAATTTACAGCGAACCATAGTAAGCATTATATGACACATCTTCAATAAAAAGCTATACCCATAGTAAATAAAAGGATTGCCGAGGTGCTCATTGTCTGTTTATCTTGTCATTTTGGTATGGGAATGCTCCTATATCATGGCGCAGGAGGTACCCCGTTGGCGTTCTCAATGATACATGTATACTTACAATGACAAGAACTTATTTGGGACCTTAGTTGAGTAGCATGAGGTTTAGGTACTCGTATTCATGGGGCATGAGATTTTCAACTTGTGATTTGTCAAGCATATAACTCATATTTTCCCTCACATTAACATTAACCATTCAAGATGCTTATGATATGGGTAATGAGAGTTCAAAGCTAATGAGTACCATACTTTTTGGAAGGTTTATAAAACTTGTTAATCATGCTTCCTTCTGCGAAGGAACTTTCTTTTACTTTTATGTTGAGTCTTCATCTTCTTACTTGATGCACCAATTAAGAGAGCATAGTTGTCATTCTGAGTATAATGTGCATAGTCCCAAAATTTATTATTGATTGATTCATGATTATGATATTGCTTGTTCCCAAATTACTTGTACCTAGTGATACGTTGTAAACATATCTATAATTTTTGATGCTCCATGCTTGTTTTACACCAAATTATATATGTTTTGCTCACGCTTCATTGCACTTTTATACATTTTCTGGCACTAACCTATTGACAAGATGCCACAGTGTCAGTTCCATGTTTTCTGATGTTTTGTATTTCAGAAAAGTTGTACATGAAATATTCTCAGAATTGGACGAGACAAAAGCCGAAGTTAATATTTTACCGTAACGAAGATAGAGTCCAAAGGGGTTCGAAGAGGCGCCACAGGGCGGCTAGACCACCCCATGGCGTGGCCAAGGGTGGGCCCGCGCCAAGGGGTGGTGTGGGCCCCCCAGGCGGCCACCGGCCTCACCCTTCCGCCTATTATTCACGATGTCGGGAAAACTCTAAACCCCCGAGCCTCCATCCACGAAAAGTTTTGTCATGGCCGCCATCGCAGACCCTAGCTCGGGAGGGTTCTGATGCTCTTCCCGGCACCCTGCCGGGTGATACGTCCATTTTGCATCACTATTTTATATCATAATTTGATGTTATTCATTGATATATTTCATATTTAGAGATGATACTTATGTTATTTCATCTATTTTGCATGTTTCATGATCATTGGAGAATTATTTGCCGGAGTCGGGATTCTGCTGGAAAAAGCACCGTCAGGACACCATATTTCTGAAGATCAACAATTGACGGCAATTATACGAAAATTCCTATTTTTCCAGAAGACGAAGGGAGCCAAAAGGAGGGGCCGAGAGGGGCCGCCATGGCCCCCATAGGCCGGCGCGGGCCAGTGCCGCCGCGCCTTGTGGGGAGGGGCCCACCCCTCGCCGCCTCTCCTTCGCGTACTTCTTCGCCCCGAAAACCTAAGCCCCATGGGGTTACGGAGATTGGACAGAGCCGCCTCTGCGGGATGGAGAAACACCAGAGAGAAAAGAGCTCTCCGGCAGACAGGAATCCGCCGGGGAAATTCCCTCCCGGAGGGGGAAATCGACGCCATCGCCATCGTCATCGAGCTGGACATCATCTCCATCATCATCACCATCATCATCATCATCATCATCATCATCATCACCGCCATCTCCACCGCTGCACCTCTTCACCGCTGTAACGATTTGGGTTGGATCTTGATTGTTTGATATGGGAAACTCTCTCGGTATTGATTTCTACTTGTTATTGATGCTATTGAGTGAAACCATTGAACCAAGGTTTATGTTCAGATTGTTATTCATCATCATATCACCTCTGATCATGTTCCATATGATTTCTCGTGAGTAGTTCGTTTAGTTCTTGAGGACATGGGTGAAGTCTAAATGTTAGTAGTGAATTATGGATGAGTAATATTCAATGTTATGATATTTAAGTTGTGGTGTTACTCTTCTAGTGGTGTCATGTGAACGTCGACTACATGATACTTCACCTTTATGGGACTAGGGAGTGCATCTTGTATTCGTTTGCTAATTGTGGGGTTGCCGGAGTGCAACCTAAACCCCCGTTAGTATATCGGTGCAGGAGGGATAGCAGGATCTCGAGTTTAAGGCTGTGGTTAGATTTATCTTAATTACTTTCTTGTATTTGCGGATGCTTGCAAGGGGTATAATCACAAGTATGTATTAGTCCTAGGAAGGGCGGTGCATTAGCATAGGTTCACCCACACAACACTTATCAAAACAATGAAGATTAATCAGTAAGCGAAAGCACTAGACTAAAATCCCCGTGTGTCCTCAAGAACATTTGGTCATTATAAGTTAACAAACCGGCTTGTCCTTTGTGCTAAAAAGGATTGGGCCACTCACTGCAATTATTTCTCTCGCATTTTATTTACTTGTACTTTATTTATCTGCTATATCAAAACCCCCTAAAAACTTGTCTGTGAGCATTTACAGTGAATCCTTCATCGAAACTACTTGTCAACACCTTCTGCTCCTCGTTGGGTTCGACACTCTTATTTATCGAAAGTACTACGATACACCCCCTATACTTGTGGGTCATCAAGACTATTTTCTGGCGCCGTTGCGGGGAGTGAAGCGCTATTGGTAAGTGGAATTGGTAAGGAAACTTTTACTGTACGTGCTGATTTTGTTTCTGCTTGCTGCTATAAGTCATTATGGAGAGATCCTCCCTTGAATTTCTATTTGGCAAATCTACTACTACTGCAACGGTAGTGGATGAGGCGCCAGGTGAGGAAGTAATACCATATAAAATACCTATGAAAATTATTGAACGTGTTGTGGATAACCGCTATGAAGGGGATGGAACTGTTCATCCTGGAGATCATTGATACGTCTCAAACGTATCTATAATTTCTTATGTTCCATGCTACTTTTATTACAATACTTGAATATTTTATACATACTTTACAACATTATTTTACATTTTCCGGCACTAACCTATTAACAAGATGCCGAAGCGCCAGTTGCTATTTTTCTGCTGTTTTTGGTTTCAGAAATCCTAGTAAGGAAATATTCTCGGAATTGGACGAAATCAACGCCCAGGGGCCTATTTTTACACGAAGCTTCCAGAAGACCGAAAGGGGACGAAGTGGGGCCACGAGGTGGCCGACACCAGGCGGCGCGGCCCAGCCCCGGCGCGCGGCCCTGTTGTGTGGGCCCCTCGTGACGCCCCGACCTACCCTTCCGCCTACAAATAGCCTTCGTCGCGAAACCCCCTGCCGAGAGCCACGATACGGAAAACATTCGAGAGGCCGCCGCCGCCAATCCCATCTCGGGGATTCAGGAGATCGCCTCCGCACCTGCCGGAGAGGGGAATCATCACCGGAGGGGCTCTACATCATCATGCCCGCCTCCGGATTGATGCGTGAGTAGTTCATCCTTGGACTATGGGTCCATAGCAGTAGCTAGATGGTTGTCTTCTCCGCTTGTGCTATCATTGTTATAGATCTTGTGAGCTGCCTAACATGATCAAGATCATCTATTTGTAATGCTACATGTTGTGTTTGGCGGGATCCGATGAATATAGAATACTATGTTAAGTTGATTATCAATCTATCATATATGTGTTGTTTATGTTCTTGCATGCTCTCCGTTGCTAGTAGAGGCTCTGGCCAAGTTGATACTTGTAACTCCAAGAGGGAGTAATTATGCTCGATAGTGGGTTCATGCCTCCATTGAATCTGGGACAGTGACAGAAAGTTCTAAGGTTGTGGATGTGCTGTTGCTACTAGGGATAAAACATTGATGCTTTGTCTAAGGATATTTGTGTTGATTACATTACGCACCATAGTTAATGCAATTATCTGTTGTTTACAACTTAATACCGGAAGGGGTTCGGATGATAACCTGAAGGTGGATTATTTAGGCATAGATGCATGCTGGATAGCGGTCTATGTACTTTGTCGTAATGCCCTGATTAAATCACATAGTAATCATCGTTGATATGTATTGAATCTTTATTTGTCAATTGCCCGCCTGTAATTTGTTCACCCAGCATGTTAGTTATCTTATTGGAGAGACACCACTAGTGAACTGTGGACCCCGGTCCATTCTTTTACATCTGAATACATTCTACTGCTTTACTGTTCTTTGCAAACAAACACCATCTTCCACTTGATACGCTTAATCCTTTGTTTTCAGCAAGACGGTGAGATTGACAACCTCACTGTTACGTTGGGGCAAAGTACTTTGATTGTGTTGTGCAGGTTCCACGTTGGCGCCGGTTTCACTGGTGTTGCGCCGCACTACATTCCTCCACCAACAACCTTCACGTGCTTCTTGGCTCTACTGGTTCGATAACCTTGGTTTCATACTGAGGGAAACTTGCTGCTGTGCGCATCATACCTTCCACTTGGGGTTCCCAACGGACATGTACATCTACGCGCATCAAGCTAAATTTCGCGCCGAGATCAAGACACGCTGCAAGGGGAGTCTCCACTTCCAATCTCTTTACTTTGTTTTTGTCTTGCTTTATTTTATTTACTGTCTTGTTTGCTTTATACTAAAAACACAAAAAAATAGTTGCTTTACTTTCTATCTTATTTACTAGCTCTATATCAAAAAGACAAAAAAAATTAGTTACTTGTCTTTACTTTACTTGTTTAGTTTACTCTTTGCTTATTTCATCATGCTTCATCCTAAGTTTACTCTGGAAAAGATACCGGTAGGACGAGGGTGTATCATTGGAAGAGATAATATAGAAGAATTTTTCACCCATGTTAGCATGGATGAAGATTTTGAAGATATACCATTATTAAAAATTGCTCCTACTTATGAAAGTGCTTCTGCCTGTTTAATACACATGTTGGAAACTAGATTTGTTAATCTCAATCCCATAATACAACATATGTTTCTTACACTTTCGGATATGGAGATGGGAGAAAAGAGAAATTTTGTTTTAAAAGTCCTTGTTAGAGAATTTGAGGATATAGTTAAAGAAGCTAGAAAAGTTTTTATTAAGCATAAGAGGCTTGGTTTCTTTCCTAATTTTAAACAAATACTTGAAAAGATGGATATGGATAGAATTAAGTATACTAATAATGTTAATGATGGTAGGGAAATTAAAGCGCCAATACCTAGTAAGCTCCTAGGGATGCATGAAGCTTTGGAAAATAACTATGCTTGGCTTGTTCCTGAAAATTTGTTTGATGAGAATAGTAAGCCTAGGAGCAATGAGAGAGGAGTTACTTATATAGACCAGATACAATGCATTGTTGAGAAAACTCCCAACTCCCAAGGTAATAATGTTGATGCTCCATCTCTTGATGTTACTTGATTTGCACTTTCTGCGCCTAGCTGAAAGGCGTTAAAGAAAAGCACTTCTTGGGAGATAACCCAAGTTTTATTTTATTTACTGTATTGTTGAGTCTTGGAAGTTGTTTACTACTGTAGCAACCTCTCCTTATCATGTTTTTGTGCCAAGTAAAGTTTCTATGCTAAAGTTGATGTTATATTTGGAATCGCTGCGCAGAAACAGCATTGCTGTCTATCACGAATTCTCGCAGAAGTCTCTCTAAAAAAATAGAAAAAATCTGCAAATTTACGAGCGTGATCCTCAGATATGTACGCAACTTTCATTAGTTTTGAGTTTTTCCATTTGAGCAAGTTAAGTGCCCCTGCTAGATGCATCTTTACGGACAGTTCTGTTTTTGACAGATTCTGTCTTTTATTTCGCATTGCCGCTTTTGCTATGTTGAATGAGTTTCTTTGTTCCATTAACTTTCAGAAGCTTGGTGCAATGTCCAGAAGTGTTAAGAATGATTGTGTCACCTCTGAATGTGTGAATTTTTGGTTATGCACTAACCCTCTAATGAGTTTGCTTGAAGTTTGTGTGAAGGAAGTTTTCAAGGGTCAAGAGAAGAGGATGATATACTATGATCAAGAAGAGTGAAAGGTCTAAGCTTGGGGATGCCCGGTGGTTCATCCCTGCATATTTTAAGAAGACTCAAGCATCTAAGCTTGGGGATGCCCAAGGCATCCCCTTCTTCATCGACAACATTATCAGGTCACTTCTAGTGAAACTATATTTTTATTCCGTCACATTCTTATGTTCTTTACTTGGAGCGTCGGTTTGCTTTTATTTTTGTTTTGTTTTGAATAAAGTTGGATCCCACCATTCTTATATTGGAGATATTACGCTCAGCTTTTTCATATGGAACACTTGTGTTCTTAATTGTGCTTTAATGTTCATGGCGAAAGCTGAAATTGCTTCGTTAAATTGCTATTTGGTTGGAATCGGAAAATGCTGCATATGGTTTGGCAATTGTTTGAGCTCTCATAGATCATGTTTAAGCTCTTGTATCATGTAGTTTAATCTATTAATGAAGAACTACCGTAGAGCTTGTTTAATTTGGTTTGCATGATTGGTCTCTCTAAGTCTAGATATTTTCGGGTAAAGTGTTTGAACAACAAGGAAGACAGTGTAGAGCCTTATAATGTTTGCAATATGTTCTTGTGTAAGTTTTGCTGTACCTGTTCATACTTGTGTTTGCTTCAAACAACCTTGCTAGCCCAAACCTTGTACTGAGAGGAAATGCTTCTCGTGCATCCAAACATCTTGAGCCAAAATCCATGCCATTTGTGTCCACCATATCTACCTACTATGTGGTATTTTTCTGCCATTCCAAAGTAAATTACTTGAGTGCTACCTTTAAAATTTCATTCCTTTACCTTTACAATATATAGCTCATGGGACAAATAGCTTAAAAACAATTGTGGTGATGAATATGTAGTTATGTGTCTTAATTCTTATAAGTTGCTTGTTGAGCGGTAACCATGTTTCTGGGGACGCCATCAACTTTACCTTTGTTGGATATCATGTGAGATGCTATGCATGTTCGTCTTGTCTGAAGTAAGTGCGATTTCATGATCAAATGGTTTGAGTATGCATATGTTAGAGAAGAACATTGGGCAGCCAACTAAAGCCATGTATCATGGTGGAAGTTTCAGTTTGGACATACAACCTCAATCTCTTATGAGAATATTAACTGTTGTTGAATGCTTAAGCATTAAAAGAGGAGTCCATTATCTGTTGTCTATGTTGTCCCGGTATGGATGTCTAAGTTGAGAATAATCAAAAGCGAGAAATCCAATGCGTGCTTTCTCCTTAGACACTTGTACAGGCGGCATAGAGGTACCCCTTTGTGACACTTGGTTGAAGCATATGTCATGTGATGATAATCCGTGTTTCCGAGCTAAGTAGGACAAGGTGCGAGCACTATTTGTACTCTATGCATGAGACATGCAACTTGTAGGAAGTATTATGCATAGCACATATGAATTATTACTACCGTTGACAAAATTGTTTCTATGTTTTCAAAACAAAAGCTCTAGCACAAAAATAGTAATCCATGCTTCCCTCTGCGAAGGGCCAATCTTTTACTTTATTGTTGAGTCAGTTTACCCACTTCTTTCTATCTTAGAAGCAAACACTTGTGTTAACTGTGTGCATTGATTCTTACATGTTTACTTATTGCACCTGTTATATTACTCTATGTTGACAAATATCCATGAGATATACATGTTACAAGTTGAAAGCAATTGCTGAAACTTAATCATCCTTTGTGTTGCTTCAATGCATTCTACTTAGAATTTATTGCTTATGAGTTAGCTCTTATGCAAGTCTTATTGATACTTGTTTGAAAGTACTATTCATGAAAAGTTTTGCTATATGATTCATTTGTTTAGTCATTATCTTTGTTAGCAATCTTTTGTTCAGATCACTCCATTCATCTCATATGCTTTACAATAATGTTGATCAAGATTATGTTGGTAGCATGTCACTTCAGAAATTATTTGTGTTATCGTTTACCTACTCGAGGACGAGTAGGAACTAAGCTTGGGGATGCTTGATACGTCTCAAACGTATCTATAATTTCTTATGTTCCATGCTACTTTTATTACAATACTTGAATGTTTTATACATACTTTACAGCATTATTTTACATTTTCCGGCACTAACCTATTAACAAGATGCCGAAGTGCCAGTTGCTGTTTTCTGTTTTTGGTTTCAGAAATCCTAGTAAGGAAATATTCTCGGAATTGGACGAAATCAACGCCCAAGGGCCTATTTTTACACGAAGCTTCCAAGACCGAAAGGGAGACGAAGTGGGGCCACGAGGTGGGACACAGCGGCGCCCGGCCGCGCGGCCCGTTGTGTGGGCCTCGTGACGCCCGACCTACCCTTCCGCCTACAAATAGCCTTCGTCGCGAAACCCCCGTACCGAGAGCCACACTACGGAAAACATTACTGAGAGGCCGCCGCCGCCAATCCCATCTCGGGATTCAGGAGATCGCCTCCGGCACCCTGCCGGAGAGGGAATCATCACCGGAGGGGCTCTACATCATCATGCCCGCCTCCGGATTGATGCGTGAGTAGTTCATCCTTGGACTATGAGTCCATAGCAGTAGCTAGATGGTTGTCTTCTCCGCTTGTGCTATCATTGTTATAGATCTTGTGAGCTGCCTAACATGATCAAGATCATCTATTTGTAATGCTACATGTTGTGTTTGGCGGGATCCGATGAATATAGAATACTATGTTAAGTTGATTATCAATCTATCATATATGTGTTGTTTATGTTCTTGCATGCTCTCGGTTGCTAGTAGAGGCTCTGGCCATGTTGATACTTGTAACTCCAAGAGGGAGTAATTATGCTCGATAGTGGGTTCATGCCTCCGTTGAATCTGGGACAGTGACAGAAAGTTCTAAGGTTGTGGATGTGCTGTTGCTACTAGGGATAAAACATTGATGCTTTGTCTAAAGATATTTGTGTTGATTACATTACGTATCATACTTAATGCAATTATCTTTTGTTTACAACTTAATACCGGAAGGGGTTCGGATGATAACCTGAAGGTGGATTATTTAGGCATAGATGCATGCTGGATAGCGGTCTATGTACTTTGTCGTAATGCCCTGATTAAATCACATAGTAATCATCGTTGATATGTATTGAATCTTTATTTGTCAATTGCCCCTGTAATTTGTTCACCCAGCATGTTAGTTATCTTATTGGAGAGACACCACTAGTGAACTGTGGACCCCGGTCCATTCTTTTACATCTGAATACATTCTCTGCTTTTCTTTGCAAACAAACACCATCTTCCACTCGATACGCTTAATCCTTTGTTTTTAGCAAGCCGGTGAGATTGACAACCTCACTGTTACGTTGGGGCAAAGTACTTTGATTGTGTTGTGCAGGTTCCACGTTGGCGCCGGTTTCACGGTGTTGCGCCGCACTACATTCCTCCACCAACAACCTTCACGTGCTTCTTGGCTCCTACTGGTTCGATAACCTTGGTTTCATACTGAGGGAAACTTGCTGCTGTGCGCATCATACCTTCCACTTGGGGTTCCCAACGGACGTGTACATCTACGCGCATCAATCATTTACTGTTTTTACATGAATTATGCGGGTTATTCAAATGTGCAGGTATTTCAATGGATGAAGTTAGGAAGAAATTATTTGTTATGTCGCTATCTGGTAAAGCGGCGCATTGGTATAAACTGCTGAAGGATGGGCGCTCTCTTGATTGGAAGGATATTGTGCCTCTATTTTATTCTAAATTCTATCCTCCAAGTGAAATTCACAAAGAACGCAACCGAATATATAATTTTTGGCCTCATGATGGAGAGAGTATTGTCCAAGCGTGGGGGAGATTGAAGTCTTTAATGCTCAAATGCCCCATTCATGAGCTTCCTGGTAATATTATCATTGATAATTTCTATGCAAGACTTTCTTTTCAAGATAAAACCTTGCTGGATACTGCTTGTTCTGGATCATTCACGCGCAATAAAGAAGAGTTTAAATGGGACCTTCTTGATCGAATCCAAGAAAATACTGAAGGATGGGAGAATGACAAAGGTAGAGTGTCAGGTATAAATTATAATTATGAATGCATTAAAACTTTTATGGATACTGATGAATATCGTAATATAAGTGCTACATATGGTCTTGACTCTCAAGTTGTTGCAAATATTTATAAAGCCTGTGCTTCTCATTTTGAATTTCCTAGGAAGAATTTTGATAAGTATCATGAACCATATAAAGATAAAACTGATTCACCTAAAGGTAAATGTGTTGAAATTAAAACTGTTGATCATGTTCTTCCTGAAGCTTATATTGAAAAAACTCCTTTCCCTGCTAAAATGAAGGAGTATTCTGTTATAACTAGTGTAGTTAATAAAAGTGCAAAGAAACCCATAGAACCTGAAGAACAAATAAAAGTTGAACCTGCTGTTGCAATAGTTAAAGATCTTGTGACTGAAAATGTGGAAGATGGTCATATTATTTTTTGTGAAGATGCTTCTAATATTGTTTCGCATCCTAATAAGTCTAGGAAAGCCAGTGTTCCTGTGCTCTCTGTTCGAATTGGTGATCATTGCTATTATGGTTTATGCGACATTGGTGCAAGTATTAGTGCCATTCCTTATGAGCTCTACACGGAAATTATGCATGAAATTGGTTCTTGTGAACTTGAAGATATTGATGTGGTTATTCGGCTAGCTAATAGAGAAACTATCTCTCCCATTGGTATTGTTCGAGATGTTGAAGTTCTATATGGTAAGATTAAATATCCTGCTGACTTTTTGGTACTTGGTTCTGCTGCTAGTAAGTCTTGTCCTATTATTTTTGGTAGACCTTTTCTGAATACTTGTGGAGCTATTATAGATTGCAAGAAAGAGAAAATTGTTACTAAATTTGCTGGTGAATCTTATGAGTTTAACTTCTCTAAATTTGCCAAAACTCCTTATAAAGCTGATTTGCCTAATGATGATTTTAGAGTTGAACAGTGTGCATCTATTGCTCTTGCTCCTAGTAATCCTTTGCAGCAACATTTGGAGAATAGTGAGAGTGAAGTTTTTAGGGAAGAAAGGGATGAGCTTGATGAAATCGTCAACCTATTCTTAAACATGACTTACCGGTTGAAGATCTAGGTGTAACACCACCACCAAAGGAAGATCCTGTATTTGATTTGAAACCATTACCTGATAATCTTAAGTATGCTTATATTGATGATAAGAAAACATATCCTGTTATTATTAGTGCTAAGCTTTCAGATATTGAGGAAGAAAGGTTATTGGAAATATTGAAGAAACACCGAGGAGCTATTGGCTATACTCTTGATGATTTGAAGGGGATTTCTCCCGCTATTTGCCAACATGCTATCAATATAGAAGATGGTGCAAAACCCGTTGTTGAACATCAGCGTCGTCTAATTCCCAAGATGAAGGATGTGGTAAGAAATGAGGTATTAAAACTTCTTGAAGCAGGTATTATATATCCTATTGCTGATAGTAGATGGGTTAGTCATGTACATTGTGTTCCTAAGAAAGGAGGAATAACTGTTGTTCCTAATGATAATGATGAGCTCATTCCTCAAAGAGTAGTTGTAGGGTATAGAATGTGCATTGATTTTCGAAAAGTTAATAAAGTTACTAAGAAAGATCATTACCCTTTACCTTTTATTGATCAAATGTTAGAAAGGTTGTCTAAAAATACTCATTTCTGTTTTCTTGATGGATATTCTGGGTTTTCACAAATTGCTGTTAGAGCTAAAGATCAAGAGAAAACCAGTTTCACTTGTACCTATGGAACTTATGCTTATAGGCGTATGCCTTTTGGTTTGTGTAATGCTCCTGCTACTTTTCAAAGATGCATGTCTGCTATCTTTCATGGCTTTTGTGAGAAGATTGTTGAGGTATTCATGGATGATTTTTCTATCTATGGGAATTCTTTTGATAATTGCTTGCGAAACCTTGATAAAGTTTTGCAGAGATGTGAAGAAACTAACCTTGTTCTTAATTGGGAGAAATGCCACTTTATGGTTAATGAAGGAATTGTATTGGGACATAAAATTTCTGAAAGAGGTATTGAAGTTGATAGAGCTAAAGTTGAAGCAATTGAGAAGATGCCCTATCCTAGGGATGTTAAAGGTATTCGTAGTATTCTTGGTCATGCTGGTTTTTATAGGAGGTTTATTAAAGATTTCTCTAAAATTTCAAAGCCTCTTACTAATCTTCTTCAAAAAGATGTACCTTTTGTTTTTGATGATGATTGTAAGGAAGCTTTTGAAACTCTAAAGAAAGCCTTAACAACTGCTCCTATAGTTGAACCTCCTGATTGGAATTTGCCTTTTGAAATTATGTGTGATGCTAGTGATTTTGCTGTAGGTGCTGTCCTTGGACAGCGAGTAGATAAAAAATTAAATGTTATTCATTATGCTAGTAAAACTCTAGATGCTGCTCAAAGAAATTATGCTACAACCGAGAAGGAGTTATTAGCCGTAGTTTTTGCATGTGACAAGTTCAGACCCTATATTGTTGATTCAAAAGTCACAATTCATACTGATCATGCTGCAATTAGGTACCTTATGGAAAAGAAAGATGCTAAGCCAAGGCTTATTAGATGGGTGCTTCTTTTGCAAGAATTTGATTTACATATTGTAGATAGGAAAGGTGCTGATAATCCTGTTGCTGATAATTTGTCTAGATTGGAAAATATTGCTTATGATCCTGTTCCTGTTAATGATAGTTTTCCAAATGAACAATTGGCTGTAATAAAGGTGAGCTCGCGAGATAGTCCTTGGTATGCTGATTATGCTAACTTTATTGTTTCGAAGTACTTGCCTCCAACCTTTTCAGCTCAGCAAAGGAGGAAATTCTTTTATGATTTGAGGCATTATTTTTGGGATGACCCACACTTATATAAAGAAGGAGTGGATGGTATTATGCGAAGATGTGTCCCAGAATATGAACAACAAGAGATATTGAGTAAATGCCATGGTAGTGTTTATGGAGGACATCACGCCGGAGATAGAACCGCACAAAAGGTTTTACAATCAGGTTTTTATTGGCCAACACTTTTCAAAGATGCAAGGAAGTTTATCTTATCTTGTGATGAATGTCAAAGAGTTGGTAATATCTCTAGACGCAATGAAATGCCTATGAATTATACTCTTGTTATTGAACCATTTGATTGTTGGGGATTCGACTTCATGGGTCCTTTCCCTTCTTCAGAAGGTAACACTCATGTCGCTGTTGATTATGTTACTAAATGGGTAGAAGCTATACCTACAAAAAGTGCTGATGGTGAGACTTCTATAAAAATGCTTGTAGATGTTATATTTCCTAGATTTGGAGTACCTAGATATATTATGACTGATGGAGGTTCTCATTTTATTCATGGTGGTTTTAGAAAAACTCTTGCCAAATATGGTATTAATCATAGAATTGCTTCAGCTTATCATCCTCAAACTAGTGGGCAGGTAGAATTATCAAATAGAGAAATTAAAGCTATTTTGGGAAAGACTGTTAATAAATCTAGAAAGAATTGGGCTAGTAAGTTAAAGGAAGCATTGTGGGCTTATAGAACTGCTTATAAAAATCCTATGGGAATGTCTCCTTATAAAATGGTTTATGGAAAAGCTTGTCATTTACCTTTAGAACTAGAGCACAAAGCTTATTGGGCTGTAAGAGAACTTAATAAAGATTTTAAACTTGCCGGTAAGAAGAGGTTGCTATAATTGAGTTCTTTAGATGAATGGAGAAGTGAAGCTTATGAAAATGCTAAACTTTTTAAAGAGAAAGTTAAGAAGTGGCATGATAGGAGAATTATCAAAAGAGAATTTAATGTTGGGGATAAAGTCCTATTGTATCGGTCTCGTCTCAGATTTTTTAAATTACTCTCAAAATGGGAAGGACCATATGTTATTGAGGAGGTATATCGTTCAGGAGCAATAAAAATTAGCTCTTTGGAAGGTAACGCCACACAAGTAGTGAATGGACGAAGACTCAAGCATTATATTTCTGGAGATTCTTATAATGAAGATATTGATGTTATTCAAGTGATAACTCCGGAAGCTTTCATCAAAGATCAAATTGACAGTTCTGCAGAGTCCGACTTTGAATAGGTAACAGTTTTAGTAATAAAAAGTCCGCGTTTAGCTTTCCGAACAATATTTCTGCTGTTTTGGAAAATATGAAAAATTACGGGATCGAAACGGAGTGGAAGAGACGCGCGAGGGCCCGTCACCATAGGCCGGCGCGGCCCCACCCTGGCCGCGCCGCCCTATGGGGACAACCCCTCGGCGTCCCGTTTCCACTCATTTTCGGCCTGGAACCTTCCTTTTGTTGTAAAAATATTTGCTATATAATCCCCCGGATCTCCAGAGGTTCGTATATCATTTTCTCGTCGTGTTTTGTTTCGAGCTGTTTTCTTCCAGGATCTGTTTTGATCTAGAAGCACCATGGTCTCCAACAACAAAGACAAGGGACCTTTGGAGGAAGATATTCAAGACCCTGAATTGAAGGAAGAAGTCGAGAGCGAGGATGAGGAAGAAGTGGAGGAAACTCCGCGAGAACACCCGCGTGCCACCATTGCAAGCATTGGCGTGATATCAAATCCGTCCAACACCAAGAGAAGTGCACGGATCGCTACCGGAGGAGCAGTTCCACGTCGCTTCTTAGCTCCAAGGACATCTTCTCCGGGCAATTACCACCCTTTCCGCAATCTAATCTGCAATCGTCAAACTGAAAGGACCCCCAAGGTAGTATTGCCTAGTGGTTGGGATATAGATCGTTCTAACATTGCAGGAGAGATGAAACCTGAAGCTGAAGGGTGGGGAAACAACTCTAAGAGTTGGGACTCGCCATCTGACATGCTTATGAGCCGCGTCGAGCACAACTCGGAGCTGATTCGCAACCTCACCTATGAGGTTGAGGATTTAAAGGAACTTGTTAAGAAGCTTGTCGAGAAGAACCCACCATCATCGTCGCCGAAGGAGTAATTCATCATCGGTATTGGCATCCCCTTGGTTTGTTCCAAGCTTGGGGGAGTGCCGCGGTATCACATCATCACTATCTTTATCTTTTACTATCAAGTAGAGTCATATCATGAGTAGGGAAGTTATCATATGGAATAGCTTGCAGTGTGGAAGTATCTCTCTTAGTTGGTTATCTATGTATCCGTTGGTGTGAGTTATCGTTATGGAATATTAATGAGAAGTCTTATCATTTACTTTTTGCACACCTTATTTTAGTTTGCAATTTCTTTTATATGATTACTCTTGACATTAGTATTGATATCACTTTGGGAGCATCAAGTAAATCTATTTGGTTTTGGCAAACTTAGCATTGGTCAATAGCAACAACACCTTGATGTTTAAATAGAAGAGGGAAATACATGTAGATATATTACTCTATTATCTTTATGCTAATGAGTTTAGTATTCTGAAGTTAAAATTGCTTGTGCTTATGAGAAAAATGCATGATTGTTTCTATCACATGTATATTTGTTTGTTTCCCTCAACCTTTATGCTTGCTACCCAACCTTGCTAGCCAAAAACCTGTATTGAGAGGAAATGCTTCTCATACATCCATAACTTTAAACCAAACCCATGCCATTTGTGTCCACCATAACTACCTACTATGTGGTATTTTGCGCCACTCCAAGTAAATACTTCATGTGCTACCTTTAAATAATTCAAACTATATTACTCCTTATTTGTGTCAATGTTTTATAACTCATGAGGAAGTATGTGGTGTTTTATCTTTCAATCTTGTTGGGCGGCCGGACTTTCACCAATGGACTAGTGGCACATCCGCTTATCCAATAATTTTGCAGTAAGAGCTGGCAACGGGGTTCCCAGCCCCAATTAATAACTTTCATTAATAATTCTCTTCACATGTTTTGCCCTGATTTATCAGTAAGCAACTTAATTTTGCAATAGACACTCCTCCATGGTATGTGAATGTTGGAAGGCACCCAAGGATTCGGTTAGCCATGGCTTGTGAAAGCAAAGGTTGGGGGAGTGTCATCCATAATAAAACTAAAATACATGTGTAAACAAAAGAGAAGGGGATGATCTACCTTGCTGGTAGAGATGCCGTCCTCCATGGGAGCCGCTCTTGGAAGGTCTGTTTGGCAAGGGAGTTAGAGTGTCCGCTACCATTCGTTGACAACAACAAACACCGCTCAAAATCTTACTTTTATGCTCTTTATATGATTTCAAAACTTGAAAATCTCTAGCACATGATTTGATCCCTGCTTCCCTCTGCGAAGGGCCTATCTTTTACTTTTATGTTGAGTCAGTAAACCTATTTCCCTCTATCTTAAGCAAGCAATTGAGTTGTTGTGAACCAACCATTTATGCTATGATTTAGTTAATCATGTCTTTTATGCTTTCTTGTTTAGTACAAATTTTATCTGAATGAATATGACTTTGAAAGTTATCAAGGATTATGAGGAGATTGTTATGATTGAGGATGAAAGCCCCGCTATATAAATTCTAATATGAAAGCTTTGCTTAGAAGATAAGTGCAATCCGTTAGTAGTTCTCTGACCAAGAACAAAGTTTGCCATAACCGCTTATGATTTCCTATGCACCTCTATTTGTGATTTCTCTTTACTTATTTCAAGTTGAGTTATATGAGGAGGATGTTTACTAGAATATCTTGTGTGAATCAATGTGATGCTTCTTGTCCGTATTTTATTTATCGACTTTTCACTCCATAAACATGTGGTCTTGTTTATTGAGCTCAGTTTCGCTTGGGGACAAGCGAGGTCTAAGCTTGGGGGTTGATACGTCCATTTTGCATCACTATTTTATATCATAATTTGCTGTTATTCATTGATATATTTCATATTTAGAGATGATACTTATGTTATTTCATCTATTTTGCATGTTTCATGATCATTGGAGAATTATTCACCGGAGTCAGGATTCTGCTGGAAAAAGCACCGTCAGGACACCATATTTCGAAGATCAACAATTGACGGCAATTATACGAAAAATCCTATTTTTCAGAAGACGAAGGGAGCCAAAAGGAGGAGCCGAGAGGGGCCGCCATGGCCCCCCATAGGCCGGCGCGGGCCTGGCCCGCCGCCGCCTTGTGGGGAGGGGCCCACAACCCCTCGCCGCCTCTCCTTCGCGTACTTCTTCGCCCGAAAACCTAAGCCCGGGGGTTACGGAGATTGGACGAGCCGCCTGCGCGGGCGGAGAAACACCAGAGAGAAAGAGCTCTCCGGCGGGCAGGAATCCGCCGGGGAAATTCCCTCCCGGAGGGGGAAATCGACGCCATCGCCATCGTCATCGAGTTGGACATCATCTCCATCATCATCACCATCATCATCATCATCATCATCATCATCATCATCACCGCCATCTCCACCGCTGCACCTCGTCACCGCTGTAACGATTTGGGTTGGATCTTGATTGTTTGATAGGGGAAACTCTCCCGGTATTGATTTCTACTTGTTATTGATGCTATTGAGTGAAACCATTGAACCAAGGTTTATGTTCAGATTGTTATTCATCATCATATCACCTCTGATCATGTTCCATATGATGTCTCGTGAGTAGTTCGTTTAGTTCTTGAGGACATGGGTGAAATCTAAATGTTAGTAGTGAATTATGGATGAGTAATATTCAATGTTATGATATTTAAGTTGTGGTGTTACTCTTCTAGTGGTGTCATGTGAACGTAGACTACATGATACTTCACCTTTATGGGCCTAGGGGAGTGCATCTTGTATTCGTTTGCTAATTGTGGGGTTGCCGGAGTGACAGCAACCTAAACCCCCGTTAGTATATCGGTGCAGGAGGGATAGCAGGATCTCAGAGTTTAAGGCTGTGGTTAGATTTATCTTAATTACTTTCTTGTATTTGCGGATGCTTGCAAGGGGTATAATCACAAGTATGTATTAGTCCTAGGAAGGGTGGTGCATTAGCATAGGTTCACCCACACAACACTTATCAAAACAATGAAGATTAATCGTATAAGCGAAAGCACTAGACTAAAATCCCCGTGTGTCCTCAAGAACGTTTGGTCATTATAAGTAAACAACCCGGCTTGTCCTTTGTGCTAAAAAGGATTGGGCCACTCGCTGCAATTATTTCTCTCGCATTTTATTTACTTGTACTTTATTTATCTGCTATATCAAAACCCCCTGAAAACTTGTCTGTGAGCATTTACAGTGAATCCTTCATCGAAACTGCTTGTCACCCCTCCTCGTTGGGTTCACTCTTATTTATCGAAAGTACTATACCCACCCCCGGGGGGAGATAATCGTCGGAGGCCTCTACATCGCCATGCCCGCCTCTGAAGTGATGCGTGAGTAGTTCATCCCTAGACATGGGTCCATAGCAGTAGCTAGATGGTTGTCTTCTCCAATTTGTGCGTCATGTTTAGATCTTGTGAGCTGCCTAACATGATCAAGATCATCCTTATGTAATGCTACATGTTGTGTTTGTTGGGATCCGATGAATATGGAATGTTATATTGAGATCATTATATTCTTGTCATATGTTATTTGTGATCTTGCATGCTCGGAACTACTTGTAGCACTCTTCGTCGTCCAAGTCCTCGAATCACTTCCCCTGACACAAACAAGGCACCTAATCGAATCAAACACCGTATTGACTCTGGAAGACCTAATTTCAAACAAATTTGAGAGAAACTATGTGGAATCCGCTCACTTTTTCATGGAGACATCAGGAGAGGTCGAGCAGGAGGATGAGGGAGTAGTTGGCCCAGGGGTTGGGAGCACTGAGAACCTCCTCCGCGTCGGACTGCGTCCGCTCGCCGCAGGACGACCAGTAATCCATCATCTCGACATCGTCGACGAGCAGCTCGGGGCAGGCCAGGTCGGACTCGAGGGCGGAGCGCCGGAGCCGAGGCATGACGACTCTGAGACGTCGACCTCAATGGGGCGCGTCCTTGCGCACCCGATGACCTCCGAGCACTTGGATGCGGCGAGGCATGCCTCGTCCGCGTCCTGGCAGACCGTGGCCTCTTCTGCGGGCGCTGCACCGCGGATAGGGCAGCGGAGGAGGTGGTGGATACAACCAAGCTACGGAAGGAGGAGGAGGCCGAGGTGGATGACTCTGCGGGCCGCTTCGCCGCCGACACGATCTGGTCCGGGAGCAGAGGAGCAGCCCCTCGCCAGCGCGAGGACCACGACGATGGTGATGCCTCCACTAGATCCTGTGGAGACTGGGAGAGATCCTGAGAAGAGGTGGGTACGAGGGGAGCGGGGAGCGGGGGACGGGAGATGGGGCAAGCGGCGACCGCGGTGGAGGCGTAGGCGGAGGCAGACCTTGGTGATGACCTGGGGCAAGCGGCGGCCGGGGTGGAGGCGAAGGCGGAGGCGGAGGCAGACCTTGGTGATGGCCTGGGGCAAGTGGCGGTGGAGGCACGAGGTGTCGAGGTAGACCTTGGGGGAATTTTTAATTGTGATTAGATTAGAAAAAAAATTAGAAAACCCGACAGGTCGAAGGAGTTGTTTGACTATCTTAATACGTACGGAGGTTTTCGTAAAATGGGCACATATTTTTCCAGGCACTTTACATAGTGCCTTTAAAAATGTATTCTTGCAGGCATTTTTCAAAATTGCCTCGAAAAATCATATTATTACAAGCACTTTCAAAAAATACCCTTAAAAAACAATTGTTAGAGGCACTTTTGAGAAAGTGCCCCAAAAAATATTTTTTCTAGGCATTTTGCAGAAGTGCCTCTAACAAAGTGGCCCAAAAAATCCACCGTGGCATAGTGAGGCAACATACATAGCGAGGACGGGCGATGGCGTAGCAAAATGGCAACGTACGGTGAGGCTCTGGGAGGCTGGAGCGGACTCAGGGGAGGGTTGAGCGCACGGGAGAAATCCAAGAGGAGGCGGTTGCTGTCCACGTGGGCAGGAGGGTCGTGGTCTAGAAGGGAAGATGAGTAATTAGTGGAGTCAGTTGCTCGGGATTGATTTTGCCAGATGTCGCTCAACGTGTTTGATGCTCAACATTGAAGCCATCTGAATCGTTGGATTGACCACATTTAACGGTTTAGATCTGTTGGATCTGCCCCTCTCTCACTTTTTTTATATTAGTGGAGATTGGTTTTTTTATGCACGACGAAGGAATACGCTGGCGCCCTCGGTACCAGGCTTGGTTTTAGGTTTTTTATTTTAAGTACCAACAATTGATCCCGTCTTTTTACGTGATTCCCGTATGACGGTAAAGATAAAGATACAAACGCACATTGTTCTAAAAATCGTCCGAGATGCCGATTTATCGTGAATCGGGTGGTAACCAATAAGATTTTGGCATATCTGCCAGTTTATCGCTCCATCGATATTTCGGCCGATTTTCTGTATGAGAGCTGATATTTCACCCGATTTTAACTCTCGAGGCCGATATTTCCGCTGATTGTCAGTGAAATTTCAATGACATTTAGTATGGCAGTCGATATTTTCATCCTATGGTTTTGTAGAATTGTGCATTAGCGCAAATTTTCCATTATTATTGATTCAAATGCAAGGAATCAAGGTAATACTTATGTGCAATGCTAAAATATTATTTTTTGCATAGCATATTATAGAAAATTTAGTGTCGAAAATTAGGATTTACAAAAAAATAAGCCGATAAATGGCTGACCGATAAAATCGATTAGTCGGCCGATAAGCGATTAATCTTCATTTTAAGGCTGACCGATATGTCAAGATTAACGATTTCTTGAACATTGCAAACGCATAAGCGTTGGAATTTGGTATATGGAAATAGTAAGAATCTTCCACCCGAGGAAAAATAATAAATTACTGTACACCTAGCTAGAATAAGTCATTATTAAGTAATTAAATTAAAAAAGAATTCCTTGCCAACTGAGGCAAGTTAGCGCCGTCTGTTGCCAAATTTAGAAGTTCACAATTTGGTCAAATGTATTAGGGGCCGAATTTAGAACGGTCAAACGTTTTTTTTCTGTTGAAACTGGGGTGCGCTGAGAAGACTCGGTATAAGAAGCGGATGAGGAAAAGTGTACTCCCTCCGTCCCAAAATATAAGGCGTCTAAGGATTGGTCAAAAGTCAAACATTACAACCTTTGACCAAATATTTAGGAAAATATATTTACATCTACAATATCGAATGGTCATATTAAGAAAATATACTTGATGGAGAATCTATTGATGTTGGTTTAGTATTGTAAATGTTTATATTTTTGTGTATAAACTTGGTCAAACTTAGAAAATGTTGACTTTTGACTAATCCTTAGGCGCCTTATATTTTGGGACGGAGGGCTCCTAGCTCCAGTTATTATTTTATTTTAGAAAATCAAAAACTATATTTATAAATTTAAAAATTCAAGGGGATGCACCTACATTCACAACTTCTCCCGGTCAAGTTTAACTAAGTTTTTACAAAAAATCATTTACATGTAAAATACAAAATCAATATTATTAGATAGATAATAAAATATATATTTGTATGGTATTTATAAACTATTATATTTGCTGATAGTTTCTTCTAAAAGTTTAATCAAATTTTATTTGGTTTGATTTTTCAAAAACAAAATATAAGGCTTAAGTTTAGGATGGAGGTAGTATATAGGAGTATGTCAGAAAAAGAAATGAAGCTTACGCCTGCACAAATGTGCATTTGCCTTATCGCTCTGACTGTTTGCTCTATCCATATTCTGGAAAATAGTGAGATTTTTCGGAAAATAGTAAAGTTTTACTTTGCGAGCCTAACCATCTCTTTCCAGACGGAAGGTTGAGCATTGACCTCTACCGATAAGGCGGATAACTGATCAACTATTCTACTCTGAAGAATCAACTATGATAAGGACATCACTGAATTATTTTGACTTTCCAGCAGGATCAAACCGTTGACTGCAACCTTGGCACAGTCTTCCTCCTTCCCGTGGCCAAGTTCTAAATTGCCAGTACCAACTGCATCATCGCAGCAGCTGCGTACTTAAACATACACATCTTTGACCTCTAACCACACCATAGCGATACTCCAAGAAGAAGAAGCACCGGCGATGGCGCCTCCGTCACGTGCCACGGTTGCCCTCTTCTTCTACGCGATCGGCGTCCTCCTCCTTTCCTGCTCGCCGCCCGCGCGGTCGCAGCAGCCCTACGGCTCGGAGATCGCCGACTGCGGCAGCAAGCACAACGACACCGGCCTACTGGGCTACTTCTGCGGCAGCGGCGCCCCGTCCTGCGAGTCCTATCTCACCTTCCACGCCCGCTCGCCCTTCTCTGACCCCGCCTCCATCGCCGCGCTCCTCGGTGCCGACGCCGCGAGCCTCGCCGCGGCCAACTCCGCCTCGTCGCCGTTCGCGCAGGGCACCAAGGTGCTCATTCCAGTGCGCTGCTCCTGCACGGGCGCAGCGGCGGGTGGGTCCTACTACCAGCGCAACGCCACGTACGTGGCTCGCGACGGCGACACGCTGCTCATCATCGCCAAAAACACGTTCCAGGGCCTGTCCACGTGCCAGGCCGTCGAGGAGCAGGGCCTCGGCGGCGCGGCGCCGACCAGCCTCCTCGCCGGGCAGAGTGTCACTGTGCCGCTCCGGTGCGCGTGCCCGAGCGCCTCCCAGGCCGCGGCCGGCGTCAGGTTCCTGGTGAGCTACCTGGTGGACGAGCTCGACACGGTGGACGCCGTGGCCGCGAGATTCGGCGTCGACGCCAGGAGCATCTTGGAGGCCAATCAACTCAAGAGCGGCGACACCATATACCCTTACACTACCTTGCTCATCCCTGTTAAGTCGCAGCCGAACATATCGCAACTCCAGTCACCGCCGCCACCGCCGCCGCCGCCGGTAGCGTCTGTTCCGGCCACGAAGGGCAAGAGCCATAAGGGGGTTTACATTGGCATTGGCGTAGCCGTGTCAGTTGTTGCCGTCATCGCCTCTGTTGTGGCTGCTCTTGTTCTGAAGACGAGGAGGCGGCGAGCCAGCACAGATCCAACCACCGCCGGCGGCTTCGCCGACAAGGACGGCAAGGACATGGGCCAGCTGCCGTATGGAGTTACCGGCGACGAGGTCTCCGTGACAATCAGCGAGGCGTTCTCGAGCCTGTCGGACATCAAGTCCTCCCTGAAGGTGTACACCTACGACGAGCTGGTAACGGCGACGGACGAGTTCAGCACGGAGCGCCGCATCAGCGGCTCGGTGTACCGAGCGGCCTTCAACGAAGACACCGCCGCAGTCGAGATCGTGGACCACGACGTGTCGACGGAGGTGGAGATCACGAGGAGGATGAACCACTTCAACCTTGTCAGGCTCAACGGCCTCTGCCATCACCGTGGCCGGTGGTACCTCGTCTCCGAGTACGCCGAGCACGGCACGCTCCGTGACCGGCTCCTCGCCGGAGCCACGGGCGCGGCGGCGCCGCTGAGCTGGACGCAGCGGGTGCAGGTCGCGCTCGACGTCGCCGAGGGGCTCCGGTACCTCCACGGGTACGCGCGGCCGCCGTACGTGCACATGGACGTGCGCAGCGGCAGCGTCCTCCTGGACACGGCGTTTCGCGCCAAGATCCGGAACTTCGGCGGCGCGAGGGTCATCCGGGGAGGAGACGAGGGAGACCAGGGCGATGCCCGCGAGCTGTTCACGATGACGAGCACCATCGCCGGCGCACGCGGGTACATGGCGCCGGAGTACCTGGAGCATGGCGTGGTGTCGCCCAAGGCCGACGTGTACTCCTTCGGCGTGGTGCTCCTAGAGCTATTCACCGGGAAAGACGTGGAGCAGCTGGAAGAGGATGGCGGCGGCGACCCGCTCGCCGGCTTGAACGCGCTGGGCGTCGACCGGAAAAACGATGAGGAACACCACGGGGATGATGGCGCGGCGCTGAAGAGGCTGGAAGAGTTTGTGGACCCGGCGATGGCGGCTGGGAGCTGTCACTTGGACGCCGTCGTCATGATGGTCAGACTGATCGAAAGGTGCGTCCAGCGCAACGCGGGGGCACGGCCGGGAATGGGGGAGGTCGCGCAGTACCTGCTGAAGCTGTCGGACATCTCGGGAGATAGCTGGCAGAGCTCGTCGGAATACCGCCAAAGCTCCGTCAGCGAGGCGACCAGCGAACAGTTAGCACGGTGACAATTAATCAGGATGCATGCCTCCAAGGAAATTTGATCCACCAGAGTTCAGGCCCACATGTAGTTTAAGAAATTGTTTTAATTATAGTTTTTGTTAATAAACATGAAATATATGTGACAAAAGTTATAGCATTGGAAAGTTTTTTTGCATACGAATCTAATGATACATATTTTGTAGATATAATTATATTTTGTTGACCAAATCAATGGTTAAAGTTTATCTTAAACTGCGTGCGTGCATGTTAAACCGAGACGGAGGGAGTAAAATGCCAATGAAAACCGTCGGAGAAACGGTGTGGCTATTTTCCAGTAGACTATTCGTTCTTAGTCAGATGATGCTATTAAATCTTAGTGCAACTCATGTTTTAACTAGCTCGAATCACAAAGCAAATCTAATAATGTAGGACTTGATTGAATGCGAGCTTAGTTAGCAAATCCCTCGAAAATTATCATTAGTTTAGCTGGTCTGCTATGTGCAAACCTAAAACTAATCATAGCGGGGAGTAACATAGAGGAAGAACATGTACATGGAAAAAGTTCAAACAGAGACCGGGCTACATGTAGCTCTTTATTTCTAAACACTTAAAATTTATGTTTCAAAGATTCAAAAAAATTGAATCAAAATTCTGTGGATAGGTAATGATGTATATTACAATGGTGCAAAATCTCAATATAAACTACTTCATATTTTAGGCTACACAAAAGTAATAAATTCTGAAAAATTTTATAGTGAATAGTAGACATTTCAAGACTATAAAATTTGTCAGATTTTTCAATTTTGTGTAGCCTAAAATACAAATTAGTTTGTATTAATATTTTACACCATTGTAGCATACATCATTGGCAATCTCTAGAATTTTGTTTCGTAATTTTTTGAAACTTCAAAGTACAAATTCTGAGTGTTTAAAAATAAATAGTTACATATAGCTCGGCCTTCAAAACGCCATACTCCATGCACATGTTACTACTCTATGCTACCACCTCTATAGTGGGGTAGTAACATATGTGTGGTATCATGTAAGATCATATTTATTAGGTTGTAGACCCATCTTGTCTTGGAAAGTGTGATGTTAGTGTAACATAGCTAGTTACCACCTCAGTATCTTTCTTCATTTATTGTCATGCCATGTCACCAAAATGTCTTGGAATGTGTGATGTTACTAGCTATATTACTCAGTCTAAACCCTTGGGATTCTAGGTATCCTCGATACGAGGCTTATGAACATCTGCCTTATGGCAAAGTGGCTCCGGAGACTGGACGGCCTTCCTGTCTGTTGTGGTGTTGGGTGCGTTTGTGCGATTTTGGTCTGTGAATCTTGTCTTGGCCTATGGGGTTTTATTAATTTAAAAGTTGGGTTCTACTCGAGCCTTCTATCTAAAAAAAACAATTAATCAAGATAGGAGCCCTTGCGAGTTGTATGAAACAATAGTGTCGTGGATTCTTTTTTGAAAACTACATTAATATCCGATTTTTGGGGTTGAGAAATTTGTCAGTACACTTGGTAAGTACAAGTTTAAATATTGAGAATTTCAACTCAAGCTTCTGACTCACACTATTTTTAGAAAAAGGTGCGACTAGTTTTCAGTAAATTGGGAACTAACTTTGTTTTCAATAGAACATCATTGAATCTTAGTTGCAACTCATGTTGGAACTTGGAACTTCGGATAATTAAGGTCTACCTTTTTTAGTAGCCCGAAACAACGCATTAACACTCCATGAACACATGAACTTCTTAAATTATACCATTTTGTCCTTGTTTTTCCATGGTATCACTATATGGTTCACGGGTTTAACAATACAATAGGTTATACACTATGCAGATAAGCACCAAACTAATATATATGATGCAAAAATAAAAGTTTAGTAATGACATTATGTTACTCGGGCCCTAGTTAACAAGCATTATGAATGCCATGCAGAAACAATCATACACAAAACATCAACAAGATAGGCACCTCAAATTATTATAGATATTCATCACTACATATTTATATGAGATCTCATCCAAATCCCTTACACTGCACACCTATAGAGGATATTACTCACACATGGCCATTAGGACTAGAGGGTTGATGGTGTTGTTGATGGAGAAGAGCAGTCCAAGGTGGCGGCGATCGTGATGGATGCCCCAGTGGCAGTGGCCACGAGAGGAGGTGACGACAGTCCGACGCCCGGAGGAGGGGGCCGACGGCCCTTGCCCCTTCTTCCTTGGTGTTGGAGCAACAATGGAGAGGCCTTTCCCCTCTTGGCGGCTACCAAGGAAGAGGCAAATTCACGATAATGGTCAGGGGCTTCTAAAAGTAGGGTTTCACCTAAATATATAGAGGTGAAGATATAATCTAGACCATGGGATTAATGCTTCTTTGAGCCAAGAGCTATTGGGCTAGGAAGTCCTTTATGTCCCCATAAATCCATAAAGTCGTGGAAAGAGTTTACATCAATCACGTCACCAACTTTAAGAATTCTAGAACGGCTTACGTCCCCTTGAATAAAACTGGATTATCTAGAGCATACACACTCTATTTTGGAGGATATTGTATAGCAAAATGATCGCGAAGGAATTATCCACAAGATTGTCAATTGTGTTATTTTCATTTTACTTTATCTTTGAGGGTTCGTATGATGATATTTAAAAACTATATGTAGAGATAGATTTCAGGAACCTTGCTCTCCTATCTCTCTCTCTCACTGGCTCTTGTGTGTATTCAGTCTAATCTATACCGGTGAATTATGATCCAACGGATCGTGGGTGCTGCTTATTTATAGAGGAACCACATAGTTGTGGTGTTTACACCTCAAATCCATGCACATATTACTAAGGTGCTTCACTATTTTGTGTCGCCTCTCTAGTTTGGTTCTTGGTGCAATGGTGATGTATTCAGTTGTTAAATAATTGGTCGGTTGTGTGTTTTTCTATTATAGCATGTCAGTTTACTGATTGTAAATTTTTCTTGGGGTTCATTTTGGATAATTACAAGTAGCTTTTGATTATTTCTTTATTTAGTGATGCTGAAAGAGTAATTTCTTGGTTCATTAGCTTAATTCTTTGGTATTTTAGTGTTGCATAGGATTTGTTCATTTAGGATTTTCTTAAATAACCTAATGAACTACCTATTGTTCAACTAGGTTACTTTGATTTGCTTTTTTTATATAGATTCATGTTAAATTTGAGGGCACTATAGTATTTTTATGATATTTCTTTGGATATATAGTTTGATCTATTGGAATTCCCACTGGCTGGCTTAATGTTAGGTACTGCTACACTTCAGTGCTTGATCAAATGAGATTTTATCTATTGAATGTCTTCCTAGGTGGTCTTCCTCTTATGCAATTTAGCTATCATGTTTCTATTTAATTTTTGTTTGCCTAAGCCTTTCAACCTTTGTTTTATGGAGTTAATCCTGGGAACAATGTCTTTGGATCCTATATTAAATGGATTCACCTCCCAGGTGGATCCAACATTTTAACTATAACCTATGTTTTGTATTTGTGTTGATTTTGCAGGTTTCAGCAGAAGATAAGAAGGTAGATTTATTGTAGGTGTAGATTCAGATAGGTTTTCGTTTCAATAGTTTGTAATAGGTTTTACTTGTGTAACGTTTATTTGGTTGAAATCCTCATGTAAACCAATATGTACTGATTTTATTTTGGAGGAGAATAATATTCTAATTACTTTCCAAATTTCCTTACATTTTTTTTGAAATTTGAATTTGAGCTCAAGTTTGAATTATCCGAACCTCAATTCTGAGTTTAAATATTAAGTGTTGTATTCCAACTAGATTATTTGTGTGTTGGTGTAATTTTTGACTTACCCCATTTGAAAACACAAAGGTAATATCAAATTTTGAATCCTATTCCTAGTGTTGACTTAGTAAAATTCAACACTAGAATTCAAATTCTAAATCCTTTTTTTTCATCTCAATTCAAAGGTCTGAATTTCCCTATATTTTTAGATGCATGCAATACAAATGCACACATCAAAATAGTACCCTTCCTACTCCTACAACAATGGGGTGTTACAATATTAATATGTGCCAATTATGTGCCTAATTTCAATCGACCATCACCCCTCACAAACTTGTAGTGCGGCTAGTCTTACCATACAAGTTTAGGACATATCTTTACGAATCCTAGTATTATTCTAGCTCTAAACAATGAAATCTTTCTCTCCAGATTTGTATTGGATTCAGACACAAGTGTCCAGGTTAAGTTCCTGTGTTGGAGTTGGAACTACCTTATCCTTATATGTACGTGGGAAAAAAATGAGAAAATTCATGTAATGCCGATTTTCCAACCAGGAACCGATTAGTCAACGCGGCGACTCGCTAGCCACTATGATGAACTAGTGTTTTTCCAAATAGGGGTATTTGAACATAATGATGTGATGAAGATACGGTGGCCCTCAGTCCGTCGTCGGAGGCAGGAGGTGTCGAAGGTGAGCTTGGCGGGGCCGCAGAGTTGGGGAGCCGGCAGAGGAGGATGCGTTCAAACGCAAAGAGGTAGAGGAGAGCCGAGCTCTGGATGGGGAGGCGCGTCATTGATACGTCTCAAACATATCTATATTTTTTGATGCTCCATGCTTGTTTTACACCAATTCATATATGTTTTGTTTACACTTTGTTGCACTTTTATATGATTTCTGGCACAAACCTATTAACAAGATGCCACAGTGCCAGTTCCCTGTTTTCTGTTTTTTTGTATTTCAAAAAATATTCTCGGAATTGGACGAAACAAAAGCCGAAGTCAATATTTTACCGAAAAGAAGACGAAGTCCAGAGGGGGGTCGAAGAGGCACAGCAGGGCGGCCAGACCACCCCTAGGCGTGGCCTGGACCTGGCCCGCCCCTAGGGTAGGTCTGGGCCCACCAGGCGCCCCACCGACCTAAATCCTCCGCCTATTTATACATCTTCTCGGGAAAACCCTGGATACCCGAGCCTCCATCCACGAAAAGTTCCGTCGCGGCCGCCATCGCAGAACCCATCTTGGGGGTTCTGAAGCTCTTCCCGGCACCCTGCCGGAGGGGGAAATCATCATCGGAGGCATCTACATCGCCATGCCCGCCTCCGAAATGATGTGTGAGTAGTTCATCCCTGGACTATGGGTCCATAGCAGTAGCTAGATGGTGTCTTTTCCACTTTGTGCTTCATGTATAGATCTTGTGAGCTGCCCTACATGATCAAGACCATCTTTATGTAATTCTATATGTTTGGTTTGCTGGGATCCGATGAATATTGTATACTATGTTGAGATTGATTATATATTCATGTCATATGTTATTTGTGATCTTGCATGCTCTTTGTTGCTAGTAGAAACTCTGGCCAAGTGGACACTTGTGACTCCAAGAGGGGGTATTTATGCTCGATAGTAGGTTCATGCCTCTAGTTTTCTGGGAGAGTGACTTTATAACTTCTAAGATTGTAGATGTGTTGTTGCTATTAGGGAGAAAATAACAATGTTTTATCTGAGGGTAATTCTATTGTTTACTTTACACACATTGCTTAATGCGATAGTCTGTTGCTTGCAACTTAATACTGAAAGGGGTGCGGACACTAACCGGAAGGTGGATTATTAGTCATAGACGCAGTTGGATTACGATCTATGTGTTATGATGTAATTTCCATATCAAATCTCATAGTAATCATCTTGTCATGTATTGATCGATATTCTATCAATTGCCTAGCTGTAATTTGTTCACCCAACATGCTATTTCTTTATGGAGAGACACCTCTAGTGAACTGTGGACCCCGGTCCTATTTCATTTAATGATAAATTCAACTGCAATCCTGCTGTTTACTTTCTGCAAAAATCTCTTTCCACTCGATACATCTAATCCTTTGTGTTCAGCAAACCGGTGATATTGACAACCTCACTGCAAGTTGGGGCAAAGTACTTTGGTTGTGTTATGTGCAGGTTCCACGTTGTTGCTGACGCCGGTAGTGCGCCCTGCCACTAGTCCGCCAGCAACACCTTCAGAAGTCACACCTTTCTCCTACTGGTCGATTAAACCTTGGTTTTTTACTAAGGGAAAATTTCCTACTGTGCTCATCATACCTTCTTGTTGGGGTTCCCCAACAGTGTGAAGTCGACGTAACGATAATCACCATCAAGCTATTTTTCTGGCGCCGTTGCCAGGGAGAAAGAGGATTTCTGTGAGGGAAGTCTCTCATCTCCAATCTCTTTACTTTGTTATAGTTTGCTTAGTTTACGTTATTTTGTCTTGTTTGCTTCGTTATATCAAAAACACAAAAAAAATAGTTTACTTTTATAGTTGTCTTTATATCTAAAACAAAAAAAAATAGTTTCTTACATAGTTGTTATTTCGTTTCTAGTTCATTATGTGGATTCCTAAGTACAATCTGAAGGACCTATCTATAGGTAGTAGTTCTATTATTGGGAAAGATAACATTGAAAAATTATCCAATCATGTTAGTAAGCATAAAGATATTGAGGATAAATCAGTGGTAGAACTTGCTCCTAATTATAAAAATGCTGCAACATATTTAGTTAAAATGTTGGAGGCTAGATTTGTTAGCCTTAATCCTTTTATGCAACAAATGTTTCTTAAACTCCATGAAATTAAGGATGATGAAAAGAAAGATTTTATCCTAGAAACTTTGCTTACGCTGTGTTTGGATGCACAGAATTAGATCTAGAATTGAATTGAGATGAAAATTCCAAATCCAAGATGGAAAGGAGATGGCTTCCAATTCAAATGTTGTTGTTTGGGTGGTGTTACCCAATTCCATTTCTTGTTTGGATGTAGAAAAAACGGAATTGAATGATTTGTTGAGTTTGGACAATATAAACTTATGTAGAATGTATATACATATTATTTTCCACGCACAATATAAACTTACTGCACACCTTAGTCTATTCATTACACGGGGATACTTGTCCATTAGAGTAGTATGTAAGAGAAGGCAGATTCAGTCTCAGCAGTATTTACTCATACACAAACGGTTCCGATTTTGCATATAATATGGAAAATTTGAACAGTGCACCATACTGAACCAAGAGCCCATGCTTGCTTACAGGACATAACAGGAAAAAGTTCAGTTCTTGAGTTTCAGTACTTGTGCAAGCATAGGCGTTGTATGCAGAATCCTAATGGTGGCTATAGAACCTGGGAGCTAGCTCGTACATATCCATGGATGGAGGCAAGTTCTCTGCAGCTCCCTTCGGCTGCTGCCGCCTCCTTTTACCCTCCCACCGCCGTTGCTTACCCTCTCGCTACCGCTGGTCATCCTCCCGTCGCCGTCTTCCCGCGATTTAGGGTTTGGACCAGGTGGGTAGGGGGCGGCCAGGGGGCATAGGGGCGGGGATGGTAGGGCAGCCATGTGAGGGGGAGGTCAGGGAAGGGAGACAGGGGGAAGGTGAACCTGCGAGCGCCCAGGGCGCCGCCGCCAGGGTCGTTGCCGTCGGAGAGGCTCGCTCGCGTGGAAAGGATGGCCTCCCTCTATTTTGCTAGAGTGAACAGGTACGAGCGGGGGTGTTTCCACGAGATTCCGAGGGTCTGACCTCTGAATTGTAGGCGGGCAGTTTGCACGCGAGCAGGCACGAGCTCGAAATTGGGTCCCGTTTCCAGGCAACAATTCAGAGCGCGATCCATACGGCGGAAATTGGTTCCGAATTCCAGATTCCCTGATTCTAGCCCCAATTCCTTACATCCAAACACAACATAAGAGAATTTAAAGATGTGGTTATAGAAGCTAGAAAAGTTTTTGACCGGTTTGAAAAGCTAGGCTCATGTGTAGATATCTTTGGTACACTTGACCAAACCAAAAGTAGTAGATAAGGTAAAATACAAATACCTTTCAAATTAATAGCAATGCATGAAGCTTGGGAAAAGAATTTTGATTGGATTGTTCCCGAAAATCTATTTGATGAAAGTAGTGAACCTAAAAGTGCAGAGAAAGGTATTCTAAAACTCATATTGATAAAATACAAATCTTTGTTGAAAAGACTTCTCGCATAGATCTTAATGCTCCTTCACTTGATAATACTTGATGCTCGCACTTTTACTGCGCCTAGCTGAAAGGCGTTAAAGAAAAGCGCTTATGAGAGATAACCCATGTTTTATTTACAGTAATTTTTTTGTTGAGTCTTGGAAGTTATTACCCCTGTAATGACCTCTTCTTATCATTTTATTTCGTTTTTGTGCCAAGAATAGCCTCTAATAGGAAGAAAGTAATGTTTGAGGGAGTTGATGTCCTGAAAACAGATTTTGTGCTGTTACCATAAAAATTCGTAAAAATAACCAGAGCGGAATTTTGAGCTGTCATTTTTAATGCATATGCCCCAGGTTATTATCTAACTTTCGTTAGTTGACCACTTTTCGAGATAAGCAGCATATGATTTAAAAAACAATATTTACCTACTGTTCTGTTTTGACAGATTTCTGCGCATTTGCCCTTAAATCCTTTTCTATTTGAGTTCTTTTGATCAAAGAGCTTTTTGAAAGGTTGCTACAGTAGCTTATGCTTAATAGATGTTTGATATATGTTAGTACTGAACCCAAGTGGATTTGTTTATTTTGATTGTACTAATGCTGCTAATGAAGATTGTGTGAAGTTTTGTATGAAGGAAGTTTTCAAGTGTAGGGAAAGAAGAATGATGTGATGAGATTAAGAATGGACAAAAGCTCAAGTTTGGGGATGCCCCTGCACCCCAAGAAATATTCAAGAGCTACAAGCGTCAAAGCATGGGAATGCCTTGGGCACCCCCTCTTCATCAACAAAGCAACATGTCATCTCTCTATGCGCTATATTTTTATTGCTTCATACGCTATGTGTTGTTCTTGGAGCGTCTTTATTTTTGTTTTTAGTTTAGTTTTGTTTTGTTTGCCGTAACATATGTTGGATCCTGGCACATTTGTTTTGGAGAAAGATCTGCTCATTTTTAATTGCATAGAACGCTCCAGTTTTTGTTGTTAATGTTCTGCGAGTGTTCTAATTTTCTGGTACTGCATTTAGCTCTTGTTCTTTCAGTTGAATTTTGTTCAGAGCTCGTTAGTATTATTTATTTATGTATGATTAGCTCTCTAGTCCATAATGAATTTCATCTCGGAGAGTTATTTCAAATAAGTTGATTGGTGTTGGAGACGAGTAAAATGTTTCATGACTATAGTGATGCAAAAGGAAGCTTGTCTAAACTGTGGCATAGACTTTGGCATGTCATGTTGGATGATTATTCTTGTCATATGATTAGTATTTATTGTTGTAGCATGACTTGTCTCAAATGTCTGAGAGTGCATAATGTGTCATTGAAAGAATCATGTGTTGTTTCTATCATAAAAGCATAATATTGTGGTATTCTCCTTTGATGCTTTATTTGGTTGACTTGGCATATGCTTATACCATGTTATGACTATAACTAGTCAACTAAAACCTCTATGATCATTTTTAACTTATAATATCACTTTATGCTTTGATTGATAATGTTTTGTCGCTATGCATGATTATGACTATTATTGCTCTCTTAGTTGGTCGCTCCTAGTCTTTTGCTAGCCGTCGCCTGTGCTGAGTATGATCTCTACTCGTGCATAAAACCACCATGAAACAAAGTTTTCCAATTGTGTCCACCATATCTACCTAGTAGCATTATTGCTATTCCAAGTAATTCATCATGTTTTTATTTAGTCAGTAAAGCTCTCACGAACTTGATGGCACATTTACTTTCTTGTACTTAATAAATTTGATCATTATGCCTATCTTATGAAGTTTATATGTTTGCAAATTGCGAGTTGGAAGTTAGTAGAACCATGCTTTCATGGGGAACACTTTCGATATTGCACTTATATTCAGTTGATGTCATGTTCTTTTGTCTATGGATGCCTAGCGATGCGAAATAAAATGGAAACTTATAAGTCCATGGAGTTTGTATATGAGTTAGGGAAACGCCTGGGCCGCTAATCTAAGCCATGCATCATTCATGGTGTAAATTTACAGCTAAGCCGTAGTGAGCATTCTATAAAGCATTTGCAATAAAAAGCTATACCAATAGTAAATAATTTTTTTGCTGAGATGCTCACTATCTGTTGGTCTTGTCATTTTGGCATGGGATTTCTCCACAAGAGTACCTCCATATCATCGGGCAAGAGGTACCCCGTTGGCGGTTTTCAATGATACATGTATACTCACAATGACAAGAACTTATTTGGTATCTAAGTTGAGTAGCATGAGGTTTAGGTACTCGCATTCCAGGGCATGAGATTTTCAACTTGTGATTTGCAAGCATACAACTCATTTTTGACTCACATTAACTTTAACCATTCAAGATGCTTATGGTAGGGGCAATGAGAGCTCAAAGCTAATAAGTACCATACTTTTTGGAAGGTTTATAAAACTTGTTTATCTTGCTTACTCTGCAAAGAGTCTCTCTTTTACTTTTATGTTAAGTCTGCATCTTCTAATTTATGCACCGATTAAGAGAGCATAGTTGTCCTTCTTAGTGCAATGTGCATAGTCCCAAAATTATTATTGATTGATTCATGATTGTGCTATTGATTACTCTTAAATTACTTGTATCTAGTCACCCTCTGAACTTTGAAGGTGTCCTAGCATTTATGTTTTTTTATTCCATAAGGACATGTTGAGTACCACTTTGTTATGTTTACTTTCAATGCACTATTATTCATGATCCTTTGTTTGAGTTATTTTTCATGTTATAACATAGTTGCTAAGTTCTATTGAATTATATCTATCATGCCTATGTTAGAGTACTTAGATCCCAGCTCACAATGCTTTACATGCTTGATCAAGATTGTGTTGGCTTCATGTCACCTAAAAAATTATTTTGTTATCACTTACCTACTCGAGGACGAGCAGGAGTTAAGCTTGGAGATACTTGATACGTCTCAAACGTATCTATAATTTTTGATGCTCCATTCTTGTTTTACACCAATTCATATATATTTTGTTTACACTTCGTTGCACTTTTATATGATTTTCAGCACTAACCTATTAACAAGATGCCACAGTGCCAGTTCCCTGTTTTTCTGCTGTTTTTGCATTCAGAAAAGTTGTACATGAAATATTCTCGTAATTGGATGAAACAAAAGCCGAATTCAACATTTTACTGAAACGAAGACGAAGTCCAGAGGGGGGGTCGAAGAGACGCAGCAGGAGGGCCAGACCACCCCTAGGCGCGGCATGGACCTGGCCCGCGCCTAGGGTAGGTCTGGGCCCACTACATGCGCTACAGAAAGATGAACTTCTGTGGCTGAAAGGATGAGATGTCGCCTAGAGGGGGGTGAATAGTCGTTTAAAAACTCTTGCGGATTTGTCTTGTAAGAATGCGGAATTAAACTAACGTTTAGATTACAAGCACAAATCCTAAATATGCTAAGCTCAACTAAGTGTAACAATAACAACTAGAGCTAAGCAAGATAGGCACAAGATATATGTAGCACAAGTGATAGCAAGATATATGTACTTCAAGCACGATGGCTATCACAAGGAAAGAGAGCTCGGTATAGAAATAACCGAGGCACGTGGAGACGAGGATGTATTCCCGTGTTCCCTTCCTTTGCAAGAAGATACGTCACGTTTGGAGGAGTGGAGGTCCCACGAAGGATTCCCCGCGCCACGAAGGCTCACCCTATTCTCCGAGCCACACCCACGAAGGATAATGGCCCTTTCCTTATGGTTAGATTTTCCTCCACTCCGGAGATGGCAAGCTCCACAACCACTTCACAAGCTCCACGAAGGAGAAGCCCGGGCCTCTTCACAATCTTCCTTGAAGAGATCACCGGAGCACCAACCGCCAAGCCAACTAGGAGGTCTCCCTCCAAGAGTAACAAGCTCACGGTCTCTCACTCGAACTAATCATGGTGGAGAGCTCAACACTACGCAATGATGCAAAGCAAGAACACTAGAGGTGTTCAAGTCCTTCACACTCAAATCCCACCCAAGCAACGAATGCTAGGATGAGATTGGAGAGGAAGAACAAAGGGGAAAGTCAACAAAAGACTCCAAGATCTAGATCCAAAGGGTTCCCCTCACTTAGAGGAGAAATTGATTGGTGGGGATTGTAGATCTAGATCTCCTCTCTCAAATCCTCAAGAATGGGCAAAAATCATTGGAGGAATCAAGAGGGGAAGGTAGTTCTTCGAATAGCAACAATGGAGGTGAAGAAAGGGGGAAAAATACTTTAGCTCAAGGTGGAAGAAGGCGATTTATAGCAAGGGAGAGAAAATAACCATTGGGGAAGAAAAACACTGAAAATCGCAGGAAAAATGGCCCAGCCGGCCGACCGGGGCTGGAGCTGGATAGGCCGATCAGCAGCCCGGCCGGACCGGGGCACAAGCCGGATGGGGGCGACCAGGCCGGTCGGGGGCGAGCAGGCCGAGCGCCAGGGAGAGGCCCAGCAGGGGCAGAGCCCGGTCGGGCTGGGGCTAGCGCCGGGCGGGCCGGCTGCTGCCGGACCCTGGGCCGGACCAGACCGGATGGCCCACTGGGGGCGGTCCGGCTGGCACCAACGCCAGAGCCGGCGCAAGCCGGATGGGCCGGTAGTTGGGCCGGCCGGCCGGTCGGTTGGCAGCCCCTTCCCTTTCTTTTTCTTTTTATTCTTTTCCCTTTTTCTTTAATAACAAATGCTCCCGAACTCCGAATTGAATGAAACCAATTTTGTTTGAGAGATAAGAAAAAAATGCTATCCTATGGAAAGTGAAAACACAAGAATCTGTAGGAGGGGATTTTATCATGAATATAAAAGGTAGAACCTTATATCATGAATAATCGGTAAAATCACCCAACCTTGAAAATGTCATAGAAGAGTCATACGAACAACAGAGAAACACTAAGAAGCAATAGGGATATGCAAAGTATGCAAAGGATTGAGCTCCCTAAGACAATGTAATCAAGTTACCCAACCGAAAGCCCCTCTTAATAGTGCGGCTATCTATCCTATAATCCGGTCTCCCATCGACGACCTTGAGACCTGATAAGGATCAACGTGATCCAATAGGGTTTTTGGCCCAATCTTTCACGGCGATCGAGGTAGAGGGTAGATAACTTCGGTCGTTGAGCAGATTAGATCTACTCCATGAACCGCAAACAGATCCTTACGAATCAGCAAGCAAAACAAACGATATTGGTGTCCCCCGACATGGGACCTTTTCTGTATATTCTCAACTCGAAAATTCAACTCCCCTTACAATGGTGCACACCCCTGGCTTTATATAGTAGCCGACTCAACTTGACGTACAAGAAAAACCAACTATGAAATAAAAACAACTTGATCCAGACCCACTTTTCCTAAATAGAAAATAAAACAACACACTAAAATTAAAAACCGGACTCTTTTGTAGGTGCGCCGCCATCTTCAACACGCTGCTAGGTGGCCCCCAACCGGACTCCTTCAAGGACAAAACACTCCACCAATAACGCACACCAATTGGTTTTCTTATCTTCTCCTTGCGTGGTAGAAATAGGAACTAAAACTTTGTCTTGATAGTATCAGCTAGAACATAATCATGGAAAGTATAATATGCACTATCAAGCATGGGAGACGCCACATCCTCCTCCCCTTCTTCAGGAGAAACCGTCCTCGGTTTCAAGTCTGTACTCAAAACAAAAGTAGGTGGAGATGTAATTAACACTTCATTACTTTCAGCCACAATAGTATTGGCAGTCTCTTCTGTATCTTCAATAGGTGCAGAGACAATTTCAGTAGCTTCGGCCTCCTTCTTTGCTTCGCTATGAATTGTTCCTTAGGCTCCTGCTTTTCCTTATCTTCTTCCTCGCGAATTTGCTGGAGTTTTTCATCTCTCCAAGCCTTGTACTTCATGATACCCATGGACAGTAGATTGTACGTTTTGTTTTCATAGGGAACAATATACTTGGTATAGTAGTAATTTTCCATGTGATATGATGCACCTTGGTCCTTGCACCATGCCCTTCCCAGAAGAAGATGACATGAAACCATGTGGAGAGGAATAACGTCACACCAAACTGCAAAAGATAATTTTCCCAAAGTAAATTGAACCAGTATATGATGTGTGATAGCATGCTTCATATCACCGAGACGTACAAAATATGGCTGCTGAATTGGTGTCATCGGTAATGCTAACTTTTCCACAACCTCATTGCTAACGGCGTTGATTAAAGCTGTGTGATCGATGGTTAAAGCACACACTCGGTCTTGCATCATCACACGGGTATGAAACAATTGCTCAGCATGCCCTTTCTCTTCCTTCTGAAACCAATGAGAGAAAACATCTTTCTCCTCCATAGTTGCAATCAACATCACCAGAACATGTAGCACTATACGTTGGTGTCGGCAGCACGTCCGTCAGACAGATAACTCACGTCGAAGATAGTCTCATACCTAAGGGAAGAACAGTGCTCTTAGGCGGTGGCCTAGCAGACGTAATGCTTGGTCGGCAAGGAGCGGCCACGAGCTTGTAGACACAGAAAAGAACTAGTACAACAAGTCCACTAATCCAACTAGTAGAATGCCCGTGCTTCGCCACGGCCCTTTAACGTAGTGTCAAATGCATAAACGTGTAAATAATGCATGCAAATATTAAAGTATATAAAATAAATATATAATACTTATTTAAAGATCCACTTCGCACAATTCATTTTGTAGAAGAGAAATCACTGAATGCACTATTTATTAAAGCCATGGTCCGTTGACGCGTCTAAGATATTCTCGCACGATCTCAGGAATGTTGTCTTCAACTTCATTAGCCAGATACTTGAGTATGTGTATCAAAAACTTTTTCCTTAGCTCGTAACCATCCTGCACAATTGGTATATCATGTTAACATGAAGTTTTCTTCCCACAAAAAATATAAGATTGTGAATATAGAGTACTCACGCTGCAAACTGGATGAACAAATCTTTTACCATCCCATGAAAGCATAAAACTAAATACTAAGTATCCAGACAATTTTCTGCAAATAAATGGAACATATCATTATCTTGGTCATTAGAATGACGATAAAATAAGCTGCTTGTAAAGATAACTGAGAAAAATCACCTGTCGGGGCTTGTTGGTATTGGGATATTGTGAGGATATTTACGTGGCCAGAAATAAATATCGGAATTCCAGCCAGGTTGCGCTATCTCAAGAGCATCATTTAGATAGAATGAACACCTTTGTAATTTTAGTTGGTACCTCTCTTCTGATAGAGTTTCAGAACATGGGTCTAAAATACATACACGACACTCATGTTTGTCGATGGTGAACAAGATGAAGTGGCCAAGAAATGCGTGTGGCAAAAGAATCTGCAAGTGGTGAGCATTAAAACACATAAATCATGTTAATAATGGAAAAGAGACTAACTTACCATGTTGCATGATGATATATTATGGTCTATCCCAGGCCAGCTATGAAAAAATGTTGCCAACTCCTTAATATCTGGCTTAACACGCCAAAGTGGATGTTTTCTACCATGGAGTATCGCCGACTGAAATGAAAAAAGGTTTAGAACCATAACAGTGACAATAAATATGCGATTATAATAACTTACACAAAATCTTAAGTCCATGTTGTGCACGGGAGGCTCTATCAAAAATTGTATCTCATCACATGCCACTATGCGCACAGCCATGTTGAAACAATCCTTGTCCATTGGCTGGTCCATCCGTGTTCTCCAACATGTGTGTGATGTCTGGTAGGTTTGAGTACACAAAGTCAAAAGGATCGACTGAGCCCACGCCGGATTCGTCTGACGGATCATCGATTTCCACGCCATCATCGTCAGAACCTACAAGCATAGCGTGTCACAGACTTGTCAATGATACCGCGAAGGAAGGCAACAACGCCGCCTAAAACAGCTGGAAGACGTACCTTCACCGGCAAACATGCAGTACTCCTCGTCGCTGGGTTCGTCAGCGATGGCATTGTCGTCAATGATACCGCTAAGGAATGCATCAATGTCGCCTGTAACATTTTTGAGGTGTTAACCATCACATATTATTTGCGTGAGTAAATATGGGTGTATATTACCATAAGTCCCGAGGGTGTACGCCGGTGTGCTCGTTGAAGGGGAGGCAGGAGTAGAATCAGCTGTGATAGGTGAGGAGCGTTTCGTGACTTCCGGGTTGACAGCTGCATCTGGGCATGGCATTGCGATGGATTGAGCACATGGGGTGTTCCGCCTAGCCTCGGTGTTTGCTTTGCGTCGATCCCGCACTGCCTCCCTCCTATCTTGAGACATTCCCTGCCTACGTGCTCTTTGATTTGTATTGATGGTTTGTCTCTGCTCACTTGTTAGATTGCGCCTACTATCTCTTCGACGTGCGTTCTCTTGTTCCCGCTCAGCAGTTGTTGCCACTGTCCTGTTTGCGCATCTATTTGCATTAATATCTTGCCTCTCCTCAAGAGTTAATCGTTGTCGACGAGCTCTTTGACGTTCACGTGATGTTTGTTGACTTTGAGGTTGTCTGTCTGCAATGATGACATACAGTTTGAGCTTTTCAGTATTATAAATACACACAACTATATTTAAATAATACACATATTCAATTGGTTTCATGTCATACCGTTTGAGCTACCCCCAGGCGATGGAGTGCCTCCTATTGTGAGTGTACTTTGAGTTGCAATGGGCAGTCTCATTTGAGCTCGTATGTTTGCGTTTGATGCATATTGTTAACAATGATAATGCATCCTGAAATTTATGCAGTGAAATAAGCTAAGCCAAAGGACATACCGTTTGAGCTTTCCCCAACCAATGGAGTTCCTCTTATTGTGAGGTTACTTTGAGTTGGAAATGTCCACGCCAATGGTGTCTGATCATCATCGTCCGATGACAGAACTGTCTGATCTGCCAGTGGTTCACGTATGAAAAATCCCGTTTGTGGGCGTGACAAACCAATGGCTTGTGATCGGTTTGAAGAGCCATTCTCAGCAACCACTGTCGACATGGGCACACCAGCTTATCATTGACAATGTTCAAAACCATTTAACAAGGTGCACTGATATACATACCATTTTTTCCTTTATCAATTAGTTGATTTGGAAAGTGTGACATTTTATGACCTGCAAAGAAGAAAAGAAAAATTGTAGTTTAAGGCCATTGGACTTATCAGGATCTCACATTCTCAAATTGTAGTTTAAGGCCATTGGATGTCCTATAACTATAGAGATATTACATCAAGCCGTTTCTTCAGGAAAGACATAGTGGAATCAACACTTACTGTCAGCTTTTAATTCTGCATTTGGAACACTTACTGAATTAGAAAAACATTCTACCAATTAGATATGTATTATTGCTGTTCTTGACAATGTATGCCAACGATTATATCAACATATTTGTTTGATCATGAGCAATCATACACCTATGAGCACCAGTACAACTTACTCCTGGGCCTTGCTGCCAGGCTTCTGGTAGGCATGACCTTGCTGCAAATTTTATAAGTTGATAGATCTGAAACTGTGCTTATGTGTTTTTGTTTTACCTTGAAATAATAGAAATGTGGATTCAGTGATTGCGCTATTCCGTGTTGATTCCAGTGGTAGGGGTGAACTTGCAGAGCGTCAGATATTCTATTGTAACTACCTAACTACGTCAAAAGATCAAGCAACTCATGAAACTATATGTGCTCTGGAACTACAGCAAAAAACTGGCTCAGATGCTGAGGAGTTTAATGTTGCAGTGTACATCACCAACCAAGGAGTGCTTTATATTGTGATTGCGGATGGATTAAAATTGTTCCAGTGATTGCGGATGGATTAAAATTGTGAAAATGGATTAAAATTGTGGAGACGACGATGTGTATAAGACGGAACCGATGCGAGGAAGTTCTCCTTGCTTTGATGAAGATGATGGCCATGAGTGACGAAGACGGTGGCCAGCAGCGACTTTGGTCAGGGTTATAGCGACGGCTCCTGATGCGAGGCAGTGGCGGCCAAGGTCCCCTTGCTCGATGAATACTATGGTTGTGAGTGTTCTCCTGGTGAAGACGGTGGCCGGCAGCATCTTTGGAGAAGGCGATGAAGACGATGATCGGCATCAGACTTTGGTCAGTGTTATGTCAGGGTCTTTGCTACGCCTAGTCAGCGGGTTGTTTTTTTAAATGTTGTTGTGAAACATCCGGAACGCATGTTTGCTGTTAGTTAGCGGGATGCTTTTTTGAAATGTTGTTGAGAAATGCCTCTTAGTTGTTGAGAAACAATATGATCCAGACGTTTTTTGAAATGTTGTTGAGAATGTGTAGGAGTTGTGCGTCAAGTTGAGAGTAGGGCCAGTTTGTTGAGAAAATTATGTAATACTGGTGCGTGAAGTTGAGAATCGTAGAGCTGGTTTGTTGTGCCATTTGAAATTTTGAACAGCTAGGCCTAATGGCGTGGATGGGTTGTTTTGTTAGTTGCGTTTTCTTTGTGACGTGGGGGGTATTATTGTCCATCCTGAAAATGTGACACCAGGCATTCACCAGTTTGCTCTTAATAGTAGAGATTCCTTAAATCACTCGTGCAGCTCAAAACAAATCTGAATAAACAATTGAGGTACTAATCTGATTCCTCATGTAGTCCGATCGTGTGATCTAGCTATCCACGTTTTTTTTACTCAGCAGTCAGGTACAATCCAATTTCCAGCAGAGATCTGCAGCAGGCTAAAACGACGCTGAACAAAATCGATCGGAAACAACAATCCAGGAAGAAAACGACTCGGAAAAATTCTGGATGCGCACTAATCGGATCTGAACCGAGCAGGAGCGATATCGAACAGCTCGAGGCGGATGAATCCAAAGGAATCGGGTGACTCGCGCAACAGCTAGACTCGGAGCAGATCTTCACAGAACAACAATACCGGTGTGTTGGCGTGACGCCTCCGGCAGCAATACTTAAACAGATCGAAGTTCTAGCAGATGAACTTGACCGGTAGAATAGGAGATAAATCTCAGCAGTAAAATCGCCGTGAGAAACCCGACGAATCTGATACCAAAATGATAAGGATCAACGTGATCCAATAGGGTTTTTGGCCCAATCTTTCACGGCGATCGAGGTAGAGGGTAGATAACTTCGGTCGTTGAGCAGATTAGATCTACTCCACGAACCGCAAGCAGATCCTTACGAATCAGCAAGCAAAACAAACGATATTGGTGTCCCCCGACATGGGACCTTTTCTGTATATTCTCAACTCGAAAATTCAACTCCCCTTACAATGGTGCACACCCCTGGCTTTATATATTAGCCGACTCAACTTGACGTACAAGGAAAACCAACTATGATAAAAAAAACAACTTGATCCGGACCCACTTTTCCTAAATAGAAAATAAAACAACACACTAAAATTAAAAAACAGACTCTTTTGTAGGTGCGCTGCCATCTTCAACACGCTGCTAGGTGGCCCCCAACCGGACTCCTTCAAGTACAAAACACTCCACCAATAACGCACACCAATTGGTTTTCTTATCTTCTCCTTGCGTGGTAGAAATAGGTGATGGGATTCGTAGCATAGAAAACAAAAAATTTCCTACCGCAAGAACGAACAACAAGCCAAGATCTAATCTAGTAGATGGTAGCAACGAGGTGAAGATCAACATACCCTTGAAGATCACTAAGCGTTAACGAGATCAGATCTCGTGGTGGATGTAGTCGATCACTTGCCGCTTGCAAAAGCGCGTAGAAAATCTTGACGGTGCCACAGTCGGGCAGCACCTCCGTACTCGGTCACACGTTCGGTGTTGATGACGATGTCCTTCTCCCCGTTCCAGCGGGCAACGGAAGTAGTAGATCCTCCTCGGAATCCCGGCAGCACGACGGCGTGGTGGCGGTGGTGGTGGAGAACTCCGGCAGGGCTTCGCCTAATCACTACTAGAGGTGTATGAGGAGGAGGGCGGCTAGGGTTTGGGGAGAGGGGGGCGTCGGCCTTGGTGCCTCTAGGGGTGCGGCCAAGGTGTGGTTGGTGTGGCCAGCCCCCTCCCCTTGTCCCTCATTATATAGGTGGATGATACGTCTCCAACGTATCTATAATTTCTTATGTTTCATGCTAGTTTTATGACAATACCTACATGTTTTGTTCATACTTTATAATGTTTTTATGCATTTTCCGGCACTAACCTATTAACAAGATGCCGCAGTGCCAGTCCTGTTTTTATGCATTTTCTGGCACTAATCTATTTGTAATGCTACATGTTGTGTTTGTTGGGATCCGATGAATATGGAATACTTGTTGGAGATATGCCCAAGAGGCAATAATAAATGGTTATTATATATCTTTGTGTTTATGATAATGTTTACATACCATGCTATAATTGTATTAACCGAAACATTGATACATGTGTGATATGTAGACAAACAAGAAGTCCCTAGTATGCCTCTTAAACTAGCTTGTTGATTAATGGATGATTAGTTTCATAATCATGAACATTGGATGTTATTAATAACAAGGTTATGTCATTGTATGAATGATGTAATGGACACACCCAATTAAGCGTAGCATAAGATCTCGTCATTAAGTTATTTGCTATAAGCTTTCGATACATAGTTACCTAGTCCTTATGACCATGAGATCATGTAAATCACTTATACCGGAAAGGTACTTTGATTACATCAAACGCCACTGCGTAAATGGGTGGTTATAAAGGTGGGATTAAGTATCCGGAAAGTATGAGTTGAGGCATATGGATCAATAGTGGGATTTGTCCATCCCGATGACGGATAGATATACTCTGGGCCCTCTCGGTGGAATGTCGTCTAATGTCTTGCAAGCATATGAATAAGTTCATAAGAGACCACATACCACGGTACGAGTAAAGAGTACTTGTCGGAGACGAGGTTGAACAAGGTATAGAGTGATACCGAAGATCAAACCTCGGACAAGTAAAATATCGCGAGACAAAGGGAATTGGTATTGTATGTGAATGGTTCATTCGATCACTAAAGTCATCGTTGAATATGTGGGAGCCATTATGGATCTCCAGATCCCGCTATTGGTTATTGGTCGGAGTGAGTACTCAACCATGTCCGCATAGTTCACGAACCGTAGGGTGACACACTTAAAGTTGGATGTTGAAATGGTAGAACTTGAATATGGAATGGAGTTCGAATATTTGTTCGAAGTCCCGGATGAGATCCCGGACATCACGAGGAGTTCCGGAATGGTCCGGAGAATAAGATTCATATATAGGAAGTCATATTCCAAGTTTGGAAATGATCCGGTGCATTTATGGCAGGTTCTAGAAGGTTCTAGAAAAGTCCGGAAGAAATCACCATGGAAAGTAGAGTCCCGGAGGGACTCCACCTTGCATGACCAGCCAACCCTAAAGGGAGGAGTCCAAGGTGGACTCCCCTAGGGTGGCCGGCCAACCCCCTCATGGAAAGGGGGAATCCCACCCCAAGTGGGATTCCCACCTTGGGTAGGTTTCCCTACACATGGAAGGTTTTGGGTTGGGGTCTTATTCGAAGACTTGTACACCAACTCTTGGGTGTTCCACCTATATAATGAGGGCCAAGGGGAGGGGGCTGGCCACACCAAAGCCATAAGCTTGGCCGCCCCCCATAGTGGCCGGCCACCCCCTCTCCCCAAACCCTAGCGCCCCGCTCCTCCACCATATCCCGCACGCTTAGCCGGATTTCTCCACCGCCACCGACACCACGCCGTCGTGCTGTCGGATTCAAGAGGAGCTACTACTTCCGCTGCCCGCTGGAACGGGGAGGTGGACGTCGTCTTCATCAACAACCGAACGTGTGACCGAGTACGGAGGTGCTGCCCGTTCGTGGCGCCGGAACCGATCGTGATCAAGATCTTCTACGCGCTTTTGCAAGCGGCAAGTGATCGTCTACCGCAGCAATAAGAGCCTACTCTTATAGGCTTTGGAATCTCTTCAAGGGTTAGTCTTGATCATCCCCTCGTTGCTACCGTCTTCTAGATTGCATCTTGGCTTGGATTGCGTGTTCGCGATAGGAAAATTTTTGTTTTCTATGATACGTTTTCCTACAGTGGTATCAGAGCCGTGTCTATGCATAGATGGTTGCACGAGTAGAACACAATGGTTTTGTGGGCGTTGATGCTTATGTTATCTTTAGCTTGAGTACTTTGCATCTTTGTGGCATAGTGGGATGAAGCGGCTCGGGCTAACTTTACATGACCGCGTTCATGAGATTTGCTCCACGCTTGACATGCAACTTGTATTGCATAAGTGGCTTTGCGGGTGTCTGTCTCTCCTACTATAGTGAAGATTCAATTTACTCTTCTATTGACAACACTAGTATCACCGTTGTGGTTCATGTTCGTAGGTAGATTAGATCTCACTCGAAAACCCTAAACCACGTAAAATATGCAAACCAAATTAGAGAACGTCTAACTTGTTTTTGCAGGGTTTGGTGATGTGATATGGCCATAATGTGATGATGACTATGTATGAGATGATCATTATTGTATTGTGGCAACCGGCAGGAGCCTTATGGTTGTCTTTAATTTTCATGTTGAGTAGTATTTCAAAGTAGTTGTAATAGTTGCTACATGAGGTGAACAACCATGAAGCCGGCGCCATGAACCTTGACGCTACGCCGACGATGATGGAGATCATGCCCGAAGATGATGGAGATCATGTCCGTGCTTTGGAGATGAAGATCAAAGGCGCAAAGACAAAAGGGCCATATCATATCACATATGAATTGCATGTGATGTTAATCCTTTATGCATCTTATTTTGCTTAGATCGCGACGGTAGCATTATAAGATGATCCCTCACATTAATATCAAGATAATAAAGTGTTCTTCCCTCGTATGCACCGTTGCATTGTTCGACGTTTTGAAGCATCTCGTGATGATCGGGTGTGATAAACTCGACATACAACGGGTGTAAGCCATGTTGCACACGCGGAATACTTGGGTTTGCTTGACGAGCCTAGCATGTACAGACATGGCCTCGGGACAACGGAAACCGAAAGGTTGAACACGAGTCATATGGATGATATGATCAACATGTTGATGTTCACCATTGAAGCTACATCATCTCACGTGATGATCGGTTTTGATGTAGTGGATTTGGATCGTGTACCACTTAACAACTATGAGGGATGTTGTATTAAGTGGGAGTTCATTAGTAATTAGATTAAAACATGAACTAATTATCATAAACATAGTCTGAGTAGTATTTTGAATTAATTTTGTAGTATTGGCATCCGTTTACTACTATGCGCTAGTCTTGTTATTGAGATAGAAATACTGTTAAAATCTGATAAGAAACTTTACGGATTAGTACCGTATTGTTAAAGAATCAAGAATTGATTAAGTCCTATTGCAAACTTTTAGTGAAACTCACTTTGTTGATTCAGAGAGCTATGGTTTCAATTAGTACCTAAAGTTATCTTGTCTCCGTGAAACTTGAAGTTCAAATCTGTTTGAAAAGTAAGGAGCTGAAAATTTAGTTTTCAGAAATAATCAAGGTATGAGATATATGTGATATCTAAGACCTTATTGCAAGATGATAGAATATAATTTGGTGAGACTACATAAACTCATAAGTTTTATGGGAATGTATGAAGGTTGAAGACGCCAGGCGTCACAATCCTCCAACTATTGGAGCACTAACGATATTCGCATATCCATGAAGTTATCATCCTTAGTATGCACCATTGCTAAGACTCGTCGTATCGAAGCATCACGTGATGATCGGGTGTTATAGATTCTACGTGTGCTTACAATGGGTGCAAGCCAGATTTGCACATACAAATACTAAGGTTAAACTTTATGAGCCTAGCATGTACAGACATGGTCTCAAAAAGTTGTCATGAATTGATGGATAAAATTATGAGTGAAATTGTTCATCATATTACATAGTTACTAATAGTGAAATCTGCAACACTTGTCATATGATGATCAACTTCAGAACCTCAAGGTTATTGGTATTTGACCAACAAACCTAGAAGACAATGATGTTGAAGTGTTTTTCTGAATAATGAGGAAAGCTAAAAGAGAAACTATAAAAGATATTTTGGCAGAAAGAAAAGAAAAGACTAGAAAGTCTAGCTCAGGTGTATATAAATGATATACATGTTATGGATGTATTCCTCGTTTGGTCACACAAGAAAATTCTTGGGTATTTGTACCACATTGGTTGGTATGAAGTGTCATACAAAACAACGCAATACAAGAATACAATGGCCTAAGTGACTGACAAGGAATATGATAGGTATGCACGTCTGGAACAAAAATAAAGTGTTATTATGTTCATCGTTGGCATTCTATCTAGCCCTTAGAATTTATAATAAAGAACTTAATAATTGTTATTTTGCTCTGGTCAAATGAAAACAATGAGTTGTTCAAATTATGACATTACTCCATGTATGATGGATAAGTTATTATAAATCTTAATGGTGAAACACACATACATAACACTGACGCTAAAATGCCATAAGGCAAATGATTTGAATTCCACTTATTTGTGGAACCGCCATTTAGGTCATGTTAGAAAAGAACGCATGAAGGAACTCCATGCAAATGGATTTTTGGAGTCACTTGATTTTTGAATCATTTGACGCTTGCAAATCTTTTCTAAAGAGAATGATTAAAATACCGTTCATAGGCCAAAAGTTGAACGGGCAACTAACTTAGTGGAAATATACATGATGATGTATGTAGTTCACTGGGCATAGTTGTGTGCGGGAGATTCTTCTACTTCATGAAAACTTCCAACAATGAATTGAGTATATATGTGGATATATTCAATAAGAAAGAAGTTTGAAACATTTGAATAGATTCAAATAAATTTCAGCATGAAGTGGAAATCATCGTAATAGAAAAGTCAAATATCTATGATTGGATCATGGTAGAAATATTTGAATTACGAGTTTTAGCGAACATCTAAGAGAGTTATGAAATTGTTCTACAACTCACATTTCTTGGAGTATCATAATGATGATATAGTATCCAAGATATGTATCCAAACCTTGTTGGATTAATGATGAGATAAAATATTATGACGCCATTATATTTTTGTGGATTATGCTTTAGTGACTACCGCTTTTACACTGAATAGAGCATCATCATGATCCGTTGAAATGACACCATACGAGTTATGGTATGGGTATAAACCCTAATAGTCTTTCTTTAAATTTTGGTCTAAGAGTTTACAACCAAAATCGGATGAATGTCTTTGTTGGTTATCCCAGAGAATTAATTGGGAATTCTTCCCACGAGACAAAGACAAAAGTGTTTGTCAATGTTTCTTATTTCCGAGAAATTGTTTCTAGTGAAGTATTTGAGTGGGAGGACAATATAATTTGATAAGGTTTAAGAACCTGAGCATAATGATCAGAGTAGCGCAGCATCGGAATTTGTTTCGGAAGCGGCCACGACGATCATGGCTCCCATGACTACAAAGTGTTTTAGCCATGGAGATCGAAGTACATATTGAACCTTGTAGGTATGGTTTACTTTGTGATCAAATAAATGATTTGTGAACAAAGGATTGATTTTGAATAATGATAAACCAACTACAAACAAAGAAGTTATGATGGGCCCTGACTCCGTTAAAATGGCTATACGCCATGAAATCCAAGATAGATAAATACTTTTTGAAAGTAAATGGATTTATAAAATTGATGGACTTGGATGGAATATCCTTAAAGAAGCTCGACTTGTCGAAAAATTGTTTACGACAAAGTTCAAAGAGTTGACTACGATAAGATTAGATCTTCCGTAGCAATGCTTATAGTCTATGTGGATTATTCTAGTAATCACTACATATTTCTTTTATGAGATATGCTAGTAGGATGGCAAAATACACTACTTAACAGAAGTGTATATTAAAGGTGTATACAAGATACAACCAAGAGTTTTGCTGGTCCGTGGAATACTAGATAGGTATACGAACTTCAATTGGATGAAGTAAGTATCACGGAGTTAGAATCTTCACCAGATGAAATAGTCAAAGAGTTTTTGATTTCATCAGAGACGATGAAGAGGCTTGCATTTGCAAGAAATTAAGTGGGAGCGCTAAGACACATTTATAATACTTTATGTAGGTGACATATAGTTGGTTATAAATGATGTAATTATATACTTGATTAAAAGGTTTCATTGAGAATTAACTTCAATGAAAGGATATGGACTGAAACAAATTTAGTGTCAAGATCTATGAAGATAGATTGAAACACATAAATAAGTTTAAGTCAAAGTACATATGATGGATATTGAAGTAGTTCAATATAGAAATATTAAGAAAATGTTCTTGTCATGTGAAGGTTTAACAAGACTTGAGTGTATCTGACACTCAATGAGTAAAAACACATGAGTGATTATAGATCACGAATAACATGTACACAATCAGATATCATGTGCTATAAAGTGTTATGAGCATATACCAGAATGATTCATATGATGATCATTGAACGACAGTAAGAATATCCTTAAGTACTTTAGAAGAACTAAGGATATATTTTTTTTTGTATGAAGAAATGACAAACAAATCGCTGTAAGGTGTTACACCGATATTGGTTTTGTCACATATAAAATATAATTTCAAATCTCAAATTAGACTAAGTGTTGTTTAAAAGGTAGCACAATGAGCTAGAAGTTGTCTATGCTAGATTTAGAAGAGTTCTAAATATTGTGATGGATTCTACAAAAGAAGGCAGAATATGTCATTGTTTTGACAATGACAAAGGATGTTAAGTCAAGAGGTTCTTTGAGAATTTGGTGTAGTTCCGACAAAGTCAGAACTTTGAAGCTATATTGTGTGTGACAATATTAGTGACATATTTCAGACCGCGAAATTAAGGTTCCACCAGAGGACTAAGCATATATGCCGACTCATTTGGAAAATGAGTGATGCGCTGAGACGCATATGAATTGCAAAATACATACGTTTCTGAGCATGTCAGAACCGTTGACTAAAACCTCTCCCGTGAGCAAAACATGATAAAGCACCAGAAGGCCAAGGTGTTATATCTTTACATATGTAAACTAGATTATTGACTCTAGTGCAAGTGGGAGACTGTTGGAGATATGCCCAAGAGGCAATAATAAATGGTTATTATATATCTTTGTGTTTATGATAATGTTTACATACCATGCTATAATTGTATTAACCGAAACATTGATACATGTGTGATATGTAGACAAACAAGAAGTCCCTAGTATGCCTCTTAAACTAGCTTGTTGATTAATGGATGATTAGTTTCATAATCATGAACATTGGATGTTATTAATAACAAGGTTATGTCATTGTATGAATGATGTAATGGACACACCCAATTAAGCGTAGCATAAGATCTCGTCATTAAGTTATTTGCTATAAGCTTTCGATACATAGTTACCTAGTCCTTATGACCATGAGATCATGTAAATCACTTATACCGGAAAGGTACTTTGATTACATCAAACGCCACTGCGTAAATGGGTGGTTATAAAGGTGGGATTAAGTATCCGGAAAGTATGAGTTGAGGCATATGGATCAATAGTGGGATTTGTCCATCCCGATGACGGATAGATATACTCTGGGCCCTCTCGGTGGAATGTCGTCTAATGTCTTGCAAGCATATGAATAAGTTCATAAGAGACCACATACCACGGTACGAGTAAAGAGTACTTGTCGGAGACGAGGTTGAACAAGGTATAGAGTGATACCGAAGATCAAACCTCGGACAAGTAAAATATCGCGAGACAAAGGGAATTGGTATTGTATGTGAATGGTTCATTCGATCACTAAAGTCATCGTTGAATATGTGGGAGCCATTATGGATCTCCAGATCCCGCTATTGGTTATTGGTCGGAGTGAGTACTCAACCATGTCCGCATAGTTCACGAACCGTAGGGTGACACACTTAAAGTTGGATGTTGAAATGGTAGAACTTGAATATGGAATGGAGTTCGAATATTTGTTCGGAGTCCCGGATAGATCCCGGACATCACGAGGAGTTCCGGAATGGTCCGGAGAATAAGATTCATATATAGGAAGTCATATTCCAAGTTTGGAAATGATCCGGTGCATTTATGGCAGGTTCTAGAAGGTTCTAGAAAAGTCCGGAAGAAATCACCATGGAAAGTAGAGTCCCGGAGGGACTCCACCTTGCATGACCAGCCAACCCTAAAGGGGAGGAGTCCAAGGTGGACTCCCCTAGGGTGGCCGGCCAACCCCCCTCATGGAAAGGGGGAATCCCACCCCAAGTGGGATTCCCACCTTGGGTAGGTTTCCCTACACATGGAAGGTTTTGGGTTGGGGTCTTATTCGAAGACTTGTACACCAACTCTTGGGTGTTCCACCTATATAATGAGGGCCAAGGGGAGGGGGCCGGCCACACCAAAGCCATAGCTTGGCCGCCCCCTAGTGGCCGGCCACCCCTCTCCCCAAACCCTAGCGCCCCGCTCCTCCACCATATCCCGCACGCTTAGCGAAGCTCCGCCGGATTTCTCCACCGCCACCGACACCACGCCGTCGTGCTCGGATTCAAGAGGAGCTACTACTTCCGCTGCCCGCTGGAACGGGGAGGTGGACGTCGTCTTCATCAACAACCGAACGTGTGACCGAGTACGGAGGTGCTGCCCGTTCGTGGCGCCGGAACCGATCGTGATCAAGATCTTCTACGCGCTTTTGCAAGCGGCAAGTGATCGTCTACCGCAGCAATAAGAGCCTACTCTTATAGGCTTTGGAATCTCTTCAAGGGTTAGTCTTGATCATCCCCTCGTTGCTACCGTCTTCTAGATTGCATCTTGGCTTGGATTGCGTGTTCGCGATAGGAAAATTTTTGTTTTCTATGATACGTTTTCCTACAATACTATGTCAAGTTGATTAATTGATCTATCATATATGTGTTTATGTTCTTGCATGATCTCCGTTGCTAGTAGAGGCTCTGGCCAAGTTGATACTTGTAACTCCAAGAGGGAGTATTTATGCTCGATAGTGGGTTCATGCCTCCATTGAATCTGGGACAGTGACAGAAAGTTCTAAGGTTGTGGATGTGCTGTTGCCACTAGGGATAAAACATCAATGCTTTGTCTAAAGATATTTGTGTTGATTACATTACGCACCATACTTAATGCAATTGTCTGTTGTTTGCAACTTAGTACTAGAAGGGGTGCAGATGCTAACCTGAAGGTGGACTTTTTAGGCATAGATGCATGCTGGATGGCGGTCTATGTTCTTTGTCGTAATGCCCTAATTAAATCTCATAGTAGTCATCATGATATGTATGTGCATCTCTATTCTGTCAATTGCCCAACTGTAATTTGTTCACCCAACATGCTATTTATCTTATTGGAGAGACACCACTAGTGAACTGTGGACCCCGGTCCATTCTTTTACATCTGAAATACAATCTACTGCAATCTCTGTTCTCTGTTGTTCATCGCAAACAAACATCATTCTCCACACCATACGTTTAATCCTTTGTTTTAAGCAAGCCGGTGAGATTGACAACCTCACTGTTAAGTTGGGGCAAAGTATTTTGGTTGTGTTGTGCAAGTTCCACGTTGGCGCCGGAATCCCTGGTGTTGCGCCGCACTACACTCCTCCACCAACAACCTTCACGTGGCCTTCATCTCCTACTTGTTCGATAACCTTGGTTTCTTTCTGAGGGAAAGCTTGCTGTGCGCATCACACCTTCCTCTTGGGGTTCCCAACGGACGTGTGCATCACGCGCCATCAAGACTGTTTTCCGGCGCCGTTGCCGGGGAGATCAAGACACGCTGCAAGGGGAGTCTCTCACATCCAATCTCTTTACTTTGTTTATTGTCTTGCTTTACTTTATTTTATTTTCTGTCTTGTTTGCTTTCTTTATATCAAAAACACAAAAAAATTAGTTACTTGTTTTACTTTATTCTGTTTGCTTAGTTTATTTTATTACTGTTAAAATGAATACTCCTGAAAATACTAAGTTGTGTGATTTCACTAGCACCAATAATAATGATTTTATATGCACTCCTATTGCTCCACCTGCTACTACAGCAGAATTTTATGAAATTAAACCTGCTTTACTGAATCTTGTTATGAGAGAGCAATTTTCTGGTGTTAGTACTGATGATGCTGCCCATCTTAATAATTTTGTTGAACTTTGTGAAATGCAAAAGTATAAGGATATAGATGGTGATATTATAAAAATGAAATTGTTTCCTTTCTCCTTAAGAGGAAGAGCTAAAGATTGGTTGCTATCTTTGCCTAAAAATAGTATTGATTCATGGACTAAATGTAAAGATGTTTTTATTGGAAAATATTATCCTCCTGCTAAGATTATATCTTTGAGAAGTAACATTATGAATTTTAAGCAATTGGATAATGAACATGTTGCCCAAGCATGGGAGAGAATGAAATCTTTGGTAAAGAATTGCCCTACCCATGGACTAACTACTTGGATGATCATCCAAACCTTTTATGCAGGATTGAATTTTTCTTCGAGGAACCTATTGGATTCAGCTGCTGGAGGTACTTTTATGTCCATCACTTTGGGTGCTGCAACAAAGCTTCTTGATGATATGATGATCAATTACTCTGAATGGCATACTGAAAGAACTCCTCAAGGTAAGAAGGTAAATTCTGTTGAAGAAACCTCTTCTTTGAGTGATAAGATTGATGTTATTATGTCTATGCTTGTTAATGGTAGATCTCATGTTGATCCTAATAATGTTCCTTTAGGTTCATTGGTTGCTCAAGAAGAGCATATTGATGTGAATTTCATTAAGAATAATAATTTCAACAACAATGCTTATAGGAATAATTATGGTAACAACAACTATAGGCCATATCCTTCTAATAATGGTAGTGGTTATGGTAATTCTTACAACAATAATAAGAGTGTACCCTCTGGTCTTGAAGTCATGCTTAAAGAATTTATTAGTACACAAACTGCTTTTAATAAATCTGTTGAAGAAAAGCTTGGTAAAATTGATGTTCTTGCTTCTAAGGTTGATAGTCTTGCTCTTGATGTTGATCTTTTGAAACTGAAAGTTATGCCTGATGAAGTTAAAGATACTAAGTTTGCTAAAACAAATGCTATCCAAGTTCGAATTAATGATAATATTAGAATGATGGCTGAATTGCATGCTAGGTGGGAAAGAGAAGAAAGAGAAGAAAAACTTGCTAAAGAGAATAATGTAGCTAAAGTTTAGACTATTACCACCACTAGTAATGTTGATGCTTCACATGTTGCTAAACCTCCTACTATCAGTGGTAAAATAATTGGTGTTGGCAATGTTTCTAATTCTACTACAAAGCGTGCAAAATTGCCTGAAACTGCTGAAACTGTTTGTGATAAAAGTGCTGAAATTTTTCAGAATGTTGTAGATCATAATGGTTTAGATTTTGATAGTTGTCATATTTCTGAAGTTATTAAGTTCTTACAAAAACTTGCTAGAAGTCCTAATGCTAGTGCTATAAATTTAGCCTTTACAAAACATATTACAAATGCTCTCATTAAAGCTAGGGAAGAGAAATTAAAACTTGAAGCTTCTATTCCTAGGAAGTTGGAAGATGGTTGGGAGCCCATCATTAAGATGAAGTCAATGATTTTGATTGTAATGCTTTATGTGATCTTGGTGCAAGTATTTCTGTTATGCCTAAGAAACTTTATGATATGCTTGACTTGCCACCATTGAAAAATTGTTATTTGGATGTTAATCTTGCTGATAATTCTATAAAGAGACCTTTGGGGAGAATTGATAATGTTCACATTACGGTTAACAATAACCTTGTCCCCGTTGATTTTGTTGTTTTGGATATTGAATGCAATGCATCTTGTCCTATTGTTTTGGGAAGACCCTTTCTTCGAACTGTTGGTGCTATTATTGATATGAAAGAAGGAAATATTAAGTATCAATTCCCTCTTAAGAAAGGTATGGAACACTTCCCTAGAAAGAGAATGAAGTTGCCTTTTGATTCTATTATTAGAAAATTACAATGTTGATGCTTCTTCTCTTGATGTTACTTGATTTGCACTTTCGCCTAGCTGAAAGGCGTTAAAGAAAAGCGCTTATGGGAGACAACCCATTATTTTATTTCTGCAATTTTTGTTTTATATTTGATTCAAGGTGCTTGTTACTACTGTAGCAACCTCTCCTTATCATGTATTGTTGTGCCAAGTAAAGTCTCTAATAGAAGGTTTATACTAGATTTGGATTTCTGCGCAGAAACAGATTTCTTGTCTGTCACGAATTCGCATTTTTCTCTTTGTGGAAGAATCAAAAAAATCAGCGAAAATTCATGCGTGATCCTCATATATGTACGCAACTTTCATTAGTTTTGAGTTTTTACATCTGAGCAAGTTAAGTGCCTCAGAAAAATTCGTCTTTATGGACTGTTCTGTTTTGACAAATTCTGCCTTTTTATTTCGCATTGCCTCTTTTACTGTGTTGAGTGGATTTCTTTGTTCCATTAACTTTCAATAGCCTTGGGTAATGTCCAGAAGTGTTAAGAATGATTGTGTCCTCTCTGAACATGTGAATTTTTATTATGCACTAACCCTCTAATGAGTTTGCTTTAAGTTTGGTGTGGAGTAAGTTTTCAAGGGTCAATAGAGGAGGATGATATGATATGATCAAGAAGAGTGAAAAGTCTAAGCTTGGGGATGCCCCGTGGTTCATCCCTGCATATTTCAAGAAGACTCAAGCATCTAAGCTTGGGGATGCCCAAGGCATACCCTTCTTCATCAACAAACTTATCAGGTCACTTCTAGTGAAACTATATTTTTATTCTATCACATCTTATGTTCTTTACTTGGAGCTTCTGTTTGTTTTTATTTTTGTTTATGTTTGAATAAATTCGGATCCCAGCAATCCTTGTATTGGAGAGAGACACGCTCCACTTTTTCATTTGAACACTGGTGTTCTTAGTTTTGCTTTAATATTCATGGCGAAAGCTGAAAGCCGCAGCACTTATTTATTTGGTTGGAAACAGAAAATGCTTCATATTGTCTTGAATAATTTGATACTTGGCAATTGTTTTGGGCTCTCAAGTAGATCATGTTTAAGCTCTTGCATCATGTAGTTTAAATCTATTAGTGGAGAACTACCGTAGAGCTTGTTGAAATTTGGTTTGCATGATTGGTCTCTCTAAGGTCTAGATATTTTCTGGTAAAAGTGTTTGAACAACAAGGAAGACAGTGTAGAGTATTATAATGCTTGCAATATGTTCTTGTGTAAGTTTTTGCTGTACCGGTTCATACTTGTGTTTTATTCAAACAACCTTGCTAGCCAAAGCCTTGTATTGAGAGGAAATGCTTCTCGTGCATCCAAAAACCTTGAGCCAAAAACCCATGCCATTTGTGTCCACCATAACTACCTATATGTGGTATTTTTCTGCCATTCCAAAGTAAATTGCTTGCGTGCTACCTTTAAAATTTCATTCTTTGTCTTTACAATACATAGCTCATGGGAAAATAGCTTAAAAACTATTGTGGTGATGAATATGTTGCTATGTATCTTAGTTCTTATAAGTTGCTTGTTGAGCGGTAACCATGTTTCTGGGGACGCCATCAACTTTTTACACCTTTGTTGAATATCATGTGAGTTGCTATGCATGTTCGTCTTGTCTGAAGTAATGGTGATTTATCATGATTAAATGGTTTGAGTATGCATATTGTTAGAGAAGAACATTGGGCCACCAACCAAAGCCATGTATCATGGTGGAAGTTTCAGCTTGGACATTAATCCTCAGAATCTCTTATGAGAATATTATTTGTTGTTGAATGCTTAAGCATTAAAGAGGAGTCCATTATTTGTTTTCTATGTTGTCCCGGTATGGATGTCCTCAAGTTGAGATCTATCAAAACTGAGAAATCAAATGCGATCTATCTCCTTGGACCTTTGTACAGGTGGCATAGAGGTACCCCTTTGTGACACTTGGTTGAAACATATGTAATGCAATGATAATCCATGGAAATCCGAGCTAATTAGGACAAGGTGCGGGCACTATTGGTATTTGATGCATGAGGCTTGCAACTTATAAGAGGTTTTATGCATAACACATATGAATTATTACTACCGTTGACAAAATTGTTTCCATGTTTTCAAAATAAAAAGCTCTAGCACATGAGTAATTCATGCTTCCCTCTGCGAAGGGCCTTTCTTTTACTTTATGTTGAGTCAGTTTACCTACTTCTTTCTATCTTAGAAGCAAACACTTGTGTCAACTGTGTGCATTGATTCTTACATGTTTACTTATTGCACTTGTTATATTACTTTATGTTGACAATTATCCATGAGATATACATGTTACAAGTTGAAAGCAATTGCTGAAACTTAATCATCCTTTGTGTTGCTTCGAAACCTCTTACTTTGAATTATTGCTTTATGAGTTAGCTCTTATGCAAGTCTTTTTGATGCTTGTCTTGAAAGTATTATTCATGAAAAGTTTTTGCTATATGATTCAGTTGTTTAGTCATTATCTTTTTGTTAGCAATCTATTGCTTCGAATCACTTCATTCATCTCATATGTTTTACAATAATGTTGATCAAGATTATGTTGGTAGCATGTCACTTCAGAAATTATTGTTTTTATCGTTTACCTACTTGAGGGCAAGTAGGAACTAAGCTTGGGGATGCTTGATACGTCTCCAACGTATCTATAATTTCTTATGTTCCATGCTAGTTTTATGACAATACCTACATGTTTTGTTCATACTTTATAATGTTTTTATGCATTTTCCGGCACTAACCTATTAACAAGATGCCGCAGTTCCAGTTCCTGTTTTGCTGTTTTTGGTTTCAGAAATCCTACACGAAATATTCTCGGAATTGGACGAAACAAAAGCCCACGGTCTTATTTTCCACGGAGCCTTCCAGAACACCGAAGGAGATACGGAGGGGGGCCACAAGGCGGCCACACCACGTGGCGGCGCGGCCAGGAAGGGGGCGCGCCGCCCTATGGGGTGGGCCCCTCGGGCACCCCCCTGCGCTGCCCCTTCGCCTATATATTCTCTCCGTCGCGAAAACCCTAGGACCGAGAGCCACGATACGAGAAAGTTACTGAGACGCCGCCGCCGCCAATCCCATCTCGAGGGATTCGGAGATCGCCTCCGGCACCCTGCCGAGAGGGGAATCATCACCGGAGGGCTCTACATCACCATGCCCGCCTCCGGACCGATGCGTGAGTAGTTCATCCTTGGACTATGGGTCCATAGCGGTAGCTAGATGGTTGTCTTCTCCTCTTGTGCTATCATGTTTAGATCTTGTGAGCTGCCTATCATGATCAGGATCATCTATTTGTAATGCTACATGTTGTGTTTGTTGGGATCCGATGAATATGGAATACTATGTCAAGTTGATTAATTGATCTATCATATATGTGTTGTTTATGTTCTTGCATGCTCTCCGTTGCTAGTAGAGGCTCTGGCCAAGTTGATACTTGTAACTCCAAGAGGGAGTAATTATGCTCGATAGTGGGTTCACGCCTCCATTGAATCTGGGACAGTGACAGAAAGTTCTAAGGTTGTGGATGTGTTGTTGCCACTAGGGATAAAACATCGATGCTTTGTCTAAGGATATTTGTGTTGATTACATTACGCACCATACTTAATGCAATTGTCTGTTGTTTGCAACTTAATACTGGAAGGGGTGCGGATGCTAACCTGAAGGTGGAATTTTTAGGCATAGATGCATGCTGGATGGCGGTCTATGTTCTTTGTCGTGATGCCCTAATTAAATCTCATAGTAGTCATGATGATATGTATGTGCATCTCTATTCTGTCAATTGCCCAACTGTAATTTGTTCACCCAACATGCTATTTATCTTATTGGAGACACCACTAGTGAACTGTGGACCCCGGTCCATTCTTTTACATCTGAAATACAATCTACTGCAATCTCTGTTCTCTGTTGTTCATCGCAAACAAACATCATTCTCCACACCATACGTTTAATCCTTTGTTTTCAGCAAGCCGGTGAGATTGACAACCTCACTGTTAAGTTGGGGCAAAGTATTTTGGTTGTGTTGTGCAGGTTCCACGTTGGCGCCGGAATCCCTGGTGTTGCGCCGCACTACACTCCTCCACCAACAACCTTCACGTGGCCTTCATCTCCTACTGGTTCGATAACCTTGGTTTCTTTCTGAGGGAAAACTTACTGCTGTGCATCACACCTTCCTCTTGGGGTTCCCAACGGACGTGTGCATCACGCGCCATCAGTGGAACCCCAAGGGTTTGCCCAAAGTCTTCGAATAAGACCCCAATTCAAAAACTGCCATATGGACGAATCCTACTTGGGGTGGGACTCCTCCCTTTCCTTGATGGGGTGGCCGGCCCCCTTAGGTGGAGTCCACCTGGGACTCCTCCTCCCTTTGGCTGGCCGGCCAAGCTTGGTGGAGTCCTTCCGGGACTCCACCTTCCATGGTGATTTCTTCCGGACTTTTCTAGAACCTTCTAGAACCTTCCATAAATACACCGGATCATTTTCAAACTTAGAAAATGACTTCCTATATATGAATCTTATTCTCCGGACCATTCTAGACCTCCTCGTGATGTCCTGGATCCCATCCGAGTCTCCGAACAAATATTCGAACTCCATTCCATATTCCATATCTACTTAAAACGACATCAAACCTTAAGTGTGTCACCCTATGGTTCGTGAACTATGCAGACATGGTTGAGACTTCTCTCCGACCAATAACCAATAGCGGGATCTAGAGATCCATAATGGCTCCCACATATTCAACGATAACTTAGTGATCGATTGAACCATTTACATACGACACCGATTCCCTTTGTCACGCGATATTTTACTTGTCCGAGGTTTGATCATCGGTATCTCTATACCTTGTTCAACCTCGTCTCCAACAAGTACTCTTTACTCGTACCATGGCATATCATCTCTTGTGAACCATTCACATGCTTGCAAGCTAATTAGACGACATTCCACCGAGAGGGCCCAGAGTATATCTATCCGTCATCGGGATGGACAATATCCCACTCTTGATCCATGTGCCTCAACTCATACTTTCTGAATACTTAATCCCACCTTTATAACCACCCATTTACGCAGTGGCGTTTGATCTAATCAAAGTACCCTTCCGATATAAGTGATTTACATGATCTCATGGTCGAAGGACTAGGTAACTATGTATCGAAAGCTTATAGCAAATTGAACTTAATGGCGTGATCTTATGCTACGCTTAATTGGGTGTGTCCATTACATCATTCATCTAATGACATAACCTTGTTATTAATAACATCCAATGTTCATGATCATGAAACTATGATCATCTATTAATCAACAAGCTAGTTATACAAGAGGCTTACTAGGGACTCCTTATTGTTTACATAACACACATGTATCAATGTTTCAGTTAATACAATTATAGCATGGTATGCAAACATTTATCATAAACATAAACATATATAATAACCACTTTATTATTGCCTCTTGGGCATATCTCCAACAGTGTCCCACTTGCACTAGAGTCAATAATCTAGATTACATTGTAAGGTACCTAACACCCATGGCATTCTGGTGTTGGTCATGCTTTGCCCTAGGGAGAGCTTTAGTCAACGGATCTGCCACATTCAGATCAGTGTGTACTTTGCAAATCTTTACTTCTCCATCTTCGATGTACTCGCGAATCGAATGAAGCTTGATATGCTTCAGCTTCTTGTGTGACCTTGGTTCTTGTGCATTGGCGATGGCACCCATGTTGTCACAATAGATGACTAGTGGGTCCAATGCACTAGGAACCACACCAAGCTCAACAATGAACCTCTTCATCCATACCGCTTCCGATGAAGCCTCCGAAGCCGCTATGTATTCCGATTCAGTTGAAGATTTCGCCACCGTGCACTGCTTGGAGCTACACCAGCTTACTGCAGCACCATTCAATATAAACACGTACCCAGACTGAGACTTAGAGTCATCAGGATCAGTGTTCCAACTTGCATCGGTGTAACTGGTTACAACGAGCTCTTGGTCACCGCCATAATAAAGAAACATATCCTTAGTCCTTTTCAAGTACTTCATGATATTCTTGACCGTTGTCCAGTGTTCCAATCCTGGATCACTTTGATATTTGCTGGTCAAACTAACAACATGTGCGATATCCGGTCTGGTACACAGCATGGCATACATGATAGAGCCTACTACCGAGGCATAGGGGATCTTGTTCATCCTCTCTCTTTCTTCTGCCGTAGCTGGACCTTGAGTCTTACTCAAGACCTTACCTGGAAACATAGGTAAGAAACCTTTCTTACTTTCATCCATTCTAAACTTCTTTAGAATCTTGTCCAGGTATGTACTATGTGAAAGCCCTATTAGGCGTCTTGATCTATCTCTATAAATCTTGATGCCTAAAATGTACGCTGCTTCACCAAGGTCTTTCATTGAAAAACACTTATTCAAATAACCTTTTACACTGCTTAATAGTTCTATATCATTCCCAATCAATAATATGTCATCCACATATAATATCAGGAATGCTACAGAGCTCCCACTCACTTTCTTGTAAATACAGGCCTCTCCATGACACTGTATAAACCCGAAGTCTTTGATCACCTTATCAAAGCGTCGGTTCCAACTCCGGGATGCTTGCTTCAGTCCATAAATGGAACGCTGAAGTTTGCATACCTTGTCAACATTTCTAGATCGACAAAACCCTTGGGTTGTACCATATACAACTCTTCCTCAATGTCACCATTAAGGAACGCCGTTTTGACATCCATCTGCCAAATCTCATAATCGAAAAATGCAGCTATTGCTAACAAAATCCTCACAGACTTTAGCTTCGCTACAGCCGAGAAGGTCTCATCGTAGTCAACTCCTTGAATTTGTTGAAAACCCTTTGCGACAAGTCGAGCTTTATAGACAGTAATATTACCATCAGCATCTGTTTTTCTTTTGAAGATCCATTTATTCTCGACAGCCTTGCGGCTATCAGGTAAGTCTACCAAAGTCCACACTTTGTTATCATACATGGATCCCATTTCGTATTTCATGGCTTCTTGCCATTTGTTGGAATCTGGGCTCATCATCGCTTCTTCATACGTCGCAGGGTCTTCATCATTGTTGTCCACAATCATGACATTTAGACAAGGATCATACCAATCAGGAGTGGTACGCTCCCTTGTCGATCTGCGAGGTTCAGTAGCTACCTCGTTCGAAGTTTCATGATCATTATCATTTGCTTCCTCTCTTATCGGTGTAGGCTGTACAGGAACATCTTCCGGTACTGCGCTACTCTGATCTACGAGAGAAGGTTCAATAACCTCGTCGAGTTCTACTTTCCTTCCAGTCACTTCTTTAGTGAGAAACTCATTCTCAAGAAAAGTTCTGTTCTTGCAAAAAAAGATTTTGCCTTCGGATCTGTGATAGAAAGTATACCTAATAGTTTCTTTAGTGTATCATATGAAGACGCATTTCTCCGCTTTGGGTTCTAGCTTGTCAGGTTGTAACTTTTTTACATAAGCTTCGCAACCCCAAACTTTAAGGAACGACAGCTTAGGTTTCTTCTGAAACCACAATTCATACGGTGTCGTTTCAACGGATTTAGATGGTGCCCTATTTAAAGTGAATGCAGTGTCTCTAATGCATAACCCCAAAACGATAACGGCAAATCAGTAAGAGACATCATAGAACGAACCATATCTAAGAGAGTTCGATTACGACGTTCGGACACACCATTGCGCTGTGGTGTTCCCGGCGGTGTCAACTGTGAAAGTATTCCACATTTCTTTAAATGCATGCCAAACTCATAACTCAGATATTCGCCTCCGCGATCAGAACGCAAAAACTTGATCTTCTTGTTACGTTGATTTTCTACTTCACTTTGGAATTCCTTAAACTTCTCGAAAGTTTCGGACTTATGTTTCATGAAATAGATATACCCATATCTACTCAGATCATCCGTGAAGGTTAGAACATAACGATAACCACCGCGCGAGGCTACACTCATTGGTCCGCACACATCGGTATGTATGATTTCCAATAAGTCTGTAGCTCGCTCCATTGTACCAGAAAATGGAGTCTTAGTCATTTTTCCCATTAGACATGCTTCGCATCTATCAAGTGACTCAAAGTCAAGTGACTCAAGAAGTCCATCAGAATGGAGTTTCTTCATGCGCTTCACTCCAATATGACCAAGACGACAGTGCCACATATAAGTAGAATTATCATTCAATTTAATTAGTTTAGCATCAATTTTATGAACATGTGTATCACTACTATCGAGATTTAACAAGAATAAACCATTCATCTCAGGCGCATGACCATAAAAGATATTATTCATAAAAATAGAACAACCATTATTCTCAGACTTAAATGAATAACCGTCTTGCATTAAACAAGATCCAGATATAATGTTCATGCTCAACGCAGGCACCAAATAACAATTATTGAGGTTTAAAACTAATCCCGAAGGTAGATGTAGAGGGAGCGTGCCGACAACGATCACATCGACCTTGGATCCATTTCCAACGCGCATCGTCACCTCGTCCCTCGCTAGGCTTCGTTTATTCCGTAGTTCCTGTTTCGAGTTACAAATGTGAGCAACCGAACCAGTATCAAATACCCAGGCACTAGTACGAGAACTAGTAAGATAGACATCTATAACATGTATATCAAATATACCTTTCTTCTTCTTGACAAGGCCGCTTCTGAGTCCAGCCAAGTACAAATACGAGTGCCAGACTCTCCACGCAGCCAGGTTAGTTGCCTTACCTTCTTTCCCTTGAAACCCTTTTTTCTGGTTTTTGCTTCTCACTTGTCTTTCTGGTGCTTTTTTGAAAAAGAGTTGGGTTGTGCACAGAGACAGCGATTGATACAATAGGAGGACCACAACTGCTTGATGGCGTCACTGAGCTTCTTCGCGTGTCCGGACATAGCGAACACGTGCTCACTAACGGAGCTGCCCTCTTCCATCATACAGCCAAAGAATTGTTTCGAGGCCTCATAGCTCTCCACGGCCGCATGAGTTTCAAAGATAACTTTGAGCTCACGGATCATCTCACAAGGGTCGTGGTGCTCAAAACACTTTTGGAGCTCCGCCTCTAGGCTGCACAGGATTGCACACTGAACTTGAGAGTACCGAGTCACCCGAGTCTCGTAAACATTCTTTACATCCTCAGATACTGCAGGTGGTGGTGGGGGACCTAGCGGTGCTTCGAGCACAAATTGCAGATTTCCACCATTGAGGAAAATCCTCACATGACGGAACCAGTCGGTGAAGTTGCTACCATTGCTTTTAAGCTTTTCTTTCTCTAGGAACTGATTAAAATTGATGGAGGGGGACGCCATGATCTACAACATATTTGGAAAGAGTTTAGACTAAGTTTATGACAAATTGAGTTCAAATTTTAATTCTAAAATATTAAACTAGGTGAACTCCCACTCAAAACAATATCCCTCGCATTGTCTTAGTGATCACACGAACCAAATCCACTACACCAAGTCCGATCATCACGAGACAAGATGTAACTTCAAAGGCAAACACTCAAAGTGTTCATCATATCAATCATATGACTCATGCTCTACCTTTCGGTATCCCGTGTTCCGAGACCATGTCTGTACATGCTAGGCTCGTCAAGGCAACCTTAGTATCCGCGTGTGCAAATCTGGCTTGCACCCGTTGTATGCACATGTAGAATCTATCACACCCGATCATCACGTGATGCTTCGAAACAACAAGTCTTAGCAACGGTGCATACTAAGGATGAACACTTTATTATCTTGACATTTAGTGAGAGGGATCATCTTATAATGCTACCGTCGCGATCTAAGCAATATAAGATGCATAAAAGGATTAACATCACATGCAATTCATATGTGATATGATATGGACCTTTTGTCTTTGCGCCTTTGATCTTCATCTCCAAAGCACGGACATGATCTCCATCATCAACGGGCATGATCTCCATCATCGTCGGCGTAGCGTCAAGGTCAATGGCGCCGTCTTCATGGTTGTTCTCCCATGTAGCAACTATTACAACTACTTTGAAATAATACATCAACATGAAATTTAAAGACAACCATAAGGCTCCTGCCGATTGCCACAATACAATAATGATCATCTCATACATATTCATCATCACATCATGGCCATATCACATCACCAAACCCTGCAAAAACAAGTTAGACGCCTCTAATTTGGTTTGCATATTTTACGTGGTTTAGGGTTTTCGAGTAAGATCCAATCTACCTACGAACATGAACCACAACAGTGATAGTAGTGTTGTCAATAGAAGGAGTAAATTGAATCTTCACTATGGTGGGAGAGACAGACACCCGCAAAGCCACTTATGCAATACAAGTTGCATGTCGGGCGTGGAGCAAATCTCATGAACGCGGTCATGTAAAGTTAGCCCGAGCCGCTTCATCCCACCATCCCGCAAGATGCAAAGTACACGAACTAAAGACAACAAAGAATCAACGCCCACAAAACAATTGTGTTCTACTCGTGCAACCAATCTATGCATAGACACGGCTCTGATACTGATGGGATTCGTAGCATAGAAAACAAAAAATTTCCTACCGCAAGAACGAACAACAAGCCAAGATCTAATCTAGTAGATGGTAGCAACGAGGTGAAGATCAACATACCCTTGAAGATTGCTAAGCGTTAACGAGATTAGATCTCGTGGTGGATGTAGTCGATCACTTGCCGCTTGCAAAAGCGCGTAGAAGATCTTGACGGTGCCACAGTCGGGCAGCACCTCCGTACTCGGTCACACGTTCGGTGTTGATGACGACGTCCTTCTCCCCGTTCCAGCGGGCAGCGGAAGTAGTAGATCCTCCTCGGAATCCCGACAGCACGACGACGTGGTGGCGGTGGTGGTGGAGAACTCCGGCAGGGCTTCGCCTAAGCACTACTAGAGGTGTATGAGGAGGAGGGGCGGCTAGTGTTTGGGGACAGGGGGGCACCGGCCTTGGTGCCTCTAGGGGTGCGGCCAAGGTGTGGTTGGTGTGGCCGGCCCCCTCCCCTTGTCCCTCATTATATAGGTGGAACCCCCAAGGGTTTGCCCAAAGTCTTCGAATAAGACCTCAATTCAAAAACTGCCATATGGACGAATCCTACTTGGGGTGGGACTCCTCCCTTTCCTTGATGGGGTGGCCGGCCCCCTTAGGTGGAGTCCATGATGACCCACAAGTATAGAGGGTGTATCGTAGTATCTTCGATAAGTAAGAATGTCGATCCCCACGAGGAGCAGAAGGTGTTGACAGCAGTTTTGGTGAAGGATTCACTGTAAATGCTCACAGACAAGTTTTCGGGGGTTTTGATATAGCAGATAAATAAAGTACAAGTAAATAAAATGCGAGAGAAATAATTGCTGCGAGTGGCCCAATCCTTTTTAGCACAAAGGACAAGCCGGTTTGTTTACTTATAATGACCAAACGTTCTTGAGGACACACGGGGATTTTAGTCTAGTGCTTTCGCTTCATGTAGCTAAATAATCTTCATTGTTTTGATAAGTGTTGTGTGGGTGAACCTATGCTAATGCACCGCCCTTCCTAGGACTAATACATACTTGTGATTATACCCCTTGCAAGCATCCGCAACTACAAGAAAGTAATTAAGATAAATCTAACCACAGCCTTAAACTCTGAGATCCTGCGATCCCTCTTGCATCGATATACTAACGGGGCTCAGGTTTCTGTCACTCCGGCAACCCCGCAATTAGCAACCGAATACAAGATGCACTCCCCTAGGCCCATAAATGGTGAAGTATCGTGTAGTCGACGTTCACACGACACCACTAGAAGAATGACACCACAACTTAAATATCATAACATTGAATATTACTCAACCATAGTTCACTACTAACATTTAGACTTCACCCATGTCCTCAAGAACTAAACGAACTACTCACGAGACATCATATGGAATACAATCAGAGGTGATATGATGATGAATAACAATCTGAACATAAACCTTGGTTCAATGGTTTCACTCAATAGCATCTACAACAAGTAGAAATTAACACCGGGAGAGTTTCCCCTATCAAACAATCAAGATCAAACCCAAATTGTTACAGCGGTGGCGAGGTGCAGCGGTGGTGATGACGGTGTAGATGGTGGAGATGATGATGATGATGATGATGATGATGATGGAGATGATGTCCAGCTCGATGACGATGGCGATGGCGTCGATTTCCCCTTCCGGGAGGGAATTTCCCCGGCGGATTCCTGCCCGCCGGAGAGCACTTTTCTCTCTCGGTGTTCTCCGCCCCGCAGAGGCGGCTGTAACTCTTCGTGAGGTACCCTCGTGGCTTAGGTTTTCGGGACGAAGGAGTACGCGAAGAAAAGGAGGCGAAAGGGGATGTGGGGCCCCCACACCACAGTGGCGCGGCCAGGCCATGGGCCGCGCCGCCCTGTGGTCTGGGCCCACCTTGGGTCCCCTCTTCTCCCCCTTCTGGCTCCCTCCGTCATCTGAAAAATAGGAATTTACGTGTAATTTCCTTCCACAGTTGATCTTCCGAAATATTGCGTTCTGACGGTGTTTTTTCCAGCAGAATCCTGGCTCCGGTGCTTGATCCTCCAATAATGATGAAACATGCAAAATAGATGAAATAACATAAGTATTGTGTCCCAATATGAAATATATCAATGAATAACAGCAAATTATGATACAAAATAGTGATGCAAATTGGACGTATCAACTCCCCCAAGCTTAGACCTCGCTTGTCCCCAAGCGAAACTGAGCTCGATAAACAAGACCACATGTTTATGGAGTGAAGAGTCGATAAATAAAATACGGACAAGAAGCATCATATTCATTCACACAAGACATTCTAGTAAACATTCTCTTCATATAACTCAACTTGAAATAAGTAAAGAGGGATCACAAATAAAGGTGCATAGGAAATCATAGTTGGTGATGGCAAACTTTGTTCTTTGTCAGAGAACTGCTAACATATTGTACTTCTAAGCAAAGCTTTCATATTAGAATTTATATAGCTGGGCTTTCATATTCAATCATAACAATCTCTTCATAATCATTGATAACTTCAAAGTCATATTCATTCAGATAAAATTTGTACTAAACAAGAAAGTATAAAAGACATGATTAACTGAATCATAGCATAAATGATTGGTTCACAACAACTCAATTGCTTGCTTGAGATAGAGGGAAATAGGTTTACTGACTCAACATAAAAGTAAAAGATAGGCCCTTCGCAGAGGGAAGCAGGGATTAAATCATGTGCTAGAGCTTTTCAAGTTTTGAAATCATATAAAGAGCATAAAAGTAAGATTTTGAGCGGTGTTTGTTGTTGTCAACGAATGGTAGCGGGCACTCTAACCCCCTTGCCAAACGAACCTTCCAAGAGCGGCTCCCATGAGGGACGTCATCTCTACCAGCAAGGTAGATCATCCCTCTTCTCTTTGTTTACACATGTATTTTAGTTTTATTATGGATGACACTCCCCCAACCTTGGCTTTCTCAATCCATGGCTAACCGAATCCTCGGGTGCCTTCCAACATTCACATACCATGGAGGAGTGTCTATTGCAAAATTAAGTTGCTTACTGATAAATCAGGGCAAAACATGTGAAGAGAATTATTAATGAAAGTTATTAATTGGGGCTGGGAACCCCGTTGCCAACTCTTATTGCAAAATTATTGGATAAGCGGATGTGCCACTAGTCCATTGGTGAAAGTCCGCCCAACAAGATTGAAAGATAAAACACCACATACTTCCTCATGAGCTATAAAACATTGACACAAATAAGGAGTAGTATAGTTTGAATTATTTAAAGGTAGCACATGAAGTATTTACTTGGAATGGCAGAAAATACCATGTAGTAGGTAGGTATGGTGGACACAAATGGCATAGGTTTGGTCTAAGGTTATGGATGTATGAGAAGCATTCCCTCTCGATACAGGTCTTTGGCTAGCAAGGTTTGATAGCAAGCATAAAGGTTGAGGGAAACAAACAAATATACATATGATAGAAACAATCATGCATCTTTCTCATAAGCACAAGCAATTTTAACTTCAGAATACTGAACTCATTAGCATAGAGATAATAGAGTAATATATCTAAGTGTATTTCTTTCTTCTATTTAAACATCAGGGTGTTGTTGCTATTGACCAATGCTAAGTTTGCCAAAACCAAATAGATTTACTTGATGCTCCCAAAGTGATATCAATACTAATGTCAAGAGTAATCATATAATGGAGATTGCAAACTAAAATAAGGTGTGCAAAAAGTAAATGATAAGACTTCTCATTAATATTCCATAACGATAACTCACACCAACGGATACATAGGTAACCAACTAAGAGAGATACTTCCACATTGCATACTATTCCATACGATAACTTCCCTACTCATGATATGACACTACTTGATAATAAAAGATAAAGGTAGTGATGATGTGATACCGCGGCACTCCCCCAAGCTTGGAACAAACCAAGGGGATGCCAATACCGATGATGAATTACTCCTTCGGTGATGATGGCGAATCCTTGCCATCATCAGACTTCCATGGAAGAGGCTCTCCATCAACAAAAGACATCTTGGTCTCCGGAAACCTGAAACTAGCAGCATGACTTATGCGCTTAAACTGTTTTCATACTCACAGTTTTGATTATGAACATCATAGAGTTGAGCTTGGAGTTTGTTGGTGGTGTCGTGAAGTGAGAAGATATCGTCCCACAACTTTGCAGTCTCCTTCTTGTGTCCATCAATGAGTTCAGACACAATCTTGTGAAAGATGTCCACTTCACGCTCAGCCATCTTCTTGTAGTTGAAGACCTCTTGTTCCAGTTTCTCCATCCTGTCTTCCAAACTCCCTTCTCCCTTAGGACCCTGGACATCTTTGATCTGCAACTCTCCATCCACGAGTAGCAATTCTTTGGGGTGCATCTTCAGCTCGTTCATGTACGGGTTGACGACGTCCTCAAAGAAGCTGTCCTTCTGAGTTCCCGAAGACATGGTGGATCTAGATCCGAAGCAAATCCCTGGCAAAACAGCTCGAAACAAAACACGACGAGAAAACGATATACGGACCTCCAGTCCGGGGGATTATATAGCAAATATTTTTACGACAAAAGGAAGGTTCCAGGTCGAACAAGAGTCGGAGGGGGACAACGAGGCGGTGTCCTCATAGGTCGGCGCGGCCAGGGGGCCCGCGCCGCCTATGGGGGCACGCCCTCGTGCGTCTCCTCCACTCCGTTTCGATTCCGTAATTTTTCATATTTTCCAAAAACAGCAGAAATATTGTTCGGAAAGCTAAACGCGGACTTTTATTACCTGTACTGTTACCTATTCAAAGTCGAGTTCTGGCGGACTGTCAATTTGTCCTTTGATGAAAGCCTCCGGTGTTTCCACTTGAATAATATCAACATCAACATTATAAGAATCACCCGAGATATAATGCTTGAGTCTTTGTCCATTCACAACTTGCGTAGCATTGCCTTGGAGAGAGCTAATTTTAATTGCTCCTGAACGATACACCTCCTCAACAACATATGGTCCTTCCCATTTCGAGAGTAATTTCCCTGCAAAGAATCTGAGACGAGACCGATACAATAGGACTTTATCTCCAACATTAAATTCTCTTTTAATAATCCTTCTATCATGCCATTTCTTAACTTTTTCTTTAAAGAGTTTAGCATTTTCATAAGCTTCACTTCTCCATTCATCTAGAGAACTTAATTGCAGCAACCTCTTATTACCGGCTAGTTTCGGATCTTTATTTAGTTCTCTAACAGCCCAATAAGCTTTATGCTCTAGTTCTAGAGGTAAATGACAAGCTTTTCCATAAACCATTTTATAAGGTGACATTCCCATCGGATTTTTATAAGCAGTTCTATAAGCCCATAGTGCTTCCTTCAATTTACTAGCCCAATTCTTCCTAGATTTATTAACAGTCTTTCCCAAAATAGATTTAATCTCTCTATTTGATAATTCTACTTGACCACTAGTTTGAGGGTGATAAGCAAAGCAATTCTATGATTAATACCATACTTAGCAAGAGTTTTTCTAAAACCTCCATGAATAAAATGAGAACCTCCATCAGTCATAATATATCTAGGTACTCCAAATCTAGGAAATATAACATCTACAAGCATTTTTATAGAGGTCTCACCATCAGCACTCTTTGTAGGTATAGCTTCTACCCATTTAGTAACATAATCAACAACGACAAGTATATGAGTGTTACCTTCTGAAGAAGGGAAAGGACCCATGAAGTCGAATCCCCAACAATCGAATGGTTCAATAACAAGAGTATAATTCATAGGCATTTCATTGCGTCTAGAGATATTACCAACTCTTTGACATTCATCACAAGATAAGATAAACTTCCTTGCATCCTTGAAAAGTGTTGGCCAATAAAAACCTGATTGTAGAACCTTTTGAGCGGTTCTATCTCCAGCATGATGTCCTCCATAAACACTACCATGACATTTACTCAATATCTCCTGTTGTTCATATTCAGGAACACATCTTCGCATAATACCGTCTACTCCTTCTTTATATAAGTGTGGGTCATCCCAAAAATAATGCCTCAAGTCATAAAAGAATTTCCTCCTTTGCTGAGCTGAAAAGGTTGGAGGCAAATACTTCGAAACAATAAAATTAGCATAATCTGCATACCAAGGGCTCTCTCGCGAGCTCACCTTAATTACAGCCAATTGTTCATTTGGAAAACTATCATTAACAGGAACAGGATCATAAGCAATATTTTCCAATCTAGACAAATTATCAGCAACAGGATTATCAGCACCTTTCCTATCTATAATATGTAAATCAAATTCTTGCAAAAGAAGTACCCATCTAATAAGCCTTGGCTTAGCATCTTTCTTTGTCATAAGGTATCTAATTGCAGCATGATCAGTATGAATTGTAACTTTTGAATCAACAATATAGGGTCTAAACTTGTCACAAGCAAAGACTACAGCTAACAATTCCTTTTCAGTTGTAGCATAATTTCTTTGAGCAGCATCAAGAGTCTTACTAGCATAATGAATAACATTTAATTTTTTATCTACCCGCTGTCCAAGAACAGCGCCTACAGCAAAATCACTAGCATCACACATAATTTCAAAAGACAAATTCCAATCAGGAGGTTCAACTACAGGAGCAGTTGTTAAGGCTTTCTTTAGAGTTTCAAAAGCTTCCTTACAATCATCATCAAAAACAAAAGGTACATCTTTTTGAAGAAGATTAGTAAGAGGCTTTGAAATTTTAGAGAAATCTTTAATAAATCTCCTATAAAACCCAGCATGACCAAGAACACTACGAATACCTTTAACATCCCTTGGATAGGGCATCTTCTCAATTGCTTCAACTTTAGCTCTATCAACTTCAATACCTCTCTCGAAATTTTATGTCCCAATACAATTCCTTCATTAACCATAAAGTGGCATTTCTCCCAATTAAGAACAAGGTTAGTTTCTTCACATCTCTGCAAAACTTTATCGAGGTTTCGCAAGCAATTATCAAAAGAATTCCCATAGACAGAAAAATCATCCATGAACACCTCTACAATACTTTCGCAAAAACCATGAAAAATAGCAGACATGCATCTTTGAAAAGTAGCAGGAGCATTACATAAACCAAAAGGCATACGCCTATAAGCATAAGTTCCATAGGGACAAGTGAACGTGGTTTTCTCTTGATCTTTAGCTTTAACAGCAATTTGTGAAAACCCAGAATAACCATCAAGAAAGCAAAAATGAGTATTTTTAGATAACCTTTCTAGCATTTGATCAATAAATGGTAAAGGGTAATGATCTTTCTTAGTAACTTTATTAACTTTTCGAAAATCAATGCACATTCTATACCCTACAACTACTCTTTGAGGAATAAGCTCATCATTATCATTAGGCACAACAGTCATTCCTCCTTTCTTAGGAACACAATGCACAGGACTAACCCATCTACTATCAGCAATAGGATATATAATACCAGCTTCAAGAAGTTTTAATACCTCGTTCCTTACCACCTCTTTCATCTTCGGAATTAGACGACGTTGATGTTCAACAACAGGCTTTGCATCATCTTCCATATTGATAGCATGTTGGCAAATAGAAGGAGAAATCCCTTTCAAATCATCAAGAGTATAGCCAATAGCTCCTCGGTGTTTCTTCAATATTTCCAATAACCTTTCTTCCTCAATCTCTGAAAGCTTAGAACTAATAATAACAGGATATATTTTCTTATCATCAATATGAGCATATTTAAGATCATCAGGTAAAGGCTTTAGATCAAAAACAGGATCTTCCTTTGGTGGCGGTGTTGTACCCAAATCTTCCACCGGTAAATCATGCTTGAGAATAGGTTGGCGAAGAAAAATTTCCTCAAGCTCATCTCTTTCTTTCCTAAAAGCTTCACTTTCGCTATTCTCCAAATGTTGCTGCAAAGGATTATTAGGAACAAGAACAATAGATGCACACTGCTCCATTTTAAAATCATTACTAGGCAAGTCAGCTTTATAAGGAGTTTTAGTGAATTTAGAAAAGTTAAATTCATAAGGCTCACCAGCAAATCTAGTCAAAATTTTCTCTTTCTTACAATCTATAATAGCTCCACAAGTATTTAGAAAAGGTCTACCAAAAATGATAGAACAATAATCACTAGCAGCAGAACCAAGTACCAAAAAGTCAGCAGGATATTTAATCTTACCACATAGAACTTCCACATCTCGAACAATACCAATTGGAGAAATAGTTTCTCTATTAGCCAGCTGAATAACCACATCGATATCTTCAAGTTCACAAGAACCAATTTCGTGCATAATCTCCGTGTAAAGTTCATAAGGAATAGCACTAACGCTTGCACCAATATCACATAAACCATAATAGCAATGATCACCAATTCTAACAGATAACATAGGAACACTAACTTGTTTGGGTTTATTAGGATGCGAAACAATATTAGAAGCATCTTCACAGAAAATAATATGACCATCCTCCACATTTTCAGTCACAAGATCTTTAACTATTGCAACAGCAGGTTCAATTTTTATTTGTTCTTCAGGTTCTATAGGTTTCTTTTCACTTTTACTAACCGCACTAGATATAACAGAATACTCTTTCATTTTAGCAGGGAAAGGAGTTTTTTCAATATAAACTTCAGGAATAACATTATCAACAGTTTCAATCACTACACATTTGTTTACAGATGAATCTACGTTATCTTTATACGGTTCATGATACTTATCAAAATTCTTCTTAGGCAATTCATAATGAGAGGCAAAAGCTTTATAAAGATTTGCAACAACTTGGGAATCAAGACCATATGTAGCACTCATATTACGAAATTTATCAGTATCCATAAAAGCTTCAATGCATTTATAATCATAAATTATACCTGATTCTCTATCTTTGTCGTTCTCCCATCCTTCAGTATTTTCTTGGATCCGATCAAGAAGGTCCCTTTTAAACTCTTCTTTCTTGCGTGTAAATGATCCAGAACAAGAAGTATCCAGCAAGGTCTTGTCTTGAAAAGAAAGTCTTGCATAGAAATTATCAATAATAACATTACCAGGAAGCTCATGAATGGGGCATTTGAGCATTAAAGACTTCAATCTCCCCAAGCTTGGGCAATACTTTCTCCATCATGAGGCCAGAAATTATATATGCGGTTCCGATCTTTGTGAATTTCACTTGGAGGATAAAATTTAGAATAAAATAAAGGCACAATGTCCTCCCAATCAATAGAATCACCATTCTTCAGCAATTTATACCAGTGCGCCGCTTTACCAGACAGCGATATAGTGAATAGTTTCTTTCTAACTTCATTCATAGCAATACCTGCACATTTGAATAACCCGCATAATTCATGCAAAAACAGTAAATGATCACCAGGATGAACAGTTCCATCCCCTTCATAGCGGTTATCCATAACACGTTCAATAATTTTCATAGGTATTTTATATGGTATCACTTCCTCACCTGGCGCTTCATCCACTACCGTTGCAGTAGTAGTAGATTTCCCAAATAGAAATTGAAGAGAAGATCTCTCCATAATGACTTATAGCAGCAGGCAGAAATAAAATCAGCACAAACAGTAAAGGTTTTCCTTACCAATTCCACTTACCAATAGCGCTTCACTCCCCGGCAACGGCGCCAGAAAATAGTCTTGATGACCCACAAGTATAGGGGGTGTATCGTAGTATCTTCGATAAGTAAGAATGTCGATCCCAACGAGGAGCAAGGTGTTGACAGCAGTTTGGTGAAGGATTCACTGTAAATGCTCACAGACAAGTTTTCGGGGGTTTTGATATAGCAGATAAATAAAGTACAAGTAAATAAAATGCGAGAGAAATAATTGCTGCGAGTGGCCCAATCCTTTTTAGCACAAAGGACAAGCCGGTTTGTTTACTTATAATGACCAAACGTTCTTGAGGACACACGGGGATTTTAGTCTAGTGCTTTCGCTTCATGTAGCTAAATAATCTTCATTGTTTTGATAAGTGTTGTGTGGGTGAACCTATGCTAATGCACCGCCCTTCCTAGGACTAATACATACTTGTGATTATACCCCTTGCAAGCATCCGCAACTACAAGAAAGTAATTAAGATAAATCTAACCACAGCCTTAAACTCTGAGATCCTGCGATCCCTCTTGCATCGATATACTAACGGGGGCTCAGGTTTCTGTCACTCCGGCAACCCCGCAATTAGCAACCGAATACAAGATGCACTCCCCTAGGCCCATAAATGGTGAAGTATCGTGTAGTCGACGTTCACACGACACCACTAGAAGAATGACACCACAACTTAAATATCATAACATTGAATATTACTCAACCATAGTTCACTACTAACATTTAGACTTCACCCATGTCCTCAAAAACTAAACGAACTACTCACGAGACATCATATGGAATACAATCAGAGGTGATATGATGATGAATAACAATCTGAACATAAACCTTGGTTCAATGTTTTCACTCAATAGCATCTACAACAAGTAGAAATTAACACCGGGAGAGTTTCCCCTATCAAACAATCAAGATCAAACCCAAATTGTTACAGCGGTGGCGAGGTGCAGCGGTGGTGATGACGGTGTAGATGGTGGAGATGATGATGATGATGATGGAGATGATGTCCAGCTCGATGACGATGGCGACTTCCCCCTCCGGGAGGGAATTTCCCCGGATTCCGCCCGCCGGAGAGCTCTTTCTCTCTGGTGTTCTCCGCCCCGCAGAGGCGGTCAAATCTCTTGAGGTACCCTCTGTGGCTTAGGTTTTCGGACGAAGGAGTACGCGAAGAAAAGGAGGCGAAAGGCTGTGGGGCCCCCACACCACAGGTGGCGCGGCCAGGCCATGGGCCGCGCCGGCCCGTGGTCTGGGCCCACCTTGGGTCCCCTCTTCTCCCCCTTCTGGCTCCCTCCGTCATCTGAAAAATAGGAATTTATGTGTAATTTCCTTCCACAGTTGATCTTCCGAAATATTGCGTTCTGACGATGCTTTTTCCAGCAGAATCATGGCTCCGGTGCTTGATCCTCCAATAATGATGAAACATGCAAAATAGATGAAATAACATAAGTATTGTGTCCCAATATGAAATATATCAATGAATAACAGCAAATTATGATACCAAATAGTGATGCAAATTGGACGTATCAGTCCACATGGGACTCCTCCTCCCTTTGGCTGGCCGGCCAAGCTTGGTGGAGTCCTTTCGGGACTCCACCTTCCATGGTGATTTCTTCCGGACTTTTCTAGAACCTTCTAAAACCTTCCATAAATACACCGGATCATTTTCAAACTTAGAAAATGACTTCCTATATATGAATCTTATTCTCCGGACCATTCTGGACCTCCTCGTGATGTCCTGGATCCCATCCGAGACTCCGAACAAATATTCAAACTCCATTCCATATTCCATATCTACTTAAAACGACATCAAACCTTAAGTGTGTCACCCTACGGTTCGTGAACTATGCTATGGTTGAGACTTCTCTCCGACCAATAACCAATAGCGGGATCTGGAGATCCATAATGGCTCCCACATATTCAACGATAACTTAGTGATCGATTGAACCATTTACATACGATACCGATTCCCTTTGTCACGCGATATTTTACTTGTCCGAGATTTGATCATCAGTATCTCTATACCTTGTTCAACCTCGTCTCCGACAAGTACTCTTTACTCGTACCGTGGCATATCATCTCTTGTGAACCATTCACATGCTTGCAAGCTAATCAGACGACATTCCACCGAGAGGGCCCAGAGTATATCTATCCATCATCGGGATGGACAATATCCCACTCTTGATCCATGTGCCTCAACTCATACTTTCCGAATACTTAATCCCACCTTTATAACCACCCATTTACGCAATGGCGTTTGATGTAATCAAAGTACCCTTCCGATATAAGTGATTTACATGATCTCATGGTCGAAGGACTAGGTAACTATGTATCGAAAGCTTATAGCAAATTGAACTTAATGACGTGATCTTATGCTACGCTTAATTGGGTGTGTCCATTACATCATTCATCTAATGACATAACCTTGTTATTAATAACATCCAATGTTCATGATCATGAAACTATGATCATCTATTAATCAACAAGCTAGTTATACAAGAGGCTTACTAGGGACTCCTTATTGTTTACATAACACACATGTATCAATGTTTCAGTTAATACAATTATAGCATGGTATGCAAACATTTATCATAAACATAAAAATATATAATAACCACTTTATTATTGCCTCTTGGGCATATCTCCAACAATAGGAACAAAAACTTTGTCTTTATAGTATCAACAACAACATAATCATGGATAGTATAATATGCACTATCAAGCATGGGAGACGCCACATCAAGACCGGTAAAAGGAAAACCTATCAAGGCCATACCTTTTCCTTGCGCATCCGGCTTGATCTTGATGATAACTCTTCAAGCTCCACTCAAGCCGGAATGCCTCACTTGATCATCGTTGCTAAGTGAAGACTCACAAATGCCCCCCCATACACCATGATGGGAAAGCTCCATTGATGCACATCTTCACATGTCCATTATCACCAAATGGACGACAAGCTTCAAGCATGTGATCCACTTGAGATGCTCATCTTGAACTTGCCCAACTCAACCTTGTATCTTCTCATACTCTATCATAATATCTTGAGGTGTATAAAGAATTCTTCACTTGGAATCAAGCTCTCAAGATCTTGATCATTCATTGCTTATCACATAAGATAGAGCATGGCTAATATTGAGTTCCACATAAGAACTCCATCTTCATTTCTTCTTCTTGATCATATCACATATATATCTTCAAATCGATGATCTTGATGCCAATACACAAGGTGTATATTTATCTTCATGGCATCCATACTTGAATCCAACACATGGAATACAAGTAGTACCTATGGAATATTCCTTCATATAAACTCAATGAAAACATTAGTCCATAGGGGTTGTCATTAATTAAAAAAACCACACATAGGGGCAATATACCCTTACAATCTCCCCCATTTTGGTAATTGATGACAACCACAGTAAGAGGGTTTATATAATGAATATTAGAGACAAGTACGCAACTTATCCGAGAATAAGTTGTATACAAGAGGTTGTATTTGATATGGTCAAGTAACACAAAGCTACTATCCCATATCAAAACCAACTCTACTCACACAACTACAACTAATGCAAGGGATGTGAGTAGAACCAATATATATAGAGCAAACTCCCCCACAATATATGCACGTGTGATGAACATGAATTCATTGCATACATTGTCAAGATTAACCTTTGGGACAATTTTCAACTCTCTATATATAAACAACCATGCAAGACATAATAAATATGGAATGCATGAGAGGCAAAAACACTTAAGCACAAACCAAACTTAAGTATAAAACCATTCCCTTAAACCCTCTAAACTTCTCCCCCATTGGCATCGAGTGCCAAAATGGGTGAAATTTTTTAGAAAGCCAATATAATGTGAGTTCCTCCCCAAGGTGTGCACTTCTCATAATTTGAGTGAAATCAAATGCACATATCCAATGATGAATACTTGAAGGAAGTCAAACTATATTGAGGATCAAAGATTGCACAAGGATAACATGGTGAAGGAAGCTTTAACAAATAAAGCAAACAATCAAAGATCCAATTGGACAAACAAGGATATCATGATAAGAGAGATATAGTGCTCTAAATAAAAATAAGGAAGCTCCCCAAGGTTCGTGCATAATTTATAATGTTTGCATTTGAATACAATATGCTCAAACATGGAATCCTTACTCCCTCTGTATTATTTAGAACATGACCAAGATAAAGAGAATATGCTTATCAAGAACAACTTGAGTCCAACAATTACGAGATATGAGTGCATGAAGAAAAATAAATAAACCAAGCACTCATAAATCTTCTTTACCAACACCACTAGAAACAAAAGGATAAAAGATGGTCGGCAAAGAACAAGGATATCAAGGTGATGGATTAACGCTCTCATGTATATAAGTTTCTAAAGTGGACAATGTGATCCATAAAGAAACATGCACACACAAGAGGTTAATAAAGTAAATAAGACAAGATATCCACGATGAAGTCATAAAATATACCAAAGGATGTTTACTTAAGAAGCATATATAGCCTATGACTCCAATTTTCACTTATGGTATATGAATGAGCTTCAACCAAAAAAAATCTCAAAAACATCACAACTAACAATAAGGGAAGTAAAGCTAGTTGAAATGTTTTGAGAAAGGCAACAAGTATCACAAATACGGATTTATTTCACAATTTCATCAATATTGCACATAAGAGCTCTTGAGGAATTGATATGCAATAAATTGCTAGAGGGCATTTTTAGGATAGGTGAATCATAAATATGATATATATATATATTCCTATCATATGCATCTTCTCAAATTACTCAAATGCACAATAAGAAGTTTTCTTTAAAAAGGATTTTTCAAGAACCGCAATATTTTCAAAATAAATAATTTCATGCCAAGATGCAACCTACAAGAGGTTGGATGCTATATGAGAATGCATGAATAAGATACTTGTTACCGAGATAGCAATGGCATGATGTAGTAGATAAGAGTTCATTGATCATCCTAGCTTGACTCCAATTATCATATGGTGACAACACATTCCTTATAGATGAGACAAGCCTCCATTGCATCTCCAACGTACCTAATTAAAACAACATTCAAGTACATCTTGGTACCCAAACTTATTGGGTCCAAAACGGTTAGACTAACCAAAATACATAGGACACACTCCATATAAATATGTGCATATTTATAGATGAAATTTGAATTTCATGCACATCTTAGCCGTTTAGGATTTGATGGAGTAAACCCTATATAATGGATCAAAGAAAGAAAGCATGCTATAAATATAAACAAATTACATATAAGCACGCACTATGACTTTTAAAGATCCATGAACGATATACTTTGGACAAAACACCAAATGAATTGAAGAAGGCATAAAAGTGTGACCAAACAAATTTGTTGTCCAAATTATATCAAAGATGCAAATCACAAAAGATTTGTTCAACAAAATTCAACAAATGAACTAAGAAGAAACCATTGAGCATAAAGGATGATATAAAGCAAACATGCTCAAAGATTTATATCATTCAAGCAAATAAAACATGTAAGAAGGAATGAGAAAGCAAACTCCCAAAAGAGCAAGGTTCGAACAAATAAACCAAACTCTCTAATTTTTTCACAATGGCACAATGTACCGTAAAGAAAAAGGTTTGTCTTCCAAAACAAACACTTGATATGAATCAAGAGAATTTATCAAAAGATTTTTCAAAGGAACAAGGAAGACACATGTGAGCAACAAAGATTTCTTGGAAATAAAATAAGTCAATAAGAAGCAATCCAAGGTGAAGATGATCCAAAGATGTTACCACATACAAGGTTATCAATTGTCAAAGACAATGAAAATATTGGAATTAACTTCCGGTGGTATATCAACAAGAATAGTAAGGATCAACTTCACAATAAAAGGCATAGGATAAGTATATAGAATTAAGCACTATGCACGGATGAAGATTCTTGATAGCTTCAACTAGTCAAACAATCACGCACGACAATGATTAGGATAACATGAAGCAAACGGTGTCCCAAATAATGTATAGAGATATGTATTTGAGGAAAACCGTACCAAGAATTTCTTACTCAAACAAGAACCCATAAGATGAGCAATAAAAGCTTTTTAATACAAGTGAAGCTTGTTTGCGCAAACATGCCACCTAGGATCAAGATAATTAAGAGTATCAACTCTAAGTGGCAAAACCTCATATGTTCACATTTTCTAGGCTTGTGATATGTACAAAACATATTACTCCCCCATAATGTGATAAAACATTTCTTCTAAACAAGAGGCAACTAAAATTCGACTAGAGATGATTAATGGACATTAGAATTTGAATTTCTCATGAGTATGACACACCACATAGTGACTAGATAATCTTGCAATATCAATACTAAGTGGTGGTACCCATGTACACACATTTTAAAGAAAGAGAGATGCACAATGCATATCACTCCCCCAAAATGGGATGTTCCATTAATCACTCAAAGAGAGCCAAATAAGATGTCATCAAGATGCATTAGGCTCAAAACAATACACAAGTATATGACGAGTCAAACAAACATACTTAAATACACAAGATAGGCAAGTAAGACACAACACATACAAACACATATTTGGTACAAAACCAAACATGCAAAGGGGCAAGTAACTTACAATAAATATGATGAGTTGAAGTATAAGTTACCGCAAAGAGGAACATTGGATATAAGATATAGATGATAATCCATATGACTTGGCTTGGTCAAAATATAATATATGAAGATCGCTTAATTCTTCATGAAGTAGCCAAGTCTCCAATGACCTCCACATGCACCTATTGATCAAGTTTGAGCTTGTTGGTCCCCAACCAAGTTGGGTCCTAAGTGGTTAGTCACAATAGGCTTGGCAAACTAAATGGTTCTTTTCTTGAAACCACTTTGAGTTTCAACAAACTTGGCAAACACATTGCCATCTTTATCCTTACCAAGAGAATAATCATCATCAACAATGATAGGGTTGGATAAGGTACCACTTAAACATGAAGAAGCAAAGTGCCCCTTCTCACGGCATAAGTAGCAAGTGTTCCCCTTTTTCTTCTTTATTGATTTCTTCTCTTGGGGAACTTTATCTTGATTCTTCTTGGGAAGTGGCCTATCTTCAACTTGAGGTCTAGCATCAGATTGAACTTGACCTTGTGGTCGTTTCCCTTGTTGTTTCTCACTTAAGTGCTTCTTCTTCTTCAATGGGCATGATCTAACATGATGCCCTTCAACCTTGCACTTGAAGCAAACCAACTTGGCCGGATCCTTGACTTTGTCTTAGCCCTTCTTCTTGTTGCTCATGCCCTTGGAATTGTTCTTGTTGTTGGAGTTGAATCCAAGTCCACTCTTGTCATTGGGGGATTGTTGCACACTTAGCATCTTGTCAAGTGCGGATTTCCCTTCATGACGCTTTTCCAAGTCTTTCTTCAAAGAAAGGACTTGGGCCTCGAGCTCTTTGATTTCCTCTACATGGTTAGTAGAAATACAAGTACTAGAGGAAGTAGAAGCTTCATTGTTAGAGCAACAAGGCAAGGCAAGTAATCCAACACAAGGTGTATCAATAGTTTGACTAGATGGATTACAAGGACTAGCACATGGAAGTATAGCATTTGTAGTAGAGATTGTGATAATGTCCACATGAGGCTCACAAGATGATATCTTAGTGATACTAGCCTCATGAGCTAACTTTAGGTCATCATAGGAAGTTAGGAGATCCTCAAGAGAGTGTGAGAGCGTTTTATTGCTTTCTTCCAATTCCCTACAATTGCTAGTTGCACTACAAGGGAAAGGCCTATTGCCGGCGCACCTAAAAGTCACATTGCCGGCGCACCACGAGCCCGCCGCTGCGAACGGGCCGGTGATAACTGGCCACTGCCGGCGCACCAGGCGGTGCGCCGGCGATAGGACATGTACTGCCGGCGCGCCTCGGTAGATTCGCCGGCAAAGGGCAAGTTCCACCGGCGCACCAGCAGCTGCGCCGGCAGTAGTGTTTGCAGCACTGGCGCATACCGCGTGCGCCGGCAGTAGGTCTTTTAGGTGCGCCGGCAATAATATTCGAAAATTCTTTTTTCAGCTTTTCCCAGCATATTAGAATACATATTTGACAGCAGTATATATTTACAACACAGTTCATATTTATACAGCAGAACATGCAATATGAGAAGCACATAGAGAGCCAAGTCTCATTTCGGTATCAATACACAAATACGCAAGTCTCGTTCCGGAATGTTGATTCATACAACACATGTGCATATGCAACACCGAAGGACGAAGTTTCACAAAGTTAGAAGTCTCGGTACATAGTCGTCACAAGTGTCGTCATACACCTCCAAATGTAGCTACTAACCTAAACTACAATCACATAGAACATGACCAACATGGTCACGATGACCATCATCACGAAGGCCATGGTCTTCATCCGGTTCCTCCTCATGTCCCTCATCTCTCCCGCTAGATAACGGGCGTATCTTCCTTCCGCCTCCACCCTAGTGGGGTATCCCTTGTAGCTGTTGCCGCTGAAGCGGTGCACCTGTCTCCGACAGTCCTCCCAGTCGTCGTAGACTCCAGGAACCCTCCCCTTGTACACGACATATGTCGTCGGCATCTCCATGCACAAGACAAATAAAACGTTAGTACCAATGCAATTAACAAGTGCCAACTCAAATAAGAGACAAGTAATATGAACTAAATAGCATGTGCCTCATACTTTGTCGGTCGAAACAAATAGTAACATTCAGGGATGGGGTAAGTGAAGCCAAGTAGGATGCACAACAGATTGTTATTTGTGCCATCACACTAGGTTCACTCACCCCACCCCAGAGTGTACAAGTGACCAAACATTCTAATCATCGGCCAACGCAATGAACAAGTGCGAACTCAAATAAAAGACAAGTACTATGAACTAAATAGCATGTGCCTCATACTTTGTTGGTCGAAATAAATAATAACATACAGGGATGGGGTCAGCGAGGCTAGGTAGGATGCACAATAGATTGATATTTGTGGCCATCACACCAAGCCTCACTGGCCCCACCCCGGAGTGTACAAGTGACCAAACATTTTAATCATCGGCCAATGCAATTAAGAAGTGCGAACTCAAATAAAAGACAAGTAGTACGAATTAAATAGCGTGCCTCATAATTTGTCGGTCGAAACACATATTAACATCCAGGGATGGAGTCAGTGAGGCTAGGTAGGATGCACAATAGATTGATACTTGTGGCCATCGCACCAAGGCTCACTGGCTCCACCCCCGAGTGTACTAGTGACCGAACATTCTAATCATCGGCGAACTCCAAATACGAGGCAAGTAGGGGTCGAGTAAATGCAAATAATTATTAAGGTATCTACGCCATAATCTTGAAATATATAGCAAAGTAAATGAAACTATAGACACATGTTCACATGCACATCCATACAACTAAATAAAAGCAACAAGTCGATTCTATGGGAATATGTAGCAAGTATTACAATACGGAAGTTCAAAGACATATCGTTCAAGCTTTAGCAATAGTGTTCCCGTCGTAGGATCAGGTTGTACGCCTAGGGGGGAATGGACGGCAGTGTTGAACGGCCTCTCATCACGCGACATCTCCAAGCGGAGTTCTATCTCGTCATTAGGTGGTAGACCGTAGCCGTAGAAGAACTCGCCAGACCTGTTGTTGACATCATGCAAGATTACCGTGCAAATGAACTGCTGGATGCGACTCCAGTTCTTTCTAATCTCTCTATCAGGGGCATCCGCCATGTTTACAAACCTCTCTCTGAGACTCTCTGGCAGCAACATGTCATCTGCGTACTTTATGTACTCCTGCATCTGAAGGATGGCGTACCACGCGTCCATCCCATTGTCTTGCTTCGACTGCCTGAGGCAGGGGAAGTTGGTTGTGTGGGTTAAGACCAAGCCTCCTCGGGATTTCCTCTCTACTTTGAGGGGGCCTGCCTTGTTGGCGAAGCCGGTGAGAGCATCATTGAGAAGGGCCCTGATGTTGGTGTAGTCTTTCTTCTTGTCCCTACCCGAGTTGAGATAGACTGCATGCGAGTGTTGCGGGTGCACGACGATGAGGGTGCAGTACATGTCTCTGCGGAAAACACACGGATTAACCTTTGGAAATGCTAATGGAGATATAGGATAGAATGGTGATGGGGACTAGCGAGTGATTACTTACTCGGGGAAGTAAGGGATGAGAATGGCACCCTTCTTAATGTTCGCCAGCATGAAATCCTCGACCTGCCGTGTGGCAATCGCCCGATCCCCAGCGTTGCAGATGATGCTCTCCCGCATATAGAAGGGGTCCATTATCGCGATGGTCGGCGTCCCCTCCTTAACGATCTGGGAAGACAAGCTAAGAGCAACTAGGCGAACCACACTAAAGTGGAGCATTTGCATGCGATAGATGCTGAAGATGTCATTGAACCGGATGAAGCACAAGTCCGCGGGGTACTTCTCGACGAAGTTCATGCCAGTTGGCACCTTCGCCACGAAGAGAGGGTAACTAGGATTTTTTGATTTGAGAAGCTGCCTCTCCAAATACTGGACTTGGTTATGCAAGCTCGCCATATCCCCGGTGAGTAGGTTGAGGACATGCTCCGGCAGCATCGGTTCACCCAAGTGATGCAGAGGTCGCCAATTGTTTGGCAACTTGTCAAGGAGTGCCACCTTGTCCTTGTCTTTGGCCGCCGCCTTGTCTTTGGCGTCCTTCTTGTTTGCCCTCTTCCTCTTCTTGGGTTGTAGTACTGGACCATCTCCCACCGCCGTAACCGTAGCACGGAGTGTGTTTGGGCTCAGCATCTTTTTGACGGCGACGGCGGCGACCTCCTCAGATTTTCCTCCTCAGCCGTTTCTTGAGAATCGAACAGCTTCTTGGAGCACCCATATTTCGGGGCCAGCGCATCCTCATGGACAACTTGTGAAGACGTAGGAATATCCCATTGGAAGTCTTCACGTTCGTATTCCTCGGCCTCTGGCGCCGTTGGCTGTTGTGGTGGGGCGCTGACCACCGGCGCCGCTGGCTGTTGTGGTGGGGCGCTGACCACCGGCGCAGCTGGCTGTTGTGGTGGGGCGCTGACCACCGGCGCCGCTGGCTGTCGTGGAGGGACGCTGACCTGTGGCGCCGCAAGGTGCTTGTCTTTGCTTGCCGTCGACCCCGAGTAGGTGTTGATCCTAATTAGGGTCTTCGGCCATAGCAGTACCCAACCCTTCAGTGAGGCAAGATTCAACGGGTCTTCGTCATCGGCACCATGCGGTTGATTAGGAGGAAACAAATCCTCATAGCCCGGTAACGCCCGATCCACTTCAACCCGGTAAACGTCATCCTCCATATCTCGTGTGTGCCACTTCTTATCCAGGGGCCGAAGGATGGACCCCCTCGCGACGTCTTTGAGTTCGCCGTTTACTCTCATCAGGAAGGTGCATGGCGTTGAGAGCGCCTGCGAGAACATGTGTATGGCGTTAGAGAGAGGGCAAGGATGACGAAACTAATATATTAACTTGATGTACACATGGGTTAATTACCGTGAGGGCGTTGAGCTCGGCTAATGTCGACGGGCCGGCACATGCGGCGGCGGGCGTGCAAGTGACGGAGGGGCTGCTACCCGGCATGGACGGTGAATCCCTAGCACCAGCGACATTGCCGGCGGCCGGAGGAGTCTCCATTATAACATTGTCATTGCCGGCGGACGGCGGCGCCATCGAGTTGCTGCCGTCGAAGCTAACCACTTGCATTTTCGGGGGGGCTTGTTTGCCACCCTCATACCACGCGTGTAGAGCGTTGAAATCTGCTTGGACTGAAGCGGCGACTTCAGCTTTGACTTCAGGTACGAGCGTAGCTTTGAGTTGCGGTACCAGTTGCGGTACCAAACCAGCTTGGACTTGGGCTAGGATTGACTCCCTCATTTCCTCCGCCTCCCGCTGCTTCCTCTCACTTCGCGCATTTTTATCGGCCGCAGACGACAAGCCATAGTGACCATGCTTGTAGCCTGTACCGGCGCCAGCCACACGGCCTCTATGCGGCCTTCTCGTCGGTGAATGCTCATTAACGATGTTTAGCGCCCGTACGAGAGGCTTGTCCCAGGCTACCCTGCCCGTCGACGCCTGGGAGGAGGAGCCTTCGTCACATTGAGAAAGTTTTTGTCTTTCTTCTTCCTGCGGAAGAAACGCGAACCATTTAGAAATGTTGCTACTATTATATGAACGATACTTGATCTAATTAAACCGGTAAATTGCTTACCAGTTTTTTCTCCAACGCCAGGACCTTCTTGTCGTTCGTGAACCAAATTATCATCGGCTTGCCACTGTTCTCTATCATGGTTTTGTGCTCTTTCAACCAAGGATCGATCAAGTCAATGTGTTGTAGCGCTACTAAGTTGGCCCTATCAAAGTCGGAAGTCCGACCAGACATGTGCACGTGCAGTTCCTTCCTTCCATTTTTGTGGCCTACTCCCTCGAACCTGCGGAGGTGCTTGTTTTGAGGCAAACCAACAGGGTCCTCGATGTCTAGATAATTCGTGCAGAAAGAGATGCACTCTTCGGTGAGCCAGCCCTGTACGATGCTTCCATCCGGATGTGACCTGTTACGAACGTATCCTTTAATGACCCCATTCATTCTTTCAAACGGCATCATGTTGTGTAAGAATGCCGGCCCTAGACTGACGATATCATCCATGATATGGACCAACAGATGGACCATCACGTCAAAGAATGCAGGCGGGAAGTACATCTCAAGCTCACATAGGATCACCACGATCTCTTCCTGGAGCCTTGCGAGTTTCTTCACGCTTATCGACTTCCGAGTTATGACGTCGAAGAAGTTACAGAGCCCAGTCAGCGTTGCACGGACATGGTCATCCATTATACCTCGGATTGCAACCGGAAGAATCTGCGTCATCATCACGTGACAGTCATGAGACTTCATGCCGCTGAAGTTTCGTTTCTTGGGGTCCATGTATCTGCTTATTAGCCCGGAGTAACCGAAGGGCACTCTGACTCCTAGAAGGCAATTGAAAAATTGATCGACCTCGGCCGGACTAAAAGTGAAGCAGGAGGGGGGACAGTAATAGTCTGGCTGCTTAATCCTTTTGCGCTTCTGACCGCCGTCCGCCTCCTCCTCCGATGTCCCTCTTGGGCCGCCGGGATCTGAAGCTCTTCCCTGATGCCCAAAACTTTCAGGTCGTGTCTTGCTTTCGGCCCATCTTTGGTCCGGTCCGGCATGTTGAGAAGAGTGCCAAGCAAGCTCTCGCACACGTTCTTTGTAATATGCATGACATCAAGGCAGTGAGGTGTATCGAGAATTTTCCAGTACGGCAAGTCCCAAAACACGGACCTCCTTTTCCATACACCAATGAGCGGCGTCGCCGTTGCCTTTTTCTTCTTCTTCTCTCCAGGCTTTTGACGTATCTTTCCCGGCGAGGGCACTCCTTCCAACCTTTCAGTAATGTATCGATCTCTTCGCCGCTCTTCTTCCGTGGAGGTCCTCGGGGTTCATTTGTACCATCGAACAGATCTCCACGCTTTCTCCACGGGTCAGTCTTCTGTAGCCACCTTCGATGCCCCATGTAAACTGTTTTCGAAGAGCCGGGATCCTTACCAAGCTGCAAAAACATCGTCTCTTCCATGCACCTGACACATGCCTTGTGTCCATGGCACACCTGGCACGAAATGTAACCGTATCCGAGGTAGTCCTGCACCGTCGTGATCAACGCGGCTCTCAAAGGGAAATATTCTTCCGCGACGGCGTCCCATGTATCTACCCCTTCCTCCGCCCACAACGTTTCAAGCTCCTCCTTTAATAGTTCGAGATATATGTTGATGTCGTTTCCTGGCTGTGTCGGCCCTTGAATTAGCATACTCATCTGTATGTACTTCCTCTTCATGCACAGCCAGGGCGGGAGGTTGTAGATCCATACAAACACGGGCCATGTGCTATGTGTGCTGCTCTGGTTTCCGAACGGATTGAATCCGTCCGTGCTCGCACCCAACCTGATGTTTCTGGGTTCTGCCCCAAAACTTCCGAATTCATTGTCTAATGCTTTCCACTGGCTTGCATCCGAAGGGTGTGTCAGCACTGGGTGCTCAATCCGATCTTCATCATTCAACACTGCCTCCTTTCTTTCAGCGTGCCAGCGCATGAGCTTTGCTTCCTTGCGGTCCGCGTAGAACCGTTGCAGCCGGCGGGCGGGTACCACACAACTTTCCGAGGAGCTTTCTTCTTCCCTTTCTTGTACCGTTCAACATCACACACAGGACATTTGGTCTTGTCCACGTGCTCCTTGCGATACATGATATAGTCGTTGATGCAGGCGTGATACTTTTCGTGGGGTAAGTCGAGAGGGCACGTGATTCTCTTGGCCTCGGCTAGACTACCAGGACACGTGTTCCCGGCAGGAAGGAGATCTTTCACGTATTCCAGGATGTCGTCGACGCTTGTGTCCGTCCATCCGTGTTTCACCTTCATCTGCAGCACATCGAGAGCTACTCTCAAGCGAGACTCCCCAACCCGCGACCTGAGTCGTACAACGGAGTATTCGAGTCTATCTCCAGTTGCTCAAGCTTTGATTTCCGCTTGGCGTCTTTCGTCTTTTCGAGAAGCAGATCTTGAAGATGAGGGTCCCGCACGACTGAAGCTAGCGGCACCTCTTCGTCGTCATCAAGGTTATTGTCATCGTCAAGGTTATTATCGTCGTCAAGGTTATCGTCTTCTGCGACAAACTCTTCATCGTCATCAATGTCATGATGCCCTCCTTCTTGCCGGCCATTATTACCACCTGCTGCCGTCGCCCCATTGACCTCCGCGCCATCATCGCTCATCCATTGAGTGTGTCCATGCATGAAACCATTAGTGAGCAGGTGCCCCTGCAATTTTCCTGAATACGGGTCAAACCATTTCCCTCGTTTGCATCTCCGGCACGGACACAATACCTCCGTGCGTTTATTTTCATACATGTCGATGATCGCGTGTTTCAGATATCTCATCACGATGCTTTCACTCATCTCGATAACCATTATCGCCTGCATGGTAAGATTACATAATTGATTAGAACCATGCATCCGTCGGTAGTTTTCACGGAAAATTTCGGCATGACCTTCCTACACGGTAGGACATAGGAGCGCCAGAAATGTGCCGAAACGGAAACTTGAAGAATCAACATTTCGGCGCAACGTTGGCAACTCATTTTCAACGCCAACACACACACAAGCACACAAGCACAACATATATATATATGCCACACACGAGAGCTTTGCTTCAAATGTCCAACATACGTCGATTTCATTCCTCAATTTGTTCATTAATCACCTATTTGTTTGATATAATTGTCGACGAGATCGAGACGACGCGCCGCGACAATGGCGTATGGAAGCCGACTTTCTAGATCTAGATCTAGATTGAGCGGTCAACGCGGGATAGTAGATCTAGATCTACATAGGGGGATGTGGGAGATGCATGTAGGAAGGGAAGATTTGCTCAAAAAATATGATTTTGTTTGGTCAAATTAGCTAAATTGGGGATAGGAATAGGCAAAAATGAGCTGGGTTGGGAGAAGGCTCGGGTTGTGTGGATAAGTGGAGTGTAGTGAGTGTGTGAGTGAGTGTGCTGGTTGGTGGCTGAAATAACTCCCAGGTTATTGCCGGCACCTGGCCGTGGCGCGCCGGCAATATATACCCCATCCGGCTATAGTTGCTCCGGCCAGGCCTAGGAAACACGGCGCACCAGCCCAGGAGCGCGCCGCAACAGAAATTACCGCCGGCTCGGGCTGGTGCGCCGGCAGTGTTTCCTGGGCCTGGCCCGAATCGGCCGAGCCCATGCCAGGAATTATCCCCGGCGCGTCTTCTCCGGAGGTGCGCCGGCAGTATGCTTGCATCGCCGGCGCGGCGACTTCCTTGTGCGCCGGCAACAGCTGCCACCGGCGCACGTCCTAGGTGGTGCGCCGACACGTTTTGCCTCCACCTATAAGCTTTTTCCTAGTAGTGTTGGCCAATCAAGTTGAGCCCTTAGCTCAACATTCTCCTTCAAGATGGATGCTTCACAAGAAGTAGAGTTAGTAGCACAAGCATCAACCATAGTTTTTTTCATTTTCAAGCTCATAGGATTCAATTTTTTGTGTAAGCATAGAGTTAGTATGCTTCTCATCTTTTAATTCTTGCTTGAGGAGAACAATTCTTAGTCTCCTATTTTCAATATGAGACTCTAACTCCACTATGGTTTCCTTGTATCTATTCAAGGTTTCCATAGAGTGTTCAAGATTAGCACGAGCTTCTTTATTACCATGAAGAGAAGCATATACCATCCCCACATCATGCAACAAGGTATTATATTCTTCATCATTATCATCATCATCATCATCCTCATTATTAGAGGATGTGTTAAGAGTTCTAAGTAGGAGATACCTTTGATCCATTTGCCATAAGGCACATGTGCATACCGGAGGATGGTAATGAGGATATTCTTGAATCCCCATTAGAAATCGTATCTTGATCCATAGAGTGTTCGGTTTCCTCTACATTGTTAGTCAACAAACAACTAGAGGAAATAGGAGCATTTTGATTATGGAAACAAGACAAGGCAAGCATATCATCATGAGATCTATGTAAGCAATTTACACATGATATGCAAGGACTATCAACACAAGCATGTAGACTATTTTTAGTGCTAGATGTGTCTAGGCCCAAAGAGGAAACATTGCAATGGGATAGAGATGAAGAATCATCACTATTGAGCACAATATCAACATTGCAATTTTCCTCACCACTCACCATATCATTACCTCGTGTCTTGCTACACGTTGGTGAGGTGGAAGGAGATGGGGACTCATCACGGCCGGAGGTGGAAGCAACTTGGAGCTCTTCATGATGTGAAGGGGAAGAGAGCTCCTCGGAGTCACCACCGACCAAATGAGAAATGGATCCACGAAACATTTCCTTAAGCTTGATCCACGTCTCATGAGACGACTTTCGCTTTATATATATCAAGAACCTACGAAAATCTGGTCTCAAGGAGAATAAAAGCTCATTAGATACTTGAGCTTCAAGATGTAAGTTTTTCTCATCCTCTAAAGATAGATTTTGAGGATCCATCGGAGGAGAAAAACCTACATCTAGAAATTGCTCTATATTTGGACACAAGGTCCGAAGGTTATAAAGCAAGCAATTTCTCCACAAAAGATAATTTGTGCCATTAAAGATAATTGTGTCATTGTGCACTATATTACTAGCCGACATCTTTACTCTCAAGGCTGTGAATCCTTAAACAAGGAGAGACCTTGCTCTGATACCAATTGAAAGGACGAGATGTCGCCTAGAGGGGGGGAATAGGCGTTTAAAAACTCTTGCGGATTTGTCTTGTGAGAATGCGGAATTAAACTAACGTTTAGATTACAAGCACAAACCCTAAATATGGTAAGCTCAACTAAGTGTAACAATAACAACTAGAGCTAAGCAACATAGGCACAAGATATATGTAGCACAAGTGATAGCAAGATATATGTACTTCAAGCACGATGGCTATCACAAGGAAAGAGAGCTCGGGTATAGAAATAACCGAGGCACGCGGAGACGAGGATGTATTCCCGTGTTCCCTTCCTTTGCAAGAAGGTACGTCACGTTTGGAGGAGTGGAGGTCCCACGAAGGATTCCCCGCGCCATGAAGGCTCACCCTATTCTCCGAGCCACACCCACGAAGGATAATGGCCCTATCCTTATGGTTAGCTTTTCCTCCGCTCCGGAGATGGCAAGCTCCACAACCACTTCACAAGCTCCACGAAGGAGAAGCCCTGGCCTCTTCACAATCTTCCTTGAAGAGATCACTGGAGCACCAACCGCCAAGCCAACTAGGAGGTCTCCCTCCAAGAGTAACAAGCTCACGGTCTCTCACTCGAACTAATCATGGTGCACTACAAGAATTCCGGTCTATTGCCACAATATATATTTCTACAGCTATCTTTTGTTGCAATAAATTGCAATATTACCACAAATATCATGTTTGTGGCAATATGCCTCGCATATTGCCACAATTTAGTTTTGTGGCGATAATTAGCAATTTTGTTGCAATAGAGGGCACTTATTGCAGCGAAATGCGATGTCGTTGCATTATGGTGGTGCTATTGCGACGATTACGGGTTGTTGCATGACCTTGTCATCTTGTTGCAATAGAGACTAGGTATCGCTACAAAAACAAAATTCTTGGAAATATTTGAAGGATATGGCAACATATTTCTCATGTTGTTTTAGGTATACATATTGTTGCAAAAGATAGTCTTGTATTGCAACAAAATACTTATTTGTCGTAATAGCAACCGATTTTGCCTCAACCCCATTCTGTTGCAATAATTATATAACATTGCAACAAATTATGTTGGGCTTCAAGTACCATGATGTAGGACATTTAACTTTTCTGAAATCTACCTCAGAATTTCAAGTAGCATGATGTAGGTTCTGAACAATCTTAAAAGCATAAATCACGCATGTAGGAATATAAAGATTTCATATAAACTAGAACTGGAACTAGACGTAGCATGATTTGTTCAATAATAACTGTTTCTGAAATTCCAGACTTCCAATCATAGAGTTTCAGAAAGACGGTTACATATTATGGTCTTGCCCTGGATGTTTGATTTGATTCGATGTTCCTGTGAAATCTGATCCTCCCGTTTGTCTGCTAATAATTTGGTACTAGTCTGCTAATAATGTTTCGAGCGGTGGCGAAAGATTTAGTACTAGTCTGCTAATAATTTTCACTGTTGTTCAAGGTGGAAATGCCTCAGTGCTGCTGTTATATGTCTTATTTCAGTCTATCTCTCAAATCTAACCTACTTATAAAGGCACCAACTTTTACCAATTTGCTCCCCACTTTTACGAATATGGTTCACAGTTCAACTTCTGTATCATATTAATCATGGATTGCCTCAGTTCTGTACATGTATGCAAGCATTCCATCTTCTCAGTAGCGACCTGACAATAGGGACAGGGACATCTTGTAATTATCTAGCATATGCTTTCAATGGAATGCACCTTACTCCTCTTATTTGTGTGTCACAGTGCCTAAATAAGTACTAGCACTTGTACGGTACCTGATTAACCCCTTATTTTAGTTATTAATGACGTGTGTTATATCCAGGTCACAAAGCTCATGTCTCTTGCGTTTTTATCTATAGCAAGGCTTAATGGTTTAAGAAGACATGGGCATGTTTATGACCAAAGTAAGCATTTGGACTTGAAAAAAGATATAGACGAACAAACGCTACAGAAAACGAAACTTATGTAATCAAATATATGGTTCAGAAAACACTAATTCCTTGGAATCAAATTAGCAACACGTATATATCAGATATAAGGTAATGCTTTATTTATAGCTGAAGCATTATGGTCTAAGTTGTCAACTACTTCTTTCTCTAAAATCTACATCAAAATGAATTAGTTAGCAAAAGACATATTCATGTTCTACTTTTTTTAATTAAGTGAGATGTAGTAGAATCTGAAACTGTACCTGTTTTTCATTATCTTTATCCTCATCATTTTGTTGTAAAATTATTTGATTTTATGCCTGCTTTATGTTTTGTGCTTTTCTGAATCAGACTCAAATTCTAATATTACCTACACAATGACACACTGATGAATTCTACGGAGAATGCTGCCGGTACACAATATCTTTACTTCTTAATCAGCTATCTGAATGGTGCACAACATTAATGCTATGTCCTCTCATTGTTTTTGTGTGTAGTAAGTACATGCTCTGGTCTCTTAACAAGGATGAAAAGTATACCAGAATACACAAATCAACGTGAACATTCCGGTAAATTGTTCATGTCACTTAACCTGTCTCTAGCATTTGCTATAATGCATATACAATCCTGGTATGGGTTAAAATGCCAAATCTTCAAGACTGCTAAATCTTTTACAGGAACTCAAGAACAATCTGACACTCCAACACTCCAGTGACTGCTAATGACATGTCTGCTTTGGATGAATGGCCATCCCATGCTCGCCGCAACCGTGCAGTGCTACACTATGGTACTTGTTTTTTTTATATATTTGTGTCATTCTTTCGTACAATCTGAAACTGAGTAATGCAATGCTTCTTGTATAATGTGGAACCAAGAAAAGTTATCTCGTGGCTACACTGATTACACATTTCCAACTTTTGTTTTGTAATAACTAATGAAAACATATCTCATCTATATATACACCATTAGTATTTCCACTCAGTGGCAGCAAACATTGCAGAGCAAAGCCAACCAGGTCGGGGAGAGAGAATGCAGCACGTACTTCCTTTCCTCATAAACCTACCTAGGAAACGAGCAGCTCAATCTCAAACTTGTGGACTTAATATTGACATGATACATGTAACGTGCTCACATGAATTAGTTACCTTGTCTAATGTTTTTTTTTTATTTCTTCATTGCAGGAACCAAAGAATTATCTGGACTAGGCTCTATAGACCACGGATGGTTTAGTCTTGGAATTTACTTAGTAGGATGGCACATTCAGTATGATGAATGATTGATAAATTATATTTGAGTTCCATTTGATGGATATTTGCTCCGACAATTATGATTTTTATGAATACATATATATATATATATATATATATATTATATGGTTTGAATTTTGTAATTGAATACCTGCATTCTTATTATATTGTCGTAATAACTTGTCACCACAACTTTTTTGCCGTTGTGATAATTGTTTGCCGCCACAAAACTAAGCTGTGTCGAAATAGAGTATCGCCACGAATGTTTACACTGTCGTAGTAGAAATAGAGTATCGCCACGAAAGTTTACATTGTTGCGGTAGCTTCTCGCTACAAACATTTTGCCCGTCGCTATAACTATTTGGGGCCACGAAACTAAGTTTCTTTGAAATAGAGTATCGCCACAAAAAGTTTAAATTGTCGCAATAGCTTCTCGCTACAAACATTTTCGCCGTTGTGATAACTATTTACTGCCACCAAAATGAGGATGTTGTAATTTCTTGTTACCACGACTAGAATTTTTGTTGTCATAAGTTAATACCACAAGCTTAGCGGTTCGTGGCAAAACGTCTAACGTTATGAAAACAGAAGTCATTGACATAGGGTTATTGCCATGATTGGCTATTGCCACAGAGGAGCATGCACCACGAAATATGCGTTGTTGGCAAAGGTTATTGCCACATATGTTTGTCGCCACGAACTATCAATCGCCACAATTCATTTGCATGTTGCATTAAGCTATCACCAGAAACCAAAATGAGGCATCAAGTGAGTGTTGCCATGGGAAAAACCGTGGCAACTGCCAGCATATTGTTGCAATAGATTACTTTATTGCCACAATTGATCTTTCGTTGCGATAGCCTATTACCATGTGTGCAGTTGCAACGGTTGCCAACGAAAGTTGTTTTGTGGCAATAGGTACATATTGCCACAATTTGGCATATATTGCGACGATTTTTTTTGTTGCAATAGACCTAAATCCTTGTAGTGGTGGAGAGCTCAACACTACGCAATGATGCAAAGCAAGAACACTAGAGGTGTTCAAGTCCTTCACACTCAAATCCCACCCAAGCAACAAATGCTAGGATGAGATTGGAGAGGAAGAACAAAGGGGAAAGTCAACAAAATACTCCAAGATCTAGATCCAAAGGGTTCCCCTCACTTAGAGGAGAAATTGATTGGTGGGGATTGTAGATCTAGATCTCCTCTCTCAAATCCTCAAGAATGGGCAAGAATCATGGGAGGAATCAAGAGGGGAAGGTAGTTATTTGAATAGAAACAATGGAGGTGAAGAAAGGGGAAGAACTACTTTAGCTCAAGGTGGAAGAAGGCTATTTATAGCAAGGGAGAGAAAATAACCGTTGGGGAAGAAAAGCACTGAAAATCACAGGAAAAACGGCTCAGCCGGCGGACCGGGGCTGGAGTCGGACATGCCGGTCAGCAGCCCGGCCGGACCGGGGCACAGGCCGGATGGGGGCGACCAGGCCGGTCGGGGACGAGCAGGCTGAGCGCCAGGGAGAGGCCCAGCAGGGGCAGAGCCCGGTCGGGCTGGGGCTAGCGCCGGGCAGGCCGGCGGCTGCCAGACCCTGGGCCGGACCAGACCAGATGGCCCACTGGGGGCGGTCCGGCTGGCACCAGCGCCAGAGCCGGCGCAAGCCGGATGGGCCGGTAGCTGGGCTGGCCGGCCGGTCGGTTGGCAGCCCCTTCCCTTTCTTTTTCTTTTTATTCTTTTCCCTTTTTCTTTAATAACAAATGCTCCCGAACTCCGAATTGAATGAAACCAATTTTGTTTGAGAGATAAGAACAAATGCTATCCTATGGAAAGTGAAAACACAAGAATCTGTAGGAGGGGATTTTATCATGAATATAAAAAGTAGAACCTTATATCATGAATAATCGGTAAAATCACCCAACCTTGAAAATGTCATAGAAGAGTCATACGAACTCCGATTTCGATGAACTTCTGCTTGTTGTAAAGCTAGCAACAAGCTCAAGAACCTCACACAGAGAAACACTAAGAAGCAATAGGGATATGCAAAGTATGCAAAGGATTGATCTCCCTAAGACGATGTGATCAAGTTACCCAACCGAAAGCCCCTCTTAATAGTGCGGCTATCTATCCTATAATCTGGTCTCCCATCAACCACCTTGAGACCGGTAAAAGGAAAACCTATCAAGGCCATACCTTTGCCTTGCGCATCCCGCTTGATCTTGATGATAACTCTTCAAGATCCACTCAAGCCGGAATGCATCCCTTGATCATCGTTGCTAAGTGAAGACTCACAAATGCTCCCCCATACACCATGATGTGAAAGCTCCATTGATGCACATCTTCACATACATTATCACCAAATGGACGACAAGCTTCAAGCATGTGATCCACTTGAGATGCTCATCTTGAACTTGCCCAACTCAACCTTGTATCTTCTCATACTCTATCATAATATCTTGTGGTGTATAAAGAATTCTTCACTTGGAATCAAGCTCTCAAGATCTTGATCATTCATTGTTTATCACATAAGATAGAACATGGCTATATTGAGTTCCACATAAGAACTCCATCTTCATTTCTTCTTCTTGATCATATCACATATATATCTTCAAATCGATGATCTTGATGCCAATACATAAGGTGTATCTTTATCTTCATGGCATCCATACTTGAATCCAACACATGGAATACAACTAGTACCTATGGAATATTCCTTCATATAAACTCAATGAAAACATTAGTCCATAGGGGTTGTCATTAATTACCAAAACCACACATAGGGGCAACATACCCTTACAGTGGCGCATATGCACATATGCGCCACATAATTTTGACATTTTGTGGCGCATGTGGGCATATGCGCCACATAATTTTGACTTTCTATGGCGCATGTGGCAGATGCGCCACAGAATTCCCTTCGCCCATGTGCAGTGCTGGACCCTGCGTGGGACCCATGGAGATTTTGTGGCGCATCCGTCCACATGCGCCACAGAAAGGCAAAGTTCTGTGGCGCACCAGTCCTACATGCGGCACATAAATTAGAAATTTCTGTGGAGCATTTTTTTGGTGCACCACAGAAATAATTTTTGTGGAGCATATTTTTTACGTGCGCCACATAATACATTTCTACCTATAATGGTTTTCCTAGTAGTGTATATATTGCTCCCGACACGAAAATCCTAAAAAAATAGCCTCCATCCACGAAAAGTTTCATAGCTCCGCCGCCATCGAAGACAAGTTTCGGGGGACAGAAATCTCTGTTCAAGCACCCTGCTAGGATGGGGAATTGCCCCCGGAGCCATCTCCATCGACTCCACCGCCATCTTCATCGCTGTTGTTGACTCCCATGATGAGGAGGGAGTAGTTCTCCCCCGAGGCTGAGGGCTTTACCGGTAGCTATGTGGTCTATCTCTCTCTCCCATGGTGTGATCTTTATGTGATCATGAGCTTTGTAATCTAGTTGAATAAGTAGATGTTACTCTTCATCTTTTTTTTGAAGACTAAATAACTCTTCATCTATTATGATACTCAAGTGGTTTATAGTCTCTAGCTCTAATTTGAGTTGGATATCTCTATGAAATTGAGTTGAATGTCTAAGTGAAATACTTATCATGAGTTATAATTTGAGTTGGATGTCTTTATGAAATTGTGGTGTTTGTTAGTACTATCTTTGGATGCTCAAAGTGACAGAGTGGGGTGTCCCTAGGTTTGGAACGCGAACTTTAAGGAGTGCTTTTGCAGCCCTACGCGGCGAATTGGTGTTCGTTATCCAACCGGAGAGTGGTTCAGAGTAGCATAGTGAAGAGATGATATTTATGTATTCAATTATGATATCATTGTTGAGACTTGAGAGTGTCCACTAGTGAAAGTAAGATCCCTAGGCCTTGTTTCTAAGCATTGAAACACCGTTTACAACCAGTTCTGCTACATGTTTGCTTGCTGCCATTTTTATTTTAGATTGCAATTACCACTTATAATCATCCATATTATTTGTATGTTACTATCTCTTCGCCGAACTAGTGCACCTATACACCTGACAAGTGTATTGGGTGTGTTGGGGACACAAGAGACTTCTTGTATCTTAATTGTAGGGTTCCTTTAGAGGGATATCTTTGACCTCTACCTCCCTGAGTTCGATAAACCTTGGGTGATTCACTTAAGGGAAACTTGCTGCTATTCTACAAACCTCTGCACTTGGAGGCCCAACACTGTCTACAAGAATAGAAGTGTGCGTAGACATTAGTGGTCGACCAAAACCTTTCCCTTGCTTCGCCTAATTCATGAGTCACTCCAACTGGGCAGCTCCGTCATCGTAGGTAGCCGTTCTCCGAGGCGGTCCCGATTGTTGTGCGCAGGGGATCCAGTTCAATGCCTCCAGCATCCTTCACCCCAGCCACGTCCCTGTATGAGATGCACATTTGAAAACCTTTTCCATGCATTCGCCATGCAGAATGACAAATGGAACTCGCAAACTAGGTGACTCATGAACAAACTAGGCAAGATCGGGCCAAGGGGTTCCCATAGGACCCGTGTAGCTGTACGCTCGGTCTTGGTTCAAGAGATGAGAACTTCGGGTCCTAGTGTCGGCGAGAACGAGTCAAATCACCACATATCCATGTGGCGGCCCATCCAAGCCTTTAAGCATGTTTAAAATAATCACTGATCTTATCACGTCATCCTGCCATACTAGGTTCATTCGCATCTCTGTGATGAGGACATGATTACCTGCGATTTCAAGGCATATTTTGGTGAAAAAGATGAGACTACGTCGAGGACGAATTCAAGTAGGGGATAGATTAATATGGAACCACTGCCTTAACAATCCTTCCTGATATATATGAGAATATGATGTTGTCAAATGTTTACGATGTAGCATGGAAGCATTGGAACGTGCATGGATGGCAGCACCTGCAAGGATTCAGATGGCGTTGCAAGCGAGGATTTCAGAACATTGAAGCCACCATAGTGAAGCAACGATGCTTGGATGAATTATACAAGTTACTCCATCATAAAATTCGTCCAAAGAGTTATTTTGGTGCGCGTCACCTTATTTAATGCCAGGCCCATGTATTTTTTAGGTATTTTAGGGATTTTAAGAGGCCATATAGTGGAGAAGGCCCATTTAGGGGGTTTTTAGCCAACCCTTGGTTGGACGAAAATCCCTTCACTTCCCCATATATCCCTCGTAGCCGTCATTAGAACTTGGATTTTGATTAGATTAAAAGTTAGCCAATTGCTGCAACCGTGTACTTCTTTGAGGCCAACGCCGAACAAGACCGATTATTCGAATCCCACCATTATCAATCAAGCTATCATCTATATCCGCAATTTCGATTGCATCTTTAGTTCTTACTTGTTCTCGATTTCGGGTAGGAATTACCCTTTCAGTGATCGTGCCCAAGATCGAACTCTCGCCTAGCGATTGGACGAGCTTTGGGATCCAGCACGAACTCCACCAACAAATCGAATTATCTTCATCTCACCGAAAGATCGGCCACCTTTGCCCTATCAAGTGGTATCAGAGCCACCTTTGATAGGGCAAAGGTGGCCGATCTTTCGATAAGATGAAGATAATTCGATTTGTTGGTGGAGTTCGTGCTTGACGATCCGACTAAACGTGCAAAGCTCATGCGCCAATGCAATCGCTAGGACAATCTCCGGAGTTACTGATCTTGCGGAGCACGATCACCTGCAAGGGTCTTAATTCCTACCTGAAATCGAGAACAAGTAAGAACTAAAGATGCAATCAGAATATATAGATGAAAGCTTGATTGATAATGGTGGGATTCCGAATAGTCGGTCTTGTTCGGCGTTGGCCTCAAAAGAAGTACACGAAGTTGCAGCAATTGGCTAACTTTTAATCTAATCAAAATCCAAGTTCTAATGACGGCTACAGAGGGATATATATGGGGAAGTGAAGGGATTTTCGTCCAACCAGCTAGGGTTGGCCAAAAACACCCCTAAATGGGCCTTCCTCCACTTATATGGCCTCTTAAAATCCCCTAAAATACCTAATCCGAAAATACATGGGCCTGGCCCATTAAATAAGGTGACGCAGCACCAAAATAACTCTTTGGACGAATTTTATGATGGAGTAACTTGTATAATTCATCCAAGCATCGTTGCTTCACTATGGTGGCTTCAATGTTCAAATCCTCGCTTGCAACGCCATCCTGAATCCTTGCAGGTCTGCTGCCATCTCCATGCACGTTCCAATGCTTGGCGTCCATGCTACATCCATTCCTAAATAATATAAATACATTTGATTTAGGCAGCATCATATTCTCATATATATCAGGAAGGATTCCTAGTAATGAAGGTACCTGAGATGTGGTTGTAGGAGTATTGGTTGTATCTATCATAGCGATGTCCTCATCACTCTGATTCATCAACCGGATGGGTCAAAATTCATCAACTAAGCATGGCTAAGCATATTCGATATAACGGCTCTAGCGATGCACACAAGCTCAAACCTAGTCTTGCTAGGAGCAGTGGATCAGGGTATTTAGGCTACAAGGATGGTAAATGCAACACATAGGATAACTATATCTGCCGATAAAATATATTGGAATCATATGCAATATGTAAGAACCAGAAGTAAAAACATTTCCAGACCATATATGAACCAGGTTAGGGCTTGCCTTTGTCCCTGACAAACCAATATGGATATTCTAAGATCCCATGCTTGACTTGTTCGTCGATGGACAAGCATTGAGTTGCATCGTTGTCGATCTTCATCGTCTCGGGCACTTGCTCTATCGATCGCGAAGAAGCAAATACTGGAAAGGTAGAACAACAATCAACACATGGCATCGATGCAATGCGCATACAAGAATGATGATATGAGATGTTAAAGGTATTGAACTAACCCTAAGACATGATCATCAATTTAACTGGTGTTCGATGGAACTAGGGTTAGAAGTTCCGGAGCCCTCAGAGGGGTACAATTAGTTCTTCTAAAACAACCAGGATTCAAAGTTGTTTATCAATGCATGATTGTGTAACCAAATTGTAGATCTCATTTTTCTGAAAATTTTGATATATTATACATATTTTTTCCAATTAAAAATGAATTACTTATGAATTTCCAAAGTTTTAATCATTTTAAATCATTTCTGGAAATTCTGGAAAATTATAAAAATCTGACAGACATGGACCCACATGTCATGGTTTTATTATTTTCCTAAATATTTACGAAAATGAATAAATATCTGATAAAGGGCCCCACATGTCATAGTTTTATCAATTACAGAATAACTAGAAAAATAAAAAAGAAAAAGAGGGGCTAGCCCCACGACGGTCAACCGCCGGGGTCAACCGCGCGGGGGTGTGGAGGGGCGCATTGGACGCGGGCGACTGCGGCGATTCTCCTGGTGGCGACGTCGCGACCTGGATGTTGCCGGAGCATCGCCGACAGCGATGCTGAGCGGCGGCAGGGGCAGGCGTGCGTTGCAGGCACACCACAGAGGGCTAGCGAGAGAGGCGAGGGCACTGGGAGGACCGGCGGCTCACCCTGGACGCGTTGGTGAAGACGACGAGGCCGGGGAGGCTCGGGAACGGCGGCGAGCGGTGGTGGCCGACATCGGGGAAGAGGGCCCGATTCAGCCGCCTCCAACCTTCCCGCGAAGCGCGCGTCTACGAGGATGATCATCACAGCGAGGCGAAGCTCGTGGGCCTCTCGGGGAGTCGCGGGGATGGCCGGGGCTGCGGCGATAGGAAGCGGCCGGGGCTAGGGTTTCGGCCACCTCGCAGGAAGAAGAAGGGAACGAGGGAGAGAAGGAGCTGGGGCGCTAGGGTTCGTCCTGGCGACGCAGGGGTACTTGTAGAGGTTCCAGGGGCGGCGGCGTGTTTCTTAGCGCGGCCGGGCTCGCAGGTGCTACCATCGTCGAGCTGCTTCAATGAACGGAGGTGGAAGATGAAGTTGCGATTTTGCAGATAACCCCCTAGGGAATTAGCTGGGCTAGGTTGGCTGCTAGCTGGGCCGGCCTGTTGGGCTGCTGGCGCTAGAGAAGGAGAGAGAAGGGTTGGGCTGAGCCCAAAACAGGGAAGGATTTTTCCTTCTCTTTTTAAATTCCAATTTCAAATTTGTATTCAACTCCTTTGCTATTTGAAATTGCTTTGAAGATTCAAACTTTCTAAACTTTTGAAAATATCAATGGTCTTCTTAATATATTTAAGAATTGCCATTTAACTTAGTTTTTAAATTTGGAAACTATTTTAGCATTTGAGACGAGAGGGAGATTTGCATAACATTAGGGTTTTCAAATATTTTCTTTTGTGCAAATTTTTCTAGGAAATTTTCATGATGCTCATGATGCACAAACAAACCCTAATCCAGGTTTAGATTACAAAAGAGGCAGCCGCCCAGCAATGCGCATCGAAAAGAGGCAGCCGTGACATTGATGATGAAGGCTGCCCGTAGAATAAGATATCGTCATTCCGTTGGATTACTTCAAACGGATAGGAATGAGGAGCCGCGGGCAGAGCGTGGATGCCATATTGTTTTTTTGACATGAGGAAAGCAATTCAGAAATTTTCTGTACACGGGACCAGATTACCGGTTGAAGCAGTTGGGCCGGGCTTACATGTTTTGGAGCCCAGGGTGCCCATATCCGATTCCATTCCATCCCGAGACAAGACAACCCGCCCGCTCCAATCCAATCGCCCTGACGCCCAAATTTCAAATCCTGCTTCTTCCACCGTTCTACTAGCAGTCGCCGACACGCCGCCAGCCGCCGCACTGCACATGGAGAAAATCTCCGTCGCCGTCCGCTTCCGCCCACCGAAGTCCTCCGCCGACCCTGACGTAGACTCTTCCTCCTTCTCCGGGGGTGGCGCTGGCGGAAACCGCGAGTGGCGCATCGACGACACCCGAATCTCCCTCCTCCACCGCGCCGTCCCCGTCCCCGGCACCTCCTTCGCCTTCGGTACCGGACCCCTGCTCTCTCTCTCTCTCTCTCTCATCACATCCCCAACCCTCTCCCTCAATTTCTAACCCGCGCTGCTCTTTTGTTGGCCCATTCCCTACCCACCCTAAGACCATGTGTTCGACGACACGGCCACCAACGGCCGGATCTACGGCTTGCTCGTACGATCCCTCATCCGCGCCGCCGTAGATGGCTTCAACGGCACCGCCTTTGCCTACGGCCAGACCAGCAGTGGCAAGACCTTCACCATGAACGGCTCCACTGCCGACCCTGGGATCATTCCGCTCGCTATCCGCGACATATTTGACACGGCGGCCGAGGTAATTGTTTTTTTTTTTTGCGGGTAGTGACCAGTTGTATGGTGCCCAGCTTATGTTATCACCATGAATAAAGTCAAACACCATGCAAGCTTATTTTTCCTTTCAGTCCTTTATTTTATTTCGGTTCTGGGACAGGCTGCAGACCGTGAGTTCCTTATCAGGGTGTCGTACATGGAGATTTACAATGAGGAGATTAATGACCTCCTCACACTCGGTAGCGAGAAGCTGCCGATTCACGAGAGCCTGGAGGTAAATGTGAGAAATGGTTATAGTTTTTCTTCATATTATTTGATAGATTCTGTAAGGGTTTGTATTGTGGCTACAGCGTGGTGTGTATGTCTCCGGCCTACGGGAAGAGATTGTTAACAATGCCGAACAAGTGCTAGAACTTCTTCAGCGTGGAGAAGGTGCCATTTCTGTCCATTTATTCTTCTACTTGTTCAGATGTCTATTACCATTTCACCAATTCATAGTTTTCCCTTTCTTACAGAAAATAGACATTTTGGAGAAACAAACATGAACGTCCGGAGCAGCCGATCCCATACTATTTTTCGGATGGTATACTGAAGCAACAAATGATTCTGGTGGTTTTATGTCCATTTTCACAGAGTGGAACCGACAGAATAAACTTTAAACTGTGTTGCTCTGTTGGTTTCAGGTCATTGAAAGCAGTGCTAAGGACCAGGTGAACTCTGGAGATGCAATCCGGGTATCTATCTTGGTATGTGCTTTTGACTGAATACCCGTGTGTGGAACAAAAGAAAATGTTTCAAGAATGCTGTGATTGACACTACCCTTTTTCATGTAGAATTTAGTGGATTTAGCTGGGTCAGAAAGGATCGCCAAGACTGGAGCAGATGGCGTGCGACTCAAGGAAGGGAAGCATATCAACAAAAGCTTGATGATTCTTGGAAATGTCATCAATAAGTTGAGTGAGAATGGAAAGCAAAGGTATGTCCATGGATCATTACACTGAGTTGCCAAATCTGTTACTTTCTCGTAACTGCACCAAGCTCTGACATTTAGTTTGAGCTGAGAGTGATCTCGTAGTTTGCTGACAGTAATCTCACAGTTATGTAACAAAAGTACATGTAGATGAATGCGACTGCTCTGATTTATTATATGGTATTACCTCCGTTCCAAAATATAAGCCTTTTTAGAAAGGTAAATTAGCAGTAGTTACCAAAGTTTCCAGCAACCATAAACAGCTACTGGTGTTACTAATTTAGTCTCAGTTTCTGGTTGCTGAACTGTGCTTATTATATCTTTTGTAGAAAACTAGCAATAAAAGTAGGAAAAGGCAAAGCAAAGAACACAAAGCTAGGAAAGAGTGGGTTGAGCAAATGGGACTATCATAATCCACCACAATGCCAAACACAGCCTCAGTTCAGAACATGGATAACAAATGGCAAGCACAAATTGTATGGCAAAATTAACCATAGGTTTCATTTACATATTATCATTTATCTAAATTGTAATGATCATTATCCAAGAGTATTGACGCCAGAAGTTATTGGAGCTTTCTTTGCCATCTTTTAATGAGTTCCAACTCACTGAATGAAAAAAGAGATCGTTATCCAGGTGAAAGAAATATCCAATTGAACAGTGCAGTATGTACTGCTTTGCTGCAATATAGAATTTTACCCTTTTTAATTAATCAGCCCATTATTCTCTATTTGGCTAATTTGGTAAATCCATTAGATATGACACTGTCAGATTTTCTTTATTTTTCTTGTCTCCTATAAAATCATGGGCTTATCCATAATGAAAAAGGTTATCTCATAGTGCCAGGAAGAAAGTGTGTTAATTCTACTTCAATTATGTAAAAACTTCTTAATATCCAGGATCTGCACTGTTTGAGTCACTTAGGTGGTTAATTGTTTTGATGCAGAGGGCACATCCCTTATCGTGATAGTAAGTTGACTCGCATTCTCCAGTCTGCACTTGGAGGCAACGCAAAGACATCAATCATCTGCACTGCTGCACCTGAAGAGGTATGCTCATATTTACATTTGCTACATCTAAGTAAATCATATAGTGTCAATCCTTCCTGCACTTACCCACCTTCACTGGTGTTGCATCTTCTAAAATTTTAATACAGATTCATATCGAGGAAACTAGAGGAACTCTTCAGTTCGCAAGTAGAGCAAAATGTGTCAGCAATTGTGCCCAAGTAAATGAGGTGAGTGTCGAAACTTCTATGGTGCAATATGAGTTTTAATTTCTAATTAGTACACCTTACACAGATAAGTTCTTTCAACATTAATTTTGATAGCAGCAATACAATAGTATATATCTGTACTTTTGTGTATTAGCTTGTTCTACTGTTTTCATTTATTATTATTTCTTGTATGTGAAATGTATTTGGCATAAATTGCTAAAAATATGTTTAGTACGATGGTCTGGTTCTCATCAAAATACTTGCATTATTAGCATAAGAATCAATTATTGACTTCAGTTTATCAGCATGGTTTATAAGTAGTGATATTCTGAGAACCTAATAATGGATGTTGGAATATCAGATTCTAACAGATGCTGCTCTGCTGAAGAGGCAAAAACTGGAAATAGAAGAACTTCGTCAAAAGCTACAGGTTGGTCCAGTTTGTTTTATGTTGTCCTGCATATGTGATGTATGTTGCTGTTACTTGAGATTTTTTTCCTTAAATTTCAGGGTTCTCATTCTGAAGTCTTGGAGCAGCTTATCCTAAAGCAACGTAATGACATGCATAAGGTGTGTAAAGTCTAAGTAGAGCATGCACATCCTTTTTTGGATGCATCACACAACTGTTACCGTTTTTTAACAGATAAAGTTATGTTAATTATCTCTTGTAGTTTGAACTTGAGCGTGATCGACTGGCAATGGAACTTGAAGAGGAAAGGAGGTTAAGGGAGACTTTAGAGCACCAGTTGACCGAGCAACAAAAAATGTTAGAAAACCACGACAATATTGGCCTATCAGCAGAGCAGTTTACTGACTCTATACAGGTATGTTTGGTGAAGCAGCATTGTAAATTTTTGTTAGCTCAACCTGTAGTCTCTTGATATGTTGGTGCTATGATGGAAGCTTAATATTTTCCATTTTTCCATCTTGGTCCTGGTCCATTGGGAACAATATCATATTCTTCCTTTCAACCGTTTGTTAATACTTGAGCTCAGATGATGACAGAAGTCACAAAACTATTTATTGGCCTTTTGCAGCTAGATTCATTGAAAACTCCAGATTCTAAGCGGACACCAGATGGATTTGTTGCCAGTCGCTCACGCTATTCGAACGATGTGGAGTTCAGCCCAATACCTGAAAATTTAGGTGCTGTAGCTGATGAGGACCTCTGGATGCAGCTGAACAAAGGATGCATTACTGATCTTGATATGCTTGAGATGACACCTGGTTTCAAATGTCCACCGTCTTTGCCAAAAGATACAACAGCAGTAAGTTCTACCAATATATTTGTTTGACGATAATATATGCTCTTATTTGCTTGTACATTTTTACAAAAGTTAACCTTAAGATGAGATAAATGTTTAAAACAGCAACAAAACAATGCGGTGAACAGAAGTACTGATAAACGATCACGAACACACGCAATAAAACATCTGAAACTGTTTAACACTTGATACCTACAAAATCATGAACACATGCAAGCAGTGGATGACAAGCTCACACAGACATAACTGATTCTCTATGATCATCACAATAAATGGCAAAGCAAATATGTGACGCCACCATAGCCAGCCCACCAAGGCAGCTAGGAACTTAGGATAAGCTAGCTCGGATGGTAGACGCCTGGTGCTTATCCCGGAGAGCGCCTAGAATGTGTCTACAGGTATTTTAGGAGGTACTCCCTCCGTTCTTTTTTAATTGACTCAGATTTAGTACAACTTTGTACTAAATTTGAGTCAATTAAAAAGGAACGGAGGGAGTACATGTTTATGGACCAAAAATATGTTCTGTATTTTTTTTTTCGGGAAACTAGTTAGCATAAACAAATTAATACTAAAATTTAAATCACGCCTATTTGCACACTTTCCTTGACAGGACTGACGTTTGATGTTTAAATTGTAATAAGCAATAACTTTTTTTTCACTCAGCAAGAGTAGCGCAACCGAAGAGTGCTTTCTGATCGAATTTCTTCAGCTCCAGAATAAGTTGCATGGTGGTTCAGTGTACTAAGTACTAACGCAGATGCCTGATTGATAGAAAGTTAGAAACTGTGTGACTTTTCGATCTAGCAGGTGGTATATTTGTGATTCATCCAAGATGCAAAACTGTGTGTAAAAAGGTCATGCTGAAGTAGCAAATTAACAGTCAGATTTTCCTAGTGTTAAAACTGAATATTCTGGAACTCCATTTTTTTTTGCGGGAAAATCAATGATATTTTATTCCTCTAGCACAGGGTTACAGTCAGCTAAAACTAGCCGTGAAATACAGTCTGGGATTTGGTGTAGCCAACAAGTGGTACTTCCTCCAGATCTACCTTCATTAGCCAAACAATTTGCAACCCTTCATTGCTCGGTTGGTCATGATAATTTGTCATTGAGCTGTAATCTTTTCCTGGTTAATTTGTGTTTCCAGTCGAAAGTTGGCTTTACTCATGATAATTGATCAAGCTGCTGAAATCTCTTTTCCCAATGTGACACAGTTGCCTTCTGGCTGCTAACTCTTGTCTTCTCCCTGCAGGTTGCGCCATTAAAGGAGCCTATTGACGTGAGATGCCAAAGGCTGGAGAAGGACTGCATCTCCGACCGACAGCAGCTAGAGGATTCAAAAGCGAGCTGCGCAGTGCTCGAGAAGGAGCGCAATCAGCTCATAGAGGAGAACTCTTTGTTGCGACAAGAGCTCTCCAGGTCGAAGCAGGAAGGCAATCATCTCGTATCCGAGAAGGAGGAGCTGCTGAAAGAGCTCGAGACCGAGAGGTACAAGATGGAGCAGCTGAAGCAGGATATCAGGATCTTCAGCCAGTCCTTCTCTCAGAGGCAGGGACAGCTGACGTCCCTATACACTAAATCCAAGGCCATCGTGGAGAACTGCAAGGCCTCTCAGGTCGCATTGCCCTGATGACTGATCAGAGCCTCAGAAGTACAAATCCTCGCATGCTTGCTGCACTGATGGCCTGCAGATTTCAATGCGCTTGTATAAGTTGTAATACATGTTTGCCTTTGTAATACATGTGTGGTGTGTGCAGTGTGCTTGATATTATTTGTGATAGACTGAGTCACCTTTGAGGAAGTTGCGTGTGTGTATACTGCAAAAGAAACATCAGTTTTGTTTGTCATTAGCCTTCTGGAAAGTGTCAAATGTAGTTGACACGTGATAATCTTCTAAGAGTAACATATTATTAACTATATAAAAGCTGAACCCATCTGCTAAAACCATGATTTTTTGATTTTTTTTTGGCTCAAACCTCATTAATCTAGCTACTGTTCATGCGTCAATTCCCTCCAACCATCGAGTGACGCGTGCTTTCGTGCACTGTAAACCGGAGCTCTACCGAGGGGCATGATTTTCGATTTTTATTTTTTCCCACGTTTACCGGGTGGTTACCGGTTGGTTCCCGTATCCCCACTTCAAATTACCCCTGCCGCTGGTCGTGTCTACAGATTCGTTTGATTGGCATCCACCACATTTGCTTTCTTTTCCTGTGTTGTTGCCAGTTTGTTCTGCTGTTCTAGGCAGGTTTTGTGGTTATAGATATTTCAAGGTTTACATAAACAATGCAACGTTCTTATTTATTTTTAGTGTTGGTATAGAACCATTCTACTGTAATGATTCGATGACTCATGGACATCTTTCAGTAATCACCAATTCAACATCCTTTTTCGTAGATGCACTCCTCAGGATTATAGTAATGTACCTTTTCAAACTTTTCAATGTACGCACATGAATTCATTATCAAGGATAAATAGAGTCAAACACATTATTCATTATCAAGACTCAATAGATTCGAACAATTTACATAACATTGAGTTTTAAAATGATGAAACGGTTATTTGTAGTTAAACATATAAAGAGTTGTAAGAAGGACTGGGGCCTTTCGCGCTGCTGGTATAACGTGTGCCGCTGCCACCGCTACAGCTCGCTCTTCCTACTCATCTTGATTTCAGAGAGGGAGCAGCATTTTATCCAACACGTGGAGAGTTGATCATAGATATTTATCGGCAATGTGATGGTTCATGTACAACCTAATTGTTCTTTTTGGTGCCCTCAGGTTTCAGTAAAAGACAAGTGACCACACGGACACGTTTACCCTGTTCGATTCAAGAGCATCACGAGCGAAGAATAAAGAAGCGCTAAATAATCCAATTACAAATTTTCCTGCTGACATACGCTGTTTTATCAAGGCATCACGACTAACTTCAGGTTAGTTAGTGTCGCTGCACGTCCATAGAGGCATTCAGCAGCACAATTCCCTGTCAGCTTGAAGAGAAGGCTGCCGAACGACTTTGCAATGTTGATTACTTCGGTCTTGAGGTAATCTCTGTCTATATAGTTTATTTTAGTGCTATCCTTAATTGTATCTACTGTAAACCTACTCAAACTTAATCACCCTCTTTTATTTCATAAAACAAATATTTTTAATTATAGACTGGATTTTTCCATTTAAGTTATGGGTGGAACTACTCTTAAACGTTTGACCAATATTTTACCATGTAATCGACTTGCATCATGGTTTCCTAGGCCACTGCCCCTTTTGTCCTTTTAAATCCACACACTGCAATACTGGTTCAGCTCTTTTAGCTACATAATATCTTCTGTTTTATGGGCATGCTTGCACTACCTTTGGGTGCAACATAGAATGGCAGTAGTCTTACATACATTTTTAATGATAATGACACATGTTTCCATACAAATATGATGTACTATAGGTTTGTAGTCTCACATTATATTCTCCCTAATATCTCGCATATACTTTGATCCTATCCCTCTTAGTGTGTTCCCATGCCCGAGTCACCAGCGACCTCGATTCTGTGCTGACTTTTTATATCTTTGTACTGCGTCGACGTTGCCTCAAGCACAGGGAGAAAGGGGCATGACACAGGTGCACAACCAACCGTACTACAGTCCTGGAATATCCTACAGGTAGTAAGGTTCAATTTTTTTGGTTGCTCTTTTCCACTTTTTTGTTGCTGTAGCCAAATTACTAATCTTCAGTTTGCCATGCACGAGTGTAGGCTGCAGCTGGCGATGGTGTGCTTGGCGCAACAGAGTGGTGTTAATATTACCACGAAATAGGCGTTATGTAAATTGTTCTTCAGGTCTATTTTTAAAGGGGATCCTATGTGCAGAAGGTGAGTTATCAGAAACCATGGTCACTATAAGTTTACAGTATTTGAGTTACATGTGAGGTTCCTAAATTTAACTTTTAGGCATGGTATTTGCAGGCTATCATTTACTCAAAATGCATGCTTTTGTTGTACCTTTCCTTCTTCTGTTCAGATTTATTTGATGTCCCAATGCTATATACGATGTGCAGGTGCTCCTCTTTTGATAAGCACCGCGTGTTGCCACAGCTTATTTACTTCCCCTTTTACACCCACTATTTTTGCTTCCAATATTGTTAGCAAATAACTGTCACAAATGCTCATCCAGCAATGTTTCCAGCTTCTTAAATTACACATTGCTCAGAGCGTTGGTTTCCCATTCATACAGATTACTTTCAGTACAGTATTGTTAAAAAATGATTATCACGGACAAGATAATGTTTACATCTTTGCTCCTCCTAAAATGTGGATTATTCTAGCTCCAAATACTATCAGAAAATGATCATCACACTTGCTGATTTAACGATGCTTCCATCTTTTCGAACCACATGTTGTTCAGATACACTTTCAGATATACATGTATTAAGATGACCAATAGTAATTAAAATCATTCAGTTTTCTTTGTATACATTTCTTCTGGCAAATCGTGGTTGCATTTTTTGGTACAAGTAACTTTCAATTGCATTTCAGGGTCATGTCTTTACTTCATACACTTTGTGTACTTCCTTGCATACTAAGGTTGTCTTCTGTTCCACATGTTGTTACTGTTACTGCTGTTTAATAATGCATTTTTCCAAAATATTATTCTTCCCTGGTAAAATGAACTTCCTTCTTTCACACAATTATTTGATTTTCACCTCTGCATTATCTAGGAGGTATATGTTACTGGTGCTTCGAATATGTCCACATCTGTTTGATGCTCGACAAGGTTGAGCAGATACGACCTTCATGTGTGATTGTTTGGGCTGGTTGCTTCTCCAGCTAATGTTTCTTCTTTTGTGGGGAATATTCTTGATGGAACACTTAAAGCTTCCTGCTTATAATGCTTGGAACCAACATTTAATTGATGCTAGCGATATCTGTGTGCACATGAATTTATTTATTTTGGATTTTCTCTATCAACATAATTCTTTCGATTATGACAAACCGTTATAATTTGCCTCTTTCAGGTTGGGATGCCTTCCCTTATTGATTTCTACTTCCCTTTTTTGCCCAGATATTCAGGTCTATTTTAAAGAAACCGATACCAGAAATATATGTAGTATGGCAATGAATGAGGCCATAGAGCATTTTCGGAGTATTTTCAGGTTGAAGCTTTGTTCCCGTGTTGTGTTCTTCCATTTACCCTGATAAGCATTGCAAGCAACATTCTATGAACAAGTTATGTGGGCTGGAGCTCCTGTGTGCACATAACAAGTGCTTTTTTGTTCTCTTCATATTGGTTGCCACATGCAGTTCTCTGCTTAGGAAATGCATCAGCCTAAGCAGTGACGTGATAGGGTAAGTTAGCCTATAGAAGCTGTAATTCAGCACATGAATTCTGAGTAGGTAATTAGGTGTATTCTTCTACATGGATTTAGATCTTGGAAAGCTGCTCATGAAAGCAAATGTTCAGAGTAAATTTCGTTTGCAGGTTTACCAAGAAAATACTACAGCGATTAATCATAAGGCATACTTTTAATCCTAGAACAGGAAGTATATTTGCACAGTATGATATAACCCACCAGTTTGTTATAATTGCCTCTAGAAGGACTATTAGCTAATCAGAATTGTCCGTACTGTACTTAAAGTTCATTGTTGTTGATGCTAAATGGACCAGACGAAGTAATTGCATAGCATCCGTTTTAGGATTTGGAACCTTAAAAATCTATTGAAGGAATTGATATGGAAATCAGAAAAGGTTTGTGCATTTAGGGGTATGTGTTTCTCCTCTTCTCTTCAATTCAGTTTGTTGACCATATGAATGAGGTCCACATGATACACATTTGGGATACTGATGTGGTACACATGAACTACTCTGAGATTACAAAAGTGTGATTTAAAAGGTGAGTTTTTTTGTCTGTTCTGCTTTCATTGGCGTGGATAGATTTCTACAAACATAAGTTCAGATTAATTGTTTCAATGCTAACTGTAGTAATTTTTCTCCAGAATGATGTACATATTAGAGTTGATCTACTTCTAATTTCCCTGCATTTAGTTCTTACAGTTTGCCTACTTTTTAACCATGACTTCAAACCTAGATTTCTAACAACAAATTACTGTTTGTGTACCGACCAGATATGGACGAGTCAAGGAGGAAAGTGTCAGCAAGTCAAGGAAATCTTTCTGACCAACAGTCTGATTTTTCTTAGCATTGAATAAGTGAGTAATTCTGCATATTGAAGAATGAGATACGGCGCTCACTCCTATCCTTTATGCTTACTTTTTATTTAGAATATTTTCCATTGTAAAGATTCTTCTCTCTACGGATTAAAAATTCTCCAGATTTTGGGACTGTAAATTCCCTATGTTCAGAGGACAATAGTAGGAAAATGATGTTGGGTCACAAAATATGCCATGCAGTGCAAGTTATGTGGTACATATGTCCCATTATGAGAGATATATATTGAAGAAGTTAGTGGGACTTAATTATGTTTCTCTCATCGATATTGGCATGACTGGTGCAGATATGACCAGTATCTATGTCATATGTTGGACTTTGTTCTGTCGGCTATTTAGATCAAAACATCCGATAGATGTGCATTCTCTAATTTCTGTCTACATTATTTGTATAAGCACATATACATTATGTGTATGCTCAGAAAGGACGGGCTTCGATTTAACAATTTTTCTGAGCTAAAGGCAAACTAGGGGACATCTAAGGGGAAGAAAAAGATGCACCTGATCGAGATGTAATCTGGTATAGCACACACCGGCAACGTTGGAAGCTGTTATCAGCATCTTCAGCCTAGAATGTCACCTCGACACCGGTGTTGCTAGCGACCCAGTTGCTGCAGCCTGCAGGTGGATCACTCGACACCGGTGTTGCTAGCGACCCAGTTGCTGCAGCCTGCAGGTGGATCACGGAGCAGGGCAAGCGACCACACGCCCTTATGACCCACACACTCTTGCCTGAAGGCTGAGGTTGGGTTCACGCTGGCTCCACGCCATCTCCGCACTGATGCGGCCGCTGTACCCGTGTTCTAATGGCAGCATAAACCACATCAACCAGCGCAGTAGATGTCTCGCCGCGCTGCCTTTGGTTGCTTGCATCAACAAACTGACACATACCAGCGTCGAGACCATCATATGGGGAGTCACCACCGGTGAACAACAGCAATGCCATCACTCATGGACTGTGCGGCCTTTGATTCACCATGTGCAGAGCACGAGTACAGTGCAACCGGTGGTGATCGTTGATTTGGTTGGGTGAGAGGGTGAGAAAACACTCGGCAAGAGATGGTGAATAATCAGCATGATGCTGACAATCGAGGAAGTGAAGGAAAAGGGGATTGGAGGAGAAAACAAGACGGACTACAAAGGCAGGAACGCTGGAGAGATAAGCATTAGCCACGTGTGTGGTCAGATCTGAGATGGGCCCAACATTGTACTATTTCTTTAGTACAACATACAATGCGATAGGTCATAGATGTGTGCATCCGTATGGGAAGAAAAACAATACTCTGGGAAGAAAAACAAATTAGTAGTTCATGTACTGAGACATTGAATTGACTGAAAACTTAGCCACAACACCCCGTTACCTAATTTCTCTATTTGTTAGTTGTTGCTTGGAATATATTGTAAGGTTTATTGCCATCGACATCCTCCTCCTCACACATGCATGCTTTATTCTTATTCACAGCTTGCAGACCACACCGATGTTTTTTACTTCGCCGACACAAGATTCATTGCAGCTTCCAGGCTTCAGGTATCCCAAGAGATACGTTTTCTTGCCAAGTAGTAATATTTGTTCAAGACCAATCGATGTCAGAATCCATCTGCCAATTCTTTTTTGTTTTGATGACACACTTTCTTACCATTTTATAACCACGGGCTGTAATAGCTTGACATTCATACCCAGAGAAGAGGGAGCCAATGGAGCATCAGAATCTGCGTTGAAAGGTGCGGTAAGCGTGAAGACCATGGTATTCGACACCGCAGCTCTTGAAAAATATTCTTCCGTCTTTTTTATTAAAGACGGTGAATATTACTTCCCCATCCTTACCGATATCATCGCGCATACCAAGAGGCACATACACATTTGCGTGCACGCGAAAGTATCAAAACCAAGACAACACCTCCACTACTTTGATCAGCCTCAGCCAATGCAACCTCAATATACACCGTACTAGCCCTCCACTTCAGCAAATTGATAAATATAGAATCGCTGCACCTGAGACTCTTTCATTGAACATCCAGGCTCGACGCAATGGAATGCAGTATCACCTAAAAAGTTCAGCTGAAAATAAAAGACCTGCCAATGCCATGCAACCTAAACACTATCGGGGTGATACCTACCAGAGGATAACAGGCACACTCAACATCAAAGCACTCCCATATCTAACTTATCTATACTTTCAATGTCATATCACCATCATCGTTCCTCTTCAAACGATAAAAGCCATCAACAATAAAATCTTCCTTCCGCGCCGTAGACAACACGGGCGCGGCGTGCGCCGCGCCGCACACTTCCTAGTATAAAGTTGAACCCTTTTGCTCGAAGGAAAACGATCTGGGAACTGTTTCCTCCACCTTTTCCTCTAATCAGGCTTAGCCACGTACGTGTTTTCCCCTGTAGATGCACGATAGGTTCCTGTAGATGCGTTATGTTAGTTCCTTTTTATTAGTTTTTTCCCTTCAAACAATTCGTGGTAACCCGGAGGCAGCCGGTAGATCCTTTCTTTGCGGGCCGGTTACCTTCTTTTTCTTTCCTTTTGTTCGCCTCTGATTTCCGGTGGAATCGGTCTTGGTCGATCGTGGGTATTTTTGGGCCATCGTGTTTATTCTCTCCACCCCACTATGAGCGGCGGTCAAAGCGGTGCAGAAGACCACGGAACAATCCAGCTCTCCCCGGTCCCTACCTCTCTCCCAGTCGCAAATCACCATCCCCGGCGTCTCTCTTCCTCCCCAATCCCCACCTCTGCCGCCCACATGCTCCACCTAGTTGTACTGTATGTTGGCTTGGAAAGTTGTCAAATGATAGCTTCTGCTGTCATATAGTGATAAATAAGTGTCATTTTGGAGTATAACGTACCTATGTTCACCAATTAATACAGAATTAGTTTCTTTTTACATCTAAAAATTTGCACTTAAACAAGTCAAATCTGAGATAGTTCTTGTGGTAGCTGAGATAGTTCTTGTGGTTAAACAAGCCAAATCTGAGACAGTTAAACAAGCCAAATCTGATGGCATGCAGTCAAGGTAGGAGTATCAATAATGGACTGGCTAGCGGAAAAACACAAAGCAATATGAACTCACATTTGGGATAGAGATTTGGTGCACATGAGCACCAGTAATCCCTTTTCATAAAAGTAATTAAAAATCTTATTCTGAGTCTCAGAAAAATATGAAAATAAATCATGATGTAGTCAGTATTGTATCCCGCAAACGTGTAAATTTTCAACTAGAAAAAATGTGTATTTTGGGCTGCACAAAAATAACAAATATGTGGATCTAAGTATAGTGATTAAAATCTCCAAAAAAATTCAGACTTTGTCATTTTTGTGTAGCTCAGAAAACAAAATATTTGTAACTGAGGTTTTATTTGGAATACATCATTAGCTACTTTTAGAATTTTGTTACTCCCTCCGGCCCGATTTAGATGATGCGACCGACTTTTTGCAAAAACATCCTTAACGAATTTCCGACAGCCCCGTAACTCCTCCCACCGCTCATCTCTCGTCCTCCTCTCCGATCCGCTCCGCTGGCTCCGCTCCACCGTCTCGCGCTCTCACGCCGGCCAGCTCCCGCCCCTCTGCCTCAAGCTGTCTTCTTGCTTACCTCCGTCGTGCTTCCGCCGCCCTGCTCCCCCACTTTGTTGCTCCCTGCGCTGATGCCGCTTGCGAAGAAATCGTCGCCGGGAAAGGCTCGATTTTCCCGTCGCCTTGCTTCCCTCACGCCGTCTCTGCTAGATCTGCTAGAACAAGCTCAACTCGAAACCCTTCTCACCCTGACCTGTTCTTGACCCGACACGCCCCCGCTCATCCCTCCTCCCCTCCGAATCGACCCCAGAAGGACCTGTGTGTTATTTCTATGTTTGTGGGGGTGTCTTTCTGTAATTTCTGGACTTTAATATAATCAGTGGTTTCTCGCAAAAAAAAAAAATTCAAGGCCATGGCGTCCGACCTCTACAGCACGGCCTGCCGCCACGCCACCGTCTGCAGCTCCTGAGGCTATGGAGTCTGACCACTACGGCACGGCTCGCCGCCATGCCACCGGTTGCAGCTCCTGCGGCAAGGCCATGGCGCAAGCCCGCAAGCCCTGCGCCGTCTGCGCTGCCCCCGGCACCAAACTCATCCAGGTACTGTGCCACTGGATACATGTGGTTCCAGATTCTAAAAGAAGAAAATAGACTACACAATAATTTAACCAACCATCTATATAGCTGTTGAATGCAAGAAAACTTCTCTGAGTAAGGTTTCAGACAGTATTTCCTTCATAAGCAAGTGCTTCGACTACCAATGGATAAATCAGTTTGTAAGCTAACAATGCAGTGTGCTAGCCAGGTGAAGCACATGCTGATGATAATTCAGTTCTGTGGCGTGTTTGACCTACTCCAGCCTTTCACCGAGGTCGATTTGGTCGACTTCTTCAGCACACACGGCTCAGAAAGTTTGAGACCCATGGTGCTATGTTCGCTGCTCTTTGCCAGAGAAACAGCCTAAAAACGTGAGTGACCTGCCCTGTGTGTTGTTCTGTTGCAACATCGTAGTGCAGTACCAATTATTTGTATGACATGTGTGACCATGGCTAATTCCTGTGACTTGTGGATGTAGTTGGATTCAAGATTCCTCATCCCTTGCTTGGAAGAGCTTCTGATCACACTGACCTCGCCTCTCAAAGCTGAACATAAGCTGAATACTCTTGAATCGCTTGTGAAGTACAGTGTCAACCTGCAGTCAATGGTCATCAGGATCTACACCGAAAGTGATCTACACTGTCCTTTCTCTCTTCATTTTCCTGGTGTGCAGTCAGCTCCCACTCTATGGCATCCATTCAACTACTGGAACAGACCCTTTCTACTGGATGAGTGTTATCCTTGCGTCGAACCGTGGTACTGTCAAGGAAGCATTACATATGTATCCAGATTATAAAATAAATGTATGGTCCACCGTACACACTACACTTTACATTATCTGTGCTAGTAGTTGGGCTTCTATCATGGTTGAAAAATAACATATCGGCTCCATGACACCGGGAGTTTTGTAAAATAACATAGTGTCTATGGAGAAAATATCATACCCATCCTAGGCTCAGAAAGCTTTAGATCCATGGTGCTATGTTTGCTACTTTTTGCCAGAGAAACAACCTGAAAAACGTGAGTGACCTGTCCTGTCTGTTGCTCTGTTGCAACATTGTAGTACAGTACTAATTAAATTTCAGAACCTCATACACAATTGCTTCATGTCATATACAACACATAGGGCACGCTTACAACACATAGGACATAGGTTGACTCCACTGTTGTATGTCATAACGGGATGGTAGTTTCACAACTATCTCTTGATGTACACTGCTGACTCGACACGGTTTAGATACGAGCCTTGATGGATCATCCAACCATGTTGCATACATACTTCCTGGAATCATTGTCTCATTATCCATAATGACTCGGAGGCCCGTCCGGCGTGCTTTTCTCTTTATATTGCGCCCCTTCATCTTGTTATCACTTTTCTGTTCCTCCTTTTGCGTATTCAATGAATCCAATCCCGCCTCATGATTTGATATAATCTCCAAGCTTTTCCGATAGTATGTACCGTCAAATGTTAGAATCATTGGTAGATTTCTCTCTTTTTGTAGCTTCACTTTTCCCATATGCTTTATATTGTATGTGTTATCTCCTTCAACTTTCATCACCTCGATCATGACAGACTAAAGGGTTATGAACACTCTAACCAGTATGTCCACATCATAACCATCAAAGGACTGTTCAACCGACTCAATTAGTTCCTTGAGTGTGTTAGGTACGTCTGCACGCTGCCGATGTCTAGCACTCGCTGGATCTCTGATGCCTGGATCACGTCGTGGAGGCCCCGCCTCTTCTGCTCCTGGAGAGGCCGCGGACGGCCAGAGGGGGTGCGGGCTCACCGTCGACGTCGAGCGCGCGAGCCTAGCTTCGGCGCGGGACGGGGACAGAGCTCCGGCGTGGGAGGGGAACGTCGGCCTCCTCTGCTCCTGGAGGCCCCACCTCCTCTGCTCCTGGAGCGGTCGCGGACGGCCGGCGAGGTGCGGGCTCACCGTCAGCGTCGACCGCGCGAGCCCAGCTCCGGCGCGGCGCCGGACGGGGACGGAGCTCCGATGCGGGACTACAACGACGGGATCAGATTGATTTTGATTTGAGGACCACGGCTAAGAAGAATTGAACTTGCGAGGGGGTTTTCACAAAATGGTAACTATCCAAATGTGTAAATTTTCAACCGGAAAGAATGTGTATTTTGGGCTGCACAAAAATAACAAATATGTGGATCTGAGTATAGTGATTAAAATCTCCAAAAAAATTCATACTTTGTCATTTTTGTGTAGCTCAGAAAACAAAATATTTGTAACTGAGATTTTATACTTTAGTGGAATACATCATTAGTTACTTTTAGAATTTTGTTACATATTTTTTTGAAATATATAAATATAATTTTTTTTAATACAATGAGAGTACTGGTGCCCATGATCCAAAATGACTTTTCGTACATTTGACTCTACCTACAGCCAGCAGTACACGTGACAGGAAAAGCAGACGACACAACATACATCTGCAAGGCTGCACCACACATATGGTAGTATTGTACGCACACGAGCATACTGTTCGTCCTAGTGGATCCATCGCCTTCTGTCTTCAACTATGCGAGTGAGTATGGAAAGACAAATCTAGTACTGCAAAGCATGTAGGCGTTGCATTTCCCAAGTATTTACCTCCTTTTTAGAAAGCTAAATTAGCTATAATAGAGGTAGTATTATCTAAGGTATCCAGGTTTTTTTTCAGTGAAATGAGGGCACCCAAGTATTGTCTGCTCTTCTCTGTCTCTGGAAAAGAATATTGTTCTCAAGTAAAAAAAGAGAGAGAGAATATTGTTCTCTCTTTCTCACTGGGCATAAGTACTCAACATTCCAAACCCATTTCCTGCTACGACGAAATTGGCCTTGGCCCAATCCGTTTCGAGCGGAGGGAGATTGGATTTGGGCTGGTCCGGACCCCGAAGCACATGTAAGAGCATCACCACTAGCTGGAGCTCTCCAGGCCGAAATCCGACGCAATTTAGCGTCGGATGGATGTAATTTTTAGCTGGGGAGCAGTAGATTTTTAGCCATGGTGCTCCCCAAGTGGGTAGGTGGGCATGGGGTGAGAAGTGGAGACAGGAGAGAAGAGGCAAGTGGGTGAGTGGGCCAGATATTTTAATTAACCTTTCATCCACTGACGCGCGGGCTAGGAGGCGTGATTTGTTTCATCCGGACTCCCCAAGCTAGCCTCGGGGACCTGGGAAGCTGCTGCGATAGCCGGACAAAATGTAGGGCAAATCCGGCTGAAAGCGCCTTGTTGAGGGCCTTGCTTGAATTTTTTTGTTAATCTAGATTAAAAAACATCCTGGGGAGGGCCTCCTAGGGATGCTAGTGGAGATGCTCTAAGGATTGATAGGCATGGTGGATGGCAGAACTTCTCATTTACGGTAAGAAGGACGCATGTGTGGGAACCACTTTCCCAGATTGGACACAGCTTCTGCTTGTCGCCATCTTTGGGGAGCTAGAGATCCCCAACCTCCTCCACTCAGGTGCCGTATGTATGTCCTGGCGCTCCGCGTACCGCACCTTCCGCGGTTCCGCTGCCTCCGCCTCCCGTCTCAGTAGCAGTCGTCGTGTCGCCAGCGCCTCCTCACCCTCCGATGAGGCCATGAGGGTGCATGGTTAGCCCGTCCAATAATCCATTTCTCTGTTATTTGGAAGGATGGAGTGGTGTATGGTCAAGCCTCAAACGAAAAAGAAAATGTTTCGATCTACCTTCAGACATGTATGTATTGCTGATTAACTTCCCAGATTCGTAGGACCAAATAAAACACGATGGACGCAAAAGACGCGCATGAGGTACGAAAAAGGACGCGGCTTGCCTGCGTCCCAGGGCGTGCGGCCACGAAATGTGGCCTCCATCGGGCGGTTCCTCGAAAAACGCCCCGTGTTTGTGTGTTTCTATAGGAAAAATAAGTTGCAAATACGGAGAATCTGACCCGTGATACTCTCATACTCGCATCCTACTGATACAAACACCCCGTCCGCCGCCATCCCACCATGATCTCCATCCTCGACCTCAAACCCGTCACCCCCATAGGAGAAAATATAACGCCATACGATGAGCAGGGCCGCCGGTAGCGTGTCAAGGTGGGATCTCGGTGGGATGTTATTTTGTACTATGTAGTTCAAATTTTAATGTCAAAATTTATACTAAAAAAGTCAAATTATACTACAAGTGGGACAAAAGTGGGATCCCACTTGACACCCTTAGCCGCCGGGATGACCACAGGCGACCTTTAAGATGAGCAACCATAGCCGTGGCGACTTTCGAGAAGAGGCACATGGATGAGGAGTTGAGGAGTTTAGACGAGGAAGGGACGGCGCATTGATGTATTAATTAGTGTCTCCCCAGCAAAAACCATGTCACATGAATCTTGTGTACCCTTGGCGGCACTACGATGTCTTCTACCCGGCGGTGAGACACCCTTTTAGCACGCAAGGTTCCTTGCTGGTTTTACCAAAGAAGAGTTTCCTCCGGCAGTCAATCCGGTAAAGAGCAGCCATTCCTTCGTCGGCCATATCACCAGAGTAACGCCCACTGGCTGCCAAGCACATGACTTTTTTTGTCCGTCCCACGGAGAAATTGAGAATAAGGGCAAATACAGTAATATTTGGCCTTTCTGTACCAAAATCAATCGCATAGCAAGTGGCCGACTCGCATCCATGTCTTCATGCTCCAATGTCCAATCGTCTTCGAGCCAAATACGTAGCCACGGGCCAGCACGGCCATCATTTCCCGCCAGCGCGACTCCCTCCAACTTGTTAGTCCTATACGACAACCACCTGCTCCTGCCTCCTGAAAGACTTCCATAGGCACAAAAAGGTGCGTTGATGAAAACACGAGAGAAGCGCAGGATGGAGGCTACATGAGAGCAGCGATTTTAAATGAGCCGGTAGGTGTAGGTGTCACATCTATCCTACACTCTGTGCTTTGAGATTGGTGAGGCTTTTGACATTTTTTCTAATATAAAACTAATAATTGAAACACAAGTGAAACTTTTTTGAAACTAAAGTGATACATGGAAAAAATAGTAAAATAGTCTGATAAAAAGTGAAACTGATGACATCATTGCTGACGTCACTACGGTTTATTTCACAAAAATATTAGTGTTTTAGTTATGTTTCAATTATGTTTCAAATTTGTTTCACAATTTTGTGCAAAAATTGGTCAGCACATGGCTGACGTCATTGCTGACGTCACTCCGGTAGGTACCGGCTACTGTAAAAACAAGTTTTCGGGAGGCTACATATCATGGGCGCACGGACGGTCGCACGGAGCATGCCATGATGAGGACATCCCATCTATTGATACAACCGCTGTACCTACAGCCACACAAATACAAGGACCAATCACTCGAGCTCGTGCCAAACAACTTAACTATCAGGTACTTTCATTTCTCATATACATGAGAATATGATGCTGCCTAAATCAGATATGTTTGTTACTCTTAGGAATGATGGACCTAGCATGGATGAGGAGGACAAGCATTGGAGCATGATCACGCATGAAGGAGATGGCAGCAAGCACTTGAGGATTGAAGATGACGCCACAAGTGGAGATTTCAGAACTTTGAAGCCACCATAAGAAGAGATGAAGACATGGACGAAATAGAGAGTTCTCCACTTCATAATTTCGTCCATAGCATAATATGGTGCTGCGTCACCTTTAGTTTTGGGCCAGGCCCATGTCATTTTCGCAGGAATTAAGTCAGCCACTTTTTAGAGTCCGTATTGAAGGGAAAAGGCCTTCTAGGGTTTGGTTCGACCACCATACGTATGGTTGGTCGAAACCCCACCTTTTCCTCCTTTAAATACCTCCATAGCCGTCACGTTTAGACTCGGATTTTGATTAGACAAAAAGTTAGCCATTGCTGCAACTCGTGTACTTCTTTTGAGGCCAACGCCCAACAAGACCGACTATTCGGAATCCCACCTATTCAAAAAAGCTTTCATCTATATCCGCAATAATTCGATTGCATTATTAGTTCTTACTTGTTCTCGATTTCAGGTAGGAATTAAGACCCTCGCTTGTCGGCCGATCGTGATCAGTAACTCCCGGAGATTGTCCTAGCGATTGCATTGGCGCACGAGCTTTGCACGTGTAGTCGGATCGTCAAGCACGAACTCCACCAACAAATCGAATTATCCTCGTCTCATCGAAAGATCGGCCACCTTAGCCTTATCAAGTGGTATCAGATTTCAGGTTGCTCGGTGAGATTTTACTGTTTTTCCTAGTGTAGATTGCATCTGCCATCATACCCATAAACCACGAAAAAGCCAAAAATACAGTTAGGGTTTAGATCATCTCGTCCCATAAACCCCCTGCCACGCCTTGCATTGTCTTTTCAGTTTTGCATAGTTGAATTTGTGTCTGCATCTTCGTGTCGAGTTGCTGGTCTTAGCGTCTAGTTCCTTTAGAGTTTCGAGTTCTGGTTATATTAGTCACGCCGCCGCCGCCCGCTCGCACCATCCGCAGATCACCGCCATATACACCCACCATATACTTCCGCCAATTCCATATAGACCCATCAGATCGTTTCCGCCACAGTCATATACATCTGCCATATACCCTGTCTTCTACCGCGACACAGATTCGTGCTGTTTCTCTGCCGCGACAGAGTCCGTGTAGAATTAGGTTTTATTGTTTTTCCTACTTAGCTATTACCTTCGAGTTTCGTCTGGGCTGTAGAAAAAATTCCCTGAGATAAGTTTCGGCCGCCAGTAAAGAATTGTGAAGGAGAGCAAAAAAAAAAAAAAAAAAAAAGAAGAGTCTAGAAACGCCTCCGAAAAAATTTTCTGGCTACATTGGTTTTTCACCTTGGCGATCACTTTTCGCCACTGGCCGTTATAGCGACATTTTTTTGGCGCCTGCGCGCTTTCCGGAGCACTTTCCAGAAATTTGGACAAAAATTTTCTGAGGCTATACTGTTTTTAGACCTTGGGGATCAGTTTGAGACACTTGCCATCATAGTGATTTTTCGCACCTCGCGTCGCCACATCATCGCCACCTCATCACTGCTAGTTGCTTGTGTGCCGCGCCGTGACCTCGTTAGTGTTCTAGGCTCGCGTCTCTAGTACGGTCTAGCCTAGGACCAGCACAGTACCGTCGTTGAGCATACTTTCAATACTACATTGCTGTTTTGACAATTGCTGTTTTCCTACCATATTAGCCTTCCTACAGCTCTACATATTGTCTCCACGTGCACTGTGTCGACACTTGGTAATCGCTTTGGCAATCTTTGGAGACGCTGATCCTTGTTGGTTGTTGCATCGCCTTCCTCCTGTTTGGTAAGGACTTGTAAGAGCTTTGTATTTTGCTTGACGAATTACGCGTGAACCACCATATTCCGTAGTTTGTAGGCATATACATTTGTGCTTTTTCTGTACTAACCATGACAGGCACAGAGTCGGCGAACGTTGACCCGGATACGATGACGAATGCAGAGATGCATGCTCACTTCCTCCACCTTTTGGGTGGGCATGCAACCGACGTGGATGGGCGCCTTGGTGATGTTGATGCCAAACTCACCGACGCGCTGGACAAGATCGATGGCCTCGAGGCAGCCTTCAACTCCAAGCTCGACGCCAAGTTCCAGGAGTTGTTGACTCGATTACCGCCGCCTCGCGCCAACGTGCAACGCCGCGCACGCCGCGTTCCTCGTGCGGACGTTCCGGCAGGTACCGCTCCTGCTGCAGCAGCCGCACATGATGCGCCTTCGATGAAGGATACGAGGATTATGGAGGGAACGAGGATGAGCAAGTCGATGAGAACGCGCTGGATGACGAGGAGGTCCAACAACCTGCACCTGGTCGTCCACGACAACTGAACCGCAACGCTCGCCCACCTCCACGGCCGGTACGTGACGATGATCATGTTGCTAAACTTAAATTGAATATTCCGCCATTTGAGGGTAGATATAATCCTGATGCATATCTTACATGGGAATTGGAAGTAGAGCAACGCTTTGCATGTTTACGCTATCCTGATCATTTGCGTGTTAGTGCTGCTACTTGTGAGTTCACGGATTTTGCATCTATTTGGTGGTCTGAGCATTGTAGAGTACACCATGCTAATATCCCTACTACTTGGGTTGGTTTAAAACTTGCTATGCGTACTCGTTTTGTTCCTCCACATTATCAACGTGATTTGCTAAAGAAATTGTCTCGCTTAGAACAAGGAAAAAATTCTGTAGAAGACTATTATCAAGAATTGCAAACTGGCATGATTCGCTGTGGTATTGTAGAGGATAATGAGGCCATGCTTGCACGTTTCTTTGGTGGTTTGAATAAAGAGATTCAGCATATTTTAGATTATAAGGAGTACAACACTATTACTCGCTTGTTTCATCTTGCTTGCAAAGCTGAACGTGAAGTGCAGGATCGTCAACCACCATGGAGAAAAGCTAATGTTTCTGCAGGTCGTACATCGTCATGGACTACGCGACAATCAGCGCCACAATCTCGTGGGGCTACACCAGCACCTTCTACCTCCAAGTACACCGCGCCTGCATCACGAGCACCACCGGCTGCTACTTCACCACCATCTGCTGGTCCTCCTCGGAGTTCATCTTCGATGGCCTCCACGGGGAAGACGCGCGACATACAATGTCGCAAATGCTTGGGTTTTGGACACATAGAGAGAGAATGCAGAACCAAGCGTGTGATGTTGGTGCGTGAAGATGGCGAATATGATTCTGCAAGTGACTTTGATGAAGATACATTGGCCCTTATTGCTGCACGTGATGGTGCTAATTCTGATTCTGAGAGAGATGGAGGTAATGGAAGCTGACACTGCTGATCAGTACAGGAGCTTAGTTGCACAACGTGTGTTGAGCGTGCAATTGAGCAAAGCTGAGCATGATCAACGCCACAATCTGTTCCAAACAAGAGGCGTTGTCAAAGAGCGAGCTATAAGGATCATCATTGATGGAGGGAGCTGCAATAATCTGGCTAGCGTTGACATGGTGGAGAAGCTTTCTCTTCCTACAAGACAGCGCACACATCCATATTACATTCAATGGTTTGAGAGCTCTCGGAAGCTCAAGGTAACAAGAACTACACGTGTGCATTTTACTATTGGTACATATTCTGATTTTGTGGATTGTGATGTTGTACCTATGCAAGCTTGTTCTTTGTTACTTGGTAGACCTTGGCAATTTGATAGAGAATCTGTTCATAATGGTAAAACTAATCAGTATTCTCTTATGCATGATGGAAAGAAAATTGGTCTCAAACCTATGACTCCTGAACAAATACTAAAAGATGATCTTGCTAGAGCTAGTAGAGTAAAAAACGAGGAGAAACTTAAGAGTGAGAATCAGATTGTTGCTGCAGATTTTGTGCCACATAAGACTAATACTAAATCTGATTCAAACCATGCTACTGAAATTCGTTTGAAAAATCCTTGTTTGCTTGCTAGCAAATCTGATATTGCTGAACTTGATGTGAACACTACTCAATGCTATGCTATTATTTGCAAAAAATTCTGTTTTCATTTGAGGATATGCCTCCTTCTTTGCCACCTGCGGTTGCTAACCTTTTGCAGGAGTTCATTGATGTGTTCCCACAAGATGTACCACCTGGACTACCACCTATCCGTGGGATAGAACACCAGATTGACTTGATTCCAGGTGCTTCGCTGCCCAACCGTGCGCCATATCGTACCAATCCTGAAGAGACCAAAGAGATTCAGCGACAAATTCAGGTTCTCCAAGATAAAGGTTACATCCGTGAGTCTCTTAGCCCATGTGCTGTTCCTATTATCTTGGTACCTAAGAAGGATGGTTCTTCACGCCTGTGTACTGATTGTAGATCTATTAATAATATTACCATTCGTTACCGTCATCCTATACCTCGTTTAGATGATATGCTTGATGAATTGAGTGGTTCTATTATGTTCTCTAAAGTTGATTTGCGTAGTGGTTACCACCAGATTCGTATGCAATTAGGAGATGAATGGAAAACAGCGTTTAAAACTAAGTTCGGTTTATATGAGTGGTTAGTAATGCCTTTTGGTTTAACTAATGCACCTAGTACTTTCATGAGACTGATGAACGAAGTTTTACGTGCTTTTATTGGACGTTTTGTGGTGGTATACTTTGATGATATTCTGATTTATAGCAAATCTTTGGAGGAACATTTGGATCATTTACGTGCTGTTTTCAATGCTTTACGTGATGCACGTTTGTATGGTAATCTTGAGAAGTGCACCTTTTGCACCAATCGAGTTGCGTTTCTTGGCTATGTTGTTACTGCGCAGGGAATTGAAGTTGATCCAGCCAAGATTGAGGCAATTGAGAATTGGCCGCAACCAAAGACGGTCACACAAGTGAGGAGTTTTCTTGGCCTCGCTGGTTTCTATAGGCGCTTTGTGAAAGATTTTGGATCCATTGCTGCGCCGCTGAATGAGCTTACAAAGAAGGATGTGCCCTTTGTGTGGGGCGATGCACAACAAGACGCCTTCATGATACTGAAAGATAAGTTAACACATGCTCCATTACTCCAACTTCCTGATTTCAATAAGACTTTTGAGCTCGAATGTGATGCTAGTGGAATTAGGTTAGGAGGTGTGTTATTACAAGAGGGCAAACCTGTTGCATATTTTAGTGAGAAATTGAGTGGGCCTAGTCTGAATTATTCTACTTATGATAAAGAATTATATGCGCTGGTTCGGACATTACAAACTTGGCAACATTATTTATGGCCTAAAGAATTTGTTATACATTCTGATCATGAATCTTTGAAGCATATTCGTAGTCAAGCTAAGTTGAATCGCCGCCATGCAAAGTGGGTTGAGTTTATTGAGTCTTTTCCTTATGTTATCAAACACAAAAAGGGTAAAGATAATGTTATTGCTGATGCTTTGTCGCGCCGTTATACTATGCTATCTCAACTTGACTTCAAGATTTTTGGATTAGAAACCATAAAGGAACAATACTTGCATGATGCTGATTTTAAAGATGTGTTGCTGAATTGTAAAGATGGTAGAACATGGAACAAATTCGTCCTCAATAATGGATTTGTGTTCCGTGCTAACAAGCTATGCATCCCAGATAGTTCCGTTCGTCTTTTGTTGTTGCAGGAGGCGCATGGAGGAGGATTGATGGGTCACTTTGGTGTGAAGAAGACGGAGGATGTACTTGCTGCACACTTCTTTTGGCCACGTATGCGTCGAGATGTTGAGAGATTTGTGGCACGCTGCACTACATGTCAAAAAGCTAAGTCTCGACTTAATCCACATGGTTTATATATGCCTCTTCCTGTTCCTAGTGTACCTTGGGAGGATATTTCTATGGATTTCGTTTTGGGTTTGCCTCGTACACAGAAGGGGAGGGATAGTATCTTTGTTGTTGTGGATAGGTTTTCTAAGATGGCACACTTTATTCCATGTCACAAAACTGATGATGCTACACATGTTGCTGATTTGTTCTTTCGTGAAATTGTGCGTTTACATGGTGTGCCAAATACTATTGTGTCTGACCGTGATACTAAATTTTTTAGCCACTTTTGGAGATGTTTATGGGCTAAGTTGGGGACTAAATTGCTGTTTAGTACTACCTGTCATCCCCAAACTGATGGACAAACTGAAGTAGTAAATAGAACATTATCTACTATGCTGCGGGCTGTTTTGAAGAAGAACTTAAAATTGTGGGAAGAGTGTTTGCCTCATATTGAATTTGCTTACAATCGTTCGCTGCATTCTACCACTAAGATGTGCCCTTTTGAGATTGTGTATGGTTTTGTTCCACGTGCACCTATTGATTTATTGCCTTTACCATCTTCGATGCAAAATGATTTGGATGCTACACAACGTGCTGAATTGATATTAAAATTGCATGAGACTACTAAAGACAACATAGAACGCATGAATGCTAAGTATAAAATTGCTGGGGATAGAGGAAGAAAGCATGTTGTGTTTGATGTTGGTGATCTTGTTTGGTTACATTTGCGCAAAGATCGTTTTCCTGCATTGCGCAAGTCTAAGTTAATGCCTCGTGCCGCTGGTCCTTTTAAGGTGTTAGAGAAGATAAATGATAATGCATATAAACTTGAGCTTCCTGCAGAATTGGGTCCGGTAAGTCCTACATTTAACATTGCAGATTTGAAGCCTTACTTTGGTGAAGAAGATGAGCTTGCGTCGAGGACGACTTCAATTCAAGAAGGGGGCATGATGAGGACATCCCATCTATTGATACAACCGCTGTACCTACAGCCACACAAATACAAGGACCAATCACTCGAGCTCGTGCCAAACAACTTAACTATCAGGTACTTTCGTTTCTTGGAACTATTCCTCATATACATGAGAATATGATGCTGCCTAAATCAGATATGTTTGTTACTCTTAGGAATGATGGACCTAGCATGGATGAGGAGAACAAGCATTGGAGCATGATCACGCATGAAGGAGATGGCAGCAAGCACTTGAGGATTGAAGATGACGCCACAAGTGGAGATTTCAGAACTTTGAAGCCACCATAAGAAGAGATGAAGACATGGACGAAATAGAGAGTTCTCCACTTCATAATTTCGTCCATAGCATAATATGGTGCTGCGTCACCTTTAGTTTTGGGCCTGGCCCATGTCATTTTCGCAGGAATTAAGTCAGCCACTTTTTAGAGTCCGTATTGAAGGGGAAAAGGCCTTCTAGGGTTTGGTTCGACCACCATACGTATGGTTGGTCGAAACCCCACCTTTTCCTCCTTTAAATACCTCCATAGCCGTCACGTTTAGACTCGGATTTTGATTAGGCAAAAAGTTAGCCATTGCTGCAACTCTCGTGTACTTCTTTTGAGGCCAACGCCCAGAACAAGACCGACTATTCGGAATCCCACCTATTCAAAAAAGCTTTCATCTATATCCGCAATAATTCTGATTGCATTATTAGTTCTTACTTGTTCTCGATTTCAGGTAGGAATTAAGACCCTCGCTGGTCAGGCTGATCGTGCATCCGCAAGATCAGTAACTCCCGGAGATTGTCCTAGCGATTGCATTGGCGCACGAGCTTTGCACGTGTAGTCGGATCGTCAAGCACGAACTCCACCAACAAATCGAATTATCCTCGTCTCATCGAAAGATTGGCCACCTTAGCCTTATCATGCCACGTCCACAAAAAATGCAACCTACAGAAAAGTAAAGATAACAAAATTGCCCAATCCTTCAGCTAGATTAAATGCAGAAGAAGAATGAAAACTACCCGGTGCATCCATATATTTCTTTCCTTTTCCGCAAGAGAAGAAAAGGGAAAAAAACGAGACATTAATTCTCCGCCATTTTGCATAAGCTAATTAATTCTTTCCTTGTCTTACCGATTTGTTTCTCTGGTTTTGGAATCCCGAAAGGAGGGAATACGTGTGTGAGATCAGATGTAGATCGTACGGTGTAGATGTGATGAATGTTTGACATCAATCTTTTTTATGACGGGCTGCAATATAATAGTAAAGAAATTGTTGTTCTAGTTTTGTAATCCCAAATGAAGGGAGTACGTGTGAGCGGCGCAGATGCGCTGAATGTTTTTTTTGAAACACAAATATATATTAAAGCCAACAAGCCACCTCATTAAAAACCTTCCAGTCCCCTTAGGTACTCTGGTACGGAAAATAGTGCGTCTAAAACTTGCTGCTAAACATCACGATTCGGTTACATCATTGCTCAGAAGAGTTAAATCATTTAGAGCATCTAAAACAACATGACTAGGTGGATCATCATCCCACGAAATAATACTATCAGCTTCAAAACAAAACCTTGCAAGATTATGTGCAACCTTGTTCACTTCTCTTGGATAATGTTGAAAGCTGATCATACCCAGACGCTGAGAAATTTGAAAGCAATCCGCAAGGATAGTTGTGTATGGATCCCAGATCTCAGCACCATTACAAGCCTCAATCAATTCCAAACAATCGCATTAATGACCGGAGAACAGCCCGTACTCTCTATCAGTTGTAGACCATGTCGAAGTGCTTCAGCCTCAGCTGTTTCGGCATCCAAAAGATTAAGTTTAGGTCATGCTCCTCCCGCTATCACCTCTCCATGGTCATTACGAATCACTACTGCCACTGCCCCCATACCATTTGGGAAATATGATGCATCAATGTTAGCTTTGTAATTGTCCAGAGGAGGTATATGCCAATGAACCTGCCTCAAGATTGTAGTTTTTGCCGCTAAACCATAGTTGAGGGTGAGTGCTTGTATTGAAAACGCCGACCGCAATGGTGGCGCCACCCTCTCTCCCTTCACAACTTCCATTCCCTACCACCAAATATACCAAATAGATGCGCTAATGTTTGATGTCAAACACGTTCGATGACATACAAACTCCTATATGATAGTAAAGATGATGTGAAAAAATTTATCCAGTACAGAAGAAATTTTGTTGACGAGGAAAGAAAATGAACAAATACTAGGCCGACTTCATCCGACTGAGATTTCGACTTCTTTTATCTCCAGCCTTGAAAAACATCCGGACCGGTTCCGGCTCGAAAAAAAAATTCCGCTTGGCCCAGTCCGTCTCTGACTGGACTGTGGACTTGCATGAGACAGATAATCAAAGGCAGGGCGATTCCTCCTGGCTCCCGAACACAAGCGCGCAGCCTAAGCTTTGCCGATTCCCCTTCGTCCACGCCGGCGCGCGCGGGAGCCAACCACCGCTATGGAATCGGGTGTGCAATCGAACATCTCAGATTGGACGCGGCTCCCGGAGGATCTGCTTGTCGCCGTCTTTGGGGAGCTAGAGATCCCCGACCTCCTCCGCTCAGCCGCCGTCTGCACGTCCTGGCGCTCCGCGTACCGCATCTTCCGCCGCCTTCGGCTCCCGTCTCCGAAGCACTCGCCGTGCCTTCTATACTCCAGCGAAGCCTGCGGCCCTGACGCCGCCATGCTATACTGCCCCTCAACCGGCGCCACGTTCCACATCCCGATGCGGGAGCCAGGCCTCCGACTCCGCAGCCTGTCGCCGATCGGCTCGGGTCACGGCTGGCTGGTGGTCGCCGACGAGATCAGCAACCTCCACCTCATTAACCCCCTCACAGGCTGCCACGCCGCGCTCCCGCCCATTACCACATTCCCATCCGTCGAGGGCTCCTTGGATGACCAGGGCAACCTCATCTACACCTTCTCCGGGAAATCCCACGAGCCGTACCGCTTGCCGGCGGTCGAGTCGCGGGACATGTATGAGAGGGCGGTCCTCTCTTGCAGCCCCTCCGCTGGCAGTGCGTGCATCGTCCTGCTCATGCACGAACCGTTCGGCGAGCTCTCGTTCGCCAGGGTCGGCGACCAGCGTTGGACTCAGATCCCGGCGGACGACAGCACAGGCATCCAGCCCAGCGACGCCGTGTACAGCACGGCGGACGGTCTGTTCTACGTGGTGAGGTCCGATGGTTCCATGCATACACTGGACCTGAATGGGCCTAATCCAGTAACCACCACGATCATGCCCGAGGCGGCGATGAACTCTGAATGGGCCGACAAGTACGTGTACGTCGTCCAGACGCCATGGGGTGATCTCTTGCAAGCCTGGAGATTCAGGGATTACTCCGAGCACGCGGACGATTCCAACTATATCGATCCTCCGGTGGAGCTGAACATGACTGAGCTGCAGCTTTACAAGGTGGATGTGCATGGACAAATGCTGGTGAAGGTAGATAGTGTGGGAGATCACGCTCTTTTCCTTGGTTATAATAGCTCGATGTGTCTTCCAATCAATGACTTTCCTGGGTTGAAGCCAGACTGCGCCTACGTTACCGATGATTCTTACGATTATGTCAATTTATGTAAATTCTTCAAGCGGGACATAGGCATGTGGAGCATCGCAAAACAGACTATGCATAGCCTTGCTAGCACATCCCCACCCAGGGATCCCTGGTTGAATTGGCCAGCCCCCATCTGGATAGTACCCTCCCTTTTGTAAGGTGAGTTTTCTGCCTGGCCTGGTAGTACCAAGACTGGGTAGTTATGTACTCTGTCTAGATGCAATACCTTTTGTACGAATTCGATTGAATATTTGGTGATATAGTTCATGTTTTAGTTAAATTCTTCTCTATAGTCTATTCTTTGAATTACCGAATGCTATTTGTAATGCCCTGCAAAATATAACTCAATTCTGGTTAGATGTAACTCAATTCGATCAAATATTTGATGCTCCATCCGTTCCTAAATATAGGTCGTATAGTTTTTGGCACGAATAATAAAGAATGCACGTGGAAGGAAAGTTACACCAGTTTTGGGCGAGGTAACCCTGATAAATTAACACGAGAAAATTGAGGAATTTGCATGATATAAGGAAACATAATCAAATTCCTAAAAAAAAATCTCCAAACGAGTGGTGCAATGCAATATACCTTATATTTAGAATTTTTTTCTCAAAAAACTATATGGCTTATATCAAGGAATCTTCGAGAGAGTAATATAGTCCATGATTTAGTTAAATTCTTCTCTGTAATCTGTTCTTTGAATTACCAAATACTATTAGTAAATGCCCTGCAATATGTAACTCAATTCTGGTTAGTAATATAGATTTATTATATACATAGACCATGGTTTGTTCAAGATTATACATCATATTTACCTACACTGACGGCAAGAGAGCCCTGGCAACGCCATTGTATTTTTGTGGTGAAAAAAAAAGAACGCCCCAGGTCATGCTCGAGGAGATATAGAAGAGAAGAAAAACTCTTGCCCCTGTCCACATCTGCCTCGATGGGCACACGCCGTTGTCCCTCGTTCGACCAGTGACATGTCTCATCAAGGTTAAAGAGCCGTGGATATTGTCTGGGAAGTGTTGTGTCTCCTAGCTAAGTGTCCTTCCAAAATAGAATTTGAGCTCCATCCTAGGTATATTTCTGAACCCACGTATAGACAGCAATCGGGTGCTGGTTAGTTTTAACGAGCCCTCGCCCTGGTAAGGAAAGAATCCGGCCCACCGAAGGAAAGACCCTAAATACTCATTTATCCAATGTCCAAAAATGGAAGATCTTAAGCAACGCGGGAATCACCAAAAAAAAAAAAACAGCACACGCGTGCATTTAAGTTTCATGTGGCAAATCTTTACCTATTAATAAAGGAAGTAAGGTTTCTTCCCAAAAATTTCGTCCGTTTTATTAATACCCTTATTAATCAGTTAAAATTACTTGTATTGCCACCGCTTAAACAAACCTGAAACGTTTTTTCGGTAACCATATGTTTCTCCATACGAGTCCGCTTGTGGCTGGGTTCCTTCGTGAAGACTACGCTCTCGCACCTGGGCCATGTGGTATGTGGGCCTGCTTCACAAAGAATGGGCTTCCTAGAAGCAGCTACAAAACATGCAAATTTGTTCTGATATGACACCCCGTCCAAAATCTACGTGATACGACTGGATATTATTTTTGTTAAATAATAATCCCACCTCGCTCAAGTACACTAAATCCAGCCGGTTTATATACATAAATTTTCAGAAATCTGCAAGTCGCCTCTGAGAAACAAGTTGGTCCAAGATGTAATGGTGAGAAAGATATTAAAAGGGCCCGCGGTAAAGACCAGAGCAACCGAGAGGACAGCGGAGAGAGGAGGTGAGCGGAGGAGATGCGATAGACGAAATCGTGAGCAGCGCCCCTGACATGGAAATCGGGGATATCGGCGCCACAGAGGAGAAAGCGACCTGATGGCCGGCAGGAGCTCGGGGAGGCAAAGCACGGCCGATGCTCCAATGGGGAATTCCCCCGATCTGGAAACGCATGAAGATCCATCATTCACGGCCCCAACTTATGTCGTTGGGTCATGTTGCACAAAGCTCCCTACATTCACATGCATTTTTGAAAAAAAAAACGATGCATGCTTTCGCCAGCAGCGATGAAATCATAAAAGGGAAAACCTGCACGAGCACTGCTCAACAGAAGACATCTACAAAGTCAATAGGTGCGTTAGACGTGGGAAAACCATGGAATGAGGTCATACAAGTTACATCATTTTTTTTCACATCTCAATCAAATAGGAAAATCATGGAGGTCAACTAAAGAGTGTGGACTTCCAACCCCTTGTTGACAAAATGGCCGGAAAAATTCCATCTTGGGATGGTAAATTCATCAATATGGCCGGCCGCACCGCCCTTGTGAAGTCCGTCATTGCCTCCCAAGCCATATATCACCTTACTCCCCTTATCATTCCGCCAACCGCCATTGAAAATATGAAGAAGATTGAGAGAGCTTTTCTTTGGAAGGCTACAGACAAGGTAACGGGTGGCTAATGTAAGGTGAATTGGGAGGCGGTGTGCCGTCCAAAGGAGCACGGAAGCCTTGGTGTGCTAAATATTGGAAAATTCGCTAGAGCTCTTAGATTTGGATCAAGATCCGGGACTTTCCTTTTGAGGAAAATGTGGAGGATTCTATATCTTGGACGCTTACGGAGGATGGTCAATACTCCGCGGCTTCGGCTTACAAGGCACAGTTCCTTGGTTCTACGGCCTCCACAATGAAGAGGGATGTTTGGAAGATTTGGGCAAATTTTTCGCTTGGCTTGCCCTCCAAAATCGTCTTTGGACTTCAGACCGTTTGCAAAAGCGAGGGTGGCCAAATGGTGGTACTTGCCCTCTTTGTTCGTGGAGTATGGAATGGATCGTCCACCTCCTCACCCATTGTAGATACACTCATAAACTTTGGAGCCTCATCAAGGAGTGGCTTGGCCTTTTCTCCCTCAACATCAACACTTGGCACGCTATGTCCCTTCATGAGTGGTGGACCGTCAGGACCGGCCCTTCGACGCCAAACCGCAAAGGCATAGCTTCCGTCGTTGCCCTCACCTCATGGCAACTTTGGAACGAGCGAAACGCTAGAGTCTTCCGGCATAAGCACATGCCGCCTTCGGTGCTTTGTGGAAATATCAAAAAAGAGCTTGAACTTTGGGTGGCCGCCGGTGCCAAGGGTGTGGGTATTTTGATATCGCGAGAGTAGTCCGTTTTGTAATCACCCCACCCTTTTTGGGGTGGTCTTGGCTCTTTTGTAGAACTCTCCCTTAATTAATAAATTGAGGCAAACCTTTTGCCTCCGTTTCAAAAAAAAAACATATTTCCAAGTTGCGGCCGATCTTCATATCAATCAGACTGGTCAAGCTAAGAAAAACACCTAGCTCTAAATCAAGGTAACCGGTCTTCATAAACTCAAAAGTGGTACTCAGAGTAACATATTATATTATTATTAGTCATACACTATTTTTTTTTAAAAAACTTTTAGCTCTTCCGCAGCAACGCGTGGACATTGTATTAGTCTATATCTAATAATAATCTATATCTATATCTATACCTAATAATAAAGGAGCTAAAGTTTCCTTGGTTCGGTCCATCAACTTTACGCTTTCGTCCTACCACCTGTGCGCTTGCATCCGTCCCAAGCCTTCTTACGCCGCCCTTTTTCTACTAACCGACCATGTCAGCAGAAATAGTGTCCGGTTCAATCCCGTTCTAACCCCGTTCTGCAAGGAAATTTTGGCTAGCAACATATTGCAGCAGGAATCCACAATCTGTATACAACTCGGGTGTCCCTTCTTCTCACGTTAGCTGCCTATATAATTGTCTACCGCTAAGCGGACGGGGAGTTAACTGCCATGAGCCGTTTCCGCGCACCTCTCCTCGATGGCCGGGGCAGCAGTCTCGGAGGACACGTTCCGGGTGCTAACGGAGAGGCAGGCGGACGTGGACGTGCAAGGGCGCTCAAGGTCTCCGGCGTCAAGGCCGTCGAGGTCCGGACCGTCTCCACGCCGACCGGCAGCAGTGGCATGTAAGCGTAGGTCCAACAAACTCTGATAAGCGGAACACCATATTTCGATGCTTCGGCGGACATTTTTTTGAGGTTGATTTACGAACCACTTATCAAAATGGTGCATATGATATACCGTTGGAAAGATATAGAAATCCCGCAACTTTTTCGTCATCAATGTTTTTCCAAATTTTGTACTGTTTAAAAGTAATTTCAAATATACATAACTATATTTTCACAGATTTCTGCATTTCCATGCAGTTTTTTCAGTCCAATTTTTAAATCGTTTGTCCAATTGATGCATATGATATACCGTTAGAAAGGTATGCAAATTGCGCAACTTTTTTATGTTCAATGGTTTTCCAAATTATGTATGGTTTAAGAGCAGATTTGAAACTACGTTAATCTGTTATCCGAACTTCTTAATTTTTTGCACTGTCTTTTGGGATCGTTTCCGAACCACTTCTCAAAATGGTACAAATGATATGGCTCTTGAAAGATATTGGTTAGGCACAAGTTTTTCATGTTGAATAGTTTTCCAAATTCTAAACGGTTTAAGATTAATTTCAGAAATATGCAAAATGAGTTATGACGTCGACATATGAACATTTTGAAATTGGCTTGCCTAGATTGATTATGTGTCGCATGGAGGTACATTCGAGTATTAGCAGAGTCATATCACTGTTGATTGCACGGGGTGGATGCCGATTGGGCCAACCGGAGCACGTGTGAATGGTTTCTATGTGTATGATTTTCGTCGAGGAAAAATAGACTACCTGAACTGCCTTGTAAATAGGCGTGAACTTCTCCGAACATGTTAGTGAACCTCCAATCGCAGTGTAAAAGTTCCATATTTGTATATTGTTTTTGTCAAAGTTTTCAAACCGTTTATCGAAATGATGCAAATAAAATATAGGGAACTTCCGTGGATGTGAACTTCTTCTCCTCTGAATCTGAACTTCCCGACGGACTTCAATATTGTACAGGGCGAACTTCCAAAACTTTAGTCTAGTTTGAAGTGAACTTCAGAAAATATAGCGAACTTCCGTCACATCTGAACTTCTCTGGACACAGATCTGAACTTCCCCTTATCTGCATATGAACTTCCAGACGGACCTCAACATTGTGGGGAGTGAACTTCCATTTCAAATATGAACTTCTATACGGGGAGTGAATTTCCGTATGGAGGTAAGTGAACTTCCCGGTGGTGGCAAGTGAACTTCTGAAAATATTGCGAACTTCCACCTGTTCGAAATGAACTTCCGAGTTGTTTTGTCTTTTGTTCGAAGTGAACTTCCCAAAATAATGTGAACTTCTATTTTTTTTGCGTTCGAAGTGAACTTTCGATTTTCATGTTTAGGTATGCAGGAGCCTTCTGAACTTCTGAATTCGGCGAAAGTGAACTTCACCAATCTGCGAAAGTGAACATCTAAATTCGGGCGGATGTGAAGTTCCCATTTTTTGAACTCTAGAAAAAATTTCTAAACTTATGAATTTTGCGAGTGTGAACTTCCAAGTCTTGCAGATGTGAACTTCCTGATTTTTTGAAATCTGGAGAATTTTCTAAACTTACAAATTTCGTGTATGTGAACATCCAAGTTCTGCAGATGTGAACTACTGAGTCTTGTAGATGTGAACTTCCTGGTTTTTTGTAGATGCTATTTTTTAGTTGACAAAGAAGTGAACTCCACTTGTTAGGCAAACCGAACAGCATCACCGCTGACCAGCATCAAACTCTGCGGCAGGGGACGACAGCCTTCACTGGCCAGGCATGGTGGGTTGGAGCAGCGGCGCATGTAGATGAGGAGCACACGCCAGCAAGGATCTAGTAGATGTGCAGCGTCGGGGATCCAGGAGGCTCGCAACGACGGGATCCAGGAGGCGCGCGACGGCGGGATCCAGGAGGCGCGCGATGACGGGATCCAGGAGGCGCGCAACAGGGGTCCAGGAGGTGTGCGGCGGCGGGGACCTAGGAGGCGCGTGGTGGTGGGGACCCAGTAGTCACGACGGCGGCAGGGACCCAGGAGGCGCGCGGCGGCGGGGACCCAGGAGGCGCGCAACGACTTCATTTTTCTGCGAGTATGGGTGCGTCGTGTAGCCGGCCGGCGGCGGCTTGGAGGAGGCAGGTGGCGCGGGGATGGTGGGAGGCGACACGGGGTGACGAGGAAGAACGTGGGGTAGTTCGGGGATGGGAGGTGGGCCGGTTCGGGGAGAGGTGGGGCGGGGTGGTTAGGTTCGGTGCAGGAATAAACTAAGCGGGATTAAGGGGGTTCGAGAATAGCTATTCTAGAACCACTCTTAAGGGGGGTTCGAGAATAGTTGGGGTTCGAGAATATATATATGTGATGATTGGTCGTCCCTAAATCAGCCCTTCATGTCTCAAGACTCAAGAGAGGAGGACTGCGGTTAATAAGGTCTCAAGACAACTTTCGGCAAGACGAAATCTGCAGAATCTCTCGCCGAGACAAGATATCGGCAGAAACTCTCGGCCCGTCGACATTGGCAGAAACTCTAGGCGCGACAACATCAACAACCCGTCGACATTGGCAGAAACTCTAGGCGCGACAACATCAACAACAGTAAAGGCGGCTCCCGCCAGTAGTCTCCCGCGACCTCGTTAGGCTTGATCTCACCATTGCCTAAGTGCCATAAAGTAGCGGAGGTGGAGCACAAGTCTGCAGTGGCATGATTCCTGGTGTCGAGATGGCTTTGTTGGTCCGGGTTTGTATCCTGTTCTTGGGCTCATCTCCGATGGCGTCACAGCTGCCAACGACTTGTATCATGTAGGTTTTGTTCTTGGGCTCGTCCTCGACGCCGACAGCGGCACAGCAGTCGGCATCATCGGCAAGGGCCCTCGTAGCAATGCCGCGGGAGCGCGGGTATAGGGATCTCATGCGACAGACGTGCCTCACAAGTCACAACCTCAACCGTGTTTTGGTGTCATGTGACCGTCGCCACCGGTCATACCTTGATGAAGCGGCCAACGTGATAAACATGGTGTCATGCTCTGCACGTCGTCTACGTATTTGGGCTAGCTGCAGTCATATGGCTGCATTGTTGCATCACTGCATCCCACTATGCATAGTGCCGACCTGTGTCGAAGCTGGCGCGGTAGGCCACCGTGATTGGATTTCTTATCCTCGTCGGGTGGGGCAACATTGATGGACCAAAGAATACTGTGAAGATTTTTATCAGTCACTTGCCAAAAGCGTCCACTCGGACAGAGATGGGGAATAAAAGATTGAGAGTGTGATTAGAAGATTGGTAACAGAAGATTAATGGAAGATTGACAGAAGATTAACAGAAGAGTGTGATTAGAAGATTGGTAACAGAAGATTAACGGAAGATTAATGAGGAAGGCAAATAGGTTCTACTATATACGGTGATCCAAGAGTTTGATAGGGATTGGGAGAATTTGAGAGGGCTTCGTGCTATAGTTGTGTCGGGGATTGCGCCATTAAGGTTTGCTGGCGGCTTGTGTGAGATAAGTACTGAACTCAAACGCCAATATAGTGGCCATGCATGGTGGCATGGATAGACCATGACGAGATCTGCACTTGCACCAATCTCAACAAGGTAAGGGGCCGCTCGTCGGCTCTCAAGTTGATAGGCAGGAAGTAAGATAAATTATACATATGTCGCCACATTTGTTTCTTGTCATGGATGTATGGCCGCGCTAGAGGTTCAGAACTTATCCGGTGTTTTGATCATGGAAGCCGGCTCATGGAAAATATAGGGGTTTAAAATTATTTAGTGTAGCTGATTTGTTAAGATGACGGAATTCAGGATTTATGCTACCACATGCTGATGCTTCATGCGGGTATGATTTAGAACCTATCCCGGTGCATCGCACGGGCAAGTTTCCTAGTATTCAAAAAGTCATAACTTTTATATTGTGTGTCGAAATTGCGATCCGTTTTTACCGTTGGGCCTCCCGCAACAAGATCTTTGAAACTAGACCACATTTGTATATATTTCGACAAACTTTTTTTTTTGAAAAACAACTCTAGTGTTGTGGCAAATCAACTTTGGACAAAGAGTTGCTTACAATAAAAAAATTGTATACTTCGTAGTAAACTTAGTTTGAGATTACTCAGGACAGTCAACAACTTGGTGATACTAAGACCCGCAACTAGGGGCGGAAATTGGATAATCCATATTATCAGACCTTCGTATTTGAAAAATTGAAAATGAAAATGGTAATATCCGAATCCGAACGTCCGTGGAAATAGATATGGTAAATATCCGAATCAGTTTTACCAAAACAAATACAAATGTGGTATTGAATTTTGAAGCGAATGTGGATATGGAAATGGATATATCCATATCCGAGTAAGATTTTGTTAGTCAATTTTAGTAATTTGACCCTAATATGCCAATTACCTAACCTATGAAAACTAACAAATTAGTCAAATGTTCTTTTATAAGATTCAACTTGGAACTACAATACATTATATCAGTATTTTTTTTATCTTTCTACTATTCTAAAGTTGGCTCATTAAGAGACATGGATCTATTATTTTCTTATATTCAGATCCGCCCCGTATTGAAAAAACGTCCAATCCGTATTCGTATTCGAGTAACATCAGCTCCGAATTCGTATTCGGCAACATCCGTATCCGCATCCGTATTCGCTTTGAAAATATGGAAGGGCACTATCCGATCCGTTTCCACCCCTTCCCGTAACTTTGCACTACTAGTTGCCTATATATTTTCTAATATCGGGTAACTTGGTTTCTGAGGTAAACAACTTTATAATAAACAGTGCGCAACTTAGATGTAGCGGTACGCAACTTCACGATAATAGTACGTAATTTTACAACAGTGGTGCTACTCGACTTAGTACTACTAGTAGGCAACTTAGACACAATAATAGGAAAATTCAAGATTGTTGTGCACAAATTTAAAATATCTTCAATATGGGGATGCACTCCATTCAGGCTATTGTTGTTGTACACCTGCCTAGAGTTGTTGCTGGTGGTGTTTTACTGGGTTGCAAATCAAGAAGACCTAGTTGCTAGGCTTCTTGAAAAGTAAGTTGTTGCTGGTTGTGTTTTAGTTATAGCCATTACCCAATGGGTTGCACTTGGTGCAGGCTACAATTGCCGCACTATTTGAGTAAGTTGTTATTAGTGGTGCTTTACCTTCACATATGCTTCACATATGGGGTATTCAACTTAGGCCTAAGGGGTACCAACTTAGCAATAGTGGGTATGCAACTTAGTTCTATGGAGGTAACGACTTAGCTATAGTGGGTATGCAACATAGCACATATATGATAAAAGCATCTTCCAATGACCAAGAGGCTTAGAAGATCTCAGTTGCTGAGCATGCTAGCTTGCCAAAGTGTTCATCAAGCTTAGAAGCTGAAGCTTATCATTTCCATGATGCAACTTTGCCCGTTCCAGCTATACTAGGGTGTTTAAAATAGCTTGATTAATGGGATAAGAAACTTATGAAATTGCATATCTGGATAGTAAAAGATAAAACAACCCCCTAACAAATAGGGGCAACATTTGCAGCTATATTAATCGGAAGTGGAAGATCAACATAATTAAATGGGATAAACAACATAGGATAAGGTGGAAAACAACTAAGCTAATATGCTGTTGTGTAATCAATTTAATCTGGCTACTCAACTTAGTTCTATGCTGAAAGCAATTTAACTATAGTGACAAGACAACTTAATTGAAAAAAGGGATGGTGAGTCCAAGCAAAACAATTCCCCATCAAAAAATCAGAGTGCAGCTTAGGCTAATCAACTTAGTTCTATGCTGAAAGCAACTTAACTATGGTGACATGGCAACTTAATTAGCAAAAAGGACGAACCAAAGCAAACCAGTTCCTAAAAATCAGAATGCAACTTAGGCTAATCTGGCTAATCAAGTTAGTTTGTGTTGAAATCAACTTAAGAGGATCATGGTCATAACATGACCATCATGTCCCTATGCAACATTACAAAACAAAAGCAGATACGCTAAGGAACAAAAAAGGCAGTACTAAAATAATGAAACAGGTATTTTTAGTTGCAGAAGATGTTGACATTTATATATGTAAATCCTCCATTTCATCAGTGTCAATTAAAGTTCTACACTGGAGGAAGAACTAAACGTTCTTTCTATACGCACATGTGTGCTGTGTTTTATACATCATTGACAATGCTTATACGCAGAGCATTAAAGAGTTGTACAAGTATAACTACATGGAAGAACAAACACCTCTTGCCTCTCAGACATGTATGAATACAAGTACTATACCAGAAAAACAAAAATCTATGTGGCGAAGGGATCTCATGGTTTTGAGATGGCAATCTTACAAATTGGCAGGCGTTCTTTGGAGAAAGCCACTGCTTTTATGTAGTGCATGTGGTAAGCGTGGCCACATTCAGCCTCCCTACTTCCTCGCTAGCTTCGTACTCTTACTGAAACATGCAATGCAAATTACGGAATATATGTTCAGATTAGCTTGTTAAGTGCCAATGCTGATGCATATGTGTTGACAAATGCCGACTAAACATAATAGAGGAAGTTCATCGTACTTGGCAAATGCTCTAGCTCATCTCTGGTTCTGATGAAAATTGCTTGCTGTCAAATGCCGAGTGCTTGACCATCCTAAGGACGCGATAGATCTCATCTTCACATAACCTAGTGCTTATATACCAAATTCCATCCTCTAGAGCGATTTTGCAAATTGAGAGACAATTTGCAGTTTTACAATCCCCTGAATAAATATGGCAATGTGCAAACTTAAAACCTGTTGCACATGATGGACAGAGATAGGGATACCTCGTAATTCTTGTTATCAACGTCAAGGCACCAATCCTGGAATTGATCATGCATACCCATTCTTCCGAACAATAATCTTACGACACACCGTTATCTGAATGTTGTATGAGACACCATGAGCTCGTATATTTTGAGAAAATGCATGCTGCATATATTCAGTAACCAGAAGGAGGAGAGGAGAGGAGAGCGAGCGTAGCAGGCGACTCCGCGCGCCGCCCTACGCGCCCGTCGCCCGCCACTCCGGCGGCGGCGGTCCACCCCCAGCCCGTCGGCCCTTCCCTTCGTGGTGCCCTGCTCTCTACCCCTCCCCCTCTCCCCGTGGTCGCCATGGCTGAGGGGCGCACTCCCAGATCCCGGCGGTGGTCGGACATCGCCGACGAAGAAGACGAGGAGATGGCGATCTCGGAGGCCTCCTCCAAGCGCTCCTACTCCGACGTGGTCAAGGACGGCTCGCCGAGCCCGGTGCGCGTGGCCTCTCCCGAGGTCCTGCAGCGGGGTGGTGCATCCAGCTCGCGCCCGCAAGCTGTTCGACGCCTGGCTTCTGTGGTTTCGCGCCCCGTTCCTCCAAGGGTTGCAGGTGGTGGTGCCCAGCAGGGGCATGGTGGTGCGCAGATGGGGCATGGTGGTCGGCGTGGCCCTCTGCCCAAGAGGCAGCGCCACCGTGCTCCCCTCCCCTCGTTCGTGGTGCCCCCGGGCGTGCCGGCGGGGTTCGCCGGTCTTTGCTTCAACTGTGCCGAGCCGGGCCATGTGGCCGGCATGTGCACAGGTCCTCGGCGTTGCCTCAATTGCAAGAGCGAGAACCATGTGGCCCGCAACTGCACGCTGCCAGTTGCTCCCGTCGCCGGAGATGTGGCTGTCGGTGCGCCGCCGCCGCCTCGTGGTGGCCCTCCTCCACAAGCGCGGCTCCCCGCCCCCGTAGCGGACAGCTTGCCAGACGCGGGTGCTCAGGGGGAGCGGTACAGGATCCCGGCGCGCCAGCGGCTTGGCACAAGGGGTGGGTCTCCGCCGCCGCCCCCTCCTCCGGCCTTGCAGGGCAGGTTGGGCGACCGTGGTGCGCCGGCCACCGAGACGCCGTATGAGCGTGGCCTGCGGGTGGAACGGGCCATCCGTGCCGAGCCGCCGCTGCGGCCGGAAGAGCGGGCTCAAGGTCTCGGCTTTCGTGATCGCGAGGCTGTCCGGGAGCAGATGCTGCGCGGGGCGGCGCTCCGTTCCGTCGCAGAGATTGTGGCTGAGGTGGAAGAGGCGCGGCCGGCGCGCGAGCGAGGGATCATCTACAGGACCCAAGAGGTGGAAGGGGCCGAGAGGGCTCTCCGCTGGGGCTTGGTGGCCTTCGTGTCGGGCACGCGGCGGCTGGTCTCGGGCGCTGCGGCGTCTGCAGCTATTCTTGAGAGATTTCCTGAGCTTGACGGGCACTTCTCTGTGCATACGTTCTGGCCGGCTGAGCTGCTGCTGGTCTTCGATTCCAGAGCCAAGAGAGATACGCTGCTCACCTCCGCCGCCAATCCCTTTGACGGCAGAGACTTCTCCCTCAGGTTCGGAGTCTGGAACCGCCAGCTGCAGGCGACGCGGCGCTGCTTCCGCTACCGAGTTCACCTTGAGGTGGTGGGCGTACCCCCGATCGCATGGAGCATGGACACGGCGAAGACGATCTTGGGTTCTTCCGGCTGGGTGGAGCGGCTGGGCTCGGAGACAGCCAGCCGCGCCAACCTTGGGACTTTCTGCATCACGGCGTGGACCGACGACCTGGCGTCGCTTCCTCGCTCCAAGCAGCTGTGGCTCGCCGAGCCGCTCCGGTTTGGGGGCGACGACGACGATCTTTTGCTCCCAGTGGAGGCCCTTGTCCCAGAGGAGGTGGCGCTGCTTGCCTACGAGGCGGCCGTCCACATTGTCCATGTGGAGGACACCGTCGCCGCGGATACTCGCTCCTCCAACAGCAGCGCTCCAGGTCCGGGCCCGGATGGTGGTGACGCAGGTGGGTCTGACAGCAGCCGTCGCCAGGGCCCTCCTCCTGACGATCGCCGCCAACCCCCTGCCTCACGTGGTGAGCCGGCCGCGGCGCGCGGTCACCGTTGGCGTGGAGGGGCCGAGCGGAGGGTTGCTTTGGGCCACACCACCTCCGTGCTGCCGTGGCCTTCCGCCCCAGTGGATGATGGTGCACCACGCCTGGCTGTTGCTGCTCCTGTCCGCACGTATGAGGGCTGGCAGCGGGAGCCAAGGGTGCTGGGGCTTAGGCCGGTGGAGCCTGCTGCCGCGCTGGCCCGTGGTGGTGACGACGGTTCGGTCGGGGGCTTTGAGGGCTTCGATCTCGAAAGCAACCCGGCCCCGTCCTCGCGCAGCGTCCACGACTCTTCCTCGAGCTCTGCTTCGATCCAACCGTCCAGCCCGAGAGGCTGGCCGAATGCTCAGCCGGTGTTGTGGGCTGCCGACGGCGACCCTTTGTCCCCGAGGGGGCCCCTCTCTCCTACCGGCTCTGTGGGCTCCCTTGACTCGTGGTGCTCCGGCTACAAGCCTTACTCCGGCTCCCCCCTCTCTCTGTTCACAGTGGAGATGTCGGCCACGCCTCCGGCGGTGGTGCGGGCAGTTGAGGTAGAGGAGGGGGAGATCGTGGAGGATGGCGTAGATTGCAGGCTGCCACCGGTGCAGGCGCCTGCTATCGCGACGCAGACCCCGCCGCCGGTGGTGACCCCGGCTGCGACCCCGACACCGGTGGTGACCCCAGCTGCGACCCCGACGGGCTCTGGCTCGGTGGATTTGCGATGTGGTTTGGCGGCCTTCCGGGAGAAGTGCAGGCTGAAGAGGGCTTCCCTCCTCCCTCGCCCGCCGCCCCGCAAGCGAGGAAGAAGCGCTCTCCCCCCTCTGTGGTCCGCAGGAGTGCGCGGGTGGCTGGCAGGTTTTCCGCGGGTGGTTCGATCAAGATGCAGCAGCGCATCCTCATCCACCAGCTGGGGATTGCCCGTGAGGGTGAGGTGATCGGCGAGGATGCTCTCCAGGCCTACCTTCGCTTCTTCAACGAGAAGCCCATGACGGCGGATCACTTGGCTGCCTGCCTGGCGCTGTTCGGTTGGCTACCAGAGGCACTACCCGTGGCTGAGCACGAGCTAGTGGTTTGATAGTGGATCTGTGTAGTGATCTTGTTGCCTGTTAACAGTGATGGATCTCTTTTTCTCTTTGTTGGTTTGGAACGTGCGGGGGTTAAACTCTTTGGCCCGGTGTGATTCTATCTATCAAGTGGTTTGTCTCTCGGGTGCGAGTGTGGTTTGCTTCCTTGAAACCAAGCTGCAGGTGGTTACCCGTGACATTGTGGACAGATGCCTGGGTAGAGATTTCGATAGCTTCTTTTTTCTCCCAGCTGTGGGCACCCGTGGTGGTATCCTGCTAGCATGGAAGTCCTCAGTGGTTTCCCTCTCCAACCCCCACTACTCCAACAACGCCATTACGGCGAGGGTGGGAGCGCACGGAGACGCGGGATGGTGGTTCACTGGGGTCTACGGGCCGCAGTTAGAGGCAGACAAATGCCTCTTCTTGCAAGAGATTAGAGACATCCGGGATCTTCACCCGGGTCCGTGGGCGGTTGCGGGAGATTTCAATCTCATTGTGGATGCGGTTGACAAGAACAACACCAACCTTAACAGGCGCATGATGGGCAAGTTCCGGCGCCTCCTAACTGAAATGGAGTTGAAGGAGCTCTACTTGAATGGGCGTCGCTACACGTGGTCTAATGAGCGGGAGCGGGCCACACTTGAGCGCCTTGATAGGGTCTTCTCCACGGTGGACTGGGAGGTGATGTTCCCCTCCTCCTTCCTCTCGGCGATGGGTTCCTCCACATCGGACCATTGCCCGCTCCTGCTGAACCTTGCGATGGACATGAGAGTGGGCCGCCGCTTCCGGTTTGAGGCCTTTTGGCCCAAGGCCAACGGCTTCTTGGAGACGGTGGAGAAAGCTTGGTCGGAGGGACCGGTGGTTGTCAACCCTTTCAAGCGTCTCGCAGCCAAGTTGGCGGCTACTGCCAAGGCGCTCACTAGCTGGAGTGACCGCTTCATTGGCAACAACAAGAGACAGATCCTGCTCGCCAACGAGCTTATTCTCAGGTTGGACGTGGCTATGGAGTCCAGACAGCTCTCGTTGGAAGAGAGGGCCTTTCGTCGTCTCCTCAAGCGTAAGCTGCTTGGGTTGGCCTCTCTGGAGCGCACGATTGCGCGTCAGCGGTCGAGGATCACGTGGCTTGCAGAGGGGGATGCCTGCACGAAGTTCTTCCACCTGCACGCCAACCATAGGCGGAGAAAGAACTTCATTGCGCAGCTCAGTGTGGACGGGACCCTCGTGGCGGAACAGGACAAGAAGGCCGAGGCCGTGGACTCTTTCTACGGCGATTTGCTGGGCGCGGCGCCGGAGCGAGACTTCTCCCTGGACCTTGGCTTTCTCGGGGTGCAGACTCATGACCTCTCGGAGCTCGACAGGCCTTTCACCGAGGAGGAGATTTGGGATGTGGTGCGCTCTCAGGAGCTGGACAAGGCGCCAGGGCCCGATGGTTTTTCGGGTAGGTTCTACGTGGCTTGCTGGCCCATCATCAAGCTTGATGTGATGGCGGCCTTTCAGTCCCTGTGGGAGGGGGACTGTCGGGGGCTCCATGTGGCGAACCAAGCTTTGGTGTCCTTGCTTCCTAAGCGGGCGGATGCGGTGGAAGTGAAGGATTTCCGACCGATTAGACTCATCCATAGTGTGGCAAAGCTCATGGCTAAGGTGCTGTCCTCTCGCCTTGCGCCCAGGATGGGGGAGTTGGTTGGCCCTCAGCAGAGCGCTTTCATACGTGGGAGGTGCCTCCATGACAACTTCCAGTTGGTGCATTATACAGCCCGGAAGTTGCATGCGCTTAAGCGCGATGCCATCCTTTTGAAGCTCGACATCACCAAAGCTTTCGACACTGTGGATTGGGCATTCCTCTTAGAGGTGATGGCCCGGTTAGGCTTTGGTCGTAAGTGGATCACCATGGTAGGCGGGCTGCTTAGCTCGGCTTCCACTCGTGTGTTGGTCAACGGTCAGGCCGGGGCGCTCATCTTCAACCGCCGGGGACTCCGCCAGGGTGACCCGCTCTCCCCTTTGCTCTTTGACACGGTGATGGATGTCCTCCACCACATGTTTGTGAGGGCGGCGGACGTGGGCTTGCTCACGGAGCTTTCCCCTAGTGGCTTCCGGCATCGCACCTCGATGTATGCCGATGATGTGGTCACCTTCATCAGACCCACCAGGTTAGATCTCCAGACCTGCGCCCAGATTGTGGAGGACTTTGGGGTGGCATCGGGCCTGCGCACTAACCTGGCCAAGTGCTCGCTTCACCCCATTCGTTGCTCTCAGGAGCAAGTGGATCTGGCCAGATCTATCCTTGGCTGCGGGGTGGCCTCTTTCCCTTTCAAGTACTTGGGACTCCCCCTTGGACTTAGAAAGGTGACAGCGGCTCAGCTGCAGCCCGTGGTGGACAGTGCGGCCAATAGGCTGCAGCCGTGGTGTGCCAACCTTCTCACCCGTGGAGGAAGGACCATTCTGGTCCAGACAACTCTCTCGGCGATCCCAGTTCACGCCATGATGTCTCTAGACATCCCTCCGAAGGTCATTGAGGCGTTGTTGAAGATTTGTCGTGCCTTCCTTTGGAAAGGGCGGCGGGAGATCTCGGGTGGTCACTGCTTGGTCGTCGTGGGACAAAGTGGCTTCCCCAAAGCTGCTTGGGGGCCTAGGTATTCCGAACCTTCGCCTCCTCAATCTTGCTCTTCAATGTCGTTGGGCGTGGCTGCAAAAGGTGGACCCGGCAAAGGCTTGGGCGGAGTTCAACATCCAACTCCCCAGCCTCTGCACGGCGATCTCGGACGCTGCTATTTGTTTCACGGTGGGCAATGGCGACCGGGCTAGATTCTGGATGGATCGATGGCTTGACGGGGCCAAAGTGGCGGAGATCGCTCCGAACGTGGTTAGCATGGTCTCAAGGAGGAGAGCAGCGGCATGCTCGGTTAGGGAGGGCCTCTCGGGCCAGTGGCTTCGCGATTGTGGTCCCGACATGAGCGCTGAGGCGCTCCCAGAGTTTTTCCTTCTCTGGCAGAGGCTGGCCAACTTCCACTTGGACCCCGAGCGCGAGGATTTGCCTCTGTGGAGATGGTCGCCAGACGGTTGCTACTCCGCCAAGTCGGCGTATGGAGCCTTCTTTGCGGGGCAGGTGAGGGCTCCTATCTCCGATGAGATTTGGCTCTCCCGGGCTCCCTACAGTTGCAAGTTCTTTGCGTGGCTCGCCGCGAAGAACCGGTGTTGGACGGCGGATAGACTTCAGAGACGTGGCCTGCCTCGCCCACCGGCCTGTCCTTTGTGCGACCAGGAGCCGGAGTCCCTGCAGCATCTGCTCCTTGGCTGCGTGGTGTCGCGGGAGGTCTGGTTCTGGGCCCTTCGCTGTTGGGGCAAGGAAAACTGGCTCCCAGCGGCGGACACCGAGCTTCTGGAGTGGTGGTCTTCACGTACCTGCCCGGCGGCCCACAGGCGGGACATGTGGACCGCGATCATCTTAGTGTTCTGGTGTATTTGGAGACACCGGAACGTTGTGGTCTTCAATGGCGTGGCGGCTTCACAGTTCACCATTAGAGACAGGATTAGTGTGGAGTTCGATAGATGGCGGCTTGCCAAGCTCTTCCGCGGCACCCTTTTTGCTTTTCTTGATCCTAGTCTTCTCCCGTGGCAGCTAGGAGAGTAGGCGTGCGTGGGGAGCTGCTCCCCCTTGTGGGCAGCATCAACTTTGCCTTCTTTGGCTTTCTTCTATGCGATTGATACACCTTTCCATGGTGTATCCTCGAAAAAAAAAATTCAGTAACATAAATACTCAAGGGGTCTAAAGAGCTCAGAAGTGGCTGGCAGTAGTGAAACTGAATGAGCCATCAAATGGCATGGTGCCAACATCCACAGTAGAACACATGAAAGTACAGAACTTTTTAGTACCCAATCTGTAGTGGCATTTTTCCAAAGAGCAAAAGTGTAATGACATCTCTCTGAATAAACACAGCTGCAGTGGTATTTGTCGAATTTATTCATGAGCAGCAAACGAGCAAACAAAAATAACAAATTTCTCTGAAAAGAACAACTTGTTATTTGAGTTTCTTAATTGACTACCACCACCGCCTGAAGCCAACCTTTGACTCACAAAATGTTCATGAAACACAACATAGTGAGATGGCGACAACCAACTTAAATAAACCATGATGGTTCCAGTCAGTTTTTTACCGCACCACATATATGGAGAGCATGGATCTTGGGCAACCACTTAAATTAAGCAAGTTTAGCACGATCTTACCAGACAGAAACCAGGCCATAGCATCAGCGAGTAACCCATTGAATACAAGTTCAGCCAATAGCCTGTTAGATATTGTATAGGGTTACATATTTACTATATACCGTATACCGTACAATATGTGTATCGGATACATCTCATGGTACTATGTCTACCCCTATATAAACATGCAACCCGTACGAGTCCAAGTACGGTTCCCACAATAGTTTTTTCATGGTATCAGAGCCACCTCTTCCGTGACCTAGCTGCTCCTACGATCGCGCCGCCGCCGCGGAAACAGTCGCCGCCGCCGCCACAAAACAAGCCGCCGCTGCCGCACATCTCTGTGCCGCCGCCGCCTACAAGCCCTACACCCACGATCCAAAACACAAGCCAAAAATCGCCGCCGCCGCTCCTTAGCCGCCGCCGCCCAAAACCCTACAAACCAAAACAAATCTAAGCCTAAAACAAATCGCCGCCGCCGCACTCCCAGTGCCGCCGCCGCCTCAAGACCCTTCAGGTTGCTGATCATGGCCTCGTCGTCATCCTTCTCTGCAACTGCCCTCGCTGCTGCGCTTGGTGCCCCTCCAACCCAGCTGCTCACGCAGGAAAACGCCTTGGTGTGGAAGGCGTTGGTCGTTCCCGCGCTCCGTGGTGCCCTTGTGCTTGAGCTCATCGAAGGCACTGAAAAGGCTCCCGAAAAACTGCTCGAGGTTGAAGATAGCAATGGAAAAGCATCCACCATCCTAAACCCCAATTACACCACCTGGATTGCTCGTGATCAACAAGTTCTTCGCTGGCTCGTGAACGCTCTTTCCCCGAATGTTTTGGCCCATGGCATTGGCCTCAAATCTTCTGCTGAAGTTTGGGCGGCTATCAACTCACACGTCTCCGCATCGTCCAAGTCTCGTGTGCAACACCTGCGGGCAGCGCTCATTGAGACCAAGAAAGGTGACATGTCGGCCGACAAATACTTCGCCAAGATGAAGACAATTGCCCAAGAGCTTGCTGCTGCTGGAAAACCACTCGATGATGATGAACTTGTGTGGTATGTCCTGAAAAATCTTGGCGACAAGTACAAGTATCTGGTCACTGCAGTCCGTGCTAATCCAAACACATCCCTGTCTGACTTATTTAGTCAAGTGCAGTCCTTTGATCGCATGAGCAAAACTGATGAAGATACTAGCTTCACCTCCTCTGCTCATCTTGCTCGCCGTGGTGGTGGAGCTCCCTCACGTGGCCAGGATCGGGATGATCGCTGGTGTGATGATCGTCCACGTCGTGATGATGGGCGTGGGCGCGGTGGTGGTGGTGGTCACCGTGGTGGTTACCAAGGTCGTGATGGTGGTGGATATCAGGATCGACATCGTGATAATGATCGTCGTCGCGATGGAGATATGCGTGATGATGGTGGGCGCCGTTGTGATCGACAGCCCACCCGCTATGTTGACACCACATGTCAAATCTGCGATATTCATGGTCATCCTGCTAAAGATTGTTGGTGGCGCTATGGTGATGATCGTCGTGACAGTGGAGATCATGGACACAAGGATGCAAATTTTGCCTCTTATGTGGTTGACACAAATTGGTATTATAATACAGGCGCTACTGATCACATCACTGGTGAGCTGAACAAGCTCTCCACTCATGAGGACTACAATGGTCGCGACCAAGTCCGCACTGCTGAAGGAGCAGGTATGCATATTAGTCATACTGGTTATTCAACTTTACGCACCCCTCATGCTTCTTTTGATCTCAATGCCATTCTTCATGTTCCTAGTGCCTCAAAAAGTCTTTTATCTGTTCATAAGTTCACACTTGATAATCATGTTTTTATTGAGTTTCATCCTTTCTTTTTTGTTATTAAGGACCAGGCAACACGGAGGGTCCTGTTTAGAGGTCCTTGCTATGGAGGTCTATATCCTTTGATGCCCATCTCTGCTGCGTCCTCCAAGTATGCATACATCACAATAAAGCCGTCGTCTTCTACATGGCATCGCCGCTTAGGACATCCATCTTCATTCGTGATTCAACAAGTTCTTAGGAGAAATAAAATAGCTTACACACCAGAGAGTACTCCATATGTTTGTGATTCTTGTCAAATGGCAAAGAGTCATCAGTTACCATATCCTACATCTAGTAGTAGATCTACTGTTCCTCTAGAACAAATTTTTCTCTGATGTATGGGGTCCTGCACCTCTCTCTGCTGGAAAACATTCATACTATGTAAGATTATTGATGATTTTAGCAAGTTCACATGGATTAGCTACTTAAAAGCCGTGCTGATGTTTGTCAAGTGTTTCTCAATTTCCAACAATATGTTGAGCGCAAGTTTGATAGGAAAAATGTTACTATGCAAACTGATTGGGGGGGGGGGGGTGAGTATGAAAAACTCAATGCCTTCTTCCAAAAAGTTGGTATTACTCATCATGTATCTTGCCCCCATGCCCACCAACAAAATGGTTCTGCTGAAAGAAAACATCGCCATATAGTTGACGTTGGGCTAGCCCTCCTAGCTAATGCATCTATGCCTCTTAAATATTGGGATGAAGTCTTCCTTACTGCCACATTTCTCATAAACCTATTGCCTAGCAAAGTCATCAATCTTGAAACTCCAGCTGAACGCCTCCTTCACACCACACCAAACTATGATGCTCTTCGTGTTTTTGGTTGTGCCTGTTGGCCTAATCTTCGCCCTTATAACACTCGCAAGCTTGCTTTTCGCTCCACTCGATGTGTCTTTCTTGGTTATAGTCCTCTTCATAAGGGTGTCAAGTGTCTTGACATGTCTACAGGACGTGTGTACATTTCTCGTGATGTGGTGTTCGATGAAAATGTGTTTCCTTTTGCATCCCTACGTCCTAATGCTGGTCCCCTCCTTCGAAAAGAAATCCTCCTTTTACCATCTTCTACATCTATTCCTCATGAGGGTGCCTCTAATGTTGATAACTATGTGCCTATTGTGCCTGTTACTAATGTGCTCCAAGTTGCAGAACATGCTCTTGAAAATTTCAGGGAAAATGGTGCTGAAATTCCTGCTGAAAATGAAGTTGAAGATAGTTCAGAACATGACTAAAATGGTGCGAAATCTGATGCAGATTCTGCTGCCACCTCCGATCCCGAGGCTGATCTGCCTGGCGCAGATTCTCCCGCACTCGGGTCGCGTGACGCTGCTCCGACCGCGTCCGCTGAGCACACGCCGTCGGCCAGTCGTGGTGCGCCATCTGGCGGCTCCTCGCCATCTCTGCATGCGGAGCATGCTCAACACACGCCCCCCGCCGAGTCCTGCCGCGACAACTGGCAGCCCCGCGTCTGACGCTTCCCTGCAGCTGTCGGCTGCACCTGACGCGTCCGCTGGATCGTCTGTGGGAAGCGCCGGTGGGGGAGATTCTGTGGCTTCCTCGCCGCCTTCTTTACCAGATGATACACCTCCACGATCGCCTCGCACTCGATTACAGAAAGGTATACGACAGCCTAAGCAGTACACTGATGGTACAGTACGATATGGCATGTTTTCTTCAACAGGATAACCATCCAATCTTTCTGAGACGCTTGATGACTCACATTGGCGCAAAGCAATGGAGGAGGAATATAATGCATTGATGGAAAATAAAACATGGCATCTGGTTCCTCCAAGCTAAATTAATAATCTGATTGATTGCAAGTGGGTGTATAGAATTAAAAGAAGAGCTGATGGATCTATTGACAGGTACAAGGCAAGATTAGTTGCTAAAGGTTTTAAACAAAGATATGGTATTGATTATGAGGATACCTTCAGTCCAGTTGTTAAAATAGCCACTATCAGGATTGCTCTATCTATTGTTGTGTCTCGGGAATGGAATCTCAGGCAGCTAGATGTCAAGAACACGTTTCTTCATGGTGTTCTGGAAGAGGAAGTGTATATGAGACAGCCTCCTGGTTTTGAAGCTCCACATGCACCACATTATGTCTGTAGGCTTGACAAAGCCTTGTATGGTCTGAAACAGGCTCAAAGAGCATGGTATTCCAGGTTGAGTTCTAAGTTGTGTGCACTTGGTTTTACACCCTCAAAGGCTGATACATCATTATTTCTGTTCAACAAGTCAGGCATTATCATATTTGTTCTTGTCTATGTTGATGATATTATAGTAACAAGCTCTTCTAATTATGCTATTTCTGCTCTTCTGCGAGACTTGAATAAGAACTTTGCTATCAAGGATCTTGGTGATCTACATTTCTTCCTTGGAATTGATGTGAATAAGGTAAATGATAAGTTGCTTCTAACACAAGAGAAATATGCTACTGATTTGCTAAAGAAGGTTAGAATGGAAGATTGCAAATCTGCTCCTACACCTTTGTCTACATCTGATCAGTTGTCTCTCACAAGTGGTACACCTCTTGGTCCCGATGATTGCACTCAGTTTAGAAGCATTGTTGGAGCACTTCAGTATTTGACACTAACACGTCCTAATTTGGCATTCTCTGTTAATAAAGTTTGTCAGTATCTTCATGCTCCAACTACAGAACACTGGACAGCTGCAAAACGCATTCTCAGATATGTCAAGGATACGGTGAAGCTTGGTATCACGTTCACACCTTCATCATCTACTTTTCTGAGTGTCTTCTCTGATGCAGATTGGGCAGGAGATATTGATGATAGGCGGTCTACAGGAGGTTTTACTGTGTTTGTTGGACCAAATTTGGTTTCATGGACTGCCAGAAAACAGGCTACAGTATCTCGTTCTAGTACTGAAGCTGAGTATAAAGCATTAGCTAATGCTACTGTTGAGATAATCTGGGTGGAGGCCCTTCTTACTGAACTTGGAGTTAAGTTGAAGCAAAAAACCTAGCATATGGTGTGATAATCTGGGTGCAAACTATCTTTCTGTTAATCCTGTGTTTCATGCCAGGACAAAGCATATTGAGATTGACTTTCACTTTGTCAGAGAAAGGGTTGCAATAAATCAGCTAGCAATTCGGTTTGTTACGAGTGATGATCAAGTTGCAGATGGCTTTACAAAGCCACTTCCAGTCAAGAAACTTTCTGAGTTTAAGCGTAATCTCAACCTGTCAACAGGTTTAGATTAAGGGAGGCTGTTAGATATTGTATAGGGTTACATATTTACTCTATACCGTATACCGTACAATATGTGTACCGGATACATCTCATGTACTATGTCTACCCCTATATAAACATGTAACCCGTACGAGTCCAAGTACGGTTCCCACAATAGTTTTTTCATAGCCTAGTACGAGCAATCACAGAATTGTGGAATAAAGATCAAGGGCAGAAGACCACCACAATATCTCCAAACCTACAACTCACCACGGTACAGTGGCTAGATCATCACAGGAATAAGAAAAAACTTACATAAACCGGAGGTGTAGCAGTGGAGGTAGTCGAGGGAGACGACGAGGTAATCGGAGAATAGGTCAGGCCAGCCGCAGCCTATCACCGCACCGCAGTGCGAGAGGCCACTGCCAGCCCAGGCCATCAGCAGCACCACAAAACTGAAGAGCCGAGGCATCACAAGCATCCAAGGAGGCCGAGGCATCACAAGCAACAAGGGAGGCCGAGGCTGCATGATCAATCTGGTGATCGATGTTGAAGGAGAGGCATCAGAGTGGAGCAGTAGGAGCACCAGAGGGCGATATCGACGGAGAGGAGCTCGGGCGCGTCGAGGGTGCAGCCCGAGGCGCTGTGTCACAACCTGCTATAATTGAGAACCACAAATACAAATAAAGGAATTTGGCGAGAGCAAAAGCAGAGCAAAAAGGTGAGATAATAGAGAATTGGATGAGAAAAGTAGAGATATCCGTTAGCGTTGGCGGCGGCTAGGGTTTGCTTGTTCATATAATTTGATAGATGGGAAACGAGATTACAATCAACTAGCTTTATAACCACAGCTCAGCTCAACGGAATACTCACGGAAAGAAAAGGAAAAGTAACAGAAAGGATAAAAGCAGGAGAACAGCCAGAGCCGTTTGATGGCATCATTGAGGGAGGTCCGTCCAATCAATCTTTACCTCGCCATCTCAACCGTCCATTAATTGACGGAGCACTTGCACATCTGAGGCTTTCAGGCCATCTGGTCATGACAATTGCCCCCTTCTGAAGAACACACGTCCTCAAGGGTGGAATCGAGGAAAAATGTTACGGATGAAGTTTGCATCTTCCCATGTAGCTGCTCCTGGAGGAAAGTTAGTCCACTTAATCAACCACTGGACGGCAGGCTCATTGTTTATGGGGATTTGCCTTCTTTCAAGTATTGTTTCTGGATAAACTTTCACATTTCCTGATGACATAGGCATCCCGAATGGGCCGGCCGAAGAAGGTATCCGGGGTTTACTGAAGGCCCATGAACCGAAGATTACAAAGCCTGGAAGCCCATTGAAGCGTCGATATGGAAAATAGAGATAGACTAGGAATAAAGAAATTTGTAACTGTACGGGACGAACTCAAAGAGTCTCCCGATATTTATAGCTTGTACGGCACGAAACCCTCGGCTCCGCCTCCTATATAAGGGGGAGTCGAGGGACAAAGAAAGGATCGATTCATTGTCAACACAAACCCTAGTTTTTAGCAGTCGAGCACCTTTTCGGCTGAAACATTCGAGATCTACTTGCCCTCTACTTTCCGCGAAACCCTAGTCTACAACTTGTAGGCATTGACAAGTTACGTCGTCTGTGGGAATTGGAGGCGACAAGGAGCTGATCTCGATGGCATCGTCAACATCTTCGGCAACATCGTCAACATCATCGGTAGCAAGCAACGCGATGGATGAAGGTAAACAAATCAAAACTGGTCTCGTTGATTTTGTTCCTCACCCTCCCGCCCGTGTGGATGCATATGCATATCTGGAGGAGCCAATGGAGATGACGTGCGGGAGTCTCCACTTCCGCGTCGGGAAAGAAGGGTCGCATCGTCTCACGGTACCGAATTCTTTGGGTCCGTCAGCGGTCGATTCCGATTTCTTTGGATCGTCATCATCATTCGAGTCAGGTGACGAAGAGGTCTCGCCGTTAAGCTACACCAAGTCCGCTTCAAGCGGAAAACTCGCTGACATCTTCAGTAGCATGTCCTCCGGGTCGTATGCAGACTCAGATCTAAGCTGCGACTCGGAGAGCGTCGACAGCTTCGACTTCATCGATAGATCTACTTCTATTCGGGAGGTCTTCGCCGAACTATACGATGGTGTCACCAACCCTGAAGAGGAAGACAAAGCTACACCATATCATCAAGTCTGTGCAATTGGAAATTCAAGTCGCCAAGAGGATGAAACATCAGAGGCTTTCGATGATTTTGGAAATCCATACATCGATCCCGCTGATCTCACGCGAGGATTGGGAAATAAATACGCCGGGACCACACCTCGCCAGAAGTTGCAACTTCCACAAGCAGCTTGGGACATAGCATCAAGAGCCATGAATGGCACAAAGCCGATGACTACCACAACCACGGCAGAAGAGCTGCAAGCATATCAATATAAACTCTCTCTTGCTGGACGAGAACTCGATAAACAGAGAATTGCACTCGAACAAAGAAAAGCTGCAGCCTCTGCATCGAGTGTGCGAAGAGCTGAGCTAAGTCGACAATCAGGAAACTCGGGAGACAACCACAGAGCAGCGCGTACAAGAGGAAGATCTCGCCTGGTGCATATACCTGAGCATGACCGGGAGCACCTGATCCAGAATCTCGACATGTCCTTTATATTGATAGATACAAAAGGGAATATCATCCCCAAATTAAACACCGGAGGATATATGGCGACTCAAGCCTATATACTAGCATCAAGGCCACCTGCAGGAGACCCGAGAGAAGCACTTTATCAGATGGCCATGGCGGGAGTTGGAGTCATGGTAACAGCGTTCGCAAGCTCAAGCACACCACAACCTGAAAGTGCTCCGAGGCGAAATAGTCCTCGACCCACCACCGTGGCGCGAGATCCTCCACGAACAGAGGAGACGAGAAATATAGAGGCGCAAGCTCGAGTGGACAGAGCACGTGAAAACAGATCCAGACGACACTCGCCAGAAATCGATGAAGAGGATATGTGTGGACTCCCCTGCTTTACTCGACGAGTTCGCAGAATGCGAGTACCTTCTGGCTTCAAGTTGCCAGATGGTTACAAAAAGTTCGATGGTTTGCAAGAACCCGAAGATTGGCTAATCGACTACCTGGAAATAGTAAAACTGTTGAGCGGAACTAGAGCAACGGCTATGCAGAGCGTCCAAGTCCATCTCAGTGGAGCCGCAAGATCATGGATAAAGAAGTTGCCTGTAGGATCCATGGACAGCTGGGAAACTTTTGAAGACTTGTTCGTGAAGAATTTCCGTTCCACGTGCAAGAAGCCTGCATCCATAGAGCAGCTAAGGGCTTGCAAGCAAAAGTATGGTGAACCAATAAGGACGTACATCCAGCGGTGGAACATCATAAAAAATTCGGCGGAAAATGTATCCGATGAAAGAGCAATCGATGCATTTGTTGCGGGGATCCAAAGGAAAGACCTAATCTAGGATTTGGGTCGATCCAACCCGAGAACAATAGCAGAGCTTATGGACATAGCAAACCGCTGGGCAGATGGAGAAGACGCCGTGCAAAATAAACGGCATAGATCACCCGAGGAAGATCGCAACAGAAGCAGCAATCAAAATAGGAGACGATATTCCCGTCCATATTCAGATTACGACGGTCCCTGTCAAGTGGCGGCTGGCTTCCGAGGAAATGGTGGAGGAAATAATCGGGATGATTATCAGAGAAGGAACGAGTAGCGCGGTGATCATAGAGACGCGCCAAGTTCCAGCATGCAAAATAACCGACCAAGGTTCCAGAGGCCATACAATATATCACCCGAAGATCTCCTGAATGGACCGTGCCAGATGCATTTCTATCTCGATAACGACGGAAAAATACAGTCATGCCATCTTCAGAAAGACTGCCAAACTTTCCAAGCCTTGCATAGATATGCAGAGCACGCCAATGCACAAGCAGCAAGCAGGGGGCATGTACAAGGGCCAAGGAGCGAAGTACACTTGCCACCTCCACCCACAATAACTAGCGAAAACCAACATCAGTTGCAACCGGCGGTATCCCCAGTAAACAATGGCCCTTACATCGACATAACGGGAGCAGTGTCGATGACTCAGAAAGGTAGACCCTCGAATAGGGCGTAAAAGGTAATCTCGCGACAGGTCTACATGGCAGAGAAGATGCCTCCACCAATGATCGAGTATTTGAATTGGTCGGCACATGACATTGGGTTCACTCAAGCGGATCATCCACCTCAAGTTCCACGGCCAGGACAATCAGCTATGATCTTACCAGCTGTGATCGCGGGATTCAAAGTTTCGCGTGTATTCATAGATGGAGGGAGCAGCTTGAACCTCATGTACGCAGATACATTGAGGCAGATGAATATATCTCTAGCAAACTTGACTCCAATGGACACGCGTTTCCATGGCATCACACCTGAGAAGCCGAACTATCCACTGGGAAAGATCTCACTCGACGTTTAGTTCGGAACTCGAGAGAATTACAGAAGAGAGAAGCTGGAGTTCGAAGTTATAGATTTCCCATCACAGTATCACGCCATACTGGGACGACCTGCGTATGCTAGGTTCATGGCGGTGCCACACTACACATACTTGTTATGGAGAGTTCCTGGTCCCAATGGCCCAATCACAGTAAAGGGGAGCTTCGCCTTGGCAGATAAGTGCGACAAGGATTTTCACAAATTGTCGGAAAGCTTCGGGATGCAAGCGGAGTATAACACGTCAAGGCTACTGACTGATTACGATGTGTTACCTGACGGAGGAAGGCCACTTAAGGAGAAAACTGTCGACACCTCCAAGAACTCTAAGGAAGTACAGATTCACCCGACAGATCCCAAGAAGACGACAGCTATCGCAACAAACATGGATAGCGCATAGGAAAACACGCTCGTCGAGTTCCTCCGTGAGGGCTGGGAAATCTTCGCATGGTGTCCAGCTGACATGCCAGGAGTACCCAGGGAACTTCCCGAGCACCCCCTCAATCTAGATCCACGAGGCAGACCAATTCGACAACCTTTGCGGCCTTTCACCGAGCCAAACCGCAAAGCCATGCTATATGAGATTAATCGACTCAGAGAGGCAAACTTCTTCAAAGAGCTGCACATCGAGGCCACATGGGTTGCTAACCCAGTGCTGGTCCCGACGAAAACACTGATGTCCTTCGCATGTGTGTTGACTTCACGTGTCTCAATAGACATTGCCCGAAGGATCACTTTCCCCTCCTGAGGATCGATCAAATTATCGACTCCACAACGGGTTGTGAACGTCTTTCCTTCCTGGACGCGTATTCTGGTTACAACCAGATCCGCTTAAAACAAGAAGATGAAGTCAAAACAGCTTTCATAGCCCCTTATGGCGTGTTCTGCTACAAAACAATGCCCTTCGGGTTGAAAAACGCGGGAGCCACTTATCAGCGGATGATGCAGAAGTGTCTCGCCACGCAGATTGGCAAAAACATCCAAGTGTACATCAATGATGTCATTATAACAACAAAGCAAGGATCATCCTTGATCGATGATCTCAAAGAGACCTTTGACAACCTCGACAAGTTTTACCTCAAGCTGAACCCGACAAAATGTTCCTTTGGTGTTCCTGCGGGAGAACTCCTCGGGTACTTGGTGTCAGCAAGAGGGATCGAGGCCAACACGGAGAAAATTAAAGCCATCGTGACGATGAGGAAACCAACCAAGCTCAAGGAAATACATCAGCTAACTGGGCGAGTCGCAGCTTTGAGCAGATTTGTCGCCAGGCTGGGAGAAAAAGCGTTGCCGTTATACGCGCTCATCAAGCAAGGGGAAAAGTTCGAGTGGAACAAAGAAGCAGACATCGCTTTTGAGCACCTCAAGCGTACAATCTCGACACCCCCAATACTGGTAGCTCCGAAGGAAAAAAGAACCTCTCTTGTTATATATCGCGGCCACACCTCAGGTGGTCAGCACGGTCCTCGTGGTGGAAAGAGAAGAAGAAGGGAAAATCTATGGAGTTCAGTGATCGGTATACTTCATCAGTGAAGTTTTATCGCCATCAAAGCAACGTTACCCGCATTATCAGAAACTAGCATATGGAGTGTTTACAACAGCAAGAAAACTGCGACACTATTTTTCGGCACATCCGATAGTAGTGGTCAACGAAGCACCTCTCTCCAACATCTTAAACAATCTAGATGCTACGGGACATGTCTCCCTTTGGGGAATAGAGCTTTCCCCTCGGGACATCACTTATGAAAAAAGAAAAGCAATAAAGTCGCAGATTCTACCAGACTTCGTCACAGAGTGGATGGAGCTGCAAAACACGGGACCTCCGGATTTATCGAGTACCTGGCTTATGAACTTCGACAGGTCCAAAATATTAGAAGGAGCTGGAGCAGGCGTGATACTTGTGTCATCCCAAGGAGACAAAATGAAGTACATACTGCGGATGACGTTCCCTAACGCGTCCAATAACGAGGCAGAATATGAAGCACTTATACATGGGATGGAGATGGCAAAGGCGTGCGGCGCCACTCGCCTCGAAATCTTTGGCGACTCTCAGCTGGTAGCTCAACAAGTGATGAACAAGTGCGACGCAGTCAATGACAACATGATAGCATACAAGAAGTTATACAATGAACTCGAAAAACTCTTTGACGGCTACGAAGTTAACCATCTCAGCAGACTCAGCAATGATGAAGCCGACGTTTTGGAAAACATCAGGTCGCAGTGCTTACCAATACCACCTGGCGTATTCTAGGAGGAGATAAGCGAAAGATCAACCAAGGCGAAGAAGATACCGAAGCAGCCGAAGAAAAAGGAGACACCCAAGAAAGACTCAGAGGCTCCAACACTGCCAGAGGCAAACATATCGGAAGATGAGGAGGAACCACATGAAGTTATGATGATACAAGTTCCTTGGATGCAGGTCTACGTGGCATATATCACGAGAAAAGAGATACCTGAAGATCCAGTCGAGGCAAGGCGAGTCATCCGATGATCTGGTTAAAGGGGAGTTATACAAATGAAGCATATCAGGAGTATTGCAAAGGTGCGTCACACCCCAGGAAGGAAGGATTATACTAAAACATGTGCACGAAGGAGTATGTGGCCACCACGCAAGCTGTCGAGCAATAGCAGCCAAAGTTTTCAGGGCATGATTTTATTGGCTAACAGCAATAGAAGACACGAAAGATATAGTACGCACCTGCAATGCATGCCAGAGATTTGCGGCAAAACCTCATTCTCCGGCAGCAGAGTTGATGCCAATACCATTGGCTTGGCCCTTTGCACAATGGGGGCTCGATATGGTGGGAAAACTACACAAGTCCTGTCCAGGGGGACACGTATATCTGCTAGTAGCTGTCGACAAGTTCACCAAGTGGATCGAAGCAGTACCAGTAACTTCGGCAGATGCAGCATCAATGGTTAGTTTCATCAAGGGCATAGTTTTTCAATTTGGCATCCCCAACAGCATAGTTACGGACAACGGCAGCAACTTTGCCTCCAAACAATTCAAGGCATATTGTGAAGAGGTAGGCATCAAACTACACTTTGCATCAGTGGCGCACCCGCAAACCAATGGCCAAGTCAAAAAAGCGAACAACATCATCTGCAGCAGCATCAAGAAACGCCTGTTAACACCATTGGAAAAAGCTCGACATACCTAGATTGATGAGTTGCCTAGTGTGCTATGGAGCATACGAACAACGCCCAACACAGCAACACAAGAAACTCCGTTCTTTTTGGTCCACGGAGCTGAGGCGGTGCTCCCGATAGAAATAGAGCATAATTCTCCGAGAGTTGCAGAATATGATGAAGAAACTTCAAGAAAGGCGCTAGAGGACGATGTTGACACACTCGACGAAGCCAGGGACGAGGTGCTGTCGAGAGTCACCACATATCAACAGAACCTGAAAAATTACCATAGTCTTTGCTTGCGACCAAGGTCCTTTCAGGTTGGCGACCTGGTTCTTTGGCTCACCCAGCATAGCCATGAAAAATTCGAGTCTCCATGGATAGGTCCATACATTGTTACTGAAGTTATCCTAGGAGGAGCCTACTGATTGAAGGACAAAAAATCGGGCAAGGAAGAAGGAAACCATGGAACGTGGCATAGCTACGGCGGTTCTACGCCTAGAAGACCAAGGAGCACAATCTCGGAAAACATACATTGTATCTCAGTAGCTCGCAAGTTTTCAGACGCACTCTTTTCCTTTCAGGGCACCGAGTGGGGCTGAAAGGTTTTTAATGAGGCGGGCTTGCGAAGCTGCAATATAGCATGATTGAAATAAAAGAAAATAGTGATTGCATATGATTCTTTTGCAAACAAGGCTCAGGGGCTTGCACCCGACAAATTTCTCAAATATAGTCGACACTCGCAAAATACAAAGCCTTGGTTTACAATAAACCTCGCGAAAACGCCAAGAAAAATTATATACTGTTTTAACTTTACATAAGTTTCGCAATATATGCAATATATATACGACACCCGCGATATACAAACTCTACATTCTGGTTCAGGTCAAACGCGACAGAAGAAAAAGAAGATGAAGATCTATATCAAGTCATCTATATTTATTCTTTCACCTCCAGCAAGAACATCCAGGGCGTCGGCGTAATGGTACTCTTGAAAGAAAGCAGCGTCTACCCGCAGAAGTTCCTCAATCATCTTCTCAGCTATGGGAGTTACCACATCATTGAGCTTGTCGACGTTTTTTCTCCTTTGCTTTAACTTGGAGAGGAAGATATCGACAATGATGTTCAAATCCAACTTCGGGTAGCAAATTTTCAACCAGATCAAAGCAAACCTGGCGCCGGCCATCAGTTGAGCCTTTACAAAGAAATGAATCTGGTGCACGTTCTTGAACTTGTTCATCAATTGGGAAAGACCCACAGGTTGAGGATTCCGAGGAAACATAGCATTGTATACTGTCAACACCCGGATTTTTTAGGTCCGGATGCCTATTATATCATTCATCGCAATCCCAGGAATATTGTTGTTGCGAGATATAATAGCTAAGTATCACAGTCATTATTTATTACAACTCATAAGGTCTTACAACTTGAATCACATGATCCATATTACACAAATAGTTGATCTATTGATCAACGAACAAACACAAGTTCAATGCGGAAGCGTAAAGATAAAGGGACTCTGTAGTCCACAGGCCAACGCTTGACGTCAGAAAGCTCCTAGTTATCATAGGCGTCCTGCTGGTCATCCTCGCGAGTTCTGTTCATCATCGTACTGGCCATTTGAATAGCCAGGGACAAAGCCGTAAGTACTTCAAGTACTTGCAAACTAATACCAATGTAAAATGCTAGCTCTTGGAGTTAAACTCTATTTTTACTTGCATAAGCCATATTTTAGTTTATAAGTAGTGGAGCATGTACTAGCTACTCACGTGGGAACATTAGTGTCATTCCCACACAAGGGTTGTCATTCTAACAAGTCACCAAGTCAACATTCATATTCACCAAAGTTTTCAAAAGACTGACACAGGAAATTGTATGGCCTTTCCAATTGTCCGTAACCGTGGACACGGCTATTCGAATAGATTGACACTCTGCAGAGGTTGCACACTTGTGCCACAACATTTGATTACATCCGTCGGAATAACTCCGAGTCACCGTAACACAGTACGCGGATCATCAACCCTAACCTTTCGCTTACAAACCCTAGTATGAGCACCTCTCCCCATGAGCTTGGCCTCCCAGTGAAAACCAACCGTTAACCCGGGAACTGCACAGGGCTTGGCCGTATAATTTCACCTCAATTCACATCTTTCTCAACAACGAGGCAGCCTCGGCATAACCCCTATGATGTGTGTTCAGAGGGAACCCATACTAAGATGTATAAACTTCCAGTTAAGCCCTACCCATAATCAGGTATTGTGGGGGTACTTGTATTTCGAAAGGTATCGCATTCAAACCAATATCACGGTTTTATCAAAAATCACCATCTTCTCTTGGTCACATTCAACTTCAAAACTTTCAATGGAATGCCTTACCATTCCAAGGTTTCAAACTCCATCAAGTCATATGCTCCCATCTAGAGTAGTCAAAGTTTTAGTATTTTAGCACTAGCACTAATCATGAGGGGTGCTACATTGCTTGCCATCTATAGGACTAGCTTTGCTACTCTAATAGTTTTGTTCAACTATACCATTTGAATAACTCTTTTGAAAAACACACAAGTAAGACTTGTAGGGTATGCAAATAGGATAAGCTTGTATGCGAATAGATAAGAATCATGGTGCCTTGCCCAAGGTGGGCTTTGCACTTTGCAAGAGTATTATCTTGCCTTGGTAGTTCTCAAGGTTCTCTTCTTCCTCTTCTTGGTAGAATTCCCCTTCCTCTTGGTAATTTCCGGTGCTAGCGTCTAAATTTAAATACAAGGTATAATCACTAAACAAACTCAAAGTCTATGCTAAGCACATCATTATCTCACACAAACTATGCTAAGCACACTCATAAAATAATTAGGTGCATTGGTTTTCTTTATTAAAGAAACTAATTTCCTCTCAATCATATGTGATTAATAATCTTCATTTAGTTCTTGAGAAAATAATTTCCTCTCATTGAAGTCTTCTTAAGATTTAACTTCCCAAATAATCATATATGAATTCATATTGACCTAAGTCAAACCTTCATTATCATTATTTGAGAAAATGATTTAAATGAGATAATTCACCTCATACTATTTTATAATTCCTCAAATGATTTAAATCTCCAAATATTCATATAGGAGTGTTTGGACCTGAGGTGCAAACATCTCATGAACTCATTTGGGACAAGATTTAAATGAAGGGAAATCCTTCATATGATTTACATAATAAATTTGGGACAATATCACTTACTAAACTAGCCATATGGTCCATTAAGTAATCTAGGGCATGATCATGCAAAGTGACCACACCATTTTATTACATAATCAATTAGTGTAAGTCATTTGTGAGCTATAAGAGTTGGAATTATTCAAATATCTATTTTAGTTGATTTTTAATAATTATTCTAAGGTAGAAAAGTCCCTGCCTTGTTTATTTTTCCATTTTAAATCTATAATAGATATAGGGTTCAAACCAGTGGCATTGTGTAGATAATTTCTTAAGCTTTCTAAATATATAAAATTGGTTAAATTTGGCCAAGCCAAACAGATTCTATGAATTTTCAAAGTTGGGTCCAGTATTGAATTCAAACACAATTGATTAAACGAAATTTGAATTAAATAGGCCGGCGGGAAAACTAACTGGGCCCAAAGGTTTAAAAACGGCCCAAGGCTAGCCCAGCCACGGTCCAGTGCCGCGCGGGCTGCCTGACAGGGGGTCCCACCCGTCAGCGACGTTTAAACGCCGAAGCGGTATGGGCGCGTCTGGGGCGTTGGATTAGATCGACGATCAACGGCTCAGGTTCATCATCGTCTCCGACGAGAACCCGACGGTGCGGCGGCGGTAGTAGGGGGTCGGAGGCTCACCGGGGGTCCAGCTAGGGTTAGGCAGTGTGCGTGATGACGTTGTGGACGACGGTGAAGCTCCTGGTAGCAGTGGCGTCGTTAGGGCGGCCTCCTTCTCCGGCGATTGCGCAGGGCTTCCGCGGCGGTGAGACGTCGATTGGACGGCGGCGGTGGCTAATCGAGCATGGCGAGGTGCTGGGGAGGTCGAGGAAGGAGAGGGGAGTGAGCTGGTGTGAGGAGATGGTCGAGGCGAGGCCTCCTTTTATAGGCGCGTGAGGTGCCGTGGGTGCTGCGGCGAGGTCGACAATGGCGCGGCCGTTACGGGGGTCTAGGGGGCTAGGCGACGACGGGGTCGTGTTCACGACGTCACCGCGGTCCTCGGAGTGTCCACGGCGGGGTCAATGACGGCGTACGGTGGTCGGGCGCTTGCTCGTACTGGCGCGGCCGTGGCGGGCGCGATCGTCCTCTCCGGCGACGGTAGGGGCTAGGGGGTGACGCGAGCGTGTCCGGCGAGCTCCGCGTGGCGCGTCAAGTACCAGGGCGAGCGGGCTTGGTCGGGGTACGGCGGTGTACTGCGGGCGCCGCGTGGCCGTGTCGCGCGCGTCCGTGCGCGGCGACGTCACCATGCGCTCGCGGCGCGCCAGGGACGTCGGGCGCGCGTCCCTGTCGATCCTCGCGACCGGGGGCGGGGCGATCTCCGGGATCGTGGGCGACGCGTTGGACACGGTGGCGAGGCTGATCGGGGAGGGAAGGAGAGAGGAAGGTGTCGAGGTGCGACATGGCCGGCATGGCCATGTCCATGCCATGCCTGGCCCTCCCTTGGTGTTTCTTTGGCATGGGCTCGATGTGGTGGGGTCCAGGGGTCACTGCTAGGGCTGGTGGTGGTCAAGATTTGGGCTGGTTTGATCAAATTCAAAAATGTGATGATCTTGTTTTCATTAAAAAGTCTCTACTTTGCTTGATCCTAGCTCTTGATCCAAGATGAATTTGGTATGGTCCCTTTTACAAAAGTTGTTCATTTTGTTGTGTACTTGGATGACATGCAAAGAGTTGGATGTGTTTAGTTTAGAAATTTTGAAATAGAGAGGCTCAAAGTGGTGACCAGATTGTAATTGTCAAAAATGACCATTATCTTATGTGAGCATATTTTAATTCTTGGCTTTGATTTAATTTGGGTTTCTTTGATTCTAAAAGTTGTAATAACTATTTAATATCATATTACAACTAATGGGGAAGACCAATTGGGTCTAGGGTCAAAGTTTATAAAAATATCATATGTCTTATGTTAGGGTTTTTAGGGTTTTATTCTTATTTGATTTCTTTCTCTTTTTCCTTTATTTGTTTGGTAATCATCATTGGATCACTCTAGGGTTGTGGAGTTGATCACATATACAAAATAACACTCATCATGGCATAGCACTCAAAATGCACAAGTCCTATGCAGGGCACTATATGAAATTTGAAAAGTTTTTGTTAGTTCTCAAATTTGGATAAATGGGACTTGTTCTTCTTCCTTTATTTGAAATTTGAGGTGTTACAAACCCTTCCCCTTACAAAAGATCTCGTCCCGAGATCTAGAAGAAAAACAGTCTAGAGATTAAAGAGATCTGGGTACTCCTTCTTCATATCTTCTTCTCGCTCCCAAGTGGCTTCATCTTCGGTATGATTGCTCCACTGTATCTTCAGAAACGTGATGCTTCGGGTGCGGGTGGTTCGGTATGCCTCTTCCAAGATGCGAATCGGCACTTCGCGGTAGGTAAGGTCGTGATTGATATCCACCGAACGGTGGTCGATGTTCTTGAATACCTCGGTCTTCTCTGGCACTTCTAAGCACTTCCGGAGGAGTGAGATGTGGAACACGTTGTGCACAGCCGCCATTTCTTCTGGTAGCTCTAGTTGATAGGAGACTTCTCCTCGGCGGCTGAGAACTTTGAAGGGTCCGACATACCGGGGTGCAAGCTTTCCTTTGAGTTGGAAACGCTGCATTCCCTTCAGGGGTGACACTTTGAGATAGACAAAATCTCCGACCTCAAAGGTCATCTCTCGGCGTCTCTTGTCGGCGTAGCTCTTCTGGGGACTGAGTCTTGAGGTACTCTCGGATCTTGTGCACCTTCTCTTCTGCTTCTCGAAGCACATCAGGTCCAAAGACTTGGCTATCTCCGACTTCGGACCAATTCAGGGGGTACGGCACTTCCTTCCGTACAGGCTTCGAAGGGGGCCATCTGTAGACTGGCTTGGTAGCTGTTGTTGTAAGAGAATTCGGCGTAGGGCAGTCCTCCCACTTGGATCCATATTCTAGCACACATGCTCTCAGCATGTCCTCCAGATCTGGTTGACTCTCTCGGTCTGTCCATCACTGGGTGATAGGCAGTACTGAAATTCAGACGGGTTCCTAGTCCTTCATGCACCTTTTGCCAGAATCTGGAGGTGAATTGTGAACCTCTATCTGACACAATGGACTTTGGTGTTCCGTGTAGTGCGACTATTCTGGAGATGTACAGCTCTGCTAACTTTGGGCCTTGGTAGGTGGTCTTGACAGCGATGAAGTGGGCTACCTTGGTCAATCTATCAACAACTACCCAGATGGAATCATTTCCTTTGCTGGATTTGGGCAACCCGGTAATAAAGTCCATTCCTACGGAATCCCACTTCCATTCTGGAATCTGTAGTGGCTGCAGCAGTCCTGCGGGTCGCTGATGTTCGGCTTTGACCCGTTGACAGATATCGCACTTGGCGATGTAGCTTCCGATCTCCTCTTCATTCCATGCCACCAGAACTGTTCCTTCAAGTCCTGGTACATCTTGGTACCGCCGGGTGGATAGAGTATAAGGTGTCATGGGCTTCCTTCGAATAACTTGCTTCAACTCTGAGTCTGACGGTACACACAGACGTCCGTTGTACCAAAGGACTCCTTCTTCATCACCGGTGAATCCCGGTGCTTTCCCGCTATCTGCTTCTTGATTCCGTCCATGCTGGCATTGCCCTTCTGGGCTTCCTTGATCTGACCAACCAGGGTGGGTTGTAGCTCTATACTAGCTAGAAATCCTTTACTGACTAACTCCATTCTAAACTGCTCAAACTCCTGGTATAGGCTGGGTTGTTCCTCGGCGATCATTGAGTTTAGCTGACACGACAGTCTACTCAACGCATCCGCTACCACATTGGCCTTTCCGGGGTGGTAGTGGATCTCCATATCATAGTCCTTGATCAATTCTAACCATCTCCGCTGCCTCATATTAAGCTCCTTCTGGTGAAGATATACTTCAGCTCTTGTGATCGAATAGATCTCGCAGCGATTATCCATGAGGTAATGGCGCCACACCTTCAGTGCTAAAACTACGGCTGCGAGTTCAAGGTCATGGGTTGGATAGTTCTGCTCATGCTGCTTCAGTTGCCGGGACAGATAAGATATCACCTTTCCTTCCTGCATCAGCACACATCCAAGACCAATCTTGGATGCATCGCAGAAACGTCAAAGGGTTTGGTGATATCCGGCATGATCAGGATTGGGGCTGTGGTCAGTCTAAGCTTGAGTTGTTGAAAACTCTCTTCACACTTGTCTGTCCATTCGAACTTCTTGTCTTTCTTTAACAACTGGGTCATTGGTCTAGCGATGCTCGAAAAGCCTTCTACAAATATGCGGTAGTATCCGGCTAATCCAAGAAAAGCACGGACCTCGGTCTGGGTGGTTGGGGCTTTCCATTCTGCAATCTTGATCTTGGCTGGATCTACGGCAATTCCGCCTGCAGACAAGATATGTCCCAGGAATCCTACTTCCTTCAGCCAAAATTCACATTTGCTGAACTTAGCATACAACTTATGCTCTCTAAGGGTCTCCAGGACAGCTTCTAGGTGTTGCTCTTGTTCTTCCTCGGACTTGGAGTAGATTAGGATGTCATCGATGAAAACGACAACAAACTTATCCAGAAGTTCATGAAGATCTTATTCATGAGGTTCATGAAATAAGCAGGGGCATTGGTCAATCCAAATGACATGACATTGTACGCGTACAATCCATATCTGGTGGTGAAGGCAGTTTTGGGAATGTCAGATGCACGAATCTTCAGCTGGTGGTATCCAGTCCTGAGGTCAATCTTCGAGAATACTACAGCACCGGTCAACTGGTCAAACATGTCTTCTATCTTTGGCAAGGGGTATTTGTTCTTGATGGTGACATCGTTAAGCTTACGGTAGTCCGTACATAAACGACTGGCACCATCCTTCTTATCCACAAACAACACTGGGGATCTCCATGGTGACGCACTTGGTCGAATCAGACCTTTGGCTAACAGTTCATCCAGTTGCTTCTTCAGCTCCACAAGCTCTGCTGGGTTCATGCTATAGGCTCTCTGGGCTATAGGTCCGGTTCCGGAATTAACTCGATGATGAACTCGATGTCCCGATCTGGGGCATACCGGCTAAACCTTCGGGAAACACATCGTATCGACAAACGACCCGATCTGATCCAAAGTTGGCTTGGTTACACTCTGGGTAAATTTTCTGGGTAGCAGTTCAGAGACATGTTCTACTATAATACTAGTGCTACTGGTCATGGTGATGGCTTTCTTTGCACAGTCAATCATTCCATGATGCTTGGCCATCCAATCCATACCTAGCACTACCTCCAAACCTTTGGTTTCCAAAATTATCAGATTGGCATAGAATTCTACCTCATGTATTTTGATAGGTACATTTTTACAGAATTTTCTGGCTTTAGTGGTTGATCCGGGGATTTGAACTATCATGACATGTTTCAAGCTGATAGGTTGAATTTTACTTGTTGATGCAAAGTCTTCAGTGACAAAAGAATGAGATGCTCCGGAATCAAACAACACCCTGGCAGGTACTGAGTTGACAGGAAACATACCCCAGACAACATCCGGTGCTTCCTGGGCTTCTTCTGCCTCCATGTGAAAGAGACGGCCGTTGCGGTTGTTGGGGTTGTTGGGGCGAACTTCTTTCCGGTAGAGACGCGGCGTTGCTGCTGAACAGGTGCAGGGGTGTTGCCGGCGAGCTTGGCAAGCCTCTTGGGGCACTCGTTGGAGTAGTGTCCCACTACACCGCACTCATAACAAGTGATAGTGGACTTGTCCTTGTTGGCGACCGGGATGGCGTTGCTTCCAGTCCGTGGAGCGGTGTTGGTGTTGCTGTTATTGGTGTTGGGGGCTCGCATTGGCGCGCGGTTGAAGTTGTTGGTGTTGTTCTGGTAGTTGTGGTTGTTGTTGTGGTGGCCTCCTGGCCTGGGGTTTCCTCCACTTCGGTTCTGGAATCCGGGGCGTGAAGTCTGCATCTGGGGCTTAGTGTTTCTGGGGGAAAACCTCCGCTTGAGCTGGGGCGATACTTGGGAGTATGGCTGGGCCCACTCTGGTGCATCATGCGGCGTTTGCGGTTTTCATTGGCTTGGTTCAACTTGCCCTCCATCTGGATGGCGGAGTCAACAAGGGCTTCAAGGTCTGCAAAGGGGATGTTGACTAGGACCGTCTGCATCTCATCATGCAGTCCATTCAGGAATCTCTCTTGCCTCTTCTCAGTGTCGGCCTCATCGGGGCGTACCTTGACAGGGTAAGGAACCTGTCGCGGTATTCTACCACCGTCATCCTTCCTTGCTTCAGTTCGCGGAATTCATCCCGCATCTTCTTGATGAGACCCGGGGGCACATGGTACTTGCTGAACTTGAGCTTGAATTCTGCCCAAGTCATGACTTGACCTCCGTTCATGGCACGGGTGCTGGTCCACCAGGCTCGGGCTGGTCCGGCAAGGTAGTGGGTTGCAAACAGGACCTTCTCATTGGCTTCGACTCCGGCGACTTCCAAGTTGTTCTCCATAGTCTGGCCGTCGTCGGCGTCGAGGGGTTCTTCGGTCTTGCTAAACACCGGTGGATTGGTGTTCGGAAGTTCTTGAGTTTGGATCCGGGGTGATCATGATTCCCATGGCCTTGGTGAGCAAGGTTTTGCAGTGCTGCTATGTTGGCTTGACGTTCAGCTCTTTCCGTCTCCCTGTCTTGAAGCAGAGTTTGCAGCAGTTGCATCATGGCATCGTTGTTGTTGCGATTGGGAGGGGCCATCTGAATATATAGAAGATTATAAGATAAGAGGGAATTGTCTAAGGTTTAGTTTGGGGTGAGTTTAAAAGCTTGTAAAACTTGAATGATTTTGATGACAAACACACATTCATTCATTTCACATCACACATTACAACTAACATTCCACACTTCCATGGTTTTAAGAACCATTTCTCAGACTACAATACAAGGGCTAGGAAACACACTCATACCCAGGGTTTTAAGAACCCTTCATGCTACGATACACGGGACGGGATACAACTCACACCTACATACGTGATCAAGTGTGGCTACCCTCATCCTCAATGTCGATGGGAACGACATCATCAGGTCCTGGCTCCAGGAACTCGTAGTCCTCCTCCTCAGTGAACCCGTCCTCCTCGAAGTCGTCGTCGTCACTCAGGAAGGCGTCTCCTCCTCGAAGGTCAGCACCGGCCTCGTCCTCCTCTATCTCCATCAGCTGCTCCTCCTGAGCCTTGACGGTGGCCTCAAGTGATGCGATCTGTGCGCGAAGGCGTGTAATGGTGACATCCTTCTTCGCGCACTTCAGGCGAAGCTTGTTGCGGTCCCTGGACAGCTGCTTGATGGCATCGCCATGCGTGATCAGTGCGAGGTGAGTCTGGTTCGCGTATGCACGGGAGTTGTCTAACTCCTTCTGAGTGTGGTACAGCATGTAGTCCAGATGCTCAGCGTGGTGCCTCAGCTGTGGGTGCGACTGCAGCTCCATGGGCACACCCATAGCATCACGCCTCACGAGGTGTGCATAGCGGGACGCAAGTATGCGCACCATGTTCTGTCCACAGAGGCGTGCAAGTGCCTCCTGAAGGCCACGTGCAAGACCATCGAGCCAGTTGCTCTCGCGGAAAGAGAAGAGGATCCTCTCCGAGGTGGGAGGCTCCAGCTTGCCTCTCAAGTCGGCGGTGATAATCCACTGCAACTCGCCTCCGACCTGGTCGTTCACCTCGATCCCGTGGAACTCCGGGTGAGGACGGCCAAGGAAGTCAGAGAGCGCGTTGAGGTCGTGCTCAAAGATCAAGTCTCCACCATTCCCGAGCTGGTAGAACTTGGTGTTGAGGGGTTCATTCGGCTCCATCTGAAAGTGAAATGGAGGAATAAATTAGTGAGTGATTAAGTGTGGCAAACTTTTAAGTATATTTAAACAAGAAAGAGCATGATTTCACCAAGTTTTGGAAAAAGCCTCAAAGACAAGAGTATTGTAAGTTTTCACAAATATTTGCTTCATTTTGATTTCAAAGTTAAGTTTTTATGAAAGCCCATTCTAACTAAGGTTTTCTAAGGTCAAACAATGGCTCTGATACCAACTTGTCAACACCCGGATTTTTTAGGTCCGGATGCCTATTATATCATTCATCGCAATCCCAGGAATATTGTTGTTGCGAGATATAATAGCTAAGTATCACAGTCATTATTTATTACAACTCATAAGGTCTTACAACTTGAATCACATGATCCATATTACACAAATAGTTGATCTATTGATCAACGAACAAACACAAGTTCAATGCGGAAGCGTAAAGATAAAGGGACTCTGTAGTCCACAGGCCAACGCTTGACGTCAGAAAGCTCCTAGTTATCATAGGCGTCCTGCTGGTCATCCTCGCGGTAGTTCTGTTCATCATCGTACTCTGGCCATTTGAATAGCCAGGGACAAAGCCGTAAGTACTTCAAGTACTTGCAAACTAATACCAATGTAAAATGCTAGCTCTTGGAGTTAAACTCTATTTTTACTTGCATAAGCCATATTTTAGTTTATAAGTAGTGGAGCATGTACTAGCTACTCACGTGGGAACATTAGTGTCATTCCCACACAAGGGTTGTCATTCTAACAAGTCACCAAGTCAACATTCATATTCACCAAAGTTTTCAAAAGACTGACACAGGAAATTGTATGGCCTTTCCAATTGTCCGTAACCGTGGACACGGCTATTCGAATAGATTGACACTCTGCAGAGGTTGCACACTTGTGCCACAACATTTGATTACATCCGTCGGAATAACTCCGAGTCACCGTAACACAGTACGCGGATCATCAACCCTAACCTTTCGCTTACAAACCCTAGTATGAGCACCTCTCCCCATGAGCTTGGCCTCCCAGTGAAAACCAACTGTTAACCTGGGAACTGCACAGGGCTTGGCCGTATAATTTCACCTCAATTCACATCTTTCTCAACAACAGAGGCAGCCTCGGCATAACCCCTATGATGTGTGTTCAGAGGGAACCCATACTAAGATGTATAAACTTCCAGTTAAGCCCTACCCATAATCAGGTATTGTGGGGGTACTTGTATTTGGAAAGGTATCGCATTCAAACCAATATCAGGGTTTTATCAAAAATCACCATCTTCTCTTGGTCACATTCAACTTCAAAACTTTCAATGGAATGCCTTACCATTCCAAGGTTTCAAACTCCATCAAGTCATATGCTCCCATCTAGAGTAGTCAAAGTTTTAGTATTTTAGCACTAGCACTAATCATGAGGGGTGCTACATTGCTTGCCATCTATAGGACTAGCTTTGCTACTCTAATAGTTTTTGTTCAACTATACCATTTGAATAACTCTTTTGAAAAACACACAAGTAAGACTTGTAGGGTATGCAAATAGGATAAGCTTGTATGCGGATAGATAAGAATCATGGTGCCTTGCCCAAGGTGGGCTTTGCACTTTGCAAGAGTATTATCTTGCCTTGGTAGTTCTCAAGGTTCTCTTCTTCCTCTTCTTGGTAGAATTCCCCTTCCTCTTGGTAATTTCCGGTGCTAGCGTCTAAATTTAAATACAAGGTATAATCACTAAACAAACTCAAAGTCTATGCTAAGCACATCATTATCTCACACAAACTATGCTAAGCACACTCATAAAATAATTAGGTGCATTGGTTTTCTTTATTAAAGAAACTAATTTCCTCTCAATCATATGTGATTAATAATCTTCATTTAGTTCTTGAGAAAATAATTTCCTCTCATTGAAGTCTTCTTAAGATTTAACTTCCCAAATAATCATATATGAATTCATATTGACCTAAGTCAAACCTTCATTATCATTATTTGAGAAAATGATTTAAATGAGATAATTCACCTCATACTATTTTATAATTCCTCAAATGATTTAAATCTCCAAATATTCATATAGGAGTGTTTGGACCTGAGGTGCAAACATCTCATGAACTCATTTGGGACAAGATTTAAATGAAGGGAAATCCTTCATATGATTTACATAATAAATTTGGGACAATATCACTTACTAAACTAGCCATATGGTCCATTAAGTAATCTAGGACATGATCATGCAAAGTGACCACACCATTTTATTACATAATCAATTAGTGTAAGTCATTTGTGAGCTATAAGAGTTGGAATTATTCAAATATCTATTTTAGTTGATTTTTAATAATTATTCTAAGGTAGAAAAGTCCCTGCCTTGTTTATTTTTCCATTTTAAATCTATAACAGATCTAGGGTTCAAACCAGTGGCATTGTGTAGATAATTTCTTAAGCTTTCTAAATATATAAAATTGGTTAAATTTGGCCAAGCCAAACAGATTCTATGAATTTTCAAAGTTGGGTCCAGTATTGAATTCAAACACAATTGATTAAACGAAATTTGAATTAAATAGGCCGGCGGGAAAACTAACTGGGCCCAAAGGTTTAAAAACGGCCCAATGCTAGCCCAGCCACGGTCCAGTGCCGCGCGGGCTGCCTGACAGGGGGTCCCACCCGTCAGCGACGTTTAAACGCCGAAGCGGTATGGGCGCGTCTGGGGCGTTGGATTAGATCGACGATCAACGGCTCAGGTTCATCATCGTCTCCGACGAGAACCCGACGGTGCGGCGGCGGCGTAGGGGGTCGGAGGCTCACCGGGGCTCCAGGGTTAGGCAGTGTGCGTGATGACGTTGTGGACGACGGCGAAGCTCCTAGTAGCGTGGCGTCGTCGGGGGCGGCCTCCTTCTCCGCGCGATTGCTGCAGGGCTTCCGCGGCGGTGAGACGTCGATTGGACGGCGGCGGTGGCTAATCGAGCATGGCGAGGTGCTGGGGAGGTCGAGGAAGGAGAGGGGAGTGAGCTGGTGTGAGGAGATGGTCGAGGCGAGGCCTCCTTTTATAGGCGCGTGAGGTGCCGTGGGTGCTGCGGCGAGGTCGACAATGGCGCGGCCGTTACGGGGGTCTAGGGGGCTAGGCGACGACGGGGTCGTGTTCACGACGTCACCACGGTCCTCGGAGTGTCCACGGCGGGGTCAATGACGGCGTACGGTGGTCGGGCGCTTGCTCGTACTGGCGCGGCCGTGGCGGGCGCGTTCGTCCTCTCCGGCGACGGTAGGGGCTAGGGGGTGACGCGAGCATGTCCGGCGAGCTCCGCGTGGCGCGTCAAGTACCAGGGCGAGCGGGCTTGGTCGGGGTACGGCGGTGTACTGCGGGCGCCGCGTGGCCGTGTCGCGCGCGTCCGTGCGGCGACGTCACCATGCCGCTCGCGGCGCGCCAGGGACGTACTGGGCGCGCGTCGTCCGGGATCTGTCGGCGTCCTCGCGACCAGGGGCGGGTACAGGCGATCTCCTGGGATCGTGGGCGACGCGTTGGACACGGTGGCGAGGCTGATCGGGGAGGGAAGGAGAGAGGAAGGTGTCGAGGTGCGACATGGCCGGCATGGCCATGTCCATGCCATGCCTGGCCCTCCCTTGGTGTTTCTTTGGCATGGGCTCGATGTGGTGGGGTCCAGGGGTCACTGCTAGGGCTGGTGGTGGTCAAGATTTGGGCTGGTTTGATCAAATTCAAAAATGTGATGATCTTGTTTTCATTAAAAAGTCTCTACTTTGCTTGATCCTAGCTCTTGATCCAAGATGAATTTGGTATGGTCCCTTTTACAAAAGTTGTTCATTTTGTTGTGTACTTGGATGACATGCAAAGAGTTGGATGTGTTTAGTTTAGAAATTTTGAAATAGAGAGGCTCAAAGTGGTGACCAGATTGTAATTGTCAAAAATGACCATTATCTTATGTGAGCATATTTTAATTCTTGGCTTTGATTTAATTTGGGTTTCTTTTATTCTCAAAGTTGTAATAACTATTTAATATCATATTACAACTAATGGGGAAGACCAATTGGGTCTAGGGTCAAAGTTTATAAAAATATCATATGTCTTATGTTAGGGTTTTTAGGGTTTTATTCTTATTTGATTTCTTTCTCTTTTTCCTTTATTTGTTTGGTAATCATCATTGGATCACTCTAGGGTTGTGGAGTTGATCACATATACCAAATAACACTCATCATGGCATAGCACTCAAAATGCACAAGTCCTATGCAGGGCACTATATGAAATTTGAAAAGTTTTTGTTAGTTCTCAAATTTGGATAAATGGGACTTGTTCTTCTTCCTTTATTTGAAATTTGAGGTGTTACATATACCATGGCCAACGTACTGGTGCAGAAGTCCAGAAAATCTCGAACTTTGGATGCGCGGTCTTGAAATTGCACAATCCGACGAGTGCGGTCTGCGTCCGCCCAGAAGTCACTGCCGTTCTGTTCGGCGAGTCGAAGAATAACTTCGACTCGTGCATTGACGCGTTGATCTTCGGCAGTGGTGTCTAAGAATGAGCCTGTATGCAACAAAGGAATCAAAAGGCGTAAAAAGAAGTGCAACGAATTACAGGAAGAAAAAGGATAAAACAACGTCACACACCCGCCATATCTTGACTTGCGTTAGTCATGAGGTCAAGCATGTAATTTTCACGTCGGGTAGCACGTGAAGCTTCGGCAGTAGCAGTTTCTTTCAACTCAAGAGCTTCCTGGGCCTGCTGAAGCGCAGCTCGCTCGCATTCCAAAGATTTCCGGGATTGGTCCATAACAACCACGGCTTGTCTTTTCATCGACTGAAGCTGCTGTCGAAGTTCAGCAAACTATTGAATGGATCAGCACATGAAGAATCGCCCACAAAATCGTCGGCAGGAGTTCTCCTTGAGTGAGACGCGGCAGGCAAAGTATCAGAAGGCCCAACAGCCGCGGTATAGTTGTCAAAAAACCAACTGGAAGTAAAGAAAAGTTGAAATCAATCGGTAAGGAACACTTTTTCATTGATAGCAACGATATTTACATAAGGATCCTTACAAAAGTCGACTCCTACTGAGTCGATAAGAATCGTCGCAAGTCACAGCAAGAGCGACAATTACAAAAGGAAGGGAAAACATACAGAGACAGGGTGGTCTAGTTCACCTCCGTCTTGGCAGTGCTCGTAGAGGCAAAATTCTTTGGGCTCAGGAAGGCGATGATTTTCTTCGAGTGGGGCTTGGCGTCCTTCACCAAAGCTTTCAACTTCTCCTTGTTCATCTTTGCGGCATCGCCAGCCTTCGCCCAGTCGATGTCTTGCTGGCTGTTGACAACCAAGGAGATGGTCCCTTCGACCCCAATCTTCAAGTTGTCCTATAGATAGGACAACGCAAGATCTTCCTTACCCAGGAAACGCTGAACAAGCTTAGAGAAAATCTCCGGCTGCGTTTGCTTGGGGAAGAAATGGGGGAAGAGGCGCGTAAATGCGGCGCGGGCGTTAGAAATGTTGGTGCGCGCCAAATCCCCTTGCAGCTCGAGGATTGAGAGGGTATTGAGAAGACGATCCTCCTCAGCTTCGTGCAAGGTGAATTCTTCACCCATCCTTCCTGCTGGAACTAAATACGGGTCCATCAACATTCAGAGAACCAAATCAAGATAAGCACAAAGATAAAGGAAAAGACTTACTGACGAAGCGCCGATTTTGGGTGTCGAACCGAGCTATTATGGCCTTCTCGCGCTCGATTTGTTGAGCAATCTTGTCGCTCATAGCATTTTCAGCATTATTGAGCCGCTGGCGGAGGTCCTCAACAGCAGCGGCGTCTGCTTCAGCCTTCTCGCGAGCTTTTTCACTAAGCTCCAGTTTAGCTGCAAGAGCATCAGCGCGTTCTTCGGCTTGGCGCAGCGCAACTGAAAAAATAGTCAAGGACGAACATTCATTATCAGAAGACAAAAATAGGTGCGGCAAAAAAGTGAGTCATCAAAAACAAAGTGCCTTTACCTTTCAAGGCATCGGCTTCATCACGGAACCCAATAGATTGGGAGCCAAGACTGATGAAGTGCTTCATCTGAGGCTGTTGAAAAGCAGAGTTAAAAAAAATTCAGAAAAGGACAAATTTGTGTAAGGACAATAAAGATCGGCACAAAAGGGAAAAAGTGACAAGCGGCATCCAAATAGCAAACCAAGGAAACTTACATCGTCTAGTATAGGAGTCGAGGAACTCCCCATGACTATCTCATGAGCATCGCCAAACCCGATCTTTGCTTTCTTCGATGCAGGCGCTCGGGGGCTGGCCAATGGAGTCGAAGTCTCCATGTTTTGTTTATGGGGAGGCGAAGATTCTGCAGCAGTGCGGTGTTCTTCAGAAAGAACCATAGTATTGGACGTGCTCGTAAGAGCCGCGCCATGAACTGCGGGTTCCTCCTTCTCCCTTTCCTCCTTAGAGCTGTTGGTGCAGAACAGTAAGCAATCCGAAGAAAAAGGAGTTGAAACAAACATAACAATAAAGTAACTCACGAGCTAATGGAGCCGGCGTCGAAGTAAGGGTCGAAGGCACCCTCTTCTTCAAGAGAAGGTTCTTCGGTGGCAGATCCAGTAGGCTTGGAGGTGCCGGAATCATCGACTTCATCTCTTTTCCGTTGCGCGCTGCGTCGAACGCGACCGGTGGCGAGCCCTAGGACCGCCGGAGACGGCCGGAGAGTGGCGGCGACCATGGCGGCGACGCCATCGCCACGGGTATCGCCAGTCGATTAGGGCTAGGGTTCACGTGTGAGTGAGAGAGAGGAGAGTGGCCGGTGGGCCGACTGACCGACCTGGGCCGGTCCGGTTCAAACCATTTGGTTGACCTGACTGGTGGGCCGGGGGCATTTTGGTCTTTTCACATTTTAAAATAACTCTTGGACTTTACAAAATTTCAAATAATTATAAATACCTCTAAAAATCCAAGAAAAATTGGATTAGTGCATTAAAAATATTTCTTAACAGAATAAAATAAGAAATGAAATTAACAACACAAGTTCAAATTTTGGAATTTTTGAATTTAATTATGATCTTGGAATTTTAAATTTGCAATTTTCCTTTGATATAAAAATCAAGGAAAATTCCAAATGAATCCAAAAAAAATTATCAAATATTTTCAAAAGAAAATTCTATTGTTCCAAGCCATTTGTTTTAAAGAATAAATGTTTTCCAAAAAGGAAATATTCTAATATTCCAAATTCTTTTATTTCCAAAAAGAGGAAAATTCTATTATTTCAAATTCTTTATTTGAAGTAATTATTTTCCAAATGAAAATTCTATTACTCTGAAATCCTTTTCTTTTTAAAGAAAACCATGTTAAAAGATATAAAGGACTTTCTAAATTACTGCCAAAGGCATCAATATTTAACTCAAACCTAAATCTTAATAAATATTCCGGGGTAAGGGATTCAACATGAAATAATACACTCATGCATGCATCATTTGGATTTTATAACATTGTCCTTACCGGACAATGATGCTTCTTTACAGAACCCACGGTCCAGGTTCCATCCAACACATCGAACTGCATTATCTCACTGTCACCAGGCAAGTTCACCCTTTCTCATGTCATCTTGATTATTTACTATCAATTTACTCGCATAAGTACTATACTTACCATTCCTGCATTGAAAATAAAATGTTACTTTTCCAATTATGAATATGACTATGTGGTGGGCAATGGAACCCTGGTATGTGTTGATATGGTAGAGGGTCCATTGCAAGGGTTCTACTCATCTAGGAATAATTACTAATGTCGTCTAGTGATTCTAGCGTCGTACATTTCACGTTAACCATGAGATCTATAATGGCTCTGGGGAAGTCACATGTATCTTTTCCCTTCTGCATATCAACGGACTTGATAGGGCCTGGCTGGGTGTTGTGATAACACCGCAGTAGGTTGGGAGATCCTTTTAAATCCCCATCCAAGTGGATGAGAGCGCTCTACCGTCTATGATGGATTGTCCGTAGCACATCGAGTGTAAAGCCATATGAACGGGACATGTCTATCAGGGATGTGTGGATGGACAAAAGGTTGGGTATGCAGGGTCGCGGAGAAGGCAGTGATTGGCTTGGATCTTACACCTGGCCCCACAGCAAGGAAGCGTGGACGAGAAACGCGTCTCGGTTGGTATCAATGATAAGTTCTCTTATGGGAAAAGTAACGCACCTCTGCAGAGTGTATCGAATTGTGGCTGTCACTCCCTGTTCCGGGAAGGGAACTACGAACACAGCAGAAAGGAACTCCGTGAAGTTCTGGTCAACCTGTGAAGACTAGCGGGCATAGTTTTCAAAATAAAATAAACCTTTTGAAGAAATGTTTTCGAAACATGCATTGACCTGAGATTTTCTGATCAATGGTCGTAGCTAGTGCATCAAACACCTTTTATCTTTTGAACTTGCTGAGTACCTCTGTACTCACTTTCTTTCGACACCCTTGCTAGACTGTGAAAATGAAGTGGAGGCCAACAACGGAGCACCAGAAAGAGACTACGAGCTGGTCTACGAGGAATAATCTGTCTGGAGGAGTTGAAGGCATGGACTACGGAATAGTCTACGGAGCTGATAATAATGAGGCAGAGGATTAGTGTCTTACACTAGATATCTTCGAGCCGAGCAGCGTAGTAGCTTACCTAAATAAGTTGCTGAGCTAAGTTTGATCTTTATGTTGAGTTGTAATGGTACTTCAGTAGTATCTTAGGGTGTTCTCATCAGACCTGTGAGAATACCAACTTGTTAAGACCATGTTTGTAATATAATCTACAGTGTTATGACCTGCAATGTTTCTGTTGTACCACTCTGAGGGATGTGATATTTGTGAAGAAGTCCCTTCATGAAGATCATATCAACAACTTGAATACTACAACATGCAGTGGTATGCTGGGTCACCGCAAAAAGCCACCCCGTATCATCTCCCCCCTTGGAAAAGAGTCGTCCTCGACTCTAGAGTGTCATCACCTCCATGACGTGGCATCATATCCTTGATGTTGGTGACGTACTTGGTCTTGAGGGTTGTACCATGGAAGTTCATGTCTTAGTGTCTGTGGCGATGGTTATTGGTAGTCCATGTAGTCGAATATTCTCCCTAAGCAACAATGTATGCATGTGTGAAGCATTAACCGTTCTAGAGCATGGCTTGCATTGATCTAAAGGATGGAATCTAGCTACCACATCAAAAGTTGGAACATGGTTACAGGTGTTGGAAATGGACTTAGCTTGAAAATGCATGGGGCATTGTATGCATAGGAGCTCGATGTCTCTCATCATCTTGGTGCCATGGTGGTGTGTGGAGAGCATGGCATGTGTCTTGTCTCATGCCTTCTCAAGAGGATCATCAAGTTGGTGTTGCGGATTGTCCGGGACAATGTTGCTGCGGTGCTTCAAGCCTTGTAGCGGGTGAAATCCGGGAGGAGGGTCGTCGTGGTACTCGTCTTGGCACTCCTTCAAAATAAACATCAAAGAGAAAGGAATGGTGAATTCATTAGTCTCTGACGGTTGTTCCTTGTCATTGCGCACATGGTGTGGTATGGTGTATGGGTTCTCTTGTGTTCCTCTCAACTCGCATTTAGTGGCTAGGAGGACACTCATCATTTTTCCTCTTATATTTGGCTTGTGGTACTCACTTTCATTTTGGTGGTTCACTCTCTCACCTCTCATCTCACTATTGGTAATGGTTTCTTGTGCCCTCGCTAAAGCCTTTGCATTATGCGCATACTTGGCTAGGAGTCATTGGGTGTAGAATGAACGTCTTGTCGTTGACCTTGAAGCTATAAGCATTTGTTGAACCATCATGGATTGACCTTTTGTCATATTGCCAAGGGCGTCTAAGTAGCATGTGGCACACGGTCATTGGGACCACATCACACTCTATAGTGTCTTCATAGGCTCCAATCTTGAAGGATATGGTGACGGTATGTTCAGTCTTCACATTTCCGTTGTCACTTAACCATTGGATAAGGTAAGGGTGAGGATGCTTCCGAAGTTGGAGGTTGAGCTTGGAACATAGTTCGTTGCTTGCAAGGTTGTGACAACTTCCTTCATCAATAATGACTTTGATCGACTTGTCATTGATTCCGGCTCTTGTTTGGAAGATGTTGCACCTTTGTTCTTCATTGGGAAATGCATGAGTGGTCAAAATTTTGGATACCACAAGAAGGACTTGTATCATGCACACTTAGGACATTCTCATGGTTTTCCAATTCTTCATCTTCAAGTGTTGTTGCGGCTTGCACCAAGGCTTCATATGCATCTTCACTTAAGTAATCCACATTTCCATCATCCTGAGTTATCATGACTCTAGTGTTTGTGCACTCAAAAGATTTATGTCCTTGTGCACCACACTTGAAGCAAGTGATGTTACTAGATCCCGTTGAAGTCTTGGATGACATGGTTGGTGTCGATGGCTTGATACTTGTGGTCTTCATGGCACTTGTAGTTGGCTTTGGGGGATCCTTTTTGAGGGGCTATCACTTGTGTTCATGGTGCTAGCGGAGTCATTGATTGCATTTCTTGCAGCGAAGAAGGACTTGGATTTAGCACTTGCTAGGTCTTCTCTTACTTGGCGCTCGGCCCTTGTAGCTTGGTGAAGTAACTCAACCATGGTGGTGTATGGCAAGAATTCCACAATCCTCTTGACGGGTATGTTAAATCCATTTAAGAACCTTGCCATTGTTTGTTATTCTCGTTCCCGACATTTGCACTCATCATGGTCATGTGCATCTCCTTGTAATATTCCTCAACGGACTTGAAACTTTGCTTGAGTTGAGTGAGCTTGTTGAAGAGGTCACGTTTGTGGTGAGAGGGCACAAAGCGGGTGTGCATCAATTCTTGCATCTCTTCCCATGTGTCAATGGGCTCTAAGTGTTATTAAGCACGCTTCTTGTTTACCTCCTCCCACCATACATTTGCATATCCCTCAAATTCAAGTGATGCCATGGCCACCTTCTTTGCTTTAGAGAAGTTGTGAATGCGAAAGATCTTATCAACCTTGAGTACCCATGATAAGTATGCATTGGGGTCTTCTTATCCTTGGAACTTTGGCATGGTGAACTTAACCTTCCCAAATATCTCTTCCTCATCACCTATGTTGCTCCTAGGAGATGGTCTTTCTTCACCATGGTCTTGACGTTGTTGAGGTTGAGGTTGTGGTCCTTGAGCATCTAGATTGTTGTTTCTATTGTGTTGACGAGGAGGAGGTCTTCCATGACCTTGAGCTTGATCTTCATTGTGGTGGCCGTGTCGAGGCATCACACTTTCTTCACTTGATGCTCGATGATGACTTGATTCTTCATTTATCTCAACTTCTCGTGCCCGACAATGTGGTCTTCTACCATGAGGGCGATCATCATGATGGCGACGATTGTCTTGACCTTGCGGGCGTGGTGCCCCACCACATTGAGGTTGAGAAACATTGATGATTTGGCGCTCTTGTTGCGCGTGTCTTTGTTCCTCTTCAATAAAGCATTGTCTTCTAGCTTGAGCTTCTTGTGCTTGTCGTTGCCACTCTTGTTCCTCAAGTGCTTCTTGTTCATGGCAGATACGTTATTGTTCCCTTGCACGAATTAGCTCTTGATCATGTCGTAGACGTTCTTGCTCTTGTTGGAATTGAACATGTAGAGTCTCTTGTTGAAGGCTCTCTTCCTCAAGGCGTTGACGTTCTTGTTCAAGTCGAAGACGTGCTTGCTCTGCTTCTTGAGCTTGTTGTTGAAGCACTTGATCATCCACATTATGGTGACGTGGGTCTTCATTGGAATCATGATGAGACGGTGTAGTAGCTCGTGACCTTGAATTTTGAGCGCGCGAAGACCTTGAGTGGTGTCTCCTATTGTCTGGCCTGTTGAGTTGTTGAATGATAGTGTCCAATGCCGTCTTCATCTCCTTTGTTTCTTGACCTTGTATGGCGAGTGTTGCTTTAAGATCTTGGCCTTGAGCATCAATCTTGTCATGGAGGTCTTGTACTTGGATATTGAGGTATCTTCTTTGCACTTGAGCTCGTTCTTCATAGCGTAAGGCGGTATCTTCCATCATTGCCTCTAGTTCACTGAGCTTGGAGTTGACGGCTTGAGTGGCTATCCAATGTTGGTGCCGCGTCATCGGTAATTGGTTTCCCTCTCCACTAGACATGGTTACAAACTAAAACAAGAACTATGCTGTGGGGGGTTAGGAAAACTACCAAAAGTCTCAAAACCTGCAATCCAAAATCGGAAAGGTGTTTTAAGTCGGAGGACAACCGATATGTATGCACACAGACAAAACAAAAACTCTATATGGTGTTAGGTACGGATGTGGAAAGCCAAATGGAAGAATCAAGCAAGGTGTCTATTGTCAAAAGTGGGTAAGGTCCAAAAGTCACAAGTCAAAGGCGGTGATCACAAAAGGCATACACAAAATGGAACACATGCACGGGACAAAATGGGGTTAGCGCGACCAAGAAAATGAGCAAGAACAAAATTGATCATAACAAAGACTATTAGCTCCGTGTCACACCAACACAAGAGAGATCGTGGCTTGGTTAAAAAATTGAGAAGCAACAAGATTTGAGAAAGACGCCTCTCTTCTCTTTTCTCTCTTTTGCTTATAAGCTTTGGACTTTTGTATTTTGGTGTCACCCACACACTATTTTTCTTTTTGTATTTTTCTTTCTTTTTCTCACTATGTAAGGATACTACTATCTATGTATGTATGTCACACTTCTTTTTCTTATCTTTTCACAACGAGCTTGCTTCGTAGCTTTGCTCAACTCACGCACACCCTCACAGTCGGGACGCGTGCGCAATGATTCGCAGCACTAGAAAGCCATTCTCGATGGGAAAGTACGCAAAGGAAGCAAGGGCTACAAGTTAAACGGCAAGTTATACCACTTGATGATGGTGGTCGACGATGATCTCGAACTTGAGATGGTGGTGGAAGGTGTCAAATGAACAACTCGGATCCTCGGGGTGCCGTCATTGTTGTCGATGTTGCGGAAGCTTGTGGTGACTGAAATGGCACTCAAAACCTAAGTCCAAACACAAAGAGGAAGTGCCAAAATGAAAAAGAAGTTAGCTGTCAAAATTTTGGAAGGGAGGAACTTCCGGTCGCTGAGGTCGGTAGTACCGGCCGGGCGGAACTTCCGGTCCTGCGGGGTGGTGATACGTCCATTTTGCATTACCATTTTATATCATAATTTACTGTTATTCATTGATATATTTCATATTTAGAGATGATACTTATGTTATTTCACTTATTTTGCATGTTTCATGATTATTGGAGAATTATTCACCGGAGTCAGAATTCTGCTGGAAAAAGCACCGTCAGGATACCATATTTCTGAAGATCAACAATTGACGGAAAATACACCGAAGTTCTTATTTTCCCAGATGACGGAGCCAACCAAAAGGAGAGGCCGAGGAGGGCCGCCATGGCCCCCATAGGCCGGCGCGGCACTGCCCTGGCCGCGCCGCCATGTGGGGAGGGGGCCCACGACCCCCCTCGGCCGTCTCTATTTCGCGTAGTTCATCTACCCGAAAACCTAAGGTGCGGGGAGGCATCGAGAATAGACACAGCCGCCTCTGCGGGGCGGAGAAACACCAGAGAGAAAAGAGCTCTCCGGCGGGCAGGAATCCGCCGGGAAATTCCCTCCCGGAGTGGGAAATCGTCGTCATCGTCACCGTCATCGAGCTGGACTTCATTGGGACCATCATCATCATCATCTCCACCATCAACACCGTCATCTCCACCACTGCACCTCGTCTCCGCTATAACATTTTGGGTTGAATCTTGGTTATTTCATAGGGGAAACTCTCTCGGTGTTGATTACTCCTTGTTATTGATGCTATTGAGTGAAACCATTGGATCAAGATTTATGTTCAGATTGTTATCCATCATTATATCACCTCTGATCATGTTCCATATGATGTCTCGTGAGTAGTTCGTTTAGTTCTTGAGGACATGGGTGAAGTCTAAATGTTAGTAGTGAACTATGTTGGGTAATATTTAATGGTTTGATATTTAAGTTGTGGTGTTATTCTTCTAGTGGTGTCATGTGAACGTCGACTACATGATACTTCACCTTTATGGGCCTAGGGGAGTACATCTTGTATTCGTTTGCTAATTGTGGGGTTGCCGGAGTGACAGCAACCTGAACCCCGTTGGTATATCGATGCAGGAGGGATAGCAGGATCTCAGAGTTTAAGGCTGGGTTAGATTTATCTTAATTACTTTCTTGTATTTGCGGATGCTTGCAAGGGGTATAATCACAAGTATGTATTAGTCCTAGGAAGGGCGGTGCATTAGCATAGGTTCACCCACACAACACTTATCAAAACAATGAAGATTAATCAACTATATGAAGCGAAAGCACTAGACTAAATTCCCGTGTGTCCTCAAGAACGTTTGGCCATTATAAGTAAACGAACCGGCTTGTCCTTTGTGCTAAAAAGAATTGGGCCACTCGCTGGAATTATTACTCTCGCATTTTACTTACTTGTACTTTATTTATCTGCTATATCAAAACCCCCTGAAAACTTGTCTGTGAGCATTTACAATGAATTCTTCATCGAAACTGCTTGTCAACACCTTCTGCTCCTCGTTGGGTTCGACACTCTTATTTATCGAAAGTACTACGATACACCCCCTATACTTGTGGGTCATCAAGACTATTTTCGCCGTTGCCGGGGAGTGAAGCGCTATTGGTAAGTGGAATTGGTAAGGAAAACTTTTACTGTACGTGCTGATTTTGTTTCTGACTGCTGCTATAAGTCATTATGGAGTGATCCTCCCTTGAATTTCTATTTGGGAAATCTACTACTACTGCAAAGGTAGTGGATGAGGCGCCAGGTGAGGAAGTAATTCCGTATAAAATACCTATGAAGATTATTGAACGTGTTGTGGATAACCGCTATGAAGGGGATGTAACTGTTCATCCTGGAGATCATTTACTATTTTTTACATGAATTACGCGGGTTATTCAAGTGTGCAGGTATTTCAATGGATGAAGTTAGGAAGAAATTATTTGCTATGTCGCTATCTGGTAAAGCGGCGCATTGGTATGAACTGCTGAAGTATGGACATTCTCTTGATTGGAGGGATATTGTGCCTCTATTTTATTCTAAATTCTATCCTCCAAGTGAAATTCACAAAGACCAAAACCGCATATATAATTTCTGGATGGAGAGAGTATTGCCCAAGCAGGGGGAGATTGAAGTCTTTAATGCTCAAATGCCCCATTCATGAGCTTCCTGGTAATATCATCATTGATAATTTCTATGCAAGACTTCCTTTTCAAGATAAAACCTTGCTGGATACTACTTGTTCTGGATCATTCACACGCAATAAAGAAGAGTTTAAATGGGACCTTCTTGATCGAATCCAAGAAAATACTGAAGGATGGGAGAATGACAAAGGTAGAGTGTCGGGTATAAATTATGATTATGAATGCATTGAAACTTTTATGGATACTGATAAATTTCGTAATATGAGTGCTACATATGGTCTTGACTCTCAAGTTGTTGCAAATTTTTATAAAGCTTTTGCCTCTCATTTTGAATTGCCTAGGAAGAATTTTGATAAGTATCATGAACCTTATAAAGATAAAACTGATTCACCTATAGGTAAATGTATTGAAATTAAAACTGTTGATCATGTTCTTCCTGAAGCTTATATTGAAAAAACTCCTTTCCCTTCTAAAATGAAGGAGTATTCTGTTATAACTAGTGTAGTTAATAAAAGTGCAAAGAAACCTATAGAACCTGAGGAGCAAATAAAGGTTGAACCTGCTATTGCAATAGTTAAAGATCTTGTGACTGAAAATGTAGAAGATGGTCATATCATTTTCTGTGAAGATGCTTCTAATATTGTTTCGCATCCTAATAATTCTAGGAAAGCCAGTGTTCCTGTGCTCTCTGTTCGAATTGGTGATCATTGTTATTATGGTTTATGCGACATTGGTGCAAGTATTAGTGCCATTCCTTATGAGCTCTACACGGAAATCATGCATGAAATTGGTTCTTGTGAACTTGAAGATATTGATGTGGTTATTCAGCTAGCTAATAGAGAAACTATCTCTCCTATTGGAATTGTTCGAGATGTGGAAGTTCTATGTGGTAAGATTAAATATCCTGCTGACTTTTTGGTACTTGGTTCTGCTGCTAGTAAGTCTTGTCCTATTATTTTTGGTAGACCTTTTCTAAATACTTGTGGAGCTATTATAGATTGCAAGAAAGACAAAATTGTTACTAAATTTGCTGGTGAATCTTATGAGTTTAACTTCTCTAAATTTGCCAAAACTCCTTATAAAGCTGATTTGCCTAATGATGATTTTAGAGTTGAACAGTGTGCATCTATTGCTCTTGCTCCTAATAATCCTTTGCAGCAACATTTGGAGGATAGTGAGAGTGAAGTCTTTAGGGAAGAAAGGGATGAGCTTGATGAAATTTTCCTTCGTCAACCTATTCTTAAACATGACTTACCGGTTGAAGATCTAGGTGTAACACCACCACCAAAGGAAGATCCTGTATTTGATTTGAAACCATTACCTGATAATCTTAAGTATGCTTATATTGATGATAAGAAAACATATCCTGTTATTATTAGTGCTAAGCTTTCAGATTTTGAAGAAGAAAGGTTATTGGAAATATTGAAGAAACACCGAGGAGCTATTGGCTACACACTTGATGACTTGAAGGGGATTTCTCCCGCTATTTGCCAACTCGCCATCAACATGGAAGATGATGCAAAACCTGTTGTTGAACATCAGCGTCGTCTAATTCCTAAAATGAAGGATGTGGTAAGGAATGAGGTATTAAAACTTCTTGAAGCAGTATTATATATCCTATTGCTGCTAGTAGATGGGTTAGTCCGGTGCATTGTGTTCCTAAGAAAGGAGGAATAATTGTTGTACCTAATGATAATGATGAGCTCATTCCTCAAAGAGTAGTTGTAGGGTATAGAATGTGCATTGATTATCGAAAAGTTAATAAAGTTACTAAGAAAGATCATTACCCTTTACCATTTATTGATCAAATGTTAGAAAGGTTGTCTAAAAATACTCATTTCTGCTTTCTTGATGGTTATTCTGGGTTTTCACAAATTGCTGTTAGAGCTAAAGATCAAGAGAAAACCACTTTCACTTGTCCCTATGGAACTTATGCTTATAGGCGTATGCCTTTTGGTTTATGTAATGCTCCTGCTACTTTCCAAAGATGCATGTCTGCTATTTTTCATGGCTTTTGTGAAAAGATTGTTGAGGTATTCATGGATGATTTTTCTGTCTATGGGAATTCTTTTGATAATTGCTTGCGAAACCTTGATAAAGTTTTGCAGATATGTGAAGAAACTAACCTTGTTCTTAATTGGGAGAAATGCCACTTTATGGTTAATGAAGGAATTGTATTGGGACATAAAATTTCGAGAGAGGTATTGAAGTTGATAGAGCTAAAGTTGAAGCAATTGAGAAGATGCCCTATCCTAGGGATGTTAAAGGTATTCGTAGTATTCTTGGTCATGCTGGTTTTTATAGGAGATTTATTAAAGATTTCTCTAAAATTTCAAAGCCTCTTACTAATCTTCTTCAAAAAGATGTACCTTTTGTTTTTTATGATGATTGTAAGGAAGCCTTTGAAACTCCAAAGAAAGCCTTAACAACTGCTCCTGTAGTCGAACCACCTGACTGAAATTTGCCTTTTGAAATTATGTGTGATGCTAGTGATTTTGCTGTAGGTGCTGTCCTTGGACAGCGAGTAGATAAAAAATTGAATGTTATTCATTATGCTAGTAAAACTCTAGATGCTGCTCAAAGAAATTATGCTACAACTGAGAAAGAGTTATTAGCTGTAGTCTTTGCATGTGACAAGTTTAGATCCTATATTGTTGATTCAAAAGTCACAGTTCATACTGATCATGCTGCAATTAGGTACCTTATGGAAAAGAAAGATGCTAAGCCAAGGCTTATTAGATGGGTGCTTCTTTTGCAAGAATTTGATTTACATATTGTAGATAGGAAAGGTGCTGATAATCCTGTTGCTGATAATTTGTCTAGATTGGAAAATATTGCTTATGATCCTGTTCCTGTTAATGATAGTTTTCCAAATGAACAATTGGCTGTAATAAAGGTGAGCTCGCGAGATAGTCCTTGGTATGCTGATTATGCTAACTTTATTGTTTCAAAATACTTGCCTCCAACCTTTTCAGCTCAGCAAAGAGGAAATTCTTTTATGATTTGAGGCATTATTTTTGGGATGACCCACACTTATATAAAGAAGGAGTGGATGGTATTATGCGAAGATGTGTCCCAGAATATGAACAACAAGAGATATTGAGTAAGTGTCATGGTAGTGTTTATGGAGGACATCACGCCGGAGATAGAACCGCACAAAAGGTTCTACAATCAGGTTTTTATTGGCCAACGCTCTTCAAAGATGCAAGGAAGTTTATCTTATCTTGTGATGAATGTCAAAGAGTTGGTAATATCTCTAGACGCAATGAAATGCCTATGAATTACACTCTTGTTATTGAACCATTTGATTGTTGGGGATTTGACTTCATGGGTCCTTTCCATTCTTTAGAAGGTAACACTCATATACTTGTCGCTGTTGATTATGTTACTAAATGGGTGGCAGCCATACCTACAAAAAGTGCTGATGGTGAGACCTCTTTAAAATGCTTTTAGATGTTATTTTTCCTAGATTTGGAGTACCTAGATATATTATGACTGATGGAGGTTCTCACTTTATTCATGGTGGTTTTAGAAAAACTCTTGCTAGATATGGTATTAATCATAGAATTGCTTCAGCTTATCATCCTCAAACTAGTGGGCAAGTAGAATTATCAAATAGAGAAATTAAATCTATCTTGCAAAAGACTGTTAATAAATCTAGAAAAAATTGGGCTATTAAGTTAAAGGAAGCATTGTGGGCATATAGAACTGCTTATAAAAATCCTATGGGGATGTCTCCTTATAAAATGGTTTATGGAAAAGCTTGTCATTTACCTTTAGAATTAGAGCACAAAGCTTATTGGGCTGTAAGAGAACTTAATAAAGATTTTAAACTTGCCGGTAAGAAAAGGTTGCTACAATTGAGTTCTTTAGATGAATGGAGAAGTGAAGCTTATGAGAATGCTAAACTTTTTAAGGAGAAAGTTAAGAAATGGCATGATAGAAGAATTATTAAAAGAGAATTTAATGTTGGAGAGAAAGTCCTATTGTATCGGTCTCGTCTCAGATTTTTTACAGGGAAATTACTCTCAAAATGGGAAGGACCATATGTCATTGAGGAGGTGTATCGTTCAGGAGTAATAAAAATTGCCTCGCTGAAAGATGATGCTACAAAAGTGGTGAATGGACAAAGACACAAGCATTATATTTCTGGAGATTCTTATAATGAAGATATTGATGTTATTCAAGTGGTGACTTCAGAAGCTTTCGTCAAAGACCAAATTGACAGTTCTGCAGAGTTCGACTTTGAATAGGTAACAGTTTTAGTAATAAAAAGTCCGCGTTTAACTTTCCGAATAATATTTCTGCTGTTTATGGAAAATATGAAAAATTACGAGATCGAAACGGAGTGGAGGAGATGCGCGAGGGCGTGCCCCATAGGCCAGCGCGGGCCCCACCCTAGCCGCGCCGCCCTATGGTGACAGCCCCTCTGTGTCCTGTTTCCACTCGGCCTGGTACCTTCCTTTTGTCGTGAAAATATTTGCTATATAATCCCCCGGATCCCCGAGGTCCGTATATCGTTTTCTCGTCGTGTTTTGTTTCGAGCTGTTTTCTGCCAGGATCTGTTTTGATCTAGAAGCACCATGGTCTCCAACAACAAGGACAAGGAGCCTTTGGAGGAAGATATTCAAGACCCCGATTTGAAGGAAGAAGTCAAGAGCGAGGATGAAGAAGAAGTGGAGGAAGTTCCGCGAGTATACCCGCGCGCCACCGTTGCAAGCATCGGCGTGGTGGCAAACCCGTTCAACCCCAAGAGAAGCGCACGGATTAGCACCGGAGGAGGAGTCCCACGTCGCTTCCTAGCCCCAAAGACATCTCCTCCAGGCATTGACAATCCTTTCCGCACTCTAATCTATAGTCGTCAAATTGAAAGGACTCCCAAGGTAGTATTGCCTAGTGGTTGGGATATGGATCGTTCTAACACTGCAGGAAAGATGAAACCTGAAGCTGAAGGGTGGGGAAACAACTCTAAGAGTTGGGACTCGCCGTCTGACATACTTATAAACCGCGTTGAGCACAACTCGGAGCTGATTCGCAACCTCACTTATGAGATTGAGGACCTAAAGGAACTTGTTAAGAAGCTTATCAAGAGTTCATCATCACCACTGAAGGAGTAATTCATCATTGGTATTTGCATTCCCTTGGGTTGTTCCAAGCTTGGGGGAGTGCCGCGGTATCACATCATCACTACCTTTATCTTTTACTATCAAGTAGTGTCATATCATGAGTAGGGAAGTTATCATATAAGATGGTTTGCAGTGTGGAAGTATCTCTCTTAGTTAGGTTATCTATGTATCCCTTGGTGTGAGTTATCGTTATGGAATATTAATGAGAAGTCTTATCATTTACTTTTTGCACACCTTATTTTAGTTTGCAATTTTTGTTATATGATTACTCTTGTCATTAGTATTGATATCACTTTGGGAGCATCAAGTAAATCTAGTTGGTTTTGGCAAACTTAGAAATGGTCAATAGCAACAATACTTTGATGTTTAAATAGAAAAGGGAAATACATGTAGATATATTACTTTATTATCTTTCTGCTAATGAGTTTAGTATTCTGAAGTTAAAATTGCTTGTGCTTACAAGAAAGATGCATGATTGTTTCTATCACATGTATATTTGTTTGTTTCCCTCAACTCTTATGCTTGCTACCCAACCTTGCTAGCCAAAGACCTGTATCGAGAGGGAATGCTTCTCATACATCCAAAACCTTAGACCAAACCCATGCCATTTGTGTCCACCATAACTACCTACTATGTGGTATTTTGCGCCACTCCAAGTAAATACTTCATGTGCTACCTTTAAACAATTCAAACTATATTATTCCTTATTTGTGTCAATGTTTTATAGCTCATGGGGAAGTATGTGGTGTTTTATCTTTCAATCTTGTTGGGCGGACTTTCACCAATGGACTAGTGGCACATCCGCTTATCCAATAATTTTGCAAAAAGAGCTGGCAATGGGGTTCCCAGCCCCAAGTAATAACTTTCATTAATAATTCTCTTCACATGTTTTGCCCTGATTTATCAGAAAGCAACTTAATTTTGCAATAGACACTCCTCCTGGTATGAGAAATGTTGGAAGGCACCCGAGGATTCGGTTAGCCATGGATTGAGAAAGCAAAGGTTGGGGGAGTGTCATCCATAAATAAAACTAAAATACATGTGTAAACAAAAGAGAAGGGGATGATCTACCTTGCTGGTAGAGATGACGTCCTTCATGGGAGCCGCTCTTGGAAGGTCTGTTTGGCAAGGGGGTTAGAGTGCCCACTACCATTCGTTGACAACAGCAAACACCACTCAAAATCTTACTTTTATGCTCTTTATATGATTTCAAAATTTAAAAAGCTCTAGCACATGATTTAATCCCTGCTTCCCTCTGCGAAGGGCCTTTCTTTTACGTTTATGTTGAGTCAGTAAACCTATTTCCCTCTATCTTAAGCAAGCAATTGAGTTGTTGTGATCCAACCATTTATGCTATGATCTAGTTAATCATGCCTTTTATTCTTCCTTGTTTAGTACAAATTTTATCTGAATGAATATGACTTTGAAGGCTATCAATGATTATGAGGAGATTGTTATGATTAAGGATGAAAGCCCTGCCATATAAGTTCTAATATAAAGGCTTTGCTTAGAAGATAAGTACAATCTGTTAATAGTTCTTTGACCAAGAACAAAGTTTGCCATAACCAATTATGATTTCCTATGCACCTTTATTTGTGATTTCTCTTTACTTATTTCAAGTTGAGTTATATGAGGAATTTTTTTACTAGAATGTCTTGTGTGAATTAATAAGTGTGATGCTTCTTGTCCGTATTTTATTTATCGACTCTTCACTCCATAAACATGTGGTCTTGTTTACCGAGCTCAGTTTCGCTTGGGACAAGCGAAGTCTAAGCTTGGGGGAGTTGATACGTCCATTTTGCATCACTATTTTATATCATAATTTACTATTATTCATTGATATATTTCATATTTAGAGATGATACTTATGTTATTTCACCTATTTTGCATGTTTCATGATTATTGGAGAATTATTCACCGGAGTCAGGATTCTGGAAAAGCGCCGTCAGACACCATATTTCTGAAGATCAACAATTGACGGAAATTACACAGAACATCTTATTTTTCCAGAGAATGAGCCAGCCAAAAGGAGGAGCCGAGGAGGGCCGCCATGGGCCTCCCCATAGGCCGGCGCGTGCCCAGGCCAGGCCGCGCCGCCTTGTGGGGAGGGGGCCCACTGCCCCCTTCTGGCGCGTCTCCTTCGCGTACTTCTTCGTCCCGAAAACCTAAGGCACGGGGGATAAGCGAGAATACACACAGCCGCCTCAACACCAGAGAGAAAAGAGCTCTTCGGCGGGCAGGAATCCGCCGGGGAAATTCACTCCCGGAGGGGGAAATCGTCGCCATCGCCACCGTCATCGAGCTGGACTTCATTGGGATCATCATCATCTCCACCATCGACACCGCCATCTCCACCGCTGCACCTCGTCACCGCTGTAACATCTAGGGTTGAATCTTGAGTATTTCATAGGGGAAACTCTCCCGGTATTGATTACTACTTGTTATTGATGCTATTGAGTGAAACCATTGAACCAAGGTTTATGTTCAGATTGTTATCCATTATCATATCACCTCTGATTATGTTCCATATGATGTCTCGTGAGTAGTTCGTTTAGTTCTTGAGGACATGGGTGAAGTCTAAATGTTAGTAGTGAACTATGTTGAGTAATATTTAATGGTTTGATATTTAAGTTGTGGTGTTATTCTTCTAGTGGTGTCATGTGAACATTGACTACATGATACTTCACCTTTATGGGCCTAGGGGAGTACATCTTGTATTCGTTTGCTAATTGTGGGGTTGCCGGAGTGACAGCAACCTGAACCCCCGTTGGTATATCGATGCAGGAGGGATAGCAGGATCTCAGAGTTTAAGGCTGTGGTTAGATTTATCTTAATTACTTTCTTGTATTTGCGGATGCTTGCAAGGGGTATAATCACAAGTATGTATTAGTCCTAGGAAGGGCGGTGCATTAGCATAGGTTCACCCACACAACACTTATCAAAACAATGAAGATTAATCAACTATATGAAGCGAAAGCACTAGACTAAATCCCCGTGTGTCCTCAAGAACGTTTGGTCATTATAAATAAACAAACCGGCTTGTCCTTTGTGCTAAAAAGGAGTGGGCCACTCGCTGCAATTATTACCCTCGCATTTTACTTACTTGTACTTTATTTATCTGCTATATCAAAACCCCTGAAAACTTGTCTGTGAGCATTTACAGTGAATCCTTCATCGAACTGCTTGTCAACACCTTCTCCTCCTCGTTGGGTTCGACACTCTTATTTATCGAAAGTACTACGATACACGCCCTATATTTGTGGGTCATCAGTAAGGAATGAGGTATTAAAACTTCTTGAAGCAGGTATTATATATCCTATTGCTGATAGTAGATGGGTTAGTCCTGTGCATTGTGTTCCTAAGAAAGGAGGAATAACTGTTGTGCCTAATGATAATGATGAGCTCATCCCTCAAAGAGTAGTTGTAGGGTATAGAATGTGCATTGATTATCGAAAAGTTAATAAAGTTACTAAGAAAGATCATTACCCTTTACCTTTTATTGATCAAATGTTAGAAAGGTTGTCTAAAAATACTCATTTTTGCTTTCTTGATGGTTATTCTGGGTTTTCACAAATTGCTGTTAGAGCTAAAGATCAAGAGAAAACCACTTTCACTTGTCCCTATGGAACTTATGCTTATAGGCGTATGCCTTTTGGTTTATGTAATGCTCCTGCTACTTTTCAAAGATGCATGTCTGCTATTTTTCATGGCTTTTGTGAAAAGATTGTTGAGGTATTCATGGATGATTTTTCTGTCTATGGGAATTCTTTTGATAATTGTTTGCGAAACCTTGATAAAGTTTTGCAGAGATGTGAAGAAACTAACCTTGTTCTTAATTGGGAGAAATGCCACTTTATGGTTAATGAAGGAATTGTATTGGGACATAAAATTTCTGAGAGAGGTATTGAAGTTGATAGAGCTAAAGTTGAAGCAATTGAGAAGATGCCCTATCCGAGGGATGTTAAAGGTATTCGTAGTGTTCTTGGTCATGCTGGGTTTTATAGGAGATTTATTAAAGATTTCTCTAAAATTTCAAAGCCTCTTACTAATCTTCTTCAAAAAGATGTACCTTTTGTTTTTGATGATGATTGTAAGGAAGCCTTTGAAACTCTAAAGAAAGCCTTAACAACTGCTCCTGTAGTTGAACCTCCTGATTGGAATTTACCTTTTGAAATTATGTGTGATGCTAGTGATTTTGCTGTAGGTGTTGTTCTTGGACAGCGAGTAGATAAAAAATTGAATGTTATTCATTATGCTAGTAAGACTCTAGATGTTGCTCAAAGAAATTATGCTACAACTGAAAAAGAGTTATTAGCCGTAGTTTTTGCTTGTGACAAGTTTAGACCTTATATTGTTGATTCAAAAGTCACAGTTCATACTGATCATGCTGCAATTAGGTACCTTATGGAAAAGAAAGATGCTAAGCCAAGGCTTATTAGATGGGTGCTTCTTTTGCAAGAATTTGATTTACATATTGTAGATAGGAAAGGTGCTGATAATCCTTGCTGATAATTTGTCTAGATTGGAAAATATTGCTTATGATCATGTTCCTGTTAATGATAGTTTTCCAAATGAACAATTGGCTGTAATAAAGGTGAGCTCGCGAGATAGTCCTTGGTATGCTGATTATGCTAACTTTATCGTTTCGAAGTATTTGCCTCCAACCTTTTCAGCTCAGCAAAGGAGGAAATTCTTTTATGATTTGAGGCATTATTTTTGGGATGACCCACACTTATATAAAGAAGGAGTGGATGGTATTATGCGAAGATGTGTCCCAGAATATGAACAACAAGAAATATTGAGTAAGTGTCATGGTAGTGTTTATGGAGGACATCACGCCGGAGATAGAACCGCACAAAAGGTTCTACAGTCAGGTTTTTATTGGCCAACACTCTTTAAAGATGCAAGGAAGTTCATCTTATCTTGTGATGAATGTCAAAGAGTTGGTAATATCTCTAGACGCAATGAAATGCCTATGAATTATACTCTTGTTATTGAACCATTTGATTGTTGGGGATTTGACTTCATGGGTCCTTTCCCTTCTTCAGAAGGTAACACTCATATACTTGTCGCTGTTGATTATGTTACTAAATGGGTGGAAGCCATACCTACAAAAAGTGCTGATGGTGAGACCTCTTTAAAAATGCTTTTAGATGTTATCTTTCCTAGATTTGGAGTACCTAGATATATTATGACTGATGGAGGTTCTCATTTTATTCATGGTGGTTTTAGAAAAACTCTTGCTAAATATGGTATTAATCATAGAATTGCTTCAGCTTATCATCCTCAAACTAGTGGGCAAGTAGAATTATCAAATAGAGAAATTAAATCTATCTTGGGAAAGACTGTTAATAAATCTAGAAAAAATTGGGCTAGTAAGTTAAAGGAAGCATTGTGGGCTTATAGAACTGCTTATAAAAATCCTATGGGAATGTCTCCTTATAAAATGGTTTATGGAAAAGCTTGTCATTTACCTTTAGAACTAGAGCACAAAGCTTATTGGGCTGTAAGAGAACTTAATAAAGATTTTAAACTTGCCGGTAAGAAAAGGTTGCTACAATTGAGTTCTTTAGATGAATGGAGAAGTGAAGCTTATGAAAATGCTAAACTTTTTAAGGAGAAAGTTAAGAAATGGCATGATAGAAGAATTATTAAAAGATAATTTAATGTTGGAGATAAAGTCCTATTGTATCGGTCTCGTCTCAGATTTTTTGCAGGGAAATTACTCTCAAAATGGGAAGGACCATATGTCATTGAGGAGGTGTATCGTTCAGGGGCAATAAAAATTGCCTCTTTGAAAGATGATGCCACACAAGTGGTGAATGGACAAAGACTCAAGCATTATATTTCTGGAGATTCTTATAATGAAGATATTGATGTTATTCAAGTGGTGACTCCGGAAGCTTTCATCAAAGACCAAATTGACAGTTCTGCAGAGTTCGACTTTGAATAGGTAACAGTTTTAGTAATAAAAAGTGCGCGTTTAACCTTCCGAACAATATTTTTGCTATTTTCGGAAAATATGAAAAATTACGAGATCGAAACGGAGAGGAGGAGACGCACGAGGGCGTGCCCCCATAGGCCGGCGCGGGCCCCAGCCTGGCCGCGCCGCCTGATACGTCTCAAACGTATCTATAATTTCTGATGTTCCATGCTAGTTTTATGACAATAACTACATGTTTTGTTCACACTTATATCGTTTTGATGCATTTTCCGGAACTAACCTATTGACGAGATGCCGAAGTGCCAGTTCCTGTTTTCTGCTGTTTTTGGTTTCAGAAATCCTAGTAAGGAAATATTCTCGGAATTGGACGAAATCAACGCCCAGCATCTTATAATTCCACGAAGCTTCCAGAACACCGAAGAGGGACCAGAGGGGAGGCCCAGGGGCCCCACACAACATGGCGGCGCGACCAGAGGGGCCGACCTCGTGTGGGCCCCCGTAGCCTTCCGACTCCGCCTCTTCGCCTATTTAAGCCTCCCTGACCTAAAACCTCGACACGGAAAATCCATGGTACGAGAAACCTTCCAGAGCCGCCGCCATCGCGAAGCCAAGATCTGGGGGACAAGAGTCTCTGTTCCGGCACGCCGCCGGGACGGGGAAGTGCCCCGGAAGGCTTCTCCATCGACACCACCGCCATCTTCACCGCCATCGCTGTCTCCCATGATGAGGAGGGAGTAGTTCTCCCTCGAGGCTAAGGGTTGTACCGGTAGCTATGTGGTTAATCTCTCTCTCTGTACTCCAATACAATGATCTCGTGAATTGCTTTGCATGATTGAGATCCATATGATGAGCTTTGTATCGCTACAAGTCTATGTGCCACTCATGTGATTTTATTAAAGTAGTCTATTCCTCCTGCATGGTGTAAAGGTGCCAGTGTGTGCAACGTGTGGTTCTTGTCGTAGGCTATGATCATAATCTCTTGTAGGTTATGGAGTTAATTATTACTATGATAGTATTGATGTGATCTATTCCTCCTTTCATAGTGTAATGTGGACAGTGTGTATGCTATGTTAGTTCTCGGTTTATTTTGCAAAGATCTATTATGCTCTAAGGTTACTTAAATATGAATGTTGAATGTTGTGGCGCTTGTTAACTCCGGCTTGAGGGATCTCTTGTAGCCCTACACAATGAATGGTGTTTGTCATCCAACAAAAGAGTGTATGTAGCACAAATGAGAGAAGTTATTTATTTATTATGCGATCAATGTTGAGAGTGTCCACTAGTGAAAGTATGATCCCTAGGCCTTGTTTCCAATACTGCAAACACCGCTTATTTACTGTTGTTGCATGTTTACTCGCTGCCATATTTTATTCAGATTGCTATTACCACTCATATACATCCATACTACTTGTATTTCACTATCTCTTCGCCGAACTAGTGCACCTATACATCTGACAAGTGTATTAGGTGTGTTGGGGACACAAGAGACTTCTTGTATCGTGATTGCAGGGTTGCTTGAGAGGGATATCTTTGATCTCTTCCTCCCTGAGTTCGATAAACCTTGGGTGATCCACTTAAGGGAAAACTTGCTGCTGTTCTACAAACCTCTGCTCTTGGAGGCCCAACACGTCTACAGGAAAAGAAGCGTGAGTAGACATCACCGCCCAATGGTGATGGCCCCTCGGAGTCCCTCTCCAACTCGTTTTCGACCTGGTACTTTCCTTTTGTCGTGAAAATATTTGCTATATAATCCCCCGGACCCTCCGAGATCCGTATATCATTTTCTCGTCTTGTTTTGTTTCGACCTGTTTCTGTTCAGATGTCGTCCCAAGGATCATCCTCAGAAGATTATGCAACATGTAGCCAACGTGAGCTCCTCCAGGATCTAGATCAAGGAACTTTCGTTGGATGGGCGGAAGAAGAAAGGGCCGTGACAAGACGGAAAGAGATTGATGAAGGTGTCAATGAGGAAGTGAAGAAGATGTCATCAGCAAAAATAGAGCGAGAAGCTGTGGGGAGTAAGCCAATCTTGATGGGATCGGTTAACACACGACGTTCTTTTTCTCATAACTTGCAGGGACCTCTACCACCTGCACCTGACCTCAACTCTTTCCCTGCTGCGGAGGAAGCTCTTCGGGTGACCGATGAGTTTTGTGATCAATACCGTGTTCTGAGAAGGGAAGTGGAGATTCTTCAGGATGAGAACAATCGACTTCGCAGAATGCTAGAGCGGTTCCTCACTCCCATCAGGGTCGTTCCACCATCACCACCGAAGGAGTAATTCATCATTGGTATTGGCATCCCCTTGGTTTGTTCCAAGCTTGGGGGAGTGCCGCGGTATCACATCATCACTATCTTTTACCTTTTACTATCAAGTAGTGTCATATCATGAGTAGGGAAGTTATCATATAAGATGGTTTGCAGTGTGGAAGTATCTCTCTCTTAGTTGGTTATCTATGTATCCCTTGGTGTGAGTTATCGTTATGGAATATTAATGAGAAGTCTTATCATTTACTTTTTGCACACCTTATTTTAGTTTGCAATTTATATTATATGATTGATCTTGTTGTTAGTATTGGTATCACTTTGGGAGCATCAAGTAAATCTATTTGGTTTTGGCAAACTTAGCATTGGTCAATAGCAACAATACTTTGATGTTTAAGTAGAAAAGAGGGAAGTACATGTAGATATATTATTTCATTATCTTTCTTTCTTGTTAGCTAATGAGTTTAGTATTCTGAAGTTAAATTATTTGTGCTTACAAGGAAGATGCATGATTGTTTCTATCACATGTATATTTGTTTGTTTCCCTCAACTCTTATGCTTGCTAATCAACCTTGCTAGCCAAAGACCTGTACTGAGAGGGAATGCTTCTCATACATCCAAAACCTTAAACCAAACCCATGCCATTTGTGTCCACCATAACTACCTACTATGTGGTATTTTGCGCCATTCTAAGTAAATACTTCATGTGCTACCTTTAAACAATTCAAACTCTGTTACTCCTTAATTGTGTCAATGTTTTATAGCTCATGAGGAAGTATGTGGTGTTTTATCTTTCAATCTTGTTGGGCGGATTTCCACCAATGGACTAGTGGCACATACGCTTATCCAATAATTTTGCAAAAAGAGCTGGCAACGGGGTTCCCAGCCCCAATTAATAACTTTCATTAATAATTCTCTTCACATGTTTTGCCCTGATTTATCAGTAAGCAACTTAATTTTGCAATAGACACTCCTCCATGGTATGAGAAATGTTGGAAGGCACCCGAGGATTCGGTTAGCCATGGCTTGTGAAAGCAAAGGTTGGGGGGAGTGTCATCCATAAATAAAACTAAAATGCATGTGCAAATAAAGAGAAGAGGGATGATCTACCTTGCTGGTAGAGATGACGTCCTTCATGGGAGCCGCTCTTGGAAGGTCTGTTTGGCAAGGGGGTTAGAGTGTCCACTACCATTCGTTGACAACAACAAACACCTCTCAAAATCTTACTTTTATGCTCTTTATATGATTTCAAAACTTAAAAGCTCTAGCACATGATTTAATCCCTGCTTCCCTCTGCGAAGGGCCTTTCTTTTACTTTTATGTTGAGTCAGTAAACCTATTTCCCTCCATCTCAAGCAAGCAATTGAGTTGTTGTGATCCAACCATTTATATTATGATCTATTTAATCATGCCTTTTATTCTTCCTTGTTTAGTACAAATTTTATCTGAATGAATATGACTTTGAAGGCTATCAATGATTATGAGGAGATTGTTATGATTAAGGATGTAAGCTCTGCCATATAAGTTCTAATATAAAGGCTTTGCTCAGAAGATAAGTACAATCTGTTAATAGTTCTTTGACCAAGAACAAAGTTTGCCATAACCAATTGTGATTTCCTATGCACCTTTATTTGTGATTTCTCTTTACTTATTTCAAGATGAGTTATATGAGGAAGATGTTTACTAGAATGTCTTGTGTGAATTAATAAATGTGATGCTTCTTGTCCGTATTTTATTTATCGACTCTTCACTCCATAAACATGTGGTCTTGTTTATCGAGCTCAGTTTCACTTGGGGACAAGCGAGGTCTAAGCTTGGGGGGAGTTGATACGTCCATTTTGCATCACTATTTTATATCATAATTTACTGTTATTCATTGATATATTTCATATTTAGAGATGATACTTATGTTATTTCACTTATTTTGCATGTTTCATGATTATTGGAGAATTATTCACCGGAGTCAGGATTCTGCTGGAAAAAGCACCGTCAGGATACCATATTTCTGAAGATCAACAATTGACGGAAAAAACACCGAAGTTCTTATTTTCCCAGAAGACGGAGCCGACCAAAAGGGAAGGCCGAGGAGGGCCGCCATGGGCCCCCATAGGCCGGCGCGGGCCCAGCCCTGGCCGCGCCGCCATGTGGGGAGGAGGCCCACGACCCCCTCGGCCGTCTCTCTTTCGCGTACTTCATCTACCCGAAAACCTAAGGTGCGGGGAGGCATCGAGAATAGACACAGCCGCCTGCGGGGCGGAGAAACACCAGAGAGAAAAGAGCTCTCCGGCGGGCAGGAATCCGCCGGGGAAATTCCCTCCCGGAGGGGGAAATCGTCGCCATCGTCACCGTCATCGAGCTGGACTTCATTGGGACCATCATCATCATCATCTCCACCATCAACACCGTCATCTCCACCGCTGCACCTCGTCTCCGCTGTAACATTTTGGGTTGAATCTTGGTTATTTCATAGGGGAAACTCTCCCGGTGTTGATTACTCCTTCTTATTGATGCAATTGATTGAAACCATTGGATCAAGGTTTATGTTCAGATTGTTATCCATCATTATATCACCTCTGATCATGTTCCACACTACAAGAAAAGTTCTGAAAGACAACGTCCGAAAATCGTCAACTAAGGGGCATTTTTCGTCGCCTATGGGCCTAACCCGACGATATGGGTTCCGTTGTCGAAACTGCGTCAGGCAAAGTCCTACGACGTTTTTTCGGTCCGTCGCGTTTGGGCGCCCTTCCGCCACGGAAAATCGGACCGTTGCGGAAGTGTTTTCGGGAGCCCGTTGACTGCGACGTCATGCAAATGACACGTGGCGCCGTTAACGCGTTAACGGCGTTAACCGGCTGAAACCCGTGGTAGATGGTAGGCCCACACGAGGCCTGCCACGTCTTAAGCGGGCCGGGCCAGATGACATAGTTTGACCGGTCAAATATATAGCTGGGCTGGTCCATTAGTTACGTGGGCCGGGCCTAACCTCTAAGGTTGACTGGTCAAAACTTAAATGGGCCGGCCCATTTAACATGTGGGGTCCACCTTACAGCAATGGGGCCCAAGAAGCAAGTGGGCAAAAACACAGTGGGTCCCACTTTCTGTTAAAGGCCGGCCCATTTAGTGTGTGGGTTCCACCTTATAGCAAGTGGGCGGCCCAACAAGCTAGTGGGCGGGCCAAAAACACAGGGTCCCACTTTCCGGTTAAAGGGTCGGCCCATTTAGTATGTGGGGTCCACCATATAGCAAGTGGGCCGGCCCAACAAAATAGTGGGCCGGGCCAAAAACACAGTGGGTCCCACTTTAAAGGGCCGGCCCATTTAGTATGTGGGGTCCACCATATAGCAAGTGGGCTGGCCCACCAAGATAGTGGGCCGGGCCAAAACACATGTGGGTCCCACATTCGTTAATGGGCCGGCCCATTTGACATGTGGGTCCACCATATAGCAAGTGGCTGGCCCGACAAAATAGTGGGCCGGGCCAAAAGCACATGTGGGCCCCACTTTCCTGTTAAAGGGCCGGCCCAATTAGTATGTGGGGTCCGCCATATAGCAAGTGGGCCGGCCCAACAAGATAGTGGGCGGGCCAAAAACACAGTGGGTCCCACTTTCCTCTTAAAGGGCCGGCCCATTTAGTATGTGGGGTCCACCACAAAAGCAAATGGGCTGGCCCAACAAATTAGTGGGCCGCCCGTGGTGGGTCCACCTTAAAGCAAGTGGGCCAGCCCAATTAGTGTGGGGTCCACCGTAAATCAAATGGGCTGGCCCAACTAATTAGTGGGCCGGCCCTAGTGGGTGGGGTCCACCTTAAAGCAAGTGGCCAGCCCAATTAGAGTGTGGGGTCCACCTTAAATCAAATGGGCTGGCCCAAGAAGTAAGTGGGCCAGCCCGTTTAGTTGCTGTTTATATGCCGGCATAATATGCGCTTTAGGATTTTGCGGGCAGGCACATATGTGATTTCGCTTAATTGGGCCGTTTAAGGGATGGGAATTCGTGATTTAGATACTGAGAATATTTACGCAGCATTGATTTCTGTCGGATAGCCTCACTTACCACAAGCACCAAAGAAAAAATGCGCGAAAGAACTATAAAAACTAACTAAATATTACATCAGCTGCAAGGCATTGAAAAAATATTACAGAACCCAGAGAAATTGAATGGTAATTAAACCTAGCAATACAATGAAGCGATCCGGCAATCTTTTAAGTTGTCCATGCAGCACCTATATCTGAAACAAAGACATTACAAGTTAAGACAGCAACAATGGAAAGGCAAAGACACTCCAATATTGTTTGGCAAAGAATTTGGAACTCATCATTTCGTCGTTATAACAAGATCATTGTAATGCGCACAATAAGCAAACAAAGAGTGCATGCCGCATACCAACAGCCAATATAACAGAGCATGTTAGAATGAAACAGCAGACTTACTACTGTCGAGTCCCATGCAAACCAACATGTTCAGGGAGTACAAAATTGGCATGAACAACATAGTAGCAGGCTATAAATTTTGTAACAACGACTGAGCAAGATGAAGTTATGATGGCTACATCTACAGAGCAGGGAATGTAAACCAAAAATAGAAGTTACGATGGCAGAAGCTAAAGAGGAGGGAATGTGAACCAACATGTGCCAAGTGCAATTACTTCATTTTGGCCGTGAACTAAATAATACTCCTGAACTTATAGTGAAGGGGATGCAAATCAAGATGTTTCGGGATATAAACTTGTAATGAGCAACACATAGAGGATAGTTAATGCTGGAGCTTAGGATGGACCAGATACAGAATATAGTGGGATCACCTGTGAACTTGTATAAGAGGGAATGCAAACCAATATGTTCAGCTTTCCATATGTGAGCGTCATGCCAAGTCAGAGAAACAAGTCAATAATGCAGCTTTTGAAGAACAAGATGGCACGCAAAATTATTATCTAGTAGTATGACAAGTTTATTTGTACTACAGGCTAGATAGCAGAGTGATAGCATGCCAAACTAAGTCCTTACTTTGTTAGCTTACAATGAACTAGATACAAAACAATGGCATCACCTGTAGTACAGGGAATGCAAGCCAACATGTTCATGGAGTAAAAAATTGGCACAAACAACATAGTAGCAGGCCATAATTTTTGTAACAACGACTGAGCAAGATAAAGTTATGATGGCTAGATCTACAGAGCAGGGAATGTAAACCAAATATAGAAGTTACGATGCCAAAAGCTATAGAGCAGGGAATGCGAACCAACATGTGCAATTACTTAAAATTGGCCATGAACTAAATAATAGCAGGATGTTACTATAATACCTATAATTTTTGTAACAACGACTGAGCAAGATAGAAGTTATGATGGCTACATCTACAGAGCAGGGAATGCAAACCAAAATGTTCAATCGCTTAAAGTTAGCAATGAAGTAGAAAATAGCAAGGTGTTACGGTCATAGCTAGGAATGAACTAAAAGAGCTTCAGACAAACAAGCATCTGAACCCAGAACATGGCGCTAAAACAAGGGACTTACATTAGGAGAAGCACTCTGTGGGAGTCACAACAGATCTTCCTGGGGTTGATAGATCCGGTGATGAAGTACGCTACATGTGCTACTTGGGGTTGGAGAGACGGCCATTACACTTCATGGTTACTCATCTCGTCTGCAAAAACGTAACGGCGCGTCGTTAGCACAAACAGGTTCCCCCAAGATTAAACAAGAACTTGCAGGCAAGCAATAGAAAAGCGACAGTAGAAGAGTTTAGATCATGCACGGCGCCGGTGAAGCAGATCCGGTTCATGCACAGCGGTGTCGGTGAGCAAGATCCGATGCGGTGGACGACGGATCCGGCGAAGCGGCTCCGGTGGGGTGGACGATACCGCAGCTGAAGCGACTGCGGTAGACTGCTGGATGAGCATATGGTTTCGAGGTTCGGCGGGGATGATCCGGTCCGGTTGATGACGGCGTCGATGAAGCGGCTCCGGCAGGCAGCCGGATGACGAGGATCGCGAGGCCTCGGGTAGGCCAGGGAAGTCCGGCGGGGATGTTCCGGTGCGGTGGTCGTGGAGGTGGGAGAGAGGGACTTGGGAAGTTCCGGTGGGTGGTCTCAGAGGAGAGAGTGAGGGAAATGAATTTTTTTTCGGGGAGTTTCCGGAGCTAGGGAGGTGGTGATCGAAAAAAATGACGGGTAGACCCCCCACCAACCGACTTATACATGGACATTGTTGTCATCTTTACGAGGGTAGAATGGGAAGTTAGAAGCGTGTGAAATATTTGTATTTTTCGGGCGGGAAGTTTTGCCGCTGGAATGAGATTTCGAATTTGGCTACAGTCCAAGTAATACAAAAATATGAGACCGTACTAGTACGGCCAAATGTCACATCAATTCATCATCACGTTGAAAATCGGTTACGACGATCATAATTATTGGCCGTTGGCACATCAGTTCTCCAACGCTTGATCCAACGGTCAAAGTTCCTTTTTTTAAGAGAACGGTCAAAATTCATTGGATTCGCTCGGGAACTGCGCGCGCCAAAACGAGTCAGACGAAGATGTTTCTAGAGTTCTCACGGACGCGTCTTGGCGATACATTGAATGCAAATCTTGCAAGGTCAAAAAAAATGCAAATCTTGCAGGATCGTATGTGGCTGCTATGAGCTGAAGTACTCCATGAAACCGTGAACATACATGTAGATGGGAATCCCATGTAGACGATCTGAAGAACGACCCGCTGCATCTTTCACAAATCCATCTACATGACATGATAAACTTTAATTAAGAAGCAGCCACGTAACAATTATTGCCCAAAATCTAACGGGTTCGACAATAAGCTGGTAATTCTCTATTATATATAAACACCAAAAAAATATAGCAAGTAAGAAAGGAGTGTCAATGCCACCAGGACTTACAAAAAAAGGGAATTAGCACTTCGTAATCTCTTTGTTTTTACACATACCTTCTGCTCAGGAATCCAGGGCCTAGGGTCACATCAAGTCATAATCAGAAACCAAAGTCGGTTCCCATGTTCTCCAATTCAAAACGCGTACAAAATATTTCAGTGTGTGAAATAATGTTGAGATTTTGAATTAGAGGGTTGTTAAGCTATTGATTATATGGAGTCGAAATTTGGTAGCATACATAAGTATCTCTGTTCACAACTCGCCTGTACAGAAGCAGGAACAGCTGTTGTGTTGCAGCACAACACAAAGGAGAAGCCACTGTTCCGTTCATTGCACTCAATACAGCGATGAATGAACCAGACCAGTTGACAAGCTTCTAGACCTGGGCTATATGTAGAAAGATGGAAATCAATGGATCACAGAAAATCATCAGTGTCAAGCTTTAATGCACTAGCCAACGCGACCAAAAGTCCGAACTGATGGAAAGGGCTAGGCAATCCACTTTATACATCGCAACATAGTCAAGGCAACAAAAAGTCCAAACTGACAGAAAAGGCTAGACCGGGAGAAGAGAAGAGAAGGTTTGTGAAAGCGATGACTCGAACTTGAGACTATGGGCTCTGATACCACGTCAAGCTTCATCCACGAGCCAACGGAACCACAAGTCAGAACTGATGGAAAGGGCTAGGCAATCCACTTATAATATTAACAATCAGCAGGGTTCCGGTTCAAAAAAATCCACATCACAACAAGGAAACGACCACCAAGATCATAGCAATTGCAGATAAATGCACCTACGAAATATGCTCAGACTAAGGAACCATTTTACAAGACCAAGGTAATGACCTGTCACTGTCCCCGTTCATCTCCAATTATCTAGCAGATACTCTTCTTACTACTTACTAGCATTCCTAACCTGCTCCAGTAGGGCCTCCTTCTGTGCTGCTATCGTTCTAAAATTGTCGACTTCTAGTCTTAGCGCAGCTGATGCAGCTCGTTCTACTTGGAGTTGCTCCTTTAGAACTTGAGCATGCAAATACTTTGACTTGGACATGGACTTGCACTTCAGCAGTCCAGCATTCCGTAAGAAAGTGTTTTTGGCAATGCCTTTCTTTTTTATTGCCATAGAAAATGCCTTCACACATTCTTCATCGGTTTTTTCCAGACCGTTTTTACCGGGTTTTGCCATCTCTAATTTCATATCTTCCTGCAAAAAATTCAGTTCGTACACATGTGTAAACATGATAGTTACTACAGAGAAACTTGCTGATAGTAGATTTATCATGTGTATGACCTACTTTTATTCCTACAGTTTGGCATGTCTGATTCACATCACATGAATTTTAATAAACATATATAATATCATATTGACATGTACTTTACTACTCCTACAAGTTGGGATGTGAGTCGTCACAAAATTTCAATCTTTGAGAAGACTTACAAGAACACTCTGTGCGACTTCTCCAATCACTTCAAGTTTGTTCTTCTGGCATGCTTCAAAAATCTCTGGCAGAGTCATCTCTTTGTTTGGTTCCCTTTTACTTGCATTATGTAACATCTGCATTTTAGTACTACCATTTATAAATCGAATAACGTGGTTGAAATGGAGGATCATAATATAAGCTGCACACTGGTGTATATACTCTGCATGATCTTTTACTAAAATATTTCTAAATAGCAGTATAAAACAACATGTCCTTACTTTTTGCCGAATGTGCACTATAAGGTTACGAGATCCCGTACGGCTAGGTAAAAGTAGTTTACCGCGGTTTTCCTGATTCTGTTTAGCCAAATTCTGCAAAAAGGAGACTAGTGAGACACTGCTATAAATAAGAATCCAAGATGTGATCTGGTCTCAGTCTTACAAATCATACCATATTCTTTGGATCAGACCAGTGCTTCACAAGATCTCCCCACTGTTTGTCAGTCATTTGCTTAAAAGGAGATATAGTTGGAACACTCCCAGTAATCTTTCCAGTGAAGTATTTCTTCTTTAGCCTGCTGCGATACTGGCGCAGACAGTCTGAGAATAGACTGTTGAGAACATGCTTTACTTCCTCTTGGTCCTCATCGAACTCGAACCTTAACTGTTCACAACAATATAAACCGTTGGTGTGATATACATAGATCCAACAACAAGCTAGAAGGAACGGGACGTGCCAATGTGGTATACTAGTATGAGTAACATTACCAAGAGAAAGATGACTTACGTGTAACCTGTGCACTAATTTTTCAAAATGCGCAGAGGTGTCTACGTGCTCTTTCCATGTTGGGAAGATAGGAATTTCATTCCTGACGAAAATTCCTACATCCGATGCTAATTTACAAGATTCTTCTGGGTCCAGTGGCCTTCTGCCACCTACGATAGATGAAAGGCGAAATCTTGATTCCATCCCAGCAAGCTTAGCTACGAACATTTTCCCTACTGTTGGGCCCCTCGTTTTTCTTGATCGTGGTGCAACTACAAAGTTAAGCATTACATCAAGCTATCAAGGTAGGTATATATATATATATATATATATATATATCTCTATAAAGTATAACTTTATAACGGAGAATGAAACTATAAGCATTGGAAAATGTACCTTCTTCGGTGTGGGGCTCATCCTCAGGGGAGTTGTCTATGGCAGGACTAATATGGGTCAGTGGGAGATCATCAACAGTTTGTTGATGTTGTGCTAGCAGTGTTTGGCCAGTTGTGGTTGTGTCAGCTGGGACTGGTACAGTGTGTCCTTGGGCAGTATTTCCTACCACAGCTACTGCTGATCCCAATTGTGGCTGAGAAGTTGCCGTGGAAACTTGTTCTGCTGCCAATTGTTGTTGAGAAGTTGCTGTGGAAACTGGTTCTGCTGCCAATTGTGGCTGAGAAGTTGCTGTGGAAACTGGTTCTGCTGCCGATTGTCGCTGGTTGACTGGATTGGTAACAGGTGGCTGATTCAACCGCTTGGGGTGTTCACCACGTTTTTTTATTTCAGTACTCTTAGAATTTTCGTTATTTTCTTCAACTGGTGCCATGAATCGCTGAGACTGTCTAGTAGCAGAAGCAGGTTTCTTTTTTGGTTGCAGCTGTTCTATCACCGATTCAGGTGCCTGTTGATTGGTCTTCCTCTCATTGGTGGTTCCTGCGAAATTCTTACTTGAAGCTGCAGATTCCTAGCACACATAAACGATATTTCAGTCTACAGAAGTCCCATATATGATGATATGCAAATGGAATAGAATGAAGAACAGTAAAGGATGACGTGCATGCTGAAACATATATATGATGCATTAAGGAGACCTAGAGGTGGCATGTGAACATGTTTGGTGGGATTCAGGATACAAGTATACAACACATGGAAGTTGCAACAGATATCTCAAAGTAAAAACACAGAAATCACCTGGTGGGGTTGAGGAGAATGGTCAGGCAAGGCATCTTCCTGAGTCAGCTCTCCAAGAGGCTCAGCATGATCAAATTGTGAATCATAACATTGTTCTTTATCTTTGGGGAGGGGAAAGGGTTCTTCTCCGATTTTGTTCAGGTTTGCACTAGAGGCAATAGCGTTACACATGTTTGTGCCCACACGGCTTGCATATCTTATACATATATTCCGTATCCGTTTCTCTTTTAATTCATTCTTCTGTATTGCAATAATATCTAGCATGCATTACAAAAAAAATGCTAATGAGATGGCGGTGCAAGTAAGCAAAAAAATACTTTTCGAAATCACATGCATAACGAATGCGGCCATATCAACCTTCTTGGAAGTGGGCGCGTGTACGCTTTGGTTTCCAGCCGTGGAACATCATGGAGGCGCTTTCTGTACCCATCTCTCCAGTCCGGTGGACGGAAGGAGTCGGGGATTAAGATACGAGAACCCGGCGATGGTGACTGTCGCTGACAAGGCGGCGGTGGAAGTCGGCTACGGAGGAGCTCGTATGGTACAGTGGTCGTCGGTGGGGGTGGGGGAGGTGGAAGCTACTCCGGCTTGCTAAAAAGCAAGGGAGACGGCGGAACGTCGTCGGTCACTACGGTGGCCGATGAGAAGGCAGTAGTGCTGGTGTGGGAGTGGGACAGTGGGCCGGCGCCGGCGTGTGAGATGATCCGGTGGGTCATGCAGGGTGGAAGCGTGAGAGAGAGATGCGGGGTTCGGCGCCGCCGGTGATAGGTCTGAATTGAGCGGTCCGGGGGGATAAGATCGACACTGTACTTATTTCACATCGCTTTGAATTTTGGAAGCGGGGGGATTTCGGCGGGAATTTTGGGAGTTGAAATTATTACTGGTTGCTGGAAAACTGTGGAACCCTAGCCTACGAAATCCCAAGTCTGAAGCTGAGGGCCCTTTTGCTGTGGCTTTTTGGCTTTTGGATTTTGGAAGCCAAAAGAATATAATATTTGTTTTTGGCTTCCAAAATCCAAAAGCCAAAAAGGCAAAAAAAAAGCCACAACAAAAGGGCCCTGAGTATGTTCGGGTTCAAGGGGATATGCTTGTTGGTTCTTGGGTGCATATGATCTCTTTATTTCGAAATTCATCTTCTATACATTTTGAAATGTCAAAAAAGAATAAAACGAAAAATGCATGTGTACTTCTTCGCTTGCTTTATACACATAAAATATTTCAATGGAAAATCGAATAGTAATTTGGGCTATGTAAAAAAGAGTTACTCCGTAAAAAAATTGTGCTAACCATAAGGCTTTTTATGAGACATGTTTTCTCTCTTTTTTTACATCGACCATGAAAAAAACTTGTTTTTTTACATCAACCATGAAAAATACTTTTTTTACATCGACCATGAAAAATACTAGGAATTTGCTAAGAGCATCCACAACGTGTAGCCAAAAGTGGTTCCATATTTGATTTTTGGCTTTTTGAACTAGTTCCATACATTGTAGAGGTAGTTCCAAAACCAGAAAAACAGGGAACCGGAGCAAATAGGTGCTCCGATGCCAAATTTCACTTTTGGCATTTGGAACTAGTTCCCTACATTGTGAGAGTAGTTCCATATTGGCTTTATGTGTTGTTTTAGCTTGATGGCGGGACCCACGTTATAAATATTTGGAACCACTACATTGTGGAGCTATTGCTATATTTCACACCAAAGCCAAATTCACCATCGTATCAGATTTGGCAATAGCAACATTGTGGATAGCCTAAAGTTATATTTTCCATCTTGTACACAATTAAAAATATCTTTAAAACAAACAAATCTCTAATGTCTAGGTGTACCATCTCTACTAGTACTAGTATATATACACGTGCCTTGCACGTGAGGGCTCTTTTTTTTAGTGAAACAACTTCGACGCAATAAGAATTCGATCTTTTTTTAACAAAGGAGGGGGGCCCAAGGGCTTGGATACCATTAAGTGCAACAGAGGGGTACATATTACAGATTGCAGTCAATAGTCACTTGGGTTGAAAGCCAATGCAAGCCCGCCTACATGATAGCAGGATTTTGTGAAGCTTTTTAACTTAATTGGTCAAACATGCGAAGCATGTGCCATTTACTTGTACAACTTTATCGGAAAAAAATACTTGTACAAGCTAGTTCCCCTAAGTACTACCAGCACATAAGTAAACAAAAGAACCAGGGACATCATCAACTGAAAACAACAATCTATTCATATAGCGGCTCTTGCATCACCCTTTGAAAATCATCTACCTGCAAAGATGAGTGCAGAGTTTCTGCTCGTGCTTTCACCTGTTCCAAGATCGTCCAGTTGATCTCATGGACATCTGCATCAGCCAAAGCGGTAACCAAGTTGCCAGCCACTAGCTTCTGCAGATCAGCAACAGCATGTAGGCCATCTTGAATTGTAGAATTCCATCCTCGGTTCATTTCTTTGTTCCGCCAAGTGGCCACATCCAAGTCCTTTTGAAGACGCCTAATCTTAGCTTCCCCAGTGCCACATCCTTCTGTTTTGTTCCTACAAACGTTTGCATCACTGGAACTCTGGACATCTGTGCTACAATGCTGCTTGGCAGGGACATGAGCAGTCACTTGCTTCTGCGATTTGCCATGCATAAAATCAATCAGCAGATTAAAAGGAAATATGTTGGTTGATTCATGTCACCACTTTCAGCAACCCATGAGTTTCTAAACCTTAAATGGAGTCTAAAACATTGCAATAAAAGGGTGGGTGCATCATTTGGATGCAGAGGCCGGGGCGACCCTATTTTCAAGAAAAAATTAGGAAATCTGAAATCTATATCTATATCTCTACCATCTATACCACTCCACTCCTGTTGACAGTTTGATCTCTTTCAGTACATTAGATTATGTCATGTTTAAAACACTATTATAAAATTACCTCCTTAATGTTGAGCTCAGGAGGATCCAGATGTGCTGATCCTAGGCGGCCCCTCAAATGATTGCTTGCTAGAACAATAGGACCAAATCCCGCCTCCTTTCTACCAATGTCTGCATCACTGGCGCGCTCACTGTCTTTGTTAGGAACATGAGCAGTGGCTAGCTGCTGCAAATCAAAGTTCATCAAATCAATCAGCAAACAACACATATGAAATTTGAGCAGTGCGGCTAAATACCTTCTTCAGCAGCTGCCCCACGGAATCGTCCTTTTGGCGGCACATCACACGTGTGAAAAATCTCGGCAACGACTTGGGGTGCGGTGATTTTGTCCCATTCCACAGTATGCCGAGCTTGGCTGCAATTATCATATTCTGCAAGATATTTTGCCTCCGAGATTCTTCGTAGGCATTCTCGAGGGGAATATCTAGCAGGCATTACAAAAAAAACAGATGCTAATAACAAGCAGTGGAAGCAAGCAATAAACTAGTCTCGGAAATCAAATACATAACAAAAGCTGCCGGACAAAGTGTTCAACCTTGGTCGACTGGGGAGGTGGCGCGTTGGCCGTTCGGTTTGGTTCGGTGGATCATGGTGGCGCTTTGTGTACCGATCTCGCCGGCCGGTAAGATGAACCAGTGAGTCGGGGAAGCAGATCCGACGAAGCGGACGGAGTGTGGTTGACGGCGTCGCTGAGCTGGCTCCGGCGCGGTGGATGTCGGCTACGGATGGAGGACTGAGAGGGAGCGAGACGGACTAGGTGCGAGGTAGGGAGAGAGGCCCTTGCTTGTCCGTGGGTGGGGCTGGATATAGGGGAAATGAAAGCCTTAGAAGATAGCATCCTGCTAATTTATGGTGCTGAACTAGAAAATCCCGCCAATATATGGTGCTGAATTGCGGGCGGCTCATAGCTTGTGCACAAATAAAATGGGAAAATCCAAAAAATGTAGTTCAACAAAAAAAACTCTAGTAGGCAAAGTCGCTAGCTCGCCATGAGAAGATGCACTCCGCCAAAAAAATGTCATGACAAGCTAGTTTGCTATGGATCTTGCATTAACCCTGCTCGATAAAATGGTGGGCAAAAAAAGACAAGCTAAATCAAAAATAATGGTGGTAGAAAGATGTAACTCTCAAATGTAAACTCTACTAAACAGGGCCAGCTCAAAAATATGCCTCATATTATTAGTACTTCCTCCGGTCCATATTAACTGCCACTAACATACATCGAGAAACAAAAAAGAGAAATCTGTCATGAATAGTTCCCGAATTCAAATCTGAGTTTCTCTGTAGACTATTCCCATCTGAGTTTCTCTTTTTTGTTTCTCGATGTATGTTTCGAATTTTGATCTGAAATTTTTAGGGGTTATCTTAATATGAGCTGTGAACGTGCATGATTTGTTTCAGATTTTTTCGCAATGTTTAAATTTGGATTTAGGCCGCATGTCACCTCGCTACCGCTCGAGAAATGGAGCCCCTCTCCGCTGGGCTCCATAAAAGCTTCACTGCTCGTGTCAGACTGTTGAAGACACTGGCAAGTGCATGTCAGGGGGACAGAGAATAAATTTCGTCCACGCGTCGGCGCGTGCTGTCTACCCCAAACCCTAAACTCTGTCTTTATGAAGTCAAGCATGCATGAAGAGAAGTGGTTTTTGGTTTCAAACATGGAAATTTCAAAAACCCTCTCAAGAGCTACATTTTGGAGTGACTAATTTTTCATATTCATGATTTAAACTTGTTTAAATGGGCATAAAAATAGGCATAAAATTCAAAATAAATCAAAATAAATGAAAAACCAAGGCACATAGTCTTCTTATGTCATATAGTAAGCATTCAATTAAGTTGATAAACAAGGTCTAGACATATTCGAACCAGAAAAATCATGTATCTACCCCTAACCCTAAACTCTGTCTTATGAAGTCAAGCATGAAGAGATGTGGTTTTTGGTTTCAAACATGGAAATTTCGAAAACCCTCCCAAGAGCTTCATTTTGGAGTGACTAAGAAGCATACATGCTTACTTTTTTATATTCATGTTTTAAACTTGTTCAAATCTTGGTCAAACCTAGGATTTGACCAAGATTCAAATGGGCATAAAAATTCAAAAAAATGAAGAAAAAAATGAAAAACCAAGGTCTTCTTATGTCATATAGTAAGCATTCAATTAAGTTGATAAACAAGGTCTAGACGTTTTAAACCTGAAAAATCATGTATCTACCCCCTAACCCTAAACTCTGTCTTATGAAGTCAAGCATGCATGGTGAAGAGAAGTGGTTTTTGGTTTCAAACATGGAAATTTTAAAAACCCTCCCAAGAGCTTCATTTTGGGGTGACTAAGAAGGATACATGATTACTTTGTCATATTCATGTCTTAAACTTGTTTAAGTCATGGTCAAACCTAGGATTTGACCAAGATTCAAATGGGCATAAGAATTCAAAAAAAACAAAGCACATAGTCTGTGTATGTCATATAGTAAGCATTCAAGTTGATAAACAAGGTCTAGACATATTCAAACCAGAAAAATCATGGAAATTTCAAAAACCTCCCACGAGCTTCATTTTGGAGTGACTAAGAAGGATCGATGCAGGTTACTTTTCATATTATTCATGTTTTAAACTTGTTTAAATCTTGGTCAAACCTAGGATTTGACCAAGATTCAACAAATGGGGATAAAAAAATGAAAACCCAATGCACATAGTCTTCTTATGTCATATAATAAGCATACAATTAAGTTGATAAACAAGGTCTAGACATATTCAAACCAGAAAAATCATGTATGTGGCTACCCCTAACCCTAAACTCTGTCTTATGAAGTCAAGCATGAAGAGATGTGGTTTTTGGTTTCAAACATGGAAATTTCAAAAACCCCTTCCAAGAGCTTCATTTTGGAGTGACTAAGAAGCATACATGCTTACCTTTTCATATTCATGTTTTAAACTTGTTCAAATCTTGGTCAAACCTAGGATTTGACAAAGATTCAAATGGGCATAAAAATTCAAATAAAATGAATACCAAGGTCTTCTTATGTCATATAGTATGTGCGCATTCACTTAAGTTGATAAACAAGGTCTAGACATATTAAACCTGAAAAATCATGCATGTATCTACCCCTAACCCTAAACTCTGTCTTATAAAGTCAAGCATGCATGGTGAAGATAAGTGGTTTTTGGTTTCAAACATGGAAATTTCAAAAACCCTCCTAATTAAGAGCTTCATTTTGGAGTGACTAAGAAGGATACATGCTTACTTTTACATATTCATGTTTTAAACTTGTTTAAGTCGTGGTCAAACCTAGGATTTGACCAAGATTTAAATGGGCATAAAAATTCAAAAACAAAATCAAAAACCAAAGCAAGTCTTTGCATGTCATATAGTAAGCATTCAAGTTGATAAACAAGGTCTAGACATATTCAAACCAGAAAATCATGTATATATCTACCCCTAACCCTAAACTCTGTCTTATGAAGTCAATAATGAAGAGAAGTGGTTTTGGGTTTCCTACATGGAAATTTCAAAAACCTCCCAAAAACTTCATTTTAGAGTGACTAAGAACGATACATGCTTCCCTTTTAATTTTCATGTTTTAAACTTGTTTAAATTATCTTGGTCAAATCTAGGATTTGACAAGATTCAATGCAAATGGGGGCATCAAAATAAAAAAATCAGAAAAATGAAAAACCAAAGCACATAGTTTTCTTATGTCATATAGTAAGCATTAAAGTTGACAAACAAGGTCTAGACATATTCAAACCAGACAAATCATGTATCTATACTCCCCCCCTAAACTATGTCTTATGAAGTCAAGCATGAAGAGAAGTGGTTTTGGGTTTCAAACATGGAAATTTCAAAAACCTCCCAAAAGCTTCATTTTAGAGTGACTAAGATGGATACATGCTTCCCTTTTCATTTTCATGCTTTAAACTTGTTTAAATTATCTTGATCAAATCTAGGATTTGACAAGATTCAAATGGGCATCAAAATAAAAAAATCAGAAAAATGAAAAACCAAAGCACATAGTTTTCTTATGTCATATAGTAAGCATTAAAGTTGACAAACAAGGTCTAGACATATTCAAACCAGACAAATCATGTATCTATACCCCCTAACCCCTAAACTATGTCTTATGAAGTCAAGCATGAAGAGAAGTGGTTTTGGGTTTCAAACATGGAAATTTCAAAAACCTCCCAGAAGCTTCATTTTAGAGTGACTAAGATGGATACATGCTTCCCTTTTCATTTTCATGTTTTAAACTTGTTTAAATTATCTTGGTCAAATCTAGGATTTGACAAGATTCAAATGGGCATCAAAATAAAAAAATCAAAAAATGAAAAACCAAAGCACATAGTTTTCTTATGTCATATAGTAAGCATTAAAGTTGACAGACAAGTTCTAGACATATTCAAACCAGACAAATCATGTATCTACCCCTAACCCTAAACTATGTCTTATGAAGTCAAGCATGAATAGAAGTCGTTTTGGGTTTCAAACATGGCTATAGTCTGGATCCGCCCATGCTATAGTTTGAGGCCATTTGGATGACGTCGAAAAAAATCTTTGATTAGAAATGGGGTTGTTCGAACCCCGTAGTTGGATTTTTTTGAACCTTGATCTGTAGTACTGGGCAAAACCCTAGTTTAACCTAGTATATTTAATTATAGATTCGTAGGTCGAATTTTCTACCTTTTTATTATTACTATGCAGCACATATGTGTTTGCCCGTCGAGTGAAACTCGGAGGAAGAGGGATCACTCGGAAGGAGAGAAGAAGGGAGAGCATTATGGTGTCTCCCCTTTTTGGGTGATGATGTTGACTTTTGTGCAGGGTTTGTCAGTGAGCAGGAGGTGCGAGTGCGAGCGAGCGAGTCGAGCGAGGCCGAGAATGAGAGAGATTTGTTTTTTTGTGAGAGGGACAACCGAAGGATCCTGAAGGACCCAGAGACTTCCAATACGCATCCTGATGCGTCTTCTCTTGACAAAGAAAATGGCTAGGAGTTTGCGTACCTATTGCACGTGACTTGTGCTCACTGAAGTGTGGGACCTCACGCATGGGCACCACACGTAAGTGACAGACCTGTTGGTGTAAAAACTCGGTTGATTAGTATAGTGCATTAGAACAAAGTTTCCTATGGATTCAAGGGTAGGAAATCCAAGTTAACTCATTTACATGACATTATTTTTTCCATTAAGCAAAGTTAACACATCTATCAATTGGTACATTTTGGAGTGACTAAGAAGGATCCAGGCTTACTTATTCGTTTTCACGTGTTAAACTTGTCTAAATCTTGGTCAAACCTAGGATTTTTGAAATTAAGCATCTATCCTTCTTAGTCACTCCAATATGTAGCTCTTGGGAGGGTTTTTGAAATTTCCATGCTTGAAACCAAAAACCACTTCTCTTCATGCATGCTTGACTTCTTCATAAGACAGAGTTTAGGGTTAGGGGGTAGATACATGATTTTCCTGGTTTGAATATGTGTAGACCTTGTTTATCAAATTAATTGAATGCTTACTATATAACATATAAGAAGACCTTGTTTTTTTTGAACTTTTATACCCATTTGAATCTTGGTCAAATCCTTGGTTCCACCAAGATTTGAATAAGTTAAAAACATGAATATGAAAAAGTAAGCATGTATGCTTCTTAGTCACTTCAAAATGATTTTTTAGAGGAATACTAGTTCGGATTATATAATTTTATATTAGCAGGCCAAAATCGAACCCCGTAGTTGGATTTTCAGAAATTGATCCGTAGTACTGGGCAAAACCCTAGTTTAGCTTATTTAATAATAGATTCGTAGGTCGATTTTTTTACGTTATTATTATTATTACTAGGCAGCACATGTGTTTGCCCGTCCAGTGAAACTCTTTCATTTCATTTTTCTTTTCCGCAAGGTCGGGAGTCGGAGGAAGAGGGATCACACGGGAGGAGACGAAGGGAGAGCAGTCACGGGGCCCCACTTATTTATGGTGTCTATCCTTTTTCTGGTGATGTTGACTGTTGTGCAGGGTTGTCAGTGCGCAGGGGGGTGCGAGCGAGCGAGAAAGGCCGAGAATGAGAGAGATGTTTTTTTAGAGGGACAACCGAACGATCCTGAAGGACCCAGATTTCCAATACGCATCAGAGCGCAGTTTACAGCAGGACACAAAATAAACAGGAAATTACGTCTAAATCCCTAAGATTTACATGGTAGACCCCATGCTGAAAGCAAGAAATGCGATCGGGTCCTTAATAGGCACCGTCCGGATTGATCCTCGTCGGAGCCGGGGACGAACCACTTGGCGCGACCAAATCGCCATGGCTACAGAGCCTGCACACCATGGCCTACGAGCTGAGCTAGAAACGACCTGCCAAAACCGGCAGCCAACGGAGGTGGATAATTGGAGAGAGAGAGAGAGAGAGAGAGTGTTGATGCCTCTCTCTTGACAAAGAAGATGGCTGGGAGTTTGCTTACCTAGCGTACGTGACTTGTGCTCACTGAAGTGTGGGACCTCACGCATGGGAACCACACGTAAGTGACAGACTTGTTGCTCTAATAACTCGGGTGATCATTATACTGTATTAGTACATAGTTTCCTATGGATCCTTCTTAGTCACTCCAAAATGAAGCTCTTTGGGAGGGTTTTTGAAATTTCCATGTTTGAAACCAAAAATAAGAAGACTATGTGCCTTGATTTTTCATTTTTTAAAATTTTGCCCATTTGAATCTTGGTCAAATCCTAGGTTTGACCATGATTTAAACAAGTTTAAAACATGAATATGAAAAATTAAGCATGTATCCTTCATAGTCACTCCAAAATGAAGCTCTTGAGAGGGTTTTTGAAATTTCCATGTTTGAAACCAAAAAAACCGCGTACTTCTCTTCATGCTTGACTTCATAAGAGAGAGTTTGGGGATAGGGGTAGCTTGATACATGAATTTTCTGGTTTGAATATGTCTAGACCTTGTTTATCAACTTAATTGAATGCTTACTAGATGACATAAGATGACTATGTGCATTGGTTTTTCATTTTATTGTTTTTTTTTGAATTTTTATGCCCATTTGAATCTTGGTCAAATCCTAGGTTTGACCATGATTTAAACAAGTTTAAAACATGAATATGAAAAATTAAGCATCTATCCTTCTTAGTCACTCCAATATGTAGCTCTTGGGAGGGTTTTTGAAATTTCCATGCTTGAAACCAAAAACCACTTCTCTTCATGCATGCTTGACTTCTTCATAAGACAGAGTTTAGGGTTAGGGGGTAGATACATGATTTTCCTGGTTTGAATATGTGTAGACCTTGTTTATCAAATTAATTGAATGCTTACTATATAACATATAAGAAGACCTTGTTTTTTTTGAACTTTTATACCCATTTGAATCTTGGTCAAATCCTTGGTTCCACCAAGATTTGAATAAGTTAAAAACATGAATATGAAAAAGTAAGCATGTATGCTTCTTAGTCACTTCAAAATGAAGCTCTTGGGAGGGTTTTTGAATTTCCATGTTCGAAACCAAAAACCACAAATCTTCATGCTTGACTTCATGAAACAGAGTTTAGGGTTAGGGGTAGATACATGCTTGATTTTTCTTGTTTGAATATGTCTAGACCTTGTTTATCAACTTAATTGAATGCCTACTATATAACATAAGAAGACCTTTTTTGTTTTTTTTAATTTTTATACCCATTTGAATCTTGGTCAAATCCTAGGTTTCACCAAGATTTGAATAAGTTTAAAACATGAATATGAAAAAGTAAGCATGCATGTATGCTTCTTAATTAATCACTTCGAAATGAAGCTCTTGGGAGGGTTTTTGAAATTTCCATGTTTGAAACCAAAAACCACATATCTTCATGCATGCGCTTGACTTCATGAGACAGAGTTTAGTGTTAGGGGGTAGATACATGATTTCTCTCGTTTGAATATGTCTAGACCTTGTTTATCAACTTAATTGAATGCTTACTATATGACATAAGAAGACTATGTGCCTTGATTTTTTTTAAAATTTTGCCCATTTGAATCTTGGCCAAATCCTAGGTTTGACCATGATTTAAACAAGTTTAAAACATGAATATGAAAAATTAAGCATGTATCATTCGTAGTCACTCCAAAATGAAGCTCTTGAGAGGGTTTTTGAAATTTCCATGTTTGAAACCAAATAACCACGTACTTCTCTTCATGCTTGACTTCATAAGACAGAGTTTGGGGTTAGGGTTAGCTTGATACATGAATTTTCTGGTTTGAATATGTCTAGACATTGTTTATCAACTTAATTGAATGCTTACTAGATGACATAAGATGACTATGTGCATTGGTTTTTCATTTTTTTTGAATTTTTATGCCCATTTGAATCTTGGTCAAATTCTAGGTTTGACCATGATTTAATCAAGTTTAAAACATGAATATGAAAAATTAAGCATCTATCCTTCTTAGTCACTCCAATATGTAGCTCTTGGGAGGGTTTTTGAAATTTCCATGCTTGAAAACCAAAAACCACTTTTCTTCATGCATGCTTGACTTCATAAGACATAGTTTAGGGTTAGGGGGTAGATACATGATTTTCCTACTAGTTTGAATATGTCTAGACCTTGTTTATCAATTTAATTGAATGCTTACTATATGACATGAGCAGACCTTGGTTTTAATTTTTTATACCCATTTGAATCTTCGTCAAATCGTAGGTTTGTTGACCAAGATTTGAACAAGTTTAAAACATGAATATGAAAAAGTAAGCATGTATGCGTCTTAACTAGTCACTCCAAAATGAAGCTCTTGGGAGGGTTTTTGAAATTTCCATGTTTGAAACCAAAAACCACTTCTTCTCTTCATGCTTGACTTCATAAGTCAGGGTTTAGGGATATATAGGGGTAGATACATGATTTTTCTGGTTTGATATGTCTAGACCTTGTTTATCAACTTAATTGAATGCTTACTATATGACATAAGAAGACTACGTGACTTGTGCTCACTGAAGTGTGGGACCTCACGCATGGGAACCACACGTAAGTGACAGACTTGTTGCTCTAATAACTCGGGTGATCATTATACTGTATTAGTACATAGTTTCCTATGGATCCTTCTTAGTCACTCCAAAATGAAGCTCTTTGAGAGGGTTTTTGAAATTTCCATGTTTGAAACCCAAAACAACTTCTCTTCATGCTTGACTTCATAAGACAGAGTTTAGGGTTAGGGGTAGATACATGATTTGTCTGGTTTGAATACGTCTAGACCTTGTTTATCAACTTTAATGCTTACTATATGACATAAGAAGACTATGTGCTTTGGTTTTTCATTTTTCTGATTTTTTCTATTTTTGATGCCCATTTGAATCTTGGTCAGATCCTAGGTTTTACCAAGATTTAAACAAGTTTAAAACATGAAAATGAAAAGGGAAGCATTTATCCTTCTTAGTCACTCTAAATGAAGTTTTTGGGAGTTTTTTGAAATTTCCATGTTTGAAACCCAAAACCACTTCTCTTCATGCTTGACTTCATAAGACATAGTTTAGGGTTAGGGGTACATACATGATTTGTATGTTTTGAATATGTCTAGACCTTGTTTATCAACTTGAATGCTTACTATATGACATAAGAAAACTACGTATGTGCTTTGGTTTTTCATTTTTCTGTTTTTTTTTGAATTTTCCGCCCATTTGAATCTCTGTCAAATCCTAGGTTTGACCAAGATTTAAACAAGTTTAACACGTGAAAACGAAAAGGTAAGCATGGATCCTTCTTAGTCACTCCAAAATGTACCAATTGATAGATGTGTTAACTTTGCTTCATGGAAAAAATAATGTCATGTAAATGAGTTAACTTGGATTTCCTACCCTTGAATCCATAGGAAACTTTGTTCTAATGCACTATAATAATCAACCGAGTTTTTACACCAACAGGTCTGTCACTTACGTGTGGTGCCCATGCGTGAGGTCCCACACTTCAGTGAGCACAACTAAGCTTGGGGATGCTGATACGTCTCCAACGTATCGATAATTTCTTATGTTCCATGCTACTTTATTGATGATACCTACATGTTTTATGCACATTATATGTCATATTTATGCATTTTCTGGAACTAACCTATTAACAAGATGCCGAAGAGCCAGTTGCTGTTTTCTGCTGTTTTTGGTTTCAGAAATCCTAGTAAAGAAATATTCTCGGAATTGGACGAAATTTTCGCCCAGGGTCCTATTTTTGCACGAAGCTTCCAGAAGACCGAAGACCTAACGAAGTGGGGCCACGAGGCGGCCAGAGGGTGGCCGGCGCGGCCCAGGCCCTGGCCGCGCCGACCTGCCCCCTGGGCCCCTCGTGTGGCCTCGCGTTGACCTTCCGCCTACTTAAAGCTCCCGTCGCGAAACCCCCAGTACCGAGAGCCACGATACGGAAAACCTTACTGAGACGCCGCCGCCGCGAATCCCATCTCGGGGGATTCAGGAGATCGCCTCCGGCACCCTGCCGGAGAGGGGATTCATCTCCCGGAGGACTCTTCATCGCCATGATCGCCTCCGGAGTGATGAGTGAGTAGTTCACCCCTGGACCATGGGTCCATAGCAGTAGCTAGATGGTCGTCTTCTCCTTGTTGTGCTTCATTGTTAGATCTTGTGAGCTGCCTAACATGATCAAGATCATCTATATGTAATTCTATATGTTGTGTTTGTCGGGATCCGATGGATAGAGAGTACTATGATTATGGTGATTATCAATCTATTGTTCATGTGTTGTTTATGATCTTGCATGCTCTCCGTTATTAGTAGAGGCTCTGGCCAAGTTTTTACTCTTAACTCCAAGAGGGAGTAATTATGCTCGATAGTGGGTTCATGCCTTCATTGATACCTGGGACAGTGACAGAAAGTTCTAAGGTTGTGATGTGCTGTTGCCACTAGGGATAAAACATTGATGCTATGTCTAAGGATGTAGTTATTGATTACATTACGCACAATACTTAATGCAATTGTCTGTTGCTTTGCAACTTAATACTGGAGGGGGTTCGGATGATAACCTGAAGGTGGACTTTTTAGGCATAGATGCAGTTGGATGGCGGTCTATGTTCTTTGTCGTAATGCCCGGATTAAATCTCACTATATTTATCATGTCATGTATATGCATTATTATGCCTTTCTCTATTTGTCAATTGCCCGACTGTAATTTGTTCACCCAACATGCTTTTATCTTATGGGAGAGACACCTCTAGTGAACTGTGGACCCCGGTCCTATTCTTTCCATAGCATACAATCTACTTGTTTTACTGTTTTCTTTGCAACCATCTTCCACTCGATACGTTTAATCCTTTGTTACAGCAAGCCGGTGAGATTCACAACCTCACTGTTTCGTTGGGGCAAAGTACTTTGGTTGTGTTGTGCAGGTTCCTAGTTGGCGCCGGAATCCCTGGTGTTGCGCCGCATCTCATTTCGCGACCATCAACCTTCAACGTGCTTCTTGGCTCCTACTGGTTCGATTAAACCTTGGTTTCATACTGAGGGAAAACTGCCGTGCGCATCATACCTTCCTCTTGGGGTTCCCAACGGACGTGTACATCTACGCGCATCAAGCACTTTTTCTGGCGCCGTTGCCGGGGAGATCAAGACACGCTGCAAGGGGAGTCTCCACTTCTCAATCTCTTTACTTTGTTTTTGTCTTGCTTTATTTTATTTACTACTTTGTTTGCTGCACTAAATCAAAATACAAAAAAAAATTAGTTGCTAGTTTTACTTTATTTGCTATCTTGTTTGCTATATCAAAAACACAAAAAAATTAGTTACTTGCATTTACTTTATCTAGTTTGTTTTATTTACCGTTGCTAAAATGAATACCCCTGAAAATACTAAGTTGTGTGACTTCACAAATGCAAATAATAATGATTTCCTATGCACACCTATTGCTCCACCTGCTACTACAGCAGAATTCTTTGAAATTAAACCTGCTTTACTAAATCTGGTCATGAGAGAACAATTTTCTGGTGCTAGTTCTGATGATGCTGCTGCCCATCTCAATAATTTTGTTGAACTTTGTGAAATGCAAAAGTATAAAGATGTAGATGGTGATATTATTAAACTGAAAGTGTTTCCTTTCTCATTAAGAGGAAGAGCTAAAGATTGGTTGCTATCTTTGCCTAAGAATAGTATTGATTCATGGACTAAATGCAAGGATGCTTTTATTGGTAGATATTATCCTCCCGCTAAAATTATTTCTTTGAGAAGTAGCATAATGAATTTTAAACAATTAGATACTGAACATGTTGCTCAAGCTTGGGAGAGAATGAAAACTTTGGTAAAGAATTGCCCAACCCATGGACTGACTACTTGGATGATCATCCAAACCTTCTATGCAGGACTAAATTTTTCTTCGCGGAATTTATTGGATTCAGCTGCTGGAGGTACTTTTATGTCCATCACATTGGGGGCGGCTACAAAACTTCTTGATGATATGATGATAAATTACTCTGAATGGCACACGGAAAGAGCTCCACAAGGTAAGAAGGTAAATTCTGTTGAAGAAACCTCTTCCTTGAGTGATAAGATTGATGTGATTATGTCTATGCTTGTGAATGGTAGATCTAATGTTGATCCAAATAATGTTCCTTTAGCTTCATTGGTTGCTCAAGAAGAAAATGTTGATGTGAATTTCATTAAAAATAATAATTTCAACAACAATGCTTATAGGAACAACTCTGGTAATAACTATAGGCCATATCCTTCTGCTAATGGTAATGGTTATGGTAATTCTTATGGGAATTCTTACAACAATAATAGAAGTGTACCCTCTGGTCTTGAAGCCATGCTTAAAGAATTTATTAGTACACAAACTGCTTTTAACAAATCTGTTGAGGAAAAGCTTGATAAAATTGATACTATCGCTTCTAGAGTTGATAGGCTTGCCTCTGATGTTAATCTTTTAAAGTTGAAAGTTATGCCTAATAATGATCTTGATAATAAGATTACTACTACAGCAAATGCCATCCAAGTTAGAATTAATGAGAATATAAGATTAATGGCTGAGTTGCGTGCTAGGTGGGATAGAGAAGAAAATGAAAAACTAGCTAAAGAGAATAATGTAGCTAAAGTTTGGACTATTACCACCACTAGTAATGCTAATTCTTCACATGTTGCTGCACCTCCTACTATCAATGGTAAAATAATTGGTGTTGGCAATGTTTCTACTCCTAGTGCAAAGCGTACAAAGCTGCCTGAAATTGCTAAAACTGCTGAAACTGCTTGTGATAAAACTGCTGAAATTTTTTCCAACCTTGGGAATAATGATCCCATTGCTGTAGCTCATAATGATTTAGATTTTGATGATTGCCACATCTCTGAAGTTATAAAGTTCTTACAAAAACTTGCTAAAAGTCCTAATGCTAGTGCTATAAATTTAGCCTTTACAAAACATATTACAAATGCTCTCATAAAAGCTAGAGAAGAGAAACTAAAACTTGAAACTTCTATTCCTAGAAAGTTAGAAGATGGTTGGGAGCCCATCATTAAAATGAAATTCAATGACTTTGAATGTAATGCCTTATGTGATCTTGGTGCAAGTATTTCTGTTATGCCTAAAAAGATTTATGATATGCTTGACTTGCCACCATTGAAGAATTGTTATTTGGATGTTAATCTTGCCGATAATGCTAAAAAGAAACCTTTGGGGAGGATTGATAATGTGCACATTACGGTTAACAATAACCTTGTCCCCGTTGATTTTGTTGTCTTGGATATCGAATGCAATGCATCTTGTCCAATTGTGTTGGGAAGACCTTTTCTTCGAACTGTTGGTGCTGTTATTGATATGAGGGAAGGTAATATTAAATATCAATTTCCTCTCAAGAAAGGTATGGAACACTTCCCTAGAAAGAGAATGAAGTTGCCTTTTGATTCTATTATTAGAACAAATTATGATGTTGATGCTTCTACTCTCGATGTTACTTGATTTGCACTTTCTGCGCCTAGCTGAAAGGCGTTAAAGAAAAGCGCTTATGGGAGACAACCCATGTTTTTACCTACAGCAATTTTTGTTTTGTTGAGTCTTGGAAGTTGTTTACTACTGTAGCAACCTCTCCTTATCATGTTTTTGTGCCAAGTAAAGTTTCTATGTCAAAGTTGATGTTATATTTGGGATCGCTGCACAGAAACAGCATTGCTGTCTGTCACGAATCTGGGCATAATTCTCTGTAGAAAATTCGAAAAAATCTGCCAATTTACGAGCGTGATCCTCAGATATGTACGCAACTTTCATTAGTTTTGAGTTTTTCCATTTGAGCAAGTCTGGTGCCATTTATAAATTCGTCTTTACGGACTGTTCTGTTTTTGACAGATTCTGCCTTTTATTTCGCATTGCCTCTTTTGCTATGTTGGATTTATTTCTTTGATCCATTAATGTCCAGTAGCATTATGCAATGTCCAGAAGTGAAAAGAATGATTGTGTCACCTCTGAATGAGTGAATTATTAATGATGCACTAACCCTCTAATGAGTTTGCTTGAAGTTTGGTGTGAAGGAAGTTTTCAAGGGTCAAGAGAGGAGAATGATATACTAAGATCAAGAGGAGTGAAAGCTCTAAGCTTGGGGATGCCCCCGTGGTTCATCCCTGCATATTTTAAGAAGACTCAAGCGTCTAAGCTTGGGGATGCCCAAGGCATCCCCTTCTTCATCGACAACATCATCAGGTTCCTCCCCTGAAACTATATTTTTATTCAGTCACATCTGGTGTTCTTTACTTGGAGCGTCGGTTTGTTTTCGTTTTTGTTTTTGTTTGAATAAGATGGATCCTAGCATTCACTTTGTGGGAGAGAGACACGCTCCGCTGTTGCATATGGACACATGTGTCCTTAGGCTTTACTCATAATGTTCAAGGCGAAGTTTCTTCTTCGTTAATTTGTTATATGGTTGGAATTGGAAAATGCTACATGTAGTAATTCTAAAAATGTCTTGGATAATGTGATACTTGGCAATTGTTGTGCTCATGTTTAAGCTCTTGCATCATATGCTTTGCACCCATTAATGAAGAAATACATAGAGCTTGCTAAAATTTGATTTGCATATTTGGTTTCTCTAAGGTCTAGATAATATCTAGTATTGAGTTTTGAACAACAAGGAAGACAGTGTAGAGTCTTATAATGTTTACAATATGTCTTTTATGTGAGTTTTGCTGCACTTGTTCATCCTTGAGTTTGCTTCAAATAACCTTGCTAGCCTAAACCTTGTATCGAGAGGGAATACTTCTCATGCATCCAAAATCCTTGAGCCAACCACTATGCCATTTGTGTCCACCATACCTACCTACTACATGGTATTTACCCGCCATTCCAAAGTAAATTGCTTGAGTGCTACCTTTAAAATTCCATCATTCACCTTTGCAATATATAGCTCATGGGACAAAATAGCCTTAAAAACTATCGTAGTATTGAATATGTACTTATGCACTTTATATTTTATTAAGTTGCTTGTTGTGCGATAACCATGTTTCTGGGGAACGCCATCAACTATTGTTGAATATCATGTGAGTTGCTATGCATGTCCGTCTTGTCTGAAGGTCTATCATTTTAGTGGTTGGAGCATGCAAAATTGTTAGAGAAGAACATTGGGCCGCTAACTAAAGCCATGAATCATGGTGGAAGTTTCAGTTTTGGACATATATCCTCAATCTCATATGAGAATAATAACTTTGCTACATGCTTATGCATTAAAGAGGAGTCCATTATCTGTTGTCCATGTTGTCCCGGTATGGATGTCTAAGTTGAGAATAATCAAAAGCGAGAAATCCGAAATGCGAGCATTCTCCTTGGACCTTTGTACAGGCGGCATGGAGGTACCCCTTTGTGACACTTGGTTGAAACATGGCATGCAAAGATCCGGTAGTCCAAGTTAAGTAGGACGAGGTGCGGGCACTATTAGTATACTATGCGTGAGGCTTGCAACTTGTAAAATATAATTTACATAACTCATATGCTTTATTACTACCGTTGACAAAATTGTTTCATGTTTTCAAAATAAAAGCTCTAGCACAAATACAGCAATCGATGCTTTCCTCTTGAAGGACCATTCTTTTACTTTTATTGTTGAGTCAGTTTACCTATCTCCTTCCACCTTAAGAAGCAAACACTTGTGTGAACTGTGCATTGATTCCTACATACTTGCATATTGCACTTGTTATATTACTTTATGTTGACAATATCCATGAGATATACATGTTACAAGTTGAAAGCAACCGCTGAAACTTAATCTTCTTATGTGTTGCTTCAACACCTTTACTTTGATTTATTGCTTTACGAGTTAACTCTTATGCAAGACTTATTGATGCTTGTCTTGAAGTACTATTCATGAAAAGTCTTTGCTATATGATTCAGTTGTTTACTCATGTCATTACCTTTGCTTTGATCGCTGCATTCATTACATATGTTTACAAATAGTATGATCAAGATTATGATGGCATGTCACTTCAGAAATTATCTTTGTTATCGTTTTACCTGCTCGGGACGAGCAGAACTAAGCTTGGGGATGCTGATACGTCTCCAACGTATCGATAATTTCTTATGTTCCATGCTACTTTATTGATGATACCTACATGTTTTATGCACATTATATGTCATATTTATGCATTTTCTGGAACTAACCTATTAACAAGATGCCGAAGAGCCAGTTCTGTTTTCTGCTGTTTTTGGTTTCAGAAATCCTAGTAAAGAAATATTCTCGGAATTGGACGAAATTTTCGCCCAGGGTCCTATTTTTGCACGAAGCTTCCAGAAGACCGAAGACCTAACGAAGTGGGGCCACGAGGCGGCCAGGAGGGTGGCCGCGCGGCCCAGGCCCTGGCCGCGCCGACCTGCCCCCTGGGCCCCCCGTGTGGCCCCTCGCGTTGACCTTCCGCCTACTTAAAGCTCCCGTCGCGAAACCCCCAGTACCGAGAGCCACGATACGGAAAACCTTACAGAGACGCCGCCGCCGCGAATCCCATCTCGGGGGATTCGGAGATCGCCTCCGGCACCCTGCCGGAGAGGGGATTCATCTCCCGGAGGACTCTTCATCGCCATGATCGCCTCCGGAGTGATGAGTGAGTAGTTCACCCCTGGACCATGGGTCCATAGCAGTAGCTAGATGGTCGTCTTCTCCTTGTTGTGCTTCATTGTTAGATCTTGTGAGCTGCCTAACATGATCAAGATCATCTATATGTAATTCTATATGTTGTGTTTGTCGGGATCCGATGGATAGAGAGTACTATGATTATGGTGATTATCAATCTATTGTTCATGTGTTGTTTATGATCTTGCATGCTCTCCGTTATTAGTAGAGGCTCTGGCCAAGTTTTTACTCTTAACTCCAAGAGGGAGTAATTATGCTCGATAGTGGGTTCATGCCTTCATTGATACCTGGGACAGTGACAGAAAGTTCTAAGGTTGTGATGTGCTGTTGCCACTAGGGATAAAACATTGATGCTATGTCTAAGGATGTAGTTATTGATTACATTACGCACAATACTTAATGCAATTGTCTGTTGCTTTGCAACTTAATACTGGAGGGGGTTCGGATGATAACCTGAAGGTGGACTTTTTAGGCATAGATGCAGTTGGATGGCGGTCTATGTTCTTTGTCGTAATGCCCGGATTAAATCTCACTATATTTATCATGTCATGTATATGCATTATTATGCCTTTCTCTATTTGTCAATTGCCCGACTGTAATTTGTTCACCCAACATGCTTTTATCTTATGGGAGAGACACCTCTAGTGAACTGTGGACCCCGGTCCTATTCTTTCCATAGCATACAATCTACTTGTTTTACTGTTTTCTTTGCAACCATCTTCCACTCGATACGTTTAATCCTTTGTTACAGCAAGCCGGTGAGATTGACAACCTCACTGTTTCGTTGGGGCAAAGTACTTTGGTTGTGTTGTGCAGGTTCCTAGTTGGCGCCGGAATCCCTGGTGTTGCGCCGCATCACATTTCGCGACCATCAACCTTCAACGTGCTTCTTGGCTCCTACTGGTTCGATTAAACCTTGGTTTCATACTGAGGGAAAACTTGCCACTGTGCGCATCATACCTTCCTCTTGGGGTTCCCAACGGACGTGTACATCTACGCGCATCAACTCCCAGCCATCTTCTTTGTCAAGAGAAGACGCATCAGATGCGTATTGGAAGTCTGTGGGTCCTTCTGGATCCTTCGGTTGTCCCTCTCACAAAAAAACAAATCTCTCTCATTCTCGGCCTCGCTCGACTCGCTCGCTCGCTCGCTCGCTCGCACCTCCTGCTCACTGACAAACCCTGCACAAAAGTCAACATCGTCACCCGAAAAAGGGGAGACACCATAATGCTCTCCCTTCTTCTCTCCTTCCGAGTGATCCCTCTTCCTCCGAGTTTCACTCGACGGGCAAACACATATGTGCTGCATAGTAGAGTAATAATAAAAAGGTACGTAGAAAAATCGACCTACCAATCTATAATTAAATAGGTTAAACTAGGGTTTTGCCCAGTACTACAGATCAAGGTTCAAAAAATCCAACTACGGGGTTCGAACAACCCCATTTCTAATCAAAGAATTTTTTCGACGTCATCCAAATGACCTCAAACTATAGCATGGGCGGATCCAGACTATAGCCAAGGGGGGCAGCCGCCCCCACTCAATTTTCTGAAACCTTGTACTTAGAAATATGTTAAGCTAAAGCTGGTTTGCCCGCACTTAGAAATGATATTTGCATCACTTATCATATGTTTGCCCATTTGAATCTTGTCAAATCCTAGATTTGACCAAGATAATTTAAACAAGTTTAAAACATGAAAATGAAAAGGGAAGCTTGTATCCTTCTTAGTCACTCTAAAATGAAGTTTGGGGAGGTTTTTGAAATTTCCATGCTTGAAACCAAAAACCACTTCTCTTCATGCTTGACTTCATAAGACAAAGTTTAGGGTTAGGGGTAGATACATGATTTTTCTGGTTTGAATATGTCTAGACCTTATTTATCAACTTAATTGAATGCTTACTATATAACATAAGAAGACCTTGTTTTTTTATTTTGTTTTTTAATTTTTATACGGATTTGAATCTTGGTCAAATCCTAGGTTTCACCAAGATTTGAATAAGTTTAAAACATGAATATGAAAAAGTAAGCATGCATGTATGCTTCATAATTAATCACTTCAAAATGAAGCTCTTGGGAGGGTTTTTGAAATTTCCATGTTTGAAACCAAAAAACCACATATCATCATGCTTGACTTCATGAGACAGAGTTTAGGTTAGGGGGTAGGTACATGATTTCTCTGGTTTGAATATGTCTAGAGACCTTGTTTATCAACTTAATTGAATGCTTACAATATAACATAAGAAGACTATGTGCCTTGGTTTTTCATTTTTTGTTTTTTTAAATTATGCCCATTTGAATCTTTGTCAAATCCTAGGTTTGACCATGATTTAAACAAGTTTAAAACATGAATATGAAAAAGTAAGCATGTATCCTTCGTAGTCACTCCAAAATGAAGCTCGATCTTGAGAGGGTTTTTGAAATTTCCATGTTTGAAACCAAAAAACCACATACCTATCTTCATGCTTGACTTCATAAGACAGAGTTAATTAGGGGTTAGGGGTAGCTTGATACATGATATTTCTGGTTTGAATATGTCTAGACCTTATTTATCAACTTAATTGAATGCTTACTATATGACATAAGAAGACCTTGGTTTTCATTTTTTATACCCATTTGAATCTTGGTCAAATCATAGGTTTGACCAAGATTTGAACAAGTTTAAAACATGAATATGAAAAAGTAAGCACGTACGTATGCTTCTTAGTCACTCCAAAATGAAGCTCTTGGGAGGGTTTTTGAAATTTCCATGCTTGAAACCAAAAACCACTTCTCTTCATGCATGCTTGACTTCATAAGACAGAGTTTAGGGTTAGGGGGTAGATACCTAATTTTCTGGTTTGAATATGTGTAGACCTTGTTTATCAAAATAATTGAATGCTTACTATATAACATAAGAAGACCTTGTTTTTTTTGAATTTTTATACCCATTTGAATCTTGGTCAAATCCTTGGTTCCACCAAGATTTGAATTAATAAGTTAAAAACATGAATATGAGAAAGTAAGCATGTATGCTTCTTAGTCACTTCAAAATGAAGCTATTGGGAGGGTTTTTGAATTTCCATGTTCGAAACTAAAAACCACATATCTTCATGCATGCATGCTTGACTTCATGAAACAGAGTTTAGGGTTAAGGGTAGATACATGCATGATTTTTCTTGTTTGAATATGTCTAGACCTTGTTTATCAACTTAATTGAATGCCTACTATATAACATAAGAAGACCTTTTTTTTAATTTTTATACCCATTTGAATCTTGGTCAAATCCTAGGTTTCACCAAGATTTGAATAAGTTTAAAACATGAATATGAAAAGGTAAGCATGCATGTATGCTTCTTAATTAATCGCTTCGAAATGAAGCTCTTGAGAGGGTTTTTGAAATTTCCATGTTTGAAACAAAAAAACCACGTACTTCTCTTCATGCTTGACTTCATAAGACAGAGTTTGGGGATAGGGGTAGCTTGATACATGATTTTTCTGGTTTGAATATGTCTAGACCTTGTTTATCAACTTAATTGAATGCTTACTAGATGACATAAGATGACTATGTGCATTGGTTTTTCATTTTATTGTTTTTTTTTGAATTTTTATGCCCATTTGAATCTTGGTCAAATCCTAGGTTTGACCATGATTTAAACAATTTAAAACATGAATATGAAAAATTAAGCATGTATCCTTCGTAGTCACTCCAAAATGAAGCTCGATCTTGAGAGGGTTTTTGAAATTTCCATGTTTGAAACCAAAAAACCACGTACTTCTCTTCATGCTAGACTTCATAAGACAAAGTTTGGGGTTAGGGGTAGCTTGATACATAAACTTTCTGGTTTGAATATGTCTAGACATTGTTTATCAACTTAATTGAATGCTTACTAGATGACATAAGAGTTTTTGAAATTTCCATGCTTGAAAACCAAAAACCACTTCTCTTCATGCATGCTTGACTTCATAAGATAGAGTTTGGGGTTAGGGGGTAGATACATGATTTTCCTGCTAGTTTGAATATGTCTAGACCTTGTTTATCAATTTAATTGAATGCTCACTATATGACATGAGCAGACCTTGGTTTTAATTTTTTTATACCCATTTGATTCTTCGTCAAATCCTAGGTTTGTTGACCAAGATTTGAACAAGTTTAAAACATTAATATGAAAAGGTAAGCATGTATGCTTCTTAATTAGTCACTCCAAAATGAAGCTCTTGGGAGGGTTTTTGAAATTTCCATGATTGAAACCAAAAACCACTTCTCTTCATGCTTGAATTCATAAGTCAGGGTTTAGGGATATATAGGGGGTAGATACATGATTTTTCTGGTTTGAATATGTCTAGAGCTTGTTTTTCAACTTGAATGCTTACTATATGACATACGAAGACTGTTTGCTAACGGAGGGAGTAAGCACTCTAGCTATGAAAAGTACCAAACGATGCATACCAAAATGATTTTTTAGAGGAATACTAGTTCGGATTATATAATTTTATATTAGCAGGCCAAAATCGAACCCCGTAGTTGGATTTTCAGAAATTGATCCGTAGTACTGGGCAAAACCCTAGTTTAGCTTATTTAATAATAGATTCGTAGGTCGATTTTTTTACGTTATTATTATTATTACTAGGCAGCACATGTGTTTGCCCGTCCAGTGAAACTCTTTCATTTCATTTTTCTTTTCCGCAAGGTCGGGAGTCGGAGGAAGAGGGATCACACGGGAGGAGACGAAGGGAGAGCAGTCACGGGGCCCCACTTATTTATGGTGTCTATCCTTTTTCTGGTGATGTTGACTGTTGTGCAGGGTTGTCAGTGCGCAGGGGGGTGCGAGCGAGCGAGAAAGGCCGAGAATGAGAGAGATGTTTTTTTTTAGAGGGACAACCGAACGATCCTGAAGGACCCAGATTTCCAATACGCATCAGAGCGCAGTTTACAGCAGGACACAAAATAAACAGGAAATTACGTCTAAATCCCTAAGATTTACATGGTAGACCCCATGCTGAAAGCAAGAAATGCGATCGGGTCCTTAATAGGCACCGTCCGGATTGATCCTCGTCGGAGCCGGGGACGAACCACTTGGCGCGACCAAATCGCCATGGCTACAGAGCCTGCACACCATGGCCTACGAGCTGAGCTAGAAACGACCTGCCAAAACCGGCAGCCAACGGAGGTGGATAATTGGAGAGAGAGAGAGAGAGAGAGAGAGAGAGAGAGAGAGTGTTGATGCCTCTCTCTTGACAAAGAAGATGGCTGGGAGTTTGCTTACCTAGCGTACGTGACTTGTGCTCACTGAAGTGTGGGACCTCACGCATGGGAACCACACGTAAGTGACAGACTTGTTGCTCTAATAACTCGGGTGATCATTATACTGTATTAGTACATAGTTTCCTATGGATCCTTCTTAGTCACTCCAAAATGAAGCTCTTTGGGAGGGTTTTTGAAATTTCCATGTTTGAAACCAAAAATAAGAAGACTATGTGCCTTGATTTTTCATTTTTTTAAAATTTTGCCCATTTGAATCTTGGTCAAATCCTAGGTTTGACCATGATTTAAACAAGTTTAAAACATGAATATGAAAAATTAAGCATGTATCCTTCATAGTCACTCCAAAATGAAGCTCTTGAGAGGGTTTTTGAAATTTCCATGTTTGAAACCAAAAAACCGCGTACTTCTCTTCATGCTTGACTTCATAAGAGAGAGTTTGGGGATAGGGGTAGCTTGATACATGAATTTTCTGGTTTGAATATGTCTAGACCTTGTTTATCAACTTAATTGAATGCTTACTAGATGACATAAGATGACTATGTGCATTGGTTTTTCATTTTATTGTTTTTTTGAATTTTTATGCCCATTTGAATCTTGGTCAAATCCTAGGTTTGACCATGATTTAAACAAGTTTAAAACATGAATATGAAAAATTAAGCATCTATCCTTCTTAGTCACTCCAATATGTAGCTCTTGGGAGGGTTTTTGAAATTTCCATGCTTGAAACCAAAAACCACTTCTCTTCATGCATGCTTGACTTCTTCATAAGACAGAGTTTAGGGTTAGGGGGTAGATACATGATTTTCCTGGTTTGAATATGTGTAGACCTTGTTTATCAAATTAATTGAATGCTTACTATATAACATATAAGAAGACCTTGTTTTTTTTGAACTTTTATACCCATTTGAATCTTGGTCAAATCCTTGGTTCCACCAAGATTTGAATAAGTTAAAAACATGAATATGAAAAAGTAAGCATGTATGCTTCTTAGTCACTTCAAAATGAAGCTCTTGGGAGGGTTTTTGAATTTCCATGTTCGAAACCAAAAACCACAAATCTTCATGCTTGACTTCATGAAACAGAGTTTAGGGTTAGGGGTAGATACATGCTTGATTTTTCTTGTTTGAATATGTCTAGACCTTGTTTATCAACTTAATTGAATGCCTACTATATAACATAAGAAGACCTTTTTTGTTTTTTTTTTTTTTATACCCATTTGAATCTTCGTCAAATCGTAGGTTTGTTGACCAAGATTTGAACAAGTTTAAAACATGAATATGAAAAAGTAAGCATGTATGCGTCTTAACTAGTCACTCCAAAATGAAGCTCTTGGGAGGGTTTTTGAAATTTCCATGTTTGAAACCAAAAACCACTTCTTCTCTTCATGCTTGACTTCATAAGTCAGGGTTTAGGGATATATAGGGGTAGATACATGATTTTTCTGGTTTGATATGTCTAGACCTTGTTTATCAACTTAATTGAATGCTTACTATATGACATAAGAAGACTACGTGACTTGTGCTCACTGAAGTGTGGGACCTCACGCATGGGAACCACACGTAAGTGACAGACTTGTTGCTCTAATAACTCGGGTGATCATTATACTGTATTAGTACATAGTTTCCTATGGATCCTTCTTAGTCACTCCAAAATGAAGCTCTTTGAGAGGGTTTTTGAAATTTCCATGTTTGAAACCCAAAACAACTTCTCTTCATGCTTGACTTCATAAGACAGAGTTTAGGGTTAGGGGTAGATACATGATTTGTCTGGTTTGAATACGTCTAGACCTTGTTTATCAACTTTAATGCTTACTATATGACATAAGAAGACTATGTGCTTTGGTTTTTCATTTTTCTGATTTTTTCTATTTTTGATGCCCATTTGAATCTTGGTCAGATCCTAGGTTTTACCAAGATTTAAACAAGTTTAAAACATGAAAATGAAAAGGGAAGCATTTATCCTTCTTAGTCACTCTAAATGAAGTTTTTGGGAGGTTTTTGAAATTTCCATGTTTGAAACCCAAAACCACTTCTCTTCATGCTTGACTTCATAAGACATAGTTTAGGGTTAGGGGTACATACATGATTTGTATGTTTTGAATATGTCTAGACCTTGTTTATCAACTTGAATGCTTACTATATGACATAAGAAAACTACGTATGTGCTTTGGTTTTTCATTTTTCTGTTTTTTTTTTGAATTTTCCGCCCATTTGAATCTCTGTCAAATCCTAGGTTTGACCAAGATTTAAACAAGTTTAACACGTGAAAACGAAAAGGTAAGCATGGATCCTTCTTAGTCACTCCAAAATGTACCAATTGATAGATGTGTTAACTTTGCTTCATGGAAAAAATAATGTCATGTAAATGAGTTAACTTGGATTTCCTACCCTTGAATCCATAGGAAACTTTGTTCTAATGCACTATAATAATCAACCGAGTTTTTACACCAACAGGTCTGTCACTTACGTGTGGTGCCCATGCGTGAGGTCCCACACTTCAGTGAGCACAAGTCACGTGCAGTAGGTACGCAAACTCCCATCCATCTTCTTTGTCAAGAGAAGACGCATCAGATGCGTATTGGAAGTCTGTCCTGGATCCTTCGGTTGTCCCTCTCACAAAAAAAACAAATCTCTCTCATTCTCGGCCTCGCTCGACTCGCTCGCTCGCTCGCACCTCCTGCTCACTGACAAACCCTGCACAAAAGTCAACATCATCACCCGAAAAAGGGGAGACACCATAATGCTCTCCCTTCTTCTCTCCTTCCGAGTGATCCCTCTTCCTCCGAGTTTCACTCGACGGGCAAACACATATGTGCTGCATAGTAGAGTAATAATAAAAAGGTACGTAGAAAAATCGACCTACCAATCTATAATTAAATAGGTTAAACTAGGGTTTTGCCCAGTACTACAGATCAAGGTTCAAAAAAATCCAACTACGGGGTTCGAACAACCCCATTTCTAATCAAAGAATTTTTTCGACGTCATCCAAATGACCTCAAACTATAGCATGGGCGGATCCAGACTATAGCCAAGGGGGGCAGCCGCCCCCACTCAATTTTCTGAAACCTTGTACTTAGAAATATGTTAAGCTAAAGCTGGTTTGCCCGCACTTAGAAATGATATTTGCATCACTTATCATATGTTTGCCCATTTGAATCTTGTCAAATCCTAGATTTGACCAAGATAATTTAAACAAGTTTAAAACATGAAAATGAAAAGGGAAGCTTGTATCCTTCTTAGTCACTCTAAAATGAAGTTTGGGGAGGTTTTTGAAATTTCCATGCTTGAAACCAAAAACCACTTCTCTTCATGCTTGACTTCATAAGACAAAGTTTAGGGTTAGGGGTAGATACATGATTTTTCTGGTTTGAATATGTCTAGACCTTATTTATCAACTTAATTGAATGCTTACTATATAACATAAGAAGACCTTGTTTTTTTATTTTGTTTTTTAATTTTTATACGGATTTGAATCTTGGTCAAATCCTAGGTTTCACCAAGATTTGAATAAGTTTAAAACATGAATATGAAAAAGTAAGCATGCATGTATGCTTCATAATTAATCACTTCAAAATGAAGCTCTTGGGAGGGTTTTTGAAATTTCCATGTTTGAAACCAAAAAACCACATATCATCATGCTTGACTTCATGAGACAGAGTTTAGGTTAGGGGGTAGGTACATGATTTCTCTGGTTTGAATATGTCTAGAGACCTTGTTTATCAACTTAATTGAATGCTTACAATATAACATAAGAAGACTATGTGCCTTGGTTTTTCATTTTTTGTTTTTTTAAATTATGCCCATTTGAATCTTTGTCAAATCCTAGGTTTGACCATGATTTAAACAAGTTTAAAACATGAATATGAAAAAGTAAGCATGTATCCTTCGTAGTCACTCCAAAATGAAGCTCGATCTTGAGAGGGTTTTTGAAATTTCCATGTTTGAAACCAAAAAACCACATACCTATCTTCATGCTTGACTTCATAAGACAGAGTTAATTAGGGGTTAGGGGTAGCTTGATACATGATATTTCTGGTTTGAATATGTCTAGACCTTATTTATCAACTTAATTGAATGCTTACTATATGACATAAGAAGACCTTGGTTTTCATTTTTTATACCCATTTGAATCTTGGTCAAATCATAGGTTTGACCAAGATTTGAACAAGTTTAAAACATGAATATGAAAAAGTAAGCACGTACGTATGCTTCTTAGTCACTCCAAAATGAAGCTCTTGGGAGGGTTTTTGAAATTTCCATGCTTGAAACCAAAAACCACTTCTCTTCATGCATGCTTGACTTCATAAGACAGAGTTTAGGGTTAGGGGGTAGATACCTAATTTTCTGGTTTGAATATGTGTAGACCTTGTTTATCAAAATAATTGAATGCTTACTATATAACATAAGAAGACCTTGTTTTTTTTGAATTTTTATACCCATTTGAATCTTGGTCAAATCCTTGGTTCCACCAAGATTTGAATAATAAGTTAAAAACATGAATATGAGAAAGTAAGCATGTATGCTTCTTAGTCACTTCAAAATGAAGCTATTGGGAGGGTTTTTGAATTTCCATGTTCGAAACTAAAAACCACATATCTTCATGCATGCATGCTTGACTTCATGAAACAGAGTTTAGGGTTAAGGGTAGATACATGCATGATTTTTCTTGTTTGAATATGTCTAGACCTTGTTTATCAACTTAATTGAATGCCTACTATATAACATAAGAAGACCTTTTTTTTAATTTTTATACCCATTTGAATCTTGGTCAAATCCTAGGTTTCACCAAGATTTGAATAAGTTTAAAACATGAATATGAAAAGGTAAGCATGCATGTATGCTTCTTAATTAATCGCTTCGAAATGAAGCTCTTGAGAGGGTTTTTGAAATTTCCATGTTTGAAACAAAAAAACCACGTACTTCTCTTCATGCTTGACTTCATAAGACAGAGTTTGGGGATAGGGGTAGCTTGATACATGATTTTTCTGGTTTGAATATGTCTAGACCTTGTTTATCAACTTAATTGAATGCTTACTAGATGACATAAGATGACTATGTGCATTGGTTTTTCATTTTATTGTTTTTTTGAATTTTTATGCCCATTTGAATCTTGGTCAAATCCTAGGTTTGACCATGATTTAAACAATTTAAAACATGAATATGAAAAATTAAGCATGTATCCTTCGTAGTCACTCCAAAATGAAGCTCGATCTTGAGAGGGTTTTTGAAATTTCCATGTTTGAAACCAAAAAACCACGTACTTCTCTTCATGCTAGACTTCATAAGACAAAGTTTGGGGTTAGGGGTAGCTTGATACATAAACTTTCTGGTTTGAATATGTCTAGACATTGTTTATCAACTTAATTGAATGCTTACTAGATGACATAAGAGTTTTTGAAATTTCCATGCTTGAAAACCAAAAACCACTTCTCTTCATGCATGCTTGACTTCATAAGATAGAGTTTGGGGTTAGGGGGTAGATACATGATTTTCCTGCTAGTTTGAATATGTCTAGACCTTGTTTATCAATTTAATTGAATGCTCACTATATGACATGAGCAGACCTTGGTTTTAATTTTTTTATACCCATTTGATTCTTCGTCAAATCCTAGGTTTGTTGACCAAGATTTGAACAAGTTTAAAACATTAATATGAAAAGGTAAGCATGTATGCTTCTTAATTAGTCACTCCAAAATGAAGCTCTTGGGAGGGTTTTTGAAATTTCCATGATTGAAACCAAAAACCACTTCTCTTCATGCTTGAATTCATAAGTCAGGGTTTAGGGATATATAGGGGGTAGATACATGATTTTTCTGGTTTGAATATGTCTAGAGCTTGTTTTTCAACTTGAATGCTTACTATATGACATACGAAGACTGTTTGCTAACGGAGGGAGTAAGCACTCTAGCTATGAAAAGTACCAAACGATGCATACCAAAATGATTTTTTAGAGGAATACTAGTTCGGATTATATAATTTTATATTAGCAGGCCAAAATCGAACCCCGTAGTTGGATTTTCAGAAATTGATCCGTAGTACTGGGCAAAACCCTAGTTTAGCTTATTTAATAATAGATTCGTAGGTCGATTTTTTTACGTTATTATTATTATTACTAGGCAGCACATGTGTTTGCCCGTCCAGTGAAACTCTTTCATTTCATTTTTCTTTTCCGCAAGGTCGGGAGTCGGAGGAAGAGGGATCACACGGGAGGAGACGAAGGGAGAGCAGTCACGGGGCCCCACTTATTTATGGTGTCTATCCTTTTTCTGGTGATGTTGACTGTTGTGCAGGGTTGTCAGTGCGCAGGGGGGTGCGAGCGAGCGAGAAAGGCCGAGAATGAGAGAGATGTTTTTTTAGAGGGACAACCGAACGATCCTGAAGGACCCAGATTTCCAATACGCATCAGAGCGCAGTTTACAGCAGGACACAAAATAAACAGGAAATTACGTCTAAATCCCTAAGATTTACATGGTAGACCCCATGCTGAAAGCAAGAAATGCGATCGGGTCCTTAATAGGCACCGTCCGGATTGATCCTCGTCGGAGCCGGGGACGAACCACTTGGCGCGACCAAATCGCCATGGCTACAGAGCCTGCACACCATGGCCTACGAGCTGAGCTAGAAACGACCTGCCAAAACCGGCAGCCAACGGAGGTGGATAATTGGAGAGAGAGAGAGAGAGAGAGAGAGAGAGAGAGAGAGAGAGTGTTGATGCCTCTCTCTTGACAAAGAAGATGGCTGGGAGTTTGCTTACCTAGCGTACGTGACTTGTGCTCACTGAAGTGTGGGACCTCACGCATGGGAACCACACGTAAGTGACAGACTTGTTGCTCTAATAACTCGGGTGATCATTATACTGTATTAGTACATAGTTTCCTATGGATCCTTCTTAGTCACTCCAAAATGAAGCTCTTTGGGAGGGTTTTTGAAATTTCCATGTTTGAAACCAAAAATAAGAAGACTATGTGCCTTGATTTTTCATTTTTTTTAAAATTTTGCCCATTTGAATCTTGGTCAAATCCTAGGTTTGACCATGATTTAAACAAGTTTAAAACATGAATATGAAAAATTAAGCATGTATCCTTCATAGTCACTCCAAAATGAAGCTCTTGAGAGGGTTTTTGAAATTTCCATGTTTGAAACCAAAAAACCGCGTACTTCTCTTCATGCTTGACTTCATAAGAGAGAGTTTGGGGATAGGGGTAGCTTGATACATGAATTTTCTGGTTTGAATATGTCTAGACCTTGTTTATCAACTTAATTGAATGCTTACTAGATGACATAAGATGACTATGAGCATTGGTTTTTCATTTTATTTTTTTTTGAATTTTTATGCCCATTTGAATCTTGGTCAAATCCTAGGTTTGACCATGATTTAAACAAGTTTAAAACATGAATATGAAAAATTAAGCATCTATCCTTCTTAGTCACTCCAATATGTAGCTCTTGGGAGGGTTTTTGAAATTTCCATGCTTGAAACCAAAAACCACTTCTCTTCATGCATGCTTGACTTCTTCATAAGACAGAGTTTAGGGTTAGGGGGTAGATACATGATTTTCCTGGTTTGAATATGTGTAGACCTTGTTTATCAAATTAATTGAATGCTTACTATATAACATATAAGAAGACCTTGTTTTTTTTGAACTTTTATACCCATTTGAATCTTGGTCAAATCCTTGGTTCCACCAAGATTTGAATAAGTTAAAAACATGAATATGAAAAAGTAAGCATGTATGCTTCTTAGTCACTTCAAAATGAAGCTCTTGGGAGGGTTTTTGAATTTCCATGTTCGAAACCAAAAACCACAAATCTTCATGCTTGACTTCATGAAACAGAGTTTAGGGTTAGGGGTAGATACATGCTTGATTTTTCTTGTTTGAATATGTCTAGACCTTGTTTATCAACTTAATTGAATGCCTACTATATAACATAAGAAGACCTTTTTTTTTTTTTTTTAATTTTTATACCCATTTGAATCTTGGTCAAATCCTAGGTTTCACCAAGATTTGAATAAGTTTAAAACATGAATATGAAAAAGTAAGCATGCATGTATGCTTCTTAATTAATCACTTCGAAATGAAGCTCTTGGGAGGGTTTTTGAAATTTCCATGTTTGAAACCAAAAACCACATATCTTCATGCATGCGCTTGACTTCATGAGACAGAGTTTAGTGTTAGGGGGTAGATACATGATTTCTCTCGTTTGAATATGTCTAGACCTTGTTTATCAACTTAATTGAATGCTTACTATATGACATAAGAAGACTATGTGCCTTGATTTTTTTTAAAATTTTGCCCATTTGAATCTTGGCCAAATCCTAGGTTTGACCATGATTTAAACAAGTTTAAAACATGAATATGAAAAATTAAGCATGTATCATTCGTAGTCACTCCAAAATGAAGCTCTTGAGAGGGTTTTTGAAATTTCCATGTTTGAAACCAAATAACCACGTACTTCTCTTCATGCTTGACTTCATAAGACAGAGTTTGGGGTTAGGGTTAGCTTGATACATGAATTTTCTGGTTTGAATATGTCTAGACATTGTTTATCAACTTAATTGAATGCTTACTAGATGACATAAGATGACTATGTGCATTGGTTTTTCATTTTTTTGAATTTTTATGCCCATTTGAATCTTGGTCAAATTCTAGGTTTGACCATGATTTAATCAAGTTTAAAACATGAATATGAAAAATTAAGCATCTATCCTTCTTAGTCACTCCAATATGTAGCTCTTGGGAGGGTTTTTGAAATTTCCATGCTTGAAAACCAAAAACCACTTTTCTTCATGCATGCTTGACTTCATAAGACATAGTTTAGGGTTAGGGGGTAGATACATGATTTTCCTACTAGTTTGAATATGTCTAGACCTTGTTTATCAATTTAATTGAATGCTTACTATATGACATGAGCAGACCTTGGTTTTAATTTTTTTATACCCATTTGAATCTTCGTCAAATCGTAGGTTTGTTGACCAAGATTTGAACAAGTTTAAAACATGAATATGAAAAAGTAAGCATGTATGCGTCTTAACTAGTCACTCCAAAATGAAGCTCTTGGGAGGGTTTTTGAAATTTCCATGTTTGAAACCAAAAACCACTTCTTCTCTTCATGCTTGACTTCATAAGTCAGGGTTTAGGGATATATAGGGGGTAGATACATGATTTTTCTGGTTTGATATGTCTAGACCTTGTTTATCAACTTAATTGAATGCTTACTATATGACATAAGAAGACTACGTGACTTGTGCTCACTGAAGTGTGGGACCTCACGCATGGGAACCACACGTAAGTGACAGACTTGTTGCTCTAATAACTCGGGTGATCATTATACTGTATTAGTACATAGTTTCCTATGGATCCTTCTTAGTCACTCCAAAATGAAGCTCTTTGAGAGGGTTTTTGAAATTTCCATGTTTGAAACCCAAAACAACTTCTCTTCATGCTTGACTTCATAAGACAGAGTTTAGGGTTAGGGGTAGATACATGATTTGTCTGGTTTGAATACGTCTAGACCTTGTTTATCAACTTTAATGCTTACTATATGACATAAGAAGACTATGTGCTTTGGTTTTTCATTTTTCTGATTTTTTCTATTTTTGATGCCCATTTGAATCTTGGTCGATCCTAGGTTTTACCAAGATTTAAACAAGTTTAAAACATGAAAATGAAAAGGGAAGCATTTATCCTTCTTAGTCACTCTAAATGAAGTTTTTGGGAGGTTTTTGAAATTTCCATGTTTGAAACCCAAAACCACTTCTCTTCATGCTTGACTTCATAAGACATAGTTTAGGGTTAGGGGTACATACATGATTTGTATGTTTTGAATATGTCTAGACCTTGTTTATCAACTTGAATGCTTACTATATGACATAAGAAAACTACGTATGTGCTTTGGTTTTTCATTTTTCTGTTTTTTTTTTGAATTTTCCGCCCATTTGAATCTCTGTCAAATCCTAGGTTTGACCAAGATTTAAACAAGTTTAACACGTGAAAACGAAAAGGTAAGCATGGATCCTTCTTAGTCACTCCAAAATGTACCAATTGATAGATGTGTTAACTTTGCTTCATGGAAAAAATAATGTCATGTAAATGAGTTAACTTGGATTTCCTACCCTTGAATCCATAGGAAACTTTGTTCTAATGCACTATAATAATCAACCGAGTTTTTACACCAACAGGTCTGTCACTTGTGGGTGCCCATGCGTGAGGTCCCACACTTCAGTGAGCACAAGTCACGTGCAATAGGTACGCAAACTCCCAGCCATCTTCTTTGTCAAGAGAAGACGCATCAGGATGCGTATTGGAAGTCTGTGGGTCCTTCTGGATCCTTCGGTTGTCCCTCTCACAAAAAAAACAAATCTCTCTCATTCTCGGCCTCGCTCGACTCGCTCGCTCGCTCGCTCGCACCTCCTGCTCACTGACAAACCCTGCACAAAAGTCAACATCATCACCCGAAAAAGGGGAGACACCATAATGCTCTCCCTTCTTCTCTCCTTCCGAGTGATCCCTCTTCCTCCGAGTTTCACTCGACGGGCAAACACATATGTGCTGCATAGTAGAGTAATAATAAAAAGGTACGTAGAAAAATCGACCTACCAATCTATAATTAAATAGGTTAAACTAGGGTTTTGCCCAGTACTACAGATCAAGGTTCAAAAAAATCCAACTACGGGGTTCGAACAACCCCATTTCTAATCAAAGAATTTTTTCGACGTCATCCAAATGACCTCAAACTATAGCATGGGCGGATCCAGACTATAGCCAAGGGGGGCAGCCGCCCCCACTCAATTTTCTGAAACCTTGTACTTAGAAATATGTTAAGCTAAAGCTGGTTTGCCCGCACTTAGAAATGATATTTGCATCACTTATCATATGTTTGCCCATTTGAATCTTGTCAAATCCTAGATTTGACCAAGATAATTTAAACAAGTTTAAAACATGAAAATGAAAAGGGAAGCTTGTATCCTTCTTAGTCACTCTAAAATGAAGTTTGGGGAGGTTTTTGAAATTTCCATGCTTGAAACCAAAAACCACTTCTCTTCATGCTTGACTTCATAAGACAAAGTTTAGGGTTAGGGGTAGATACATGATTTTTCTGGTTTGAATATGTCTAGACCTTATTTATCAACTTAATTGAATGCTTACTATATAACATAAGAAGACCTTGTTTTTTTTATTTTGTTTTTTAATTTTTATACGGATTTGAATCTTGGTCAAATCCTAGGTTTCACCAAGATTTGAATAAGTTTAAAACATGAATATGAAAAAGTAAGCATGCATGTATGCTTCATAATTAATCACTTCAAAATGAAGCTCTTGGGAGGGTTTTTGAAATTTCCATGTTTGAAACCAAAAAACCACATATCATCATGCTTGACTTCATGAGACAGAGTTTAGGTTAGGGGGTAGGTACATGATTTCTCTGGTTTGAATATGTCTAGAGACCTTGTTTATCAACTTAATTGAATGCTTACAATATAACATAAGAAGACTATGTGCCTTGGTTTTTCATTTTTTGTTTTTTTTAAATTATGCCCATTTGAATCTTTGTCAAATCCTAGGTTTGACCATGATTTAAACAAGTTTAAAACATGAATATGAAAAAGTAAGCATGTATCCTTCGTAGTCACTCCAAAATGAAGCTCGATCTTGAGAGGGTTTTTGAAATTTCCATGTTTGAAACCAAAAAACCACATACCTATCTTCATGCTTGACTTCATAAGACAGAGTTAATTAGGGGTTAGGGGTAGCTTGATACATGATATTTCTGGTTTGAATATGTCTAGACCTTATTTATCAACTTAATTGAATGCTTACTATATGACATAAGAAGACCTTGGTTTTCATTTTTTATACCCATTTGAATCTTGGTCAAATCATAGGTTTGACCAAGATTTGAACAAGTTTAAAACATGAATATGAAAAAGTAAGCACGTACGTATGCTTCTTAGTCACTCCAAAATGAAGCTCTTGGGAGGGTTTTTGAAATTTCCATGCTTGAAACCAAAAACCACTTCTCTTCATGCATGCTTGACTTCATAAGACAGAGTTTAGGGTTAGGGGGTAGATACCTAATTTTCTGGTTTGAATATGTGTAGACCTTGTTTATCAAAATAATTGAATGCTTACTATATAACATAAGAAGACCTTGTTTTTTTTGAATTTTTATACCCATTTGAATCTTGGTCAAATCCTTGGTTCCACCAAGATTTGAATAAGTTAAAAACATGAATATGAGAAAGTAAGCATGTATGCTTCTTAGTCACTTCAAAATGAAGCTATTGGGAGGGTTTTTGAATTTCCATGTTCGAAACTAAAAACCACATATCTTCATGCATGCATGCTTGACTTCATGAAACAGAGTTTAGGGTTAAGGGTAGATACATGCATGATTTTTCTTGTTTGAATATGTCTAGACCTTGTTTATCAACTTAATTGAATGCCTACTATATAACATAAGAAGACCTTTTTTTTAATTTTTATACCCATTTGAATCTTGGTCAAATCCTAGGTTTCACCAAGATTTGAATAAGTTTAAAACATGAATATGAAAAGGTAAGCATGCATGTATGCTTCTTAATTAATCGCTTCGAAATGAAGCTCTTGAGAGGGTTTTTGAAATTTCCATGTTTGAAACAAAAAAACCACGTACTTCTCTTCATGCTTGACTTCATAAGACAGAGTTTGGGGATAGGGGTAGCTTGATACATGATTTTTCTGGTTTGAATATGTCTAGACCTTGTTTATCAACTTAATTGAATGCTTACTAGATGACATAAGATGACTATGTGCATTGGTTTTTCATTTTATTGTTTTTTTTTAATTTTTATGCCCATTTGAATCTTGGTCAAATCCTAGGTTTGACCATGATTTAAACAATTTAAAACATGAATATGAAAAATTAAGCATGTATCCTTCGTAGTCACTCCAAAATGAAGCTCGATCTTGAGAGGGTTTTTGAAATTTCCATGTTTGAAACCAAAAAACCACGTACTTCTCTTCATGCTAGACTTCATAAGACAAAGTTTGGGGTTAGGGGTAGCTTGATACATAAACTTTCTGGTTTGAATATGTCTAGACATTGTTTATCAACTTAATTGAATGCTTACTAGATGACATAAGAGTTTTTGAAATTTCCATGCTTGAAAACCAAAAACCACTTCTCTTCATGCATGCTTGACTTCATAAGATAGAGTTTGGGGTTAGGGGGTAGATACATGATTTTCCTGCTAGTTTGAATATGTCTAGACCTTGTTTATCAATTTAATTGAATGCTCACTATATGACATGAGCAGACCTTGGTTTTAATTTTTTTATACCCATTTGATTCTTCGTCAAATCCTAGGTTTGTTGACCAAGATTTGAACAAGTTTAAAACATTAATATGAAAAGGTAAGCATGTATGCTTCTTAATTAGTCACTCCAAAATGAAGCTCTTGGGAGGGTTTTTGAAATTTCCATGATTGAAACCAAAAACCACTTCTCTTCATGCTTGAATTCATAAGTCAGGGTTTAGGGATATATAGGGGGTAGATACATGATTTTTCTGGTTTGAATATGTCTAGAGCTTGTTTTTCAACTTGAATGCTTACTATATGACATACGAAGACTGTTTGCTAACGGAGGGAGTAAGCACTCTAGCTATGAAAAGTACCAAACGATGCATACCAAAATGATTTTTTAGAGGAATACTAGTTCGGATTATATAATTTTATATTAGCAGGCCAAAATCGAACCCCGTAGTTGGATTTTCAGAAATTGATCCGTAGTACTGGGCAAAACCCTAGTTTAGCTTATTTAATAATAGATTCGTAGGTCGATTTTTTACGTTATTATTATTATTACTAGGCAGCACATGTGTTTGCCCGTCCAGTGAAACTCTTTCATTTCATTTTTCTTTTCCGCAAGGTCGGGAGTCGGAGGAAGAGGGATCACACGGGAGGAGACGAAGGGAGAGCAGTCACGGGGCCCCACTTATTTATGGTGTCTATCCTTTTTCTGGTGATGTTGACTGTTGTGCAGGGTTGTCAGTGCGCAGGGGGGTGCGAGCGAGCGAGAAAGGCCGAGAATGAGAGAGATGTTTTTTTAGAGGGACAACCGAACGATCCTGAAGGACCCAGATTTCCAATACGCATCAGAGCGCAGTTTACAGCAGGACACAAAATAAACAGGAAATTACGTCTAAATCCCTAAGATTTACATGGTAGACCCCATGCTGAAAGCAAGAAATGCGATCGGGTCCTTAATAGGCACCGTCCGGATTGATCCTCGTCGGAGCCGGGGACGAACCACTTGGCGCGACCAAATCGCCATGGCTACAGAGCCTGCACACCATGGCCTACGAGCTGAGCTAGAAACGACCTGCCAAAACCGGCAGCCAACGGAGGTGGATAATTGGAGAGAGAGAGAGAGAGAGAGAGAGAGAGAGAGTGTGTGTGTGTGTGTTGATGCCTCTCTCTTGACAAAGAAGATGGCTGGGAGTTTGCTTACCTAGCGTACGTGACTTGTGCTCACTGAAGTGTGGGACCTCACGCATGGGAACCACACGTAAGTGACAGACTTGTTGCTCTAATAACTCGGGTGATCATTATACTGTATTAGTACATAGTTTCCTATGGATCCTTCTTAGTCACTCCAAAATGAAGCTCTTTGGGAGGGTTTTTGAAATTTCCATGTTTGAAACCAAAAATAAGAAGACTATGTGCCTTGATTTTTCATTTTTTTTAAAATTTTGCCCATTTGAATCTTGGTCAAATCCTAGGTTTGACCATGATTTAAACAAGTTTAAAACATGAATATGAAAAATTAAGCATGTATCCTTCATAGTCACTCCAAAATGAAGCTCTTGAGAGGGTTTTTGAAATTTCCATGTTTGAAACCAAAAAACCGCGTACTTCTCTTCATGCTTGACTTCATAAGAGAGAGTTTGGGGATAGGGGTAGCTTGATACATGAATTTTCTGGTTTGAATATGTCTAGACCTTGTTTATCAACTTAATTGAATGCTTACTAGATGACATAAGATGACTATGTGCATTGGTTTTTCATTTTATTGTTTTTTTGAATTTTTATGCCCATTTGAATCTTGGTCAAATCCTAGGTTTGACCATGATTTAAACAAGTTTAAAACATGAATATGAAAAATTAAGCATCTATCCTTCTTAGTCACTCCAATATGTAGCTCTTGGGAGGGTTTTTGAAATTTCCATGCTTGAAACCAAAAACCACTTCTCTTCATGCATGCTTGACTTCTTCATAAGACAGAGTTTAGGGTTAGGGGGTAGATACATGATTTTCCTGGTTTGAATATGTGTAGACCTTGTTTATCAAATTAATTGAATGCTTACTATATAACATATAAGAAGACCTTGTTTTTTTTGAACTTTTATACCCATTTGAATCTTGGTCAAATCCTTGGTTCCACCAAGATTTGAATAAGTTAAAAACATGAATATGAAAAAGTAAGCATGTATGCTTCTTAGTCACTTCAAAATGAAGCTCTTGGGAGGGTTTTTGAATTTCCATGTTCGAAACCAAAAACCACAAATCTTCATGCTTACTTCATGAAACATAGTTTATATTAGGGTTAGGGGTAGATACATGCTTGATTTTTCTTGTTTGAATATGTCTAGACCTTGTTTATCAACTTAATTGAATGCCTACTATATAACATAAGAAGACCTTTTTTGTTTTTTTTAATTTTTATACCCATTTGAATCTTGGTCAAATCCTAGGTTTCACCAAGATTTGAATAAGTTTAAAACATGAATATGAAAAAGTAAGCATGCATGTATGCTTCTTAATTAATCACTTCGAAATGAAGCTCTTGGGAGGGTTTTTGAAATTTCCATGTTTGAAACCAAAAACCACATATCTTCATGCATGCGCTTGACTTCATGAGACAGAGTTTAGTGTTAGGGGGTAGATACATGATTTCTCTCGTTTGAATATGTCTAGACCTTGTTTATCAACTTAATTGAATGCTTACTATATGACATAAGAAGACTATGTGCCTTGATTTTTTTTAAAATTTTGCCCATTTGAATCTTGGCCAAATCCTAGGTTTGACCATGATTTAAACAAGTTTAAAACATGAATATGAAAAATTAAGCATGTATCATTCGTAGTCACTCCAAAATGAAGCTCTTGAGAGGGTTTTTGAAATTTCCATGTTTGAAACCAAATAACCACGTACTTCTCTTCATGCTTGACTTCATAAGACAGAGTTTGGGATGTGCCTTGATTTTCCATTTTTTTAAATTATGCCCATTTGAATCTTGGCCAAATCCTAGGTTTGACCATGATTTAAACAAGTTGAAAACATGAATATAAAAAGTTAAGCATATATCCTTCTTAGTCACTCCAAAATGAAGCTCTTGGGAGGGTTTTTGAAATTTCCATGTTTGAAACCAAAAACCACATATCTTCATGCTTGACTTCATGAGATAGAGTTTAGGGTTAGGGGTAGATACATGATTTCTCTGGTTTGAATATATCTCTAGACCTTGTTTATCAACTTAATTGAATGCTTACTATGTGACATAAGAAGACTATGTTTGGCTATCTCTAGATCTTTTAATTTGATCAAATACGGTCTATGCACATGCATGGTTGTTTGGCTGTTTCAGTGTCCCTAGAGGCATACATATATACTGTTATTTAGCAATCTTTATTACAGTACAAAGGTCTTAACCTCATGGTTCACAGAAAGTATAAACGTAGATCAACCATCTAAACATAGAAGACATTCTAGTGTATGATTCTTACATATACACATCAACATCCTATCAGAAAATCTTAATGTGAATTGTACTGGCTGTACAAACCCGTGCATCATTCTCTAGCCGGTTGCACCCAAAAACCAAATCGTGGTACTTCATAGTTGACTGTATGTAGGACAATATACAGATCCAATGCGAAGCCATGGGTATCACCTGCATGACAGAACCATATTTCACATGGTTGGAGGTACTCCATATGGCATTTAAAATCATTCCTTGTCCTTCATATGGCCCTAAAAATAGTACAGTTGGATTTGTGGGTTTTAATTTTTTATTAACACACTCAATTGATTGCCCAAACATTGATTAATAATATTATTAAGGGGTGTGATGTTGAAAGCCATAAGAACAATGTGCCAAACAATCTTTGCTAGCGGACGGTAAATGTAACCCATCAGAAATAATCAGCAGACGTGCATGTTTCTTTGGTCAGAATAACTGCTGCACCATCTTAAAAGTAAATGGCATAACCATTTATTTGATTTGATAGCGTGCAGCTAGATGGCGTACATTACTATCTCTACTTCCTTGGGTCGCCCAAATCTGGAGTACTAAAAGCAAATCCTGGTGATTCATTTGACAAGACAACACAGATGCGTCCAAATTTCTCCGCCCATATTATTATAGTAATATACGAAATCTGGAGTGCGTTGCCTCGTTGCCTTCCAAGAGAAGCTGCATTCCTTGCCAAAAAAGAGAGAGAGGCTGTATTTATAACTACCTCACCGGCCGCCACTAGTACAAACCATCACTCCCTCTCCACCTCCACCTCCATCTCTTCCCTAGTAGCTCCACCTCCATATCGGCGACGGACCACAATCGCGCGGCTTCGACTTCCTCTTCGACGGCGGCGGCGACAGAGGCGTGAGGCACCTTCTCCGCGGCGCATCACTCATCCTCGTCCCGCGGCAACAATGGCTGTATGTGAAATCACCATACCCTTGTGTATGGTAGAGATGATGATGTGCGGATAAAATTTTATTGGCGGTTGCTCATCCTTGTTTGAATATTTGGTGTAGATTCACATCTAGGGCAGGGTGTCAAGCGGGGTGGGTAGCGGGCTAGCTAGTTTCAGTGCGAGTGCTTTAAATCTGCTCTAATCTCAACCACTATTTGCTCTAATTTTCTGCTTTGCGGGACGATTCGCGGACGCCGCTTGCAACCCTAATCTAGGGTATTGATCCTAGTTTAGTAGACTACTAGGATTTACATGCCAATTTGTTTTTAGACTAGATCCGGATATTTGTCAATACTACTACGTACTTCTTCCGTTCGTATTTAATTGACTCTAGTTGAAAGCATCGACAGTTCATTTTCTTCTCTCCCTCGCGTCGACTAATTAAAACCGAACAGAGGGAGTATTAGGAATCCATGTGCATCCGTACTACCAGTAAGGTATTGCGTTGTTGCAGAGGCTCAGTGTAATCAATATCTTTCGATATTAATATACTCACTTTATCAGAAAATAAATTAGTAATCCATGTTCAAACTTGCTAGTTTGATCGACGTTTGATGATGATTTGTGAGGCCATGTATGGGCCTAGTTTGTTTTGCCTGGTGGTCAGTAGGCTGATGATTTATTTTTTTGCTTGGTCGATCTGTGGTCGTTCCATGGCCACTGCTGATTAAGCATTACTAGAATCAACAATTTTTTGCTTGTCTGGTGATTGGAAGTGTATGCGCTAGCACCATCGCACGATGATTAGTCTTAATGGAGATGCAGATGTCGATCAAGAGGGAGAAACATATCTTGATCATGCATTTCTCACGAGATTACTTGGTGATTGGAAGTAGAATCCACAATTTGTTGTGCAAACTTCTCAACATATGCATATATTCAATGAATTGGCTTTATGTGATCAATAGTACTTCTTATTGCAGATGGATGGAGGGGAAAGAGCGAAAAAACCGATACTTAGTGAGATGACTTCTCATTCTGTGACTTCTGATATCCCAGATAACAAGGTAAATATATAGAACGACGATTCGTAGGTGATAAAAGCAGAATCCACAATTTGCCGTGCAAACTTCTCAACATATGCATATATTTGATTAATTAGTTTTATGTGATCAATAGTATTACTTATTCCAGATGGACGTAGGGGAAGGAACGAAAAAGCGGATGCTATGTGAAATGACTTCTAAATCTGTGTGTTCTGATATCCCAGATGACAAGGTAAACATATGGACCGACGCTTGTTTTGCCGCTGCCCCTGTTAGATGGCTAGATGCTCTGGTCTAATTTCTGTTCATGTGCTTATTATTGCAGAAACATAGAGTTGAAGAAAACTCTATATTGTCTGATGACAAAGGTGAAATGGCATGCCAGTCTTTTAAACCTCCGACGCCACCTTGTTTACTGTCTATGGAGACTGATGCAGCTGGACCTGGTACTGATGAGCCTATACCTGGCATCATCGTGCCACATGAAGAAGGTTGTGGATTGGGTTTACCCCCTGCTGTAGAAACTGGTGGTGCAGCTGGAGCTGCTAGTGTAGAGCCTCTAGTGAACGGTGTCGTGCCACGGGAATTCTCTGAACTGGAGCAAAACGGTTTACCTATTGTCAAGACCGATATAACTGGTGCTGATGCTGGAGTTGCTACTGATGATCCTGCACCTGAAGGAGGTTTTGTATTGGTAGAACCCGTCATGACTATGCCCACAGTACTGACTGGTGGTGGACCTGGAGCTGGTAGGGTAGAGCCTCTAGCGAAAGGTGTCGTGCCACGAGAATCCTCTGAAGTGGATATTGGTGGTTTACCCTCTGTAGAGACTAGTGGTCTACCTGGAGCTGGTATTGTAGAGATTTCAGCAAACGGTCCTGTCCGAGAACATATCTGGTCCTACCATCCCTTTAGGTGCTACCGTGCTACCGACTCCTATGAACTGGAGCATGTACCTGATGTGCCTTCTGTAGAACCTGACGCACCTGTAAGTAGTGGTGATGATTCCGCTGAATCTGATCAAGAAGGATCTGCTGTTCATGTGCTTATTATTGCAGAAACATAGAGTTGAAGAAAACTCTATATTGTCTGATGACAAAGGTGAAATGGCATGCCAGTCTTTTAAACCTCCGACGCCACCTTGTTTACTGTCTATGGAGACTGATGCAGCTGGACCTGGTACTGATGAGCCTATACCTGGCATCATCGTGCCACATGAAGAAGGTTGTGGATTGGGTTTACCCCCTGCTGTAGAAACTGGTGGTGCAGCTGGAGCTGCTAGTGTAGAGCCTCTAGTGAACGGTGTCGTGCCACGGGAATTCTCTGAACTGGAGCAAAACGGTTTACCTATTGTCAAGACCGATATAACTGGTGCTGATGCTGGAGTTGCTACTGATGATCCTGCACCCGAAGGAGGTTTTGTATTGGTAGAACCCGTCATGACTATGCCCACAGTACTGACTGGTGGTGGACCTGGAGCTGGTAGGGTAGAGCCTCTAGCGAAAGGTGTCGTGCCACGAGAATCCTCTGAAGTGGATATTGGTGGTTTACCCTCTGTAGAGACTAGTGGTCTACCTGGAGCTGGTATTGTAGAGATTTCAGCAAACGGTCCTGTCCGAGAACATATCTGGTCCTACCATCCCTTTAGGTGCTACCGTGCTACCGACTCCTATGAACTGGAGCATGTACCTGATGTGCCTTCCTGACGCACCTGTAAGTAGTGGTGATGATTCCGCTGAATCTGATCAAGAAGGATCTGCATCTCTAGGACAAGATGTCAGCTGTCATTCACCTGATTCTGAGCTGAAGTCAGCAACGGTAGCTTATATAGCACGGACTGTCCTTCAAGCTCTAAAGATCCAGTTGGGTGGTTCACAGGACCAGCTACTCCAAGCCATTGTCACTACAAAAGACCAGCCAGCATGCTTCGTCATCTCCTGCATACTGTTTGACAAGCTGAAGCACTGCAACTGGCGCATTGTTCAATCCCATCAGCATGGAGAGAGGAGCTATGTTTATGTCAAGATGATTCATGCTGATTTGGTAAGGTTCCATGATAAGATGTATGGGTGGGGTGAGGCAAGAGCCACATTTTGCAGCATTCACACAGTCTTCGCTCTTGAGCCAGACCCCATGGATGCTTACCCAGTGGTGCAGCTGTCCTGACTTGATATATGTTTTATGATCAGTATGCTGCTGTCGTGGAACTGTGATGTGGAGCTACCTTTCTTATGGTTTCTAGGCTTTTGGTTTCAACATGTATTATGGAGCTTACCTTAGGACTTTCGCATGCGTTTGGCTGTTGACCTGTAATGTTTGTGGTTGGTTGTCTAATCTACTTGGCACAATCACATTGCAAAGGCAAATGTTCCTTTTCTCTTTAATTGTTATTATGACTTATGTGTTATAACCAGGCAAGAATATGCAATCTTGGTTCTCTGACCGATATATATGTACACACAACTTTTGTTCACATAATAACACTAGGCCCTGTTTGTTTGGGCTAGAGCTTGTGCTTCTGCTGCTTTTGGGTCCCTATAAGCACAAGCCCAAACAAACACCTAACTTTTGGATCCAGGCTTGTACAAGCGCTTGTTCATTTTGTACTACAAGCCCGGAAGCACCTTTGGAGGAACTTCCCGCAGCTTCCCGCAGCTGGTAATCCTCCCGCTAACTCATGCCACTCTGTATCTTCATATTTACGGCCAGAATGCCACCCGGTATATATACGGAAACCCCTCACAAAACTTCCACCAAATCTCACCCGTTTTCCCCATCCCCCCGACCTGTCCCGAGATGCAAACCAGGGAGGCAGGGAGAGGCGGCTAAGGTTCTTCCAGGTCGCCGGCCTCTCCGGTCGCCACGCCGGCCGGCGCTCGCCGTGCGTCCGCCTCCACACGCTCGCCGCACGTCCATGTCCGCCTCCGCCCGCCTCAGCGCCTCCGCCCCCGCCGCACTTCTCCTCCCGACGGACGCTGCCCTTCCTCTCCCCGTCGCCGCCCCACCCGCCTCTCCCGCCTCTTCGGCCGCTCGCCGCGCATCCGCCTCCTCCACGTCTCTGCCCGCCCTCAACTCGCGGCGGCCCGCTGCTGCACTTCTCCTCCCGGTCGCCGCCCGCCCCAACTTGATTTAGGGGCTAAATCTTTGTTGTTATGTGTGTATATGTGTAGATGATTAATTATTGTGTTATATTACAGTGATTTAGGACTGAATCTTGATTCAATTGACAAAGTGTGCAGATGATACAATGTTGAAACTCGCTATAATATGGAACCAAATATTATTTGTACCTCTGTATGGTTTAATTGATTATAATCATTTATTAACAACTACAAAATTATTTTACCTAAAAAGTGATAAACCTATAATTTGAGCTAGCACACAAATCATAGTCAGATTATTAGATCAAATTAGTACTTATACATCATCTTCAGCATACAGGGTATTTCAGACAATCACCACCAGCTATATGTCCACCAGCTGTCCTAAAAGCAGGTTGCCAAACAGCAATTTTACATTTCACCAGCTGTCCAGCTCCAGCCGCTTCTCAGATCCTACCAGCTCCAGCTGCTTCTTGTTCAGCTGCAGCCCAAACAAACAGGCACTTACACGGGAAAAGAGTAGCTTTCTCTGTTGGACAAACACCAAACCACAAAAGGGTAACAACACAATATCCAAACTAGGTACGGCACCTGTTGAGCATACATGACTTTTGGCGTAAAATCACGTTAACCAACACTAGCATCATCTTGTTCTTTGCAAGGTGCTATGCTTATCAGTCTAATCCCAATACACCACCTACTTCAGGTGGCACGATGATGTCAAGTGCAGGCTCACCAGTACCAACTCTCTTGCATCAGTCTCCATTGAATGTAAGCCACTGCTGCAGTAGACACCATTAGCAATGCAAGCTGAAGGTGTTCTTATCCTCATATCAGGATCACATAATACATGTGTCAAGCTTCATGCACTAGCCAACACAATAAAAAGTCCGAACTAGGATAGCTAGGAAAAAAACATGAAGATCTTTTTTTCGAATCCCACGCTGAACATCTTTTTTTTAACTAATTAGGTAAGCTCCTGCTGACAAACATATTACAGCAACTCCAGCAGTGGCTCTATATTTTGGCGCTGTGGGCTGAATGGCTGATGCTGCGCATGGAGCCGGCAATAGCTTCACCGGAAGCTGCAAACTGTGGCGGCCAAATGCAGGGCTGAAACAGCGTATTTTCAGAGGCGCTATAAATGCAGCGCCAAAAACAGAATATAATGAAAAATAGAGTGCAGTAAAACAGAAGATCAAACAAAGACTAGAAATAGACATAAAATAGGATAAAATTAGCTTGATAGATACTCCGTAGTTCATATTTTTACAAAGTAGTGCGATAAAACTAAACTAAAACTCGACATCTGACGAGTCCGGTGTCGTGCCCGACACCGGATCCGACGAGAAGAGGTCAATCCAACGGGGGTCGTCCTCGCCAATGGTGGTCGGCCCGGCGAGCTGCGCTTCGATGAAGGCCCGCTTCGTCGCCTTCTCCGCCCTCCGTCGTGCGCGGTCCTCCTTCTTCGCTGCCCGCCTCGTCGCCTTCTCCGCCCTCCGTCTGCGGAAGTGCTCGTTCTCGGCGGCAACGTCCTCGGGGAAGCGGGCCGCCCACTCGCGCGCCGCGCGCTCGTCCCGCTCGGCGATGCGCAAACGGCGCTCCGTCTCGCGGCGGCGGTGCTGTTCCTCCTGTCTAACGATGTACGGCGGCGGCGCGAGATCCTCGGCCTGCTGGCGCGTCCACACGTCATGGAAATTCATCGACGATCGCGGGCGCCCGAGCCGCCACGCCACGGCGTCGTACGCGCGCGCGGCCTCGTGCGCGGTCTCGTAGGTGCCGAGGCCGATGCGCTCGCCGCCGTCACGTATCTCCGCGTAATACGTACCTTTGGGGCGCGCGCGGACGCCGCGGTACCCCGTGCCCGAGACGCGGCAGTACCGCGAGCTCGACGCGAGACGAGGCATGGCGGCGGCGGAAGCGGAGCCGCGGCGGCGATATTAGGCGCAGATGGGCAAATTTCAGCAACCCGTGTCCATCTTTTTTTTTGGCAGGATTACGCCATGTACCACCTTCCAATTAGAAAATAGTACTGTTCAGCCTTCCCCTGTTGGGCCCAATATTTCACTTTGGGTTGCCAACGGCCATCTACATGGTAATTGCTCTCGGCCTACTTGCTCCGGCCGTCGAAGCCCAATAACTACAAATGGGCCTTTCTGCTCATGCAATTTCGGCCCTTTTCTAATGAAACACAGATCCTATGAATGGCAAAAGAAAAAAACGCGGAGATTCTACATAAAAGTTGTTTTTATTTATTTTGAATAATTGGGTTCCAATTTTTGAAACTGCTCATGCCCAATATGAAAATCCTTGTTCGCTCCATACCCACATGGATAACGGTATTTTTAATAATTCATAAAGTGGATTTGAAATTTAAAACATATCCTAATAATTTCATGATTTAATCTATCAACTTGCAAGATCTTGGAGAGAAAAAGCTTGTATTAGTCTGCAGAATCCGCACCGTTTCAAAGGCGGCAGTGGATCAAAAGAAAAAAGGAAGTAGCCAGAAATTAGGGGTCAAAAATAACTCCAAGAAATGAAACTTTTATTGTTCGTAGAGGATGACATGCGGGACCCATGAGCCAGCAGCTTACTCAACGTTTCAAAGGCGGCATGAGATCGGAAGAAAAAGGCAAGTGACCAAATATCAGCCAAAAAATAATCCAAGAAATGAAACTTATTGTACATAGAGGATGACATGCGGGTCCCATTTTGCAGCAGCGGTTTCAGCGTTTCAAATGCGGTTTGAGATCAAAAGAAAAAGAAAGTAGCCAGAAATTAGGGGGTAAAAAACTCCAAAAAAAGAAAGTTGATTGTACATAGAGGATGACATGCGGGTCCCATGAGTCAGCAGCTTACTCAACGTTTCCAAGGCGGCAGGGGATCAAAAGAAAAAGGAAATAGCCAAAAATCAGAGGTGAAAAAAAAACCAAGAAAAGAAATTTTATAGTACATAGAGGATGACATGCGGGTCCCATGAGCCAGCAGGTTCCTCAACGTTTTCAAAGGCCGGTGGGGATCAAAAGAAAAAGGCAAATAGCCAGAAATTAGGGGTAAACAATAAATCCAACAAAGGAAAGGTTTATTGTTCATAGATGCTGACATGTGGGACCCATGAGCCAGCAGCGTCAAGGCAAGTGACCAAAAATCAGGGGTAAAAAAAATCCAAGATAAGAAACTTTATTGTACATAGAGGATGACATGTGGGTCCCATGAGCCAGCACCTTACTCAACGTTTCAGAGGCGGCTTGAGATCGAAGGAAAAAGGAAAGTGACCGAATATCAGGAGCTAAAAATAATCCAAGAAAGGAAACTTTTATTGTACATAGAGGTTGACATATGGGTCCCACTAATACAAGCTCTTTCGCTCGAAGATCTTGCAAGTTGATTGTACATGGAGGATGACATGCGGGCCCCATGTGTCAGCAGCTTACTCAATGTTTCCAAGGCGGCAGTGGATCAAAAGAAAAAGGAAATAGCCAAAATCAGAGGGTGAAAAATAAATCCAACAAAGGAGAGGTTTATTGTCCATGGAGGCTGACATCTGGGACCCACGAGCCAGCAGCGTCCTCTACGTTTAGAAGGCGACTGGGGATCGAAAGAAAAAAGGCAAATAGCCAGAAATTAGGGGTACAAAATAACTCCAAGAAAGGAAGTGTTTATTGTTCATAGAGGCTGACATGTGGGACCCATGAGCCAGCAAAGTCTTCAACGTTTCAAAGGCGGCGGGGGATCAAAAGAAAAAGGAAGTAGCCAGAAATTAGGGGTAAAAAATAACTCCAAGAAAGGAATCTTTTATTGTTCATAGAGGATGACATGCGGGACCCATGCTCCAGCAGCTTCTCAACGTTTCAAAGGCGGCATGAGATCGAAAGAAAAAGGCAAGTGACCAAATATCAGGACCCGAAAATAATCGAAGAAAGAAATTTTATTGTACATAGAGGATGACATGCGGGACCCATTTAGCAGCAGCGGTCTCAACGTTTCCAAGGCGGCACGGGATCAAAAGAAAAAGGAAGTAGCCAGAAATTAGGGTTCAAAAATAACTCCAAGAAAGGAAACTTTTATTGTTCGTAGAGGATGACATGCGGGACCCATGAGCCAGCAGCTTACTCAACGTTTCAAAGGCGGCATGAGATCGAAAGAAAAGGCAAGTGACAAAATATCAGGAGACAAAGATAATCCAAGAAAAGAAAACTTTATTGTACATAGAGGATGACATGCGGGTCCCATTTAGCAGCAGCGGTCTCAACGTTTCAAATGCGGCTTGAGATCAAAAGAAAAAGAAAGTAGCCAGAAATTAGGGGGTAAAAAAACTCCAATAAAGGAAAGTTTTATCGATGAGCCAGCAGAGTCCTCAACGTTTCAAAGGCGGTAGGGGATCAAAAGAAAAAGGAAATAGCCGAAAATCAGAGGGTGAAAAAAAACAAGAAAATGAACTTTTATAGTACATAGAGGATGACATGCGGGTCCCATGAGCCAGCAGGTTTTTCAACATTTCAAACGTGGCATGAGATCGAAAGAAAAAGGCAAGTGACCAAATATCAGGAGCCAAAAATAATTCAAGAAAAGAAACTTGATTGTACATAGAGGATGGCATGCGGGTCCCATTTAGCAGCAGCGGTATCACCGTTTGAGAGGCTGCACGGGATCGAAAGAAAAAGGCAAGTGACCAAATATCGGGAGCCAAAAATAATCTAAGAAAAGAAATTTTACTAGAGAGGATGACATGCGGGTCCCATTTTGCAGCAGCGGTCTCAACGTTTCCAAGGCGGCACAGGACCAAAAGAAAAATGAAGTAGCCAGAAATCAGGGGGTGAAAAAAATCCCAAAAAAGAACGATTTCAATTGGGCTGCATGTGGACATCTGGGCATTCGAACTATCCTGCTGGGCCTTTTGACTCGTACAATTTCAGCCCACTCCAAAGCAGGATAGTTCGGATTTTTCTAAAAAAAACAGGAAAGTCCTATGCTTCGCAAAAACAAAAAACAAGGAGATTCAGCATATAAATTTGTTTATGTAAAAATAAAGATTTAATTTATCCGTTGAAATAGCTCAGAGCGCAATACACTGTTTATTGTCTGCAAAATAATCAAGATATCACATGTTTCTTGTACGGGGAGGCTGACATCGGGGACCCATGAGCCAGCAGCGTCGTTTTAAAGGCGGCAGGGGATGGAAAGAAAAAATAAACCAAAAATCTGTTGGTAAAAAATCCAAGAAAAGAAACATTTTCGTTCTGAGAGGATGACATGCGGGACCCATGAGGCAGCAGCGTCCTCAGCGTTTATTGTTCATAGAGGCTGACATGTGGGACCCGTGAGCCAGCAGCGTCCTCAACGTTTTAAAGGCGGCAGGATATCGAAAGAAAAAATAAGCCAAAAATCATTTGGTAAACAATATCCAAGAAAAGAAACATTTACCGTTCGAGAGGATGACATGCGGGACCCATGAGGCGGCAGCATCCTCAACGATTCCAAGGCGGCAGGGATCAAAGAAAAAAAGGAAATATCCAGAAATTAATTAGGGGTTCAAAAAAATCCATCAATGGAAACTTTTATTGTTCATAGAGGATGACTTGTGGGACCGACCTGCCAACAGCGTCCTCATCGTTTCAAAGGGGCAGGAGATCCAAAGAAAAAGGCAAATAGCCAGAAATTAGGGGTCAAAAATAACTCCAAGAAAGGAAACTTTTATTGTTCGTAGAGGATGACATGCGGGACCCATGAGCCAGCAGCTTACTCAACGTTTCAAAGGCGGCATGAGATCGAAAGAAAAAGGCAAGTGACAAAATATCAGGAGCAAAAGATAATCCAAGAAAAGAAACTTTATTGTACATAGAGGATGACATGTGGGTCCCATTTTGCAGCAGCGGTCTCAATGTTTGTAATGCGGCTTGAGATCAAAAGAAAAAGAAAGTAGCTAGTAATTAGGGGGTGAAAAAAATCCAAGAAAAGAAAGTTGATGGACATAGAGGATGACATGCGGGTCCCTTGAGCCAACAGCTTACTCAACGTTTCAAAGGGGGCAGGGGATCAAAAGAAAAAGGCAAGCCAAAAATCAGAGGGTGAAAAAAAATCCAACAAAGGAAACTTTTATAGCACATAGAGGATGACATGCGGGTCCCATGAGCCAGCAGGTTCCTCAACGTTTCAAACGTGGCATGAGATCGAAAGAAAAAGGCAAGTGCCCAAATATGAGGTGCCAAAAAAACTCCAAGAAAAGAAAGTTGATTGCTCATAGAGGATGACATGCGGGTCCCATGAGCCAGCAGGTTCCTCAACGTTTCAAACGTGGCATGAGATCGAAAGAAAAAGGAAAGTGACCAAATATGAGGAGCCAAAAATAATACAAGAAAAGAAAGTTTTATAGTACATATAGGATGACATGCGGGTCCCATTTAGCAGCAGCGGTATCACCGTTTGAGAGGCGGGGGATCAAAAGAAAAAGAAATTGCCAAAAAACAGAGGGTGAAAAAAAACCAAGAAAATGAACTTTTATAGTACATAGAGGATGACATGCGGGTCCCATGAGCCAGCAGGTTCCTCAACGTTTCAAACGTGGCATGAGATCGAAAGTAAAAGGCAAGTGAAAAAATATCAGGAGCCAAAAATAATTCAAGAAAAGAAAGTTTTATAGTACATAGAGGATGACATGCGGGTCCCATTTAGCAGCAGCGGTATCACCGTTTGAGAGGGGGATCGAAAGAAAAAGTCAAGTTACCAAATATGAGGTGCCAAAAAATCCAAGAAAAGAAAGTTTTAAGTACATAGTGGATGACATGCGGGTCCCATTTAGCAGGTATCACGTTTGAGAGGCAGCAGGGGATCGAAAGAAAAAGTCAAGTGACCAAATATGAGGTGCCAAAAAAATCCAAGAAAAGAAAGTTTTATAGTACATAGAGGATGACATGCGGGTCCCATTTAGCAGCGGTATCACTTTTGAGAGGCAGCAGGGATCGAAAGAAAAAGTCAAGTGACCAAATATGAGGTGCCAAAAAAATTCCAAGAAAAGAAAGTTTTATAGTACATAGAGGATGACATGCGGGTCCCATTTAGCAGCAGCGGTATCACCGTTTGAGAGGCGGCAGGGGATCGAAAGAAAAAGGTAAGTGACCAAATATGAGGTGCCAAAAATAATTCAAGAAAAGAAAGTTTTATAGTACATAGAGGATGACATGCGGGTCCCATTTAGCAGCAGCGGTATCACCGTTTGAGAGGCGGCAGGATCGAAAGAAAAAGGTAAGTGACCAAATATGAGGTGCCAAAAATAATTCAAGAAAATAAAGTTTTATAGTACATAGAGGATGACATGCGGGTCCTAGTTAGCAGCAGCGGTATCACCGTTTGAGAGGCGGGATCGAAAGAAAAAGGCAAGTGACCAAATTTGAGGTGCCAAAAAAACTCCAAGAAAAGAAAGTTGATTGCACATAGAGGATGACATGCGGGTCGCATTTAGCAGCAGCGGTCTCAACGTTTCCAAGGCGGCAAGGGATCAAAAGAAAAAGGAAGTAAAAGAAAAAGGAAGTAGCCAGAAATCAGGGGGTCAAAAAAAATCCAAGAATAGAAAGAATTTTGGTTCATAGAGGATGACATGCGGGACCCATGATCCTGCATCGTAAACGGCTCGATCGGAGAACGTTGAACGAGATGGCACGATCTAGAAAAAAAATGCCAGAGAGGCTGCCATCTGGGCCCTACATCCCTCGGCGGTGCGGATTTGCGTTGACTCGGCCGGCGAACCCGAGATTTCGAGATGCACCACGTCCCGGGCCACCATACGCGACGTTTTGGCCGCTTTCGTCGGGCTAGGTGGCCTCAAAAACGAGAAAAAAAAGTTTTGACATGCACCACGGAGGGACCAAAAATCGTCGGCCATGGTACACCAGCAACCACGGCGCGACTTCAACTTCGTCGGCCATGGTAACTTTTCTTGTAGTGCCATATGATGTCTCATGAGTAGTTCATTTAGTTCTTGAGGACATGGGTGAAGTCTAAATGTTAGTAGAGAACTATGTTGGGTAATATTTAATGGTTTGATATTTAAGTTGTGGTGTTATTCTTCTAGTGGTGTCATGTGAACATCGACTACATGATACTTCACCTTTATGGGCCTAGGGGAGTACATCTTGTATTCGTTTGCTAATTGTGGGGTTGCCGGAGTGACAGCAACCTGAACCCCCGTTGGTATATCGATGCAGGAGGGATAGCAGGATCTCAGAGTTTAAGGCTGTGGTTAGATTTATCTTAATTAATTTCTTGTATTTGCGGATGCTTGCAAGGAGTTTAATCACAAGTATGTATTAGTCCTAGGAAGGGCGGTGCATTACCATAGTTTCACCCACACAATACTTATCAAAACAATGAAGATTAATCAACTATATGAAGTGAAAGCACTAGACTAAATTCCCGTGTGTCCTCAAGAACGTTTGGTCATTATAAGTAAACAAACCGGCTTGTCCTTTGTGCTAAAAAGGATTGGGCCACTCGCTGCAATTATTACTCTCGCATTTTACTTACTTGTACTTTATTTATCTGCTATATCAAAACCCCCTGAAAACTTGTCTGTGAGCATTTACAGTGAATCCTTCATCGAAACTGCTTGTCAGCACCTTCTGCTCTTCGTTGGGTTCGACACTCTTATTTGTCGAAAGTACTACGATACATCCCCTATACTTGTGGGTCATCAGGCGGTAGTACCGGTCGCACAGATCTGCGGGCTGTTCGTCGATTTGGGCGAAAAGCCGGTCCAAAAACCTTCAAATTCGTGGAAAATTTGGCACAAAAAGCTGTGAGATGGCGGGGTAGTTGTAGATCAACACCAAGGACAAGTTTCTATTGGAACAAAACCACAAAAAACTCAAGAAATCGCGAGATTCAACCAACGCCAATTTGGGGCTATTTTTGGGATTTTTGAAATTTTCTCAAGAAAAATTTTGGGGGTCAAATCCGTGGAAACCAAGGAGCTTTTGATACCATATGATAAGGTCCTAACCCTAGGGGAGGCCCAATCTTCACGTATTTGGGTGGGATTCATGGGGGAGGTGGTAGAACACGAAGAACACAGAAGGGGATCGGGGATACAAACACACACACACACACACAAAACGGTTTGTCCTCGTTGGCCCAAACCACCAACTCGATTGAAGTTGCAGGAAAAGACTTTTCGGTAGAAATCCCGCAAAAGATCGATGAATCAAATCCTAGAGATGTAGAAGGGTGAAAAGATCAAGGTTGGTAGAAGTGCAAGCAAAAGACCCAGAGGTAGAAGTGCAAGCAAAAGACCAACAATTGATAGAAGTCACCAAAGAGATCACAAGGATTCAACAAGGCGATCGGGTGATACAAGATCTAAGATCTATGGTAGGGGTTCCCACATGGGGCAAGAGCAAGGCTCAAGTTCTTTCTCAATTCAACTCTAACCCTAGATCTGAGCCAACAAGGCTATTTATAGTGGGAGGGTCAAAGGGATAAGTTACATGCTGGAAAAGGCAGTTCTGACTGAAACGCGTATCAGCGGAAGTTCCGGTCCTTGAGGGCGGTAGTTCCGGTCGGGCGGTAGTACCGGCCAGAAGGGTTGGTAGTATCGGTCGAGGTGGTAGTACCGGCCAACTACCGGCCTACTTCCGGAAATGACCGCTTTGCTTGCAGTAATGTCCAGGGGGCTTTTAGCGCGTTTTTGGAACTTGGGCGGTACTTTGGCGGTAGTGCTGGTGGGCGGTACTTCCGGTGGCTGGGGCAGAAGTTCCGGCATGAGCTTCTTCACTGCGACTGTCACTTCTGGAAAGCATCTTGGGAGGCATCTGGGTGGTAGTACCGGTCCTGGAGGGCGGTAGTTCCGGCTGGGGCGCTGCAGCTTCTTCTTCTTCATGTCCCTCTCCATTGGCCTGGTCTCCATGGCTTCATCTTGTTCGATGTACCTGATTGTATACAAGATATTTGAATGAAGTAGCATGCCATCCAATGATGTATCAAAGTTATGCATGGAAATGAGCGAATTGACCTCTTGGTGTGTGGCTTTGGCTCGTGCTCATGTCATTGGGTCATGAGGAGTACTTGGTGGTCTTTGTCAACACCCGGATTTCTAAGTCCGGATGCCTATTATATCATTCATCGCAATCCCAGGAATAGTGTTGTTGCGAGATATAATAGCTGAGTATCACAGTCATCATTTATTACAACTCACATTGTCTTACAACTTGAATCACATGATCCATATTACACGAATAGTTGATCTATTGATCAACGAACAGACACAAGTTCAATGCGGAAGCGTAAAGATAAAGGGACTCTGTAGTCCACAGGCCAACGCTTGACGTCAGAAAGCTCTTAGTTGTCATAGGCGTCCTGCTGGTCCTCGTCTTGATAGTTCTGTTCATCTTCATACTCTGGCCATTTGAATAGCCAGGGACAAAGCCATAAGTACTTTAAGTACTTGCAAACTAAGTACTAAGTGCTAACCATTTGAGTAATGAGGCTAAAATTCTAGTTCACTTGCATAAGCCAAATTTTAGTTCATAAGTATTTGAGCATGTGCTAACTAACTCAGGTGGGAACATTAGTGTCATTCCCACAACATTTGTTGTAATTCAACAAATCACCATGTCACCATGTATTTCATTAATATTTTCAAAATCTGACACCGGAAACTGTATGGCCTTTCCAACCGTCCGTAACCGTGGACGCGGCTATTTGAATAGGTTTACACTCTGCAGAGGTTGCACACTTGTGCCACAACATTTGATTTCATCCGTCGGAATGACTCTGAATCATCGTAACACAGTACGCGGATCATCAACCATAACCTTTAACTTACAAACCCTAGTATGAGCACCTCTCCCCATGAGCTTGGCCTCCCGGTGAAAACCAACTGGGAACTGCACAGGGCTTGGCCGTATAATTCTCCTCAATTCACATCATTTCTCAACAACGGAGGCAGCCTCAGCATAACCCCTATGATGTGTGTTCAGAGGGAACCCATACTAAGGTGTATAAACTTCCAGTTAAGCCCTACCCATAATCAGGTATTGTGGGGGTACTTGAAATTGGAAAGGTATCGCATTCAAACCAATATCAGGTTTTATCAAAAATCACTATCTTCTCTTGTTCATTCTCAACTTCAACTTCAATCAATATAAGGACTTAGTATTTATAAGTTTTTCATATTCAACATACCATAAGTTCCCATCTAAAGTAGTCAAGTTTTAGTATTTTAGCATTAGCACTAATCATGAGGGGTGCTACATTGCTTTGCCATTTGTAAGACTAACTTTACTACTTTAGTATGCTTACTCATTTAGACCAAGTTAGGTCAAGTCCTTGAAACAACAAGTAACACTTGTATGGTGCAAACTTAGGGTAAGCTTGTATAAGAAAGATAAGAATCATGGTGCCTTGCCCAAGGAGGGCTTTGCACTTTGCAAGAGTATTAGCTTGCCTTGGTAGTTCTCTAGGTTCTCTTCTTCCTCTTCTGGGTAGAATTCTCCTTCCTCTTGGTAATCTCCGGTGCTAGCGTCTAAATTGGAATACGAGGTATAATCACTAAACAAGCTCAAAAGCTATACTAAGCTCATAGTTACTTCACACAAACTATGCTAAGCACACACATAAAATAATTAGGTGCATTGGTTTTCTTGATTAAAGAAAAATAATTTCCTCTCATTACATATGTAATTAATAATTTCCATTTAGTTCTTGAGAAAAATAATTTCCTCTCATTGAAATCTTCTTAAGATTTAACTTCTCAAATAATCATACATGAATTCATATTGACCAAAGTCAAACATTCATTATCATTATTTGAGAAAATGATTTAAATGAGGTAGCTCACCTCATACCCTTTTATAATTCCACAAATGATTTAAATCTCCAAATATTCATATAGGAGTGTTTGGACCAGGGGTGCAAACATCTCATGAATTTATTTGGAACAAGATTTAAATGAAGTAATTTACTTCATAAGATTTACATAATAGTTTTGGACAATATCATTTAGTTAAACTAGCCATATTGTCCATTTAATTAATCTAGGGCATGATCATGCAAAGTGACCACACCATTTTCTTGCAGAAACAATTAGTGTAAGTCAAATGTGAACTATTGGAGTTGGAATTATTCAAATATCTATTTTGGTTGATTTTTAATAATTATTCTAAGGCAGAAAAGTCCCTGCCTTGTTTATTTTGCCACTTTAATTATATAAAAGATCTAGGGTTCAAACTAGTGGCATTGTGTAGATAAAATCCTAAGCTTTCCAAATATATAAAGTGTGTTAAATGTGGCCAAGCCAAACAGATTCTATGCATTTTCAAAGTTGGGTCCAGTATTGAATTCAAACTAAATTTATTAAACTGGATTTGAATTAAAAAGGCCGGCGGGAAAGCTAACTGGGCCCAAACGTTTGAAAACGGCCCAAGGCCAGCCCACCACGCATCTGTGCACGCGCGGGCCGCGACGGTGGGCTCCACCCGTCGCGACGCTTAACGCCGACGGTATGAATCAACAGGGGCGTTGGATTAGATCGCGATCTAACGGCTCATGTGTGTCGTCGTCGACGGCGAGAGAGAAGCTCGCCGGCGGCGCAGGTAGGGGGTCGGAGGGCTTACGGTGGCTCCAGCTAGGGTTGGCAATATGCTCGACGAGGTTGTAGACGACGGCGAGACTCCTGGTAGCAGTGGCGTCGCTTGGGGAGGCCTGGATCGATGGCGATTGCTGCAGAGCTTCCGCGGCAGTGAGGCGTCGATTGGCCTTGCTCCGGCGACGATTGAGGTGGCTACTGGTGCTGGGCGAAGCGGTGGTGAGTGGTGATCATGGTGGTGTGCCTGGATTGTCGAGGGGAGGCCGCTATTTATAGGCGCGCGTGGGTGCTGGGGTGCCGTGGCAATGGCGACAAGGGCGCGACGTTTCTGGTGGGCTAGCGAGCTAGGTGTTGGCGCCGTGGTGTTCACGACGTCACCGCGGTCCTCGGAGCGTCAACGGCGCGGTTAATGGTGGCCGCCAAGGCATGACGTCGGCGTGTCCGGCGAGCTCCGCGTGGCGAGGAGGGTACCAGGGCGCGCGGGCTTGGTCGGGGTACGGCGAGGTACGGCGAGCGCCGCGTGGCCGGGTCGCGCGCGTCCGTGCGCCAGTGACGTCGCCCATGCCGCTCGCGGCGTACCTGGGCGTACCTGGGCGCGCGTCGTCCGGGGCTTGTCGTCGTCCTCGCGGCCAAGGGCTTGTACTGGCGATCTTCTGGGATCCTTGGCGAGCTACTGGACATGGTGGCGAGGCCGATCGTGGAGGGAAAGAGAGGGGAAGGTGTCGAGGTGCGACGTGGCCGGCATGGCCATGTCCACGCCATGGCTGCCCTCTCCTAGTGGTTCCTTGGCATGGGCTTGGTGTAGGGGTGTCCCCTGGTCAAAGCTAGGGAAAGTGGTGGTCAAGGAGTGGTCTGGTTTGATCAAATTCGAAATTGGGGTGATCTTGTTTTTAATAAAAAGTCTCTACTTTGCTTGATCCTATCTCTTGATCCAAGATGAATTTGGTGTGATGCCCTTTACAAAAGTTGTTTACCTTGTTGTATACTTGGATGACATGCAAAGATCTGACTTTGTTTAGTTTAGAAATTTTGAAATAGAGAGGCTCAAAGTAGTAACCAGAATATAAAAGTCAAAAATGACCATTATCTCATGTGATCATATTTTTATTCTTGGATTTGATTTAATTGGGGTTTCTTTGATTCTCAAAGTTGTAATTACTCTTAAATATCATATTACAAGTATTGGTGAAGATCAAATGGGTCTATGGTCAAATTTACAAATTTGACATGGACCATATGTTAGGGTTTTTAGGATTTTATGAATATTTGATTTCTTTCTCTTTTTGATTTAATTGGTTGGTGATCATTACTTGATCACTCTAGGGTTTTGGAATTCATCACATACACAAGATAACACTCATCATGGCATATCACTCAAAATGCACAAGTACTATGCAGGGTACTATATGCAAATTTAAAAAGTTTTTGTTGGTTCTCAAATTTGGTCTCTGAAAATCTTCTTCTCTCTTTTATTGAAATTTGGGGTGTTACAAACCCTTCCCCCTTACAAAAGATCTCGTCCCGAGATCTAAAAGAAAATTAGGTACTAAAGAGATCTGGGTATTCCTTCTTCATGTCTTCCTCCCGCTCCCAAGTGGCTTCATCTTCGGTATGGTTGCTCCACTGTATCTTCAGAAACTTGATGCTTCGGGTGCGGGTGGTTCTGTATGCTTCTTCCAAGATGCGTATCGGAACTTCGCGGTATGTCAGGTCATGATTGATATCCACCGAACGGTGATCGATGTTTTTGAATACCTCGGTCTTCTCTGGGACTTCTAAGCACTTCCGGAGGAGTGAGATGTGGAACACGTTGTGCACAGCCGCCATTTCTTCCGGTAGCTCTAGTTGATAGGAAACTTCACCTCGGCGGCTGAGAACTTTAAAGGGTCCGACATACCGGGGTGCAAGCTTCCCTTTCAGTTGGAATCTCTGCATTCCTTTCAGGGGTGACACTTTGAGATAGACAAAATCTCCGATCTCAAAGGTCATCTCTCGACGTCTCTTGTCGGCGTAACTCTTCTGTCGGGACTGAGCGGTCTTGAGGTACTCCCGGATCTTGTGCACCTTCTCTTCGGCTTCTCGAAGAACATCGGGTCCGAAGACTTGGCTTTCTCCGACTTCGACCAATTCAGGGGGTACGGCATTTCCTTCCGTACAAGGCTTCAAAGGGGGCCATCTGTAAACTGGCTTGGTAGCTATTGTTGTACGAGAATTCTGCGTATGGCAGGCAGTCTTCCCACTTGGATCCATATTCCAGTACACATGCTCTCAGCATGTCCTCTAATATCTGGTTGACTCGTTCGTCGTCAGTCTGTGGGTGGTAGGCGGTGCTGAAATTCAGACGGGTTCCGAGTCCTTCATGCACCTTCTGCCAGAATCTGGATGTGAACTGCGATCCTCTATCGGACACTATTGACTTCGGGGTTCCATGCAGTGCGACAATTCCGGAGATGTATAGCTCTGCTAATTTTGGGCCCTGGTAGGTGGTCTTGACAGCGATGAAGTGGGCTACCTTGGTCAACCTATCAACAACTACCCATATCGAATCATTTCCTTTGCTGGATTTTGGCAAACCGGTGATAAAATCCATTCCTACGGAGTCCCACTTCCATTCGGGAATCTGTAGAGGCTGCAGCAGTCCTGCGGGTCCCGATGTTCTGCCTTGACTCGCTGACAGATGTCACACTTGGCGATCTCCCTCTTCATTCCGTGCCACCAAAATTGTTCCTTCAAGTCTTGGTACATCTTGGTGCCTCCGGGGTGGATAGAGTATAAGGTGTCATGGGCTTCCTTCAGAATAACTTGCTTCAACTCTGAGTCTGACGGTACACACAGGCGTCCGTTGTACCAAAGAACTCCTTCTTCATCTATGGTAAATCCTGGTGCTTTTCCTGCGGCTATCTGAGTCTTGATTCCATTGATGCTGGCATTTCCCTTCTGGGCTTCCTTGATCTGACCAATCAAGGTGGGTTGTAGCTCTATGCTGGCGAGGAATCCTTCACTAACTAGTTCCATTCTGAACTGTTCATATTCTTCGTGCAGGCTAGGTTGTTCTTCTGCTATCATTGAGTTCAGCTGGCACGGCAGTCTACTCAGGGCATCGGCTACCACATTGGCCTTGCCGGGGTGGTAGTGAATTTCCATATCATAGTCCTTGATCAACTCTAACCATCTTCGTTGCCTCATATTCAGCTCCTTCTGTGTGAAGATATACTTCAGACTCTTGTGATCAGAATAGATCTCGCAGCGATTACCCATGAGGTAATGGCGCCATACCTTCAGGGCTAAAACTACGGCTACGAGTTCGAGGTCATGGGTTGGATAGTTCTGCTCATGCTGCTTCAGTTGCCGGGACAGATAAGATATCACTTTTCCTTCCTGCATCAGCACACATCCAAGACCAATCTTGGATGCATCGCAGTAAACGTCAAAGGGTTTGGTGATGTCCGGCATGATCAGGATTGGGGCTGAGGTCAGTCTAAGCTTGAGTTGTTGAAAACTCTCTTCACATTTGTCCGTCCATTCGAACTTCTTGTCCTTCTTCAACAATTGGGTCATTGGTCGAGCGATGCTCGAAAAGCCTTCTACAAACCTGCGATAATATCCGGCTAATCCAAGAAAAGCGCGGACCTCGGTCTGGGTGGTTGGGGCTTTCCATTCTGCAACAGTCTTGATTTTGGCGGGGTCTACAGCAATTCCTCCGGCGGACAGGATATGTCCCAGGAATCCTACTTCTTTCAGCCAGAACTCACATTTGCTGAACTTAGCATACAGCTTATGCTTTCTAAGGGTCTCCAGGACAGCTTCTAGATGTCGCTCATGTTCCTCTTCGGATTTGGAGTAGATTAGGATGTCATCGATGAAAACGACAACAAACTTATCCAGAAAGTCCATGAAGATCTTATTCATGAGGTTCATGAAATAAGCGGGGGCATTGGTCAATCCAAATGACATGACATTGTACTCGTACAGTCCATATCTGGTGGTAAAAGCAGTTTTGGGAATATCCGATGCTCGAATCTTCAACTGGTGGTACCTAGTCCTGAGGTCGATCTTCGAGAATACGGTGGCTCCGGTCAGCTGATCAAACAGATCTTCTATCTTAGACAAGGGATATTTGTTCTTGATGGTGACATCATTCAGCTTGCGATAATCCGTACATAGACGGCTGGCACCGTCCTTCTTATCCACAAACAGAACTGGTGATCTCCAAGGCGACGCACTTGGTCGGATCAGACCTTTGGCTAGCAGTTCATCCAGTTGTTTCTTCAGTTCTACTAGTTCTTTGGGTTCATACTATAGGCTCGCTGGGCTATAGATGCGTTCCGGATTAACTCGATGATAAACTCGATATCCCGATCTGGGGGCATACCGGGTAGACCATCGGAAACACATCAGTATCGACAGACGACCCTGATCTGATCCGAGTTGGCTTGGCTACACTCGGTTGCGGTAAACTTTCTGGGTAGTCTTTCCGAGACATGTTCCACTATGATACCGGTGCTACTGGTCATGGTGATGGCTTTCTTAGCACAATCAATCATTCCATGATGTTTGGCCATCCAATCCATTCCCAGCACTATTTCCAACCCTTTGGTTCCCAGAATAATCAGATTAGCATAGAAATCTACTTCATGTATTCTGATGGGTACATTTTTGCAAAATTTTCTGGCTTTAGTGGTTGATCCGGGAATTTGAACTATCATGACATGTTTCAAACTGATAGGTTGGATTTTACTTGTTGATGCAAAGTCTTCAGTGACAAAAGAATGAGATGCTCCGGAATCAAACAACACTCGGGCAGGTACGAGTTGACAGGAAACATACCCAAGACAACGTCTAGCGCTTCCTGGGCTTCTTCAGCGTTCATGTGGAAGAGGCGACCGTTGCGGTTATTGGGGTTGTTGGGGCGAACTTCTTTCCGGTGGAGACGCGGCGTTGTTGTTGGGCAGGTGCAGCGGTGTTGCCGGCGAGCTTGGCGAGCCTCTTGGGGCACTCGTTGGAGTAGTGTCCCACTACACCGCACTCATAACAAGTGATGGTGGACTTGTCTTTGTTGGCGACCGGGATGGCGTTGCTCCCAGTCCTTGGAGCGGTGTTGGTGTTGGGGGCTCGCATTGGCGCGTGGTTGAAGTTGTTGGTGTTGTTCTGGTAGTTGTGGTTGTTGTTGTGGTGGCCTCCTGGCCTGGGGTTTCCTCCACTCCGGTTCTGGAATCCGGGGCGTGAAGTTTGCATCTGGGGTTTAGTGTTTCTGGGGGCAAAACCTCCGCTTGAGCTGGGGCGATACTTGGAAGGATTGCTGGGCCCACTCTGGTGCATCATGCGGCGTTTGCGGTTCTCGTTAGCTTGGTTCAACTTGCCCTCCATCTGAATGGCGGAGTCAACAAGGGCTTCAAGGTCGGCAAAGGGGATGTTGACGAGGACAGTCTGCATCTCGTCATGCAGCCCGTTCAGGAATCTCTCCTGCCTCTTCTCGGTATCAGTCTCATCGGGGCGTACCTTGACAGGTAAGGAACTGTCACGGTATTCTACCACCGTCATCCTTCCCTGCTTAAGTTCGCGGAATTCATCCCGCATCTTTTTGATAAGACCCGGGGGCACATGGTACTTGCTGAACTTGAGCTTGAAATCTGCCCAAGTCATGACTTGACCTCCGTTCATAGCACGGGTGCTGGTCCACCAGGCTCGGGCTGGTCCGGCAAGATAGTGGGTTGCAAACAGGACCTTTTCATTGGCTTCAACTCCGGCTACTTCCAAGTTGTTCTCCATGGTCTGGATCCAGTCATCGGCGTCGAGGGGTTCTTCGGTCTTGCTAAACACCGGAGGGTTGGTGTTCTGGAAGTTCTTGAGTTTGGATCCGGGGTGATCATGATTCCCATGGCCTTGGTGAGCAAGGTTTTGCAGTGCTGCTATGTTGGCTTGACGTTCAGCTCTTTCAGTCTCCCTGTCTTGAAGCAGGGTTTGCAGCAGTTGCATCATGGCATCGTTGTTGTTGCGATTGGGAGGGGCCATCTGAATATACAGAAGATTATAAGATAAGAGGGAATTTTCTATGGTTTATTTTGAGTGAGTTTAAAAACTTGTAAAACTAGAATGCTTTCGATCACAACACACACATTCATTCATTCATTCCACATAACACATTACAAACATACCATTCTTCCCATGGTTTTAAGAACCATTTCTCAGACTACGATACAAGGGATGGAAAACACACTCATACCCAGGGTTTTAAGAACCCTTCATGCTACGATACACGGGACGGGATACAACTCACACCTACATACGTGATCAAGTGCGGCTACCCTCATCCTCGATGTCGATTGGAATGACATCATCAGGTCCTGGCTCCAGGAACGCGTAGTCCTCCTCCTCAGTGAACTCGTCCTCCTCGAAGTCGTCATCGTCGCTTAGGTAGGCGCCTCCTCCCGAAGATCGATACCGACCTCGTCTTCCTCTATCTCCATCAGCTGTTCCTCCTGAGCCTTGACGGTGGCCTCAAGTGATGCTATCTGTGCGCGAAGGCGTGTAATGGTGACATCCTTCTTCGCGCACTTCAGGCGAAGCTTGTTGCGGTCCCTGGACAGCATCTTGATGGCATCGCCATGAGTGATCAGTGCAAGGTGAGTCTGGTTCGCGTACGCACGGGAGTTGTCTAACTCCTGCTGAGTGTGGTACAACATGAAATCCAGATGCTCATCATGGCGCCTCAGCTGTGGGTGCGATTGCAGCTCCATAGGCACACCCATAGCATCACGCCTCACGAGGTGTGCGAAGCGGGACGCAAGTATGCGCACCATGTTCTATCCACAGAGGCGTGCAAGTGCCTCCTGAAGGCCACGTGCAAGACCATCGAGCCAGTTGCTCTCGCGGAAGGAGAAGAGGATCCTCTCCGAGGTGGGAGGCTCCAGCTTGCCCCTTAGGTCGGCGGTGATGATCCACTGCAACTCGCCTCCGACTTGGTCGTTCACCTGGATCCCGTGGAACTCCGGGTGAGGACGTCCAAGGAAGTCAGAGAGCGCGTTGAGGTCGTGCTCAAAGATCAACTCTCCACCATTCCCAAGCTGGTAGAACTTGGTGTTGAGGGGTTCATTCGGCTCCATCTGAAAGTGAAATGGAGGAGTAAGTTAGTGAGTGAGTAAGTGTGGCAAACTTTTAAGTATATTTAAATAAGAAAGAGCATGATTTCACCAAATTTTGAAAGAGCCTCAAAGACAAGAGTATGTGTAAGTTTTCACAAATATTCGCTTCATTTTGATTTCAAAGTTAAGTTTTTATGAACGCCCATTCTAACTAAGGTTTTCTAAGGTCAAACAATGGCTCTGATACCAACTTGTCAACACCCGGATTTCTAAGTCCGGATGCCTATTATATCATTCATCGCAATCCCAGGAATAGTGTTGTTGCGAGATATAATAGCTAAGTATCACAGTCATCATTTATTACAACTCACATTGTCTTACAACTTGAATCACATGATCCATATTACACGAATAGTTGATCTATTGATCAACGAACAGACACAAGTTCAATGCGGAAGCGTAAAGATAAAGGGACTCTGTAGTCCACAGGCCAACGCTTGACGTCAGAAAGCTCTTAGTTGTCATAGGCGTCCTGCTGGTCCTCGTCTTGATAGTTCTGTTCATCTTCATACTCTGGCCATTTGAATAGCCAGGGACAAAGCCATAAGTACTTTAAGTACTTGCAAACTAAGTACTAAGTGCTAACCATTTGAGTATTGAGGCTAAAATTCTAGTTCACTTGCATAAGCCAAATTTTAGTTCATAAGTATTTGAGCATGTGCTAACTAACTCAGGTGGGAACATTAGTGTCATTCCCACAACATTTGTTGTAATTCAACAAATCACCATGTCACCATGTATTTCATTAATATTTTCAAAATCTGACACCGGAAACTGTATGGCCTTTCCAACCGTCCGTAACCGTGGACGCGGCTATTCGAATAGGTTTACACTCTGCAGAGGTTGCACACTTGTGCCACAACATTTGATTTCATCCGTCGGAATGACTCCGAATCATCGTAACACAGTACGCGGATCATCAACCATAACCTTTAACTTACAAACCCTAGTATGAGCACCTCTCCTCATGAGCTTGGCCTCCCAGTGAAAACCAACTGTTAACCTGGGAACTGCACAGGGCTCTGCCGTATAATTCTCCTCAATTCACATCATTTCTCAACAACGGAGGCAGCCTCAGCATAACCCCTATGATGTGTGTTCAGAGGGAACCCATACTAAGGTGTATAAACTTCCAGTTAAGCCCTACCCATAATCAGGTATTGTGGGGGTACTTGAAATTGGAAAGGTATCGCATTCAAACCAATATCAGGTATTTATCAAAAATCACTATCTTCTCTTGTTCATTCTCAACTTCAACTTCAATCAATATAAGGACTTAGTATTTATAAGTTTTTCATATTCAACATACCATAAGTTCCCATCTAAAGTAGTCAAGTTTTAGTATTTTAGCATTAGCACTAATCATGAGGGGTGCTACATTGCTTTGCCATTTGTAAGACTAACTTTACTACTTTAGTATGCTTACTCATTTAGACCAAGTTAGGTCAAGTCCTTGAAACAACAAGTAACACTTGTATGGTGCAAACTTAGGGTAAGCTTGTATAAGAAAGATAAGAATCATGGTGCCTTGCCCAAGGAGGGCTTTGCACTTTGCAAGAGTATTAGCTTGCCTTGGTAGTTCTCTAGGTTCTCTTCTTCCTCTTCTGGGTAGAATTCTCCTTCCTCTTGGTAATCTCCGGTGCTAGCGTCTAAATTGGAATCCGAGGTATAATCACTAAACAAGCTCAAAAGCTATACTAAGCTCATAGTTACTTCACACAAACTATGCTAAGCACACACATAAAATAATTAGGTGCATTGGTTTTCTTGATTAAAGAAAAATAATTTCCTCTCATTACATATGTAATTAATAATTTCCATTTAGTTCTTGAGAAAAATAATTTCCTCTCATTGAAATCTTCTTAAGATTTAACTTCTCAAATAATCATACATGAATTCATATTGACCAAAGTCAAACATTCATTATCATTATTTGAGAAAATGATTTAAATGAGGTAGCTCACCTCATACCCTTTTATAATTCCAACAAATGATTTAAATCTCCAAATATTCATATAGGAGTGTTTGGACCAGGGGTGCAAACATCTCATGAATTTATTTGGGACAAGATTTAAATGAAGTAATTTACTTCATAAGATTTACATAATAGTTTTGGACAATATCATTTAGTTAAACTACCCATATTGTCCATTTAATTAATCTAGGCCATGATCATGCAAAGTGACCACACCATTTTCTTGCAGAAACAATTAGTGTAAGTCAAATGTGAACTATTGGAGTTGGAATTATTCAAATATCTATTTTGGTTGATTTTTAATAATTATTCTAAGGCAGAAAAGTCCCTGCCTTGTTTATTTTGCCACTTTAATTATATAAAAGATCTAGGATTCAAACCAGTGGCATTGTGTAGATAAAATCCTAAGCTTTCCAAATATATAAAGTTTGTTAAATTTGGCCAAGCCAAACAGATTCTATGCATTTTCAAAGTTGGGTCCAGTATTGAATTCAAACTAAATTTATTAAACTGGATTTGAATTAAAAAGGCCGGCGGGAAAGCTAACTGGGCCCAAACGTTTGAAAACGGCCCAAGGCCAGCCCACCACGCATCTGTGCACGCGCGGGCCGCCTGACAGTGGGCTCCACCCGTCAGCGACGCTTAACGCCGAAGCGGTATGAATCAACGGGGGCGTTGGATTAGATCGCGATCTAACGGCTCATGTGTGTCGTCGTCGACGGCGAGAGAAAGCTCGCCGGCGGCGCAGGTAGGGGGTCGGAGGGCTTACGGTGGCTCCAGCTAGGGTTGGCAATATGCTCGACGAGGTTGTAGACGACGGCGAGACTCCTGGTAGCAGTGGCGTCGCTTGGGGAGGCCTGGATCGATGGCGATTGCTGCAGAACTTCCGCGGCAGTGAGGCGTCGATTGGCCTTGCTCCGGCGACGATTGAGGTGGCTACTGGTGCTGGGCGAAGCGGTGGTGAGTGGTGATCATGGTGGTGTGCCTGGATTGTCGAGGGGAGGCCGCTATTTATAGGCGCGCGTGGGTGCTGGGGTGCCGTGGCAATGGCGACAAGGGCGCGGCGTTTCTGGTGGGCTAGCGAGCTAGGTGTTGGCGCCGTGGTGTTCACGACGTCACCGCGGTCCTCGGAGCGTCAACGGCGCGGTTAATGGTGGCGTACGGTGGTCGGGCGGGCGCGTGTACTGTCGCGGCCGTGGCGGGCGCGTTCTTCCTCTCCGGCGGTCGTGGCCGCCAAGGCATGATGTCGGCGTGTCCGGCGAGCTCCGCGTGGCGAGGAGGGTACCAGGGCGCGCGGGCTTGGTCGGGGTACGGCGAGGTACGGCGAGCGCCGCGTGGCCGGGTCGCGCGCGTCCGTGCGCCAGTGACGTCGCCCATGCCGCTTGCGGCGTACCTGGGCGTACCTGGGCGCGCGTCGTCTGGGGCTTGTCGTCGTCCTCGCGGCCAAGGGCTTGTACTGGCGATCTTCTGGGATCCTTGGCGAGCTACTGGACATGGTGGCGAGGCCGATCGTGGAGGGAAAGAGAGGGGAAGGTGTCGAGGTGCGACGTGGCCGGCATGGCCATGTCCACGCCATGGCTGCCCTCTCCTGGTGGTTCCTTGGCATGGGCTTGGTGTAGGGGTGTCCCCTGGTCAAAGCTAGGGCAAGTGGTGGTCAAGGAGTGGTCTGGTTTGATCAAATTCGAAATTGGGGTGATCTTGTTTTTAATAAAAAGTCTCTACTTTGCTTGATCCTATCTCTTGATCCAAGATGAATTTGGTGTGATGCCCTTTACAAAAGTTGTTTACCTTGTTGTATACTTGGATGACATGCAAAGATCTGACTTTGTTTAGTTTAGAAATTTTGAAATAGAGAGGCTCAAAGTAGTAACCAGAATATAAAAGTAAAAAATGACCATTATCTCATGTGATCATATTTTTATTCTTGGCTTTGATTTAATTGGGGTTTCTTTGATTCTCAAAGTTGTAATTACTCTTTAATATCATATTACAAGTATTGGTGAAGATCAAATGGGTCTATGGTCAAATTTACAAATTTGACATGGACCATATGTTAGGGTTTTTAGGATTTTATGAATATTTGATTTCTTTCTCTTTTTGATTTAATTGGTTGGTGATCATTACTTGATCACTCTAGGGTTTTGGAATTCATCACATACACAAGATAACACTCATCATGGCATATCACTCAAAATGCACAAGTCCTATGCAGGGTACTATATGCAAATTTAAAAAGTTTTTGTTGGTTCTCAAATTTGGTCTCTGAAAATCTTCTTCTCTATTTTATTGAAATTTGGGGTGTTACAGTCTTGAGGCGGAGGTGTCCAGAAGCCACCTCGTATCACTATGAGTATTGAAATTAAAATGCAAGAAGTAAAATGCAAGACAAGTAAAGTGCAATAAAGTAAGTGCAATGAGATGAAGTGAAGTGGAGTAACTCGTGAGAGCAAGTGTTCAGGCAAATTGATATTTCATTTGTGTGATTGTCATAATTAGTGAAGCTCATTGTAGTGTTTTTAGTGCTTCTTCTAGTGAGGAGCCATAGATAGGTGTAGCCATATACATGAGCAAGTACACCCCTAGTGATTGATCCTAAGGCCATCGGAATGTCACTACAAGAAAAGTTCTGATACTCAACGTCCAATTTTCGTTAACTAAGGCCCATTTTTCGTCGCTTATGGGCCTACAAGCAAAGGAATTATTAAGACATGAAGTCCAACCACCGCTGTAAGTTTAAAAGGTCGCCATAATTGGTCCTCACGTTAACATGCATCTAAGAATCGGGACCAGGTTTCTGTCGCTCCCACAATCCCTCATCCTGTCAACATTCAACGGTGATAACCTTATGCATCCCCTTGACATATTTGTCCACTCACATATCAATACATAAGATCATCATAGAAGATAACAAATACTTGTATGCAACCAACAACAAACTATATAACAATTGACATGAACAATTCACTACTCAAACATCAACATAGAGATAGAATAGATCATGGGAAAACAATATATTGCATCATACATCATGTTTGGCAAGAGATTACAAAGGGGGGATAATGAAGAGTTGATGTAGATATTGATGAATATGATGAATATGTGCAGCCCGTGGAGGAGATGGCGGTGAAGATCCCCATGGCGGCGGCCACGGGAGGCGGCGGTGCCCTGGCGGTGGTAGGATGGCGGCGGCCCCTTGCCCTTCTTCTTCCTTGGACTTGGTGCTGGTATGGAAGAGGTTTTCCCCCCTCCTTGGTGGCTGCCAAGCAGGAGGATTTTCGTCACAATGGATGGGTGCCTGCAAAACAAGGGTTTCCCCTTAATATAGAGGTGGAGATGCAATCTTGGGCATGGGATTGATGCCCCTTTGATCCAAGGGTTTTTGGGCACCTCTAGAACCTTTCTAGGACTCCCCTTTGTACTTCATGAGTCCATAAAGTCGTGGCTTGGCCGAATCCATCAAATATAGGAAGGGTTTGTGTGAACCACGTCACCAATTTTCGGGTTTCCGAAACTGCCTCTGTACCCTTCAGTAATATCGCAACCACGAGAGCATCAGGAATCCGATTGGGGCATTATTTATGTCAATTAAAGGTATGGAAATTCTCCACAACTTTGTAAATCTGGACTTTTTCATTTGACGCTATGTTCCAGGATCCCCAGTGCCATCTTTCAAAACAGTACTGCAGGGACAGATTTCAGGAAACTCCAGATTTGACCATAATGATCGGTTTCCTTCCATATTTGCCTATTTCCTACACAACAAAGTTTTTAAAAAAATTGTGCACTTCTGAAAATATTAGTAGGTTAGTCCCACTAAATATAATAAAGTTGCAATATAATAAGGATTTTAGTGCAATAAACTACAAGGTTTATGTATGCATTTTACATGCATGAATATCCCCAAGCATAACCTATGCTCGTCGTCGAGCATAAAGGTGATAAAAATAACATGGACTTTGGTGTTTATTGCATTGATTCTATGTAATCGTGCAAAGTTTTACAAAATTCAATCGATAAAGAATGATAATGAGCAATATGAAGTATAAAGTGATATCTCTTATATTCTACAAAGAATGCATAACGATAAAAAGCATTGTAAGAAATATGAATCATAAGTAATATGAATCATAAAGCATGCTTAGAAGAATCCTATATAATTTTTGGAGGACCCTTTGTCCTCTCTTTTCATGAATATTTCTTATGACTCTTGAACACAAGAAAGTAAGTAGGGAATATATGTGCTAAACCTCCAACAAAAGTAAAAAGTAAAGAGCATAAAACATGGTTTTGAGCTATGCAATTCATGTCAACAATAAAAATAAGAATGAGGTACCAAGTATCTCATGTATAAAGATATCTATGTGTCATGTGTTTGACCTCTTATGAGTAAGTGTTGCCTCACTTTCTTGAATGCTAAGGACTACACGTCTTGTTAGTCAACTCCTGGTTACCAAGACTTTTCGACATACATGTTTTAACAAAGTATCGCAATGGGGTACCTTCATGCTACCTGTACAAAGGACCAAAGGAGATGTACATCTCAACTATGCCAAAAGTGTTGTATGTGTGTAAAGTGAATGAGCAAGTATCTATGTCGAAAAAGAACAAAAGAAAAGAAAAGGAAGTGTTGAATCATCGAAATTATGGCACTGTCACTTAGGCCATATTTCGACGGGGAATAGAAAGACTTGCTAAAAATGATATTCTTCCTCCATTAGAATTCTTAGACATAGAACAATGCATAGATTTCATTAAAGGAAAATTTGTAAACAAATTAAAAAGGGTGCAACTCGAAGCACCGAAACACTAGAAATAATTCACACCGATATATGTGGACCATTTCCTGTGAAAAGTTTGGATGGCTGATACGTCCATTTTGCATCACTATTTTATATCATAATTTACTGTTATTCATTGATATATTTCATATTTAGAGATGATACTTATGTTATTTCACCTATTTTGCATGTTTCATGATTATTGGAGAATAATTCACCGGAGTCAGGATTCTGCTGGAAAAAGCACCACCAGGACACCATATTTCTGAAGATCAACAATTGACGAAAATTACACAGAACATCTTATTTTTCCAGAAGAATGAGCCAGCCAAAAGGAGGAGCTGAGGAGGGCCTCCATGGGCCCCCCCATAGGCCGGCGCGGGCCCAGGCCTAGCCGCGCCGCCTTGTGGGGAGGGGGCCCACTGCCCCCTTCTGGCGCCTCTCCTTCGCGTACTTCTTCGTCCCGAAAACCTAAGGCACGGGGATAAGCGAGAATAGACACAGCCGCCTCTGCGGGGCGGAGAAACACCAGAGAGAAAAGAGCTCTCCGGCGGGCAGGAATCCGCCGGGAAATTCCCTCCCGGAGGGGGAAATCGTCGCCATCGCCACCGTCATCGAGCTGGACTTCATTGGGATCATCATCATCATCATCTCCACCATCGACACCGCCATCTCCACCGCTGCACCTCGTCACCGCTGTAACATCTAGGGTTGAATCTTGATTGTTTGATAGGGGAAACTCTCCCGGTATTGATTACTACTTGTTATTGATGCTATTGAGTGAAACCATTGGATCAAGGTTTATGTTCAGATTGTTATCGATCATCATATCACCTCTGATTATGTTCCATATGATGTCTCGTGAGTAGTTCGTTTAGTTCTTGAGGACATGGGTGAAGTCTAAATGTTAGTAGTGAACTATGTTGAGTAATATTTAATGGTTTGATATTTAAGTTGTGGTGTTATTCTTCTAGTGGTGTCATGTGAACGTCGACTACATGATACTTCACCTTTATGGGCCTAGGGGAGTACATCTTGTATTCGTTTGCTAATTGTGGGGTTGCCGGAGTGACAGCAACCTGAACCCCCGTTGGTATATCGATGCAGGAGGGATAGCAGGATCTGAGAGTTTAAGGCTGTGGTTAGATTTATCTTAATTACTTTCTTGTATTTGCGGATGCTTGCAAGGGGTATAATCACAAGTATGTATTAGTCCTAGGAAGGGCGGTGCATTAGCATAGATTCACCCACACAACACTTATCAAAACAATGAAGATTAATCAACTATATGAAGCGAAAGCACTAGACTAAATCCCCGTGTGTCCTCAAGAACGTTTGGTCATTATAAGTAAACAAACCGGCTTGTCCTTTGTGCTAAAAAGGATTGGGCCACTCACTGCAATTATTACTCTTGCATTTTACTTACTTGTACTTTATTTGTCTGTTATATCAAAACCCCCTGAAAACTTGTCTGTGAGCATTTACAGTGAATCCTTCATCGAAACTGCTTGTCAACACCTTCTGCTCCTCGTTGGGTTCGACACTCTTATTTATCGAAAGTACTACGATACACCCCCTATACTTGTGGGTCATCAATGGCTATGATATGTTCATAACATTCACAAATGATTACTCCCGATATGGTTATATTTATCCAATCAAAGAAAGAACAGAAGCGTTGGATAAATTTAAAATATTCAAAGCCGAAGTTGAAAGTCAGCATGATAAAAGAATAAAAATACTAAGGTCTGATCGTGGAGGGGAGTACTACGATCGACATACTCCATATGGCCAAGTCCTTGGACCTTTTGCAATGTTCTTACATGAGATTGGCATTGTAGCCCAATATTCTATGTTGGGCGAACCTCAGCAAAATGGAGTAGCTGAAAGGCGTAACCGTACCCTTATGGATATGGTGTGCAGTATGATGAGCTATTCCACCCTACCATTAGGATTGTGGATTTAGGCGTTAAAAACCGCTATTCACATTCTAAACAGAGTACCAAGCAAGTCGTTGCCCAAAACAATGTAAGAGCTATGAACAGGGAGAGTGCCTTCTCTAAACCACCTGAAAGTGTGGGGGAGCCCTGCTGAGGCCAAAGTATTTATTCCAAATATGGCAAAGTTAGATACCAAAGCAGTCAGGTGCCATTTTATTGGCTATCCTGAAAAGTCAAAATGTTATCGTTTCTACTGTCCAGATAAATACACAAAGTTTACAAAAACAAGACATGTTGTCTTCTTAGAGGATGACATGATGAGGGGGAGCATGGTAGCTCGGAAAATTAATCTTGAGGAGAAGAGGGTACATGCACCTAATCCGATGACCCAGGAGCCATTTTTTGCACTACCATGTGCACCTGCACCGATAATCTCTGCGGTTGTGGTGCAAGCGCCTATTGTGATTCCACCCATGACAACGATGAGTGAAAATTCGGAACATGTCCGTCAGGAGCCGAATGAACCATTCGTTGAGCATGAAAGGGAGCAACAACAGCCACCTCCAGAGGCTGAGCCACTAGTTGAGGAACAAAACGCTCCAGAGAATGAGGCCCTTAGAAGGTCTACAAGAGCTAGAAAATCAGCAATTTCCACTGATTATAAGGTTTATAATACAGAAACAGTTCATATGGAAGTTGATCCCACTTCATATGAAGAAGCTATGAGAAGACCTGACTCATCAAAGTGGGTGGAGGCCAGCTAAGATGAAATGAAATTTATGAGTGCCAACAATGTTTGCAACGTAGAAAATATTCCTACTAGAGCCAAAACAGTAGACTGCAAATGTGTCTACAAGAGTATGCAGTTGGGAAACCCAAGAGGAAGGTATGATGAGCACAACAACAAGTTTTCCCTCAGTAAGAAACCAATGTTTAATCGACCAGTAGGAGAAAGAAATTACTTCTGAAGGTGTTGCTGGCTGACTTTGGCAGGACGCACTACCGGTGTCAGCAATAACGTGGAACTTGCACACAACACAACCAAACTACTTTGCCCCAACTTACAGTGAGGTTGTCGATCTCACTGGTTTTGCTGAAAACAAAGGATTAGACGTATAGTGTGGAAAGAGATGTTTGTTTGCAGCGAAATAAAGAGAATAGTGCTTGCAGTAGATGGTTTTATCAGTGTAAAAGATAAATAACATGCTGGGTAAACAAATTACAGCTGGGTAAACAAATTACAGCTGGGCAATTGACAGAATAAATACCATACATGACAAGATGATTACTATGAGGTTCATTTGGGCATTACAACAAGATTCATAAACCGTAATCCAACTGCATCTATGACTAATAATCCACCCTCAGGATATCATCCAAACAAATTTGGGTATTAAGTTGCAAGCAACAGATTATTGCATTAAGTAAAGTGTGTAAAGTAAACAATAGAATTATCCTTGGATAAAGCATTGTTGTTTTCTCCCTAGTAGCAACATCACATCTAGAACCTTAGGAGTTATTGCCACTCTCCCAGATTACTAGAGGCATGAACCCACTATCGAGCATAAATACTCCCTCTTGGAGCCACAAGCACATACTTGGCCAGAGCATCTACTAGCAACGGAGAGCATGCAAGATCGCAAATAACATATAAAATAGGTCTATAATCAACTAAATCTAAGTATTCAATATTCATCGGATCCCAGCAAATACAACATGTAGCATTACATAAACATGATCTTCATCATGATAGGCAGCTCACAAGATCTAAACATGAAGCATAAGGAGGAGAAGACAACCATCTAGCTACTTCTATGGACCTGTAGTCCAGAGATGAACTACTGATACGTTGCAAACATATCTATAATTTTTGATGCTCCATGCTTGTTTTACACCAATTTATATATGTTTTGCTTACACTTCGTTGCACTTTTATACATTTTCCGGCATTAACCTATTAACAAGATACCATAGTGCCAGTTCCCTGTTTTCTGTTGTTTTGTATTTCAGAAAAGTTGTACAGGAAATATTCTCGGAATTGGACGAAACAAAAGCCGTAGTCAATATTTTACCGTAATGAAGAAAGAGTCCAAAGGGGGTCAAAGAGGTGCCACAGGGCGGCCAGACCACCCCATGGAGCGGCCAAGGGTGGGCCCGCGGCAAGGGGTGTTGTGGGCCCCCCAGGCAGCCACCGACCTCGCCCTTCCGCCTATTTATTCACGATCTCGAGAAAAACTAAACGCCAGATGAATAGTGTCAGAGGGGCCCACACCACACCTAGGCGCAGCCAGGGGCTGGGCCGCGCCCAGGTATGGTGTGGCCGCCTCCTGGCACTTCTTCGTCTCTCCCCTGGACTCCGTCTTCGTTACAGTAAAATAGGAACTTTGGCTTTCGTTTCGTCCAATTTCGAGAATATTTTCTATACAACTTTTTTGAAATACAAAAACAGCAGAAAACAGGAACTGACACTGTGGCATCTTGTCAATAGGTTAGTTCCAGAATATGCATAAAAGTGCCACGAAGTGTAAACAAAACATATAGAAATTGGTGTAAAACAAGCATGGAGCATCAAAAATTATAGATACGTTTGCAACGTATCAGCATCCCCAAGCTTAACTCCTGCTCGTCCTCGAGTAGGTAAGTGATAACAAAAAAATTTGAGGTGACATGAAGCCAACACAATATTGATCAAGTTATTGTAAAAGCATTGTAAGCTGGAATCAAAGTACTCTAAACATAGGCATGATAGATATCATTCTAACAATAGAACTTAGCAACTATGTTTCAACATGAGAAGTAACTCAAACAAAAGATCATGAATAATAGTGCACTGAAAGCATCTATTTGTTTTTTAGCATAGAGAAAACATAGCAATGTAGTATTCAGCTTGTCCTTTATGGAATAGCAAAACATAAATGCCAGGACACCTTTAAAGTTGATCAAAGGGTGACTAGATACAAATAATTTGAGAACAAGCAATAACATAATCATGAATCAATCAATAATAAATTTTGAGACTATGCACATTATACTTAGAATGACAACTATGCTCTCTTAATTAGTGCTTAAAGTAAGAAGATGAAGACTCAACATAAAACTAAAAGAACGGCCCTGCGCAGAGGGAAGCAAGATTACTCATGTGCTAGAGCTTTTTATTTTGAATACAATAGAGGTGTTGAAAATATATTTTGAGAGGTATGTATGTATATGTCAACGAATGGCATAAAATGATCTATCATCCTTTCATGTTTAATGGCTTCGTGAGCGGATCCCATAGAGAGAACAATAAAGTTCCTCTTCTCCTTTGTTTCAACAAGCTAAGTTCATTATTTCTCGAGTACATAGTGTTAGGAGATTTTGGTTATTAGTTTAATTTATATTTAGTGGGTTGGGCACCCGCTCCTGTTCTTTTTGCAATATTAAGGACTAGCACATTATGCATGCTAGTCAAAGTGTGAAGCCAACATAAACATGAAAGAGATGATAAAGCATTCACCACTTCCTCATGAGCTAAAACAGAACACAAAACATGTAGTAATTTTTGAAGGTTTAAAGGTAGCACACAAGAAATTCACTTCGGAGTGGCGGTGAAATACCACATATAGGTAGGTATGGTAGACACAATTGGAAAACTTTGGTTTTGGGAGTTGGATGCACGAGTAGAGCTCATACTCAGTACAGGCGAAGGCTAGCAAAATATTGGGAGCGACCAACTAAGAGAGCAATAATGGCCATAATCATGCATAGCGACAAAACATTATTAATCAAAGCATAAAGTGATATTACAAGTCAAAAGCTAAATGATCATAGAGGATTTAGGTGACTGGTTTGTAGTCATAACATGATGTAAGCATGTGCCAAGTCAACCCAATAAAGAATTAAAGGAGAATACCACAATATTATGCTTTTGTATGATGGAAACAACACATGACTCTTTCAATGGCACATTAAGCACTCTCAGCTATTTGAGACAAGTCATGCTACAACAATAACTACTAAGCATATGATTAAAATAATATCCAACATGACGTGCCAAAGTCTATACCACAGTTTAAACAAGCTTTCTTTTGCACCACTATACGCATGAAACATTTTACTCGTCTCCAACATCAATCAATTTATTTGAAACAACTCTCATAGATAATAATAAATAAAGACTAAAGAGCTAATCATACCTAACTAAAGAAATTGAAAATCTCTGAATAAAATATGAGTGGAAAACCAGAGCTAAACGCAGTACTAGCAAAAGAGAACACTCGCAGAACAATAAGAGTGAAAACTAGAGTGTTCTATGCAATGAAACGGAGTGTGTCTCTCTCTCCCACATATGTATGCTAGGATCCAACCATATGCTACAGCAAACAAAACAAAAGAAAACAAAAACAAACATAAATACGCTCCAAGAACAACACATATCATATGAAGCAATAAACATATAGCGTCTTGAAAGATGACCTGATACTTTGTTGATGAAGAAGCAAGGCATCCCCAAGCTTTGATGCTTGTACCTCTTGGATATATATTGGGGTGACATGGGCATCCCCAAGCTTGAGCTTTTGTCCATCCTTCATCTCATCACATCATTCTTCTTTCCCTACACTTGAAAACTTCCTTAATACAAAACTTCACACAATTTTCATTAGCACATTAGTGCAATCAAAATAACAAATCTCCTTGGTCTAGTTCTAACATAAGTCAAACATCCATTAAAACATTAGGTACTGTAGCAACTTCTTTTAAAAGCTCTTTCTCTCAAAAGAACTCAGAAAGAAAAAATTAAGAGGCAAATGCAAATAGTGGCAGAAATCTATCAAAACAGAACAACAGTTAAACCTTCGATTTTTTTTCTAAAATCCTCTGTTGCTCAAATAGACGTTCTGGCTGAGAATAATAATTTATTTTGGTGGCAGCACAGAATCTGTTTCGGGACAGCAACTTCCCCAAATCTTAATTTCTTCCTATTAGAGGCTATCCTTGGCACAAAAATTAAATAAAAAGGATAACGAGAGGTTATTACAGAGGTAAAAACTTCGAAGACTCAACAAAAGAAAAATTACAGAATAAGCTTGAATCAAGTATTTTCAAGTGAAGAAGCATTGACATCATTAATGACAGAAGCCTTACATCTACCTCTCTTACCTTTACTCTTTCCCTTAGGGAAAACATGAGAACCACCTGGTGAGGAAGTGAAAGTCATGGTGCCTTTCCCCACATCTATTTTTTTTCTCCCAGGAGCTTTAGTAGAGATCTTCCAAGTGTGATTTGTCCCTTTCCTACACATTCAATGACAAGATAATCAGTAGATACCATTCTTCCGAGGATTTTTGTATACACTCCTTCAGCTACTCCAATGGGTAATATAATGGCGTTATTGGTAAGAGATATTACTTCTCCGCCCTCAGAAAGTCCCCAAAGACTTAAAGACTCATAAATATCTTTAGGCATAAGACAAAACTCAGACATAATATCGCAACGAGCATGAAAAGTTTCACCATTTATATCAACTTTTACTGTAGGGAGCCAACTTGAGGGTTCATAATTTACTGGAACATAATCATAATTTTCACGAAGCAGATTATAACATTCTTTTAAACAAGTTGTACTTCTCTCAAGAGTATTTAATCTAGCATAAATTCTCACAAGGGATGAATGAAATTTACTAGGTGAGCTATAAGTTGCAATCAACTTTTTTATGGCATTAAAAGCTTGATCTCCATCACAATGAAGGAAATCTCCTCCTACTACAACGTCCAAAGCATATCTTTAACAAAGAACAAGACCAAAGTAAAATCTACTAAGAAGAAGGCCTAGAGTCATTTTAGGTTCAGTTTTATCATAAGAATCATTAATTCTAAACCAAGCTTCTTTAAAACTCTCCTCACTCCCTAGTTTGAAAGTGAAGATCATTTCCTCAGGTGACATAGTAACATGACTAGACATAGAAGCAACTTAAAGTAGGAACTATTTTTGTGTGTGTTTTTTATAAGAAGAAGTAAAGAAGACAAAGTAAAATAAACTAAGGAAAACAATAACAAAGTAAAAAGATTGGAGATGAGAGACTCCCCTTGCAGAAATCCTCTTTCTCCCCGGCAACGGCGCTAGAAAAAGCATGATGTCGTGCAGAGTATGCAGTTGGGAAACCCCAAGAGGAAGGTATGATGAGCACAGCAGCAAGTTTTCCTCTGTAAGAAACCACTGTTTAATCGACCAGTAGGAGAACGAAATCACTTCTGAAGGTGTTGCTGGCTGACTTTGGCAGGGCGCATGTAACGGCCCAGGGTAGTACCCATACTAGATTTGTTTGTTCTTTTCTTTTTGTGCATCATCATGGCATATGCATCATATCATTCATGTTTTATCTAATAAAATAAAATTATTTTATAAACCATAAACTATTATATTTTACATATCTTATGGGATAGTTAATAAAACCCTCATCTCTCCTTTCATTTGACCAAACCCTAAAAGCTAACACCTTCAAACAAATAAAATTATTGTTTTAATTATTTTGTTTTTCTCCCCCTCTCATCTCTATTTGAATTCAAAGTTGCTTTTGAATTTAAATCTTGCTTCAAACCAGTTTTCAAAAATAAATAAAGAAAATGGTTTTAAAAGAAATCACCTAACCTCCCTGTGCCTCTCTTCTCTTTCTGGGCCGTCCCCTTTCTCTCTCTCTGGCCCAAGTTCACCCAGCCCGTACCCCTTCACCCATCTCTTTCCTTGTCGTCGTCTTCGTGCACGAGGAGCGTGTGAACGCCGTGGTCCTCCCCTCCACCGAGCGCCCCACCTCAACCACTCCCCTCCCCCTTTATCCTTCGGCCTCCAGAAACCCTAGCCTCCCTCCTCTTCCTTCCTCCGCACCGCCAGCACCTTCCCCTTTCTTCTTCTTCCTCATGAAAAAGAGAAACAAAGAAGTTAACGAGCTTACAGTACCTTGCCCGCGCCGTCGCCTCCGACCACCCCTCGCCGAGCTAAAGACACGGAAAGATCCGCCTCGTCGTCCTCTCCATCCCCGTTCAAGGAATCGAGTCGGGAGCTCTCCAATCGACGGCAAGATCATTGTTCCCTTCTCCAACTCCGGCGAGTTCATCGTCACCGGCCGCCTCCGTGGTCCCTCGTCGTCTCTGACCACAACCACGTGATCCTGGTGAGTTCTCCTTCCTCAAGAGCCTTGCCGCGGACTCCATCTCTTTTCCTACAGACTTGCCGACAGTGACCATGATGGTCCTCCCCAGATGCTCGTCGCCGGCGTATCTCTGGTGGTTCCCTGGCACCAAGACCACCACCACAAGTCTCCCCATGTTCTTCCGCGTCGTATGCGCCATCTCGCGCATCCCGCCTCTCCTTAAATCGTTGGATCCGTGGTCGACTGGATCTCAGTCCGCCATGGCCAACCTGCCTAATCTCCGCTTCATCTGCTTCAAAGGGAGACGCGCCCAGTTCCGTACAACAATCCATCATTAGCCCAGTGGTAACCTCCTTGTTTCCCTAACAACAAATCCTGGGATCAAATCCCCACCTTGGCTAATATAAGCCATCATTTTTGTTCTCTGGTTCCTTGTTCAGATCCGGCGTTCGACGGGCCTCGGCTCAGATCTCCCCGACGAAGCCTTGCACCGCGCGTCCCGCATCATCTCATCGCTGACACGGGCCAGGTTCTGGCCCAGTTCTCTCCCCGCACCAGCATACAAGATCCGGCCCAGTGCAGGTCCAACCAATTTCGTCCCTTCTTTCTGTTTTTGCAGAAAATGTTTGAATCTTGCTAAAATCATATCTTTCAAACCGTTTATTGAAATGTAAAGTGTTATATATGAAACCTGATCAGAAAAATGTGTTGAACATGAATATGCCATCCATACATTTGTTTTCATCTTGCTGCATGTCGTGCATTGATAGTTGTGCAATTCACCTCACATAACATGCGGAGTATTTCGGATATCCGACTAGGATTTCCCCGCTCCGTTTAATATTGAAATAGCTCACCCTTGCCAGGATATGCCATGCTAATCAACCCTTAACTTTGTCGGTAGAAATGCAACTCCAACCCTAATTTGTTTGTCGGGATTCCGATCCCGTTTAATTGGATAAGTTGCGTCGTATCATAATTGCCATGCCATGCATACCATCTTCATCATGTCGGTTCTTCATCCGTAGTAGTAAGACTTGCATCCATTGTTTGTCCAGCATTTGCTTCTTCCCGGATAGGATCGCGAAGTGGTGTTGTGAGATACGTCAAGTTCTCCGGATGTTCCTCGGCAAACTTTAACAGGCAAGCATTTCCTAAACTCTTGTCTCTGCAGGAGTCGCTCACCTATTTTATTTTGCCTTCTCTCTTATGCTAGCCTTGAGTTGTGTTCTTGTCACGTGTCCTATCCACTTGTTACCTCAAAGCCTATATTGCCACCACCACCTCCTACAACTGTTGTTTGGTTATCGAGTCTGTCTTGCGAGTCGTAGTGCATGCTAGTGTTGTTTATATCTTGTTACCGTTATTGTTATCTTATCGGGTTATCTGTTGGGGAATCATGTCACATGGTTTATGGATATATCTGTTGGAGATACACATGCTTTACTTAATTGTTAACAACTGAAATTGTAAGCAGAGGCATCTGTGAGCCCCTTTGCGAAAGCACTGGAACTTTGACTTACTAATATCCCCTAGGACCCGAGTTCTTGTTATCTGTTCTGAGATTGAGCGCTCTACCCGTACGTGGGGGAGTGGGACCCCCATCACCCACTACCTTTCCTCGAGTCTGTTTATTGGGAGTCACAACCTTGGTTTTATTTGCTCATATGCACGATATGCACGAATTACTTCCTGTTGCCTTCGGGTGTTTATATTCTGTATTGTACATCATCTCGCGGCAGGTTTAGTGAACGCAGGTTGTTCATGCCAGCATAGCACTCCTCGCAAACCTCTGGGTCCGTATCGGAGTACGGTCGAACTTCGTCACGGGTAGCTTAGTTGGGTGGCTCCCATTAAACTTTCTCTTGCATTGGGAACGGTCTTGTTGTGAGACTCCGCCTTATAAAGCGGGTTCGAGCATGCGTATGGTTACATTTGCGCAACCCCTGCAGGGTGTACATCTTATCGATAAGCCGTGTCTGCGGTTATGGACGACTTGGAATTGTATGGCTTGATCATAGAACAACTTACACCTCTATGTTGCTGCTAATAATTTGCTAATAACTTGCGTAGTAATATAGCATTACTACAACGGTTACCTAATAAAACTTGTCCACCGTGTGAGTGCCTTTGTAAGTACTTCCTTGCGAGGGGGGGCACATCGGTTGAGTTTTGGTTGCAGAGTATAGAACTGCTAGCTTATGCGCTCTCCATCTTCTCTGATTAGACGATTGTTGTAGAGTGTCTCTATAGGTTTTTAGTGCTTGTGCGCTGCCGCTCAACCCCACCATATTGCCTATGATGTTCCTCTTGCGTCCTCTAAGTCCCCTGCGTGCCTCAAGTACAAAGGACGACTGGTTGACGAATGCTTATACATCTTGAAGTCTTGCTAAATATGAACACGTACTTATTGTTGCTTCTTTGGGACATAACCGGGCAGGTATGAAGATATGTTCGATGAAGACGACGCTAGCAAGGTTACCCTTCCGGCTTGGCCTGGGCAGGGTTATGGACGTCATCGTTTATCTTCAGGACTCTTAGTCCAATTTGTATCTTGTCCGTACTCGGACGTATTTGATTTTTTTTGTATGATTTGGATCTTTGTATTGTATATTTGTATCTTGACTCGTTGAAGTCATTGTTGTAATATAAGTTTCTTGTGGGCTCTATTGTAAACCTGTTGTAATGTTACTACTCGTGGTAATTCCTCTGGCATCACGTGTGTGCTTCGTCGCGCACGTCGTGTCGGGGGGCATCTCTGAATCGATATTGTGCGGATTTTGGCGGGATCGCTGGAATCCTCATGGTACCGGTTTCGGGGCGTCACAGCGCGCTACCGGTGTCAGCAACAACGTGGAACCTGCACACAACACAACCAAACTACTTTGCCCCAACTTACAGTTAGGTTGTCAATCTTTGGTTTTGCTGAAAACAAAGGATTATACGTATAGTGTGGAAAGAGATGTTTGTTTGCAGTGATAAAGAGAACAATACTTGCAGTAGATGGTTTTATCAATGTAAAAGAAAGGACCGGGGTCCACAGTTCACTAGAGGTGTCTCTTCATAAAGATAAATAACATGCTGGGTAAATAAATTACAGTTGAGCAATTGACAGAATAAATACCATACATGACAAGATGATTACTATGAGATTCATTCGGGCATTACAACAAGATTCATAGACCGTGATCCAACTGCATCTATGACTAATAATCCACCCTCAGGATATCATACAAACAACTTTGGGTATTTAGTTGCAAGAAACCGATTATTTCATTAAGTAAAGTGTGTAAAGTAAATAATAGAATTATCCTTGGATAAAGCATTGTTGTTTTCTCCCTAGTAGCAACAACACATCTAGAAACTTAAGAGTTACTATCACTCTCCCAGATTACTAGAGGGATGAACCCACTATCGAGCATAAATACTCCCTCTTGGAGTCGCAAGCACATACTTGGCGAGAGCATCTACTAGCAACGGAGAGCATGCAAGATCACAAATAACTTATAAAATAGGTCTATAATCAACTAAATCATAGTATTCAATATTCATCGGATACCAGCAAACACAACATGTAGCATTACATAAACATGATCTTCATCATGATAGGCAGCTCACAAGATCTAAACATGAAGCATAAGGAGGAGAAGACAACCATCTAGCTACTGCTATGGACCCGTAGTCCAGAGATGAACTACTCACGCATCACTTCAGAGGCGGGCATGGTGATGAAGAGGCCTCCGGTGATGATCTCCCTCTCCGGCAGGGTGCCGGGAAGAGCTTCAGAAGCCTCCCCAACTAGGGTCGATGATGGCGGCGGCTACGGAACTTTTCGTGGATGGAGGCTCAGGTGCTTAGGTTTTCCCGAGGTTGTCTATTTATAGGCGAAAGGGCGATGTCGGTGGGCACCAGAGGGGCCCACACCATACCTAGGCGCGGCCAGGGGGCCCTCGCCTAGGGGTGGTGTGGCCGCCTCCTGGCTCTTCTCCGTCTCCCCTTTGGACTTTCGTTTCGTCTAATTACGAGAATATTTCCAGAACAACTTTTCTGAAATACAAAAACAACAAAAAAACAAAAACTAACACTATGGCATCTTGTTAATAGTTTAGTTCCAGAAAATGCATAAAAATTCCACGAAGTGTAAACAAAACATATAAAAATTGGTGTAAAACAAGCATGGAGCATCAAAAATTATAGATACATTTGCAACATATCCGACTCCATTGAAAATGTAGAAAAGTACAAATAACGACTTGTGGCAAAAGGATTTACACAAATAGATGGGATAGATTACAATGAGACATTTTCTCCAGTCTCATGTAAGGATTCCTTCAGAATCATAATGGCACTAGTCACACATTTTGATTTCGAGCTACATCAAATGGATGTAAAGACATCATTTCTAAACAGGGATTTAGTAGAAAATGTCTACATGAAAGAACCCAAGGGTTTTATCATGGGGCGTGAGGAAGATATGGGATGCCACCTAAAGAAGTCCATTTATGGATTAAAGCAAGCCTCCAGACAATGGTATCCAAAATTTAATGATACAATTAAGAGATTTGGATTTAAATAAAATGTTGAGGACAGCTGTGTTGATGCAAAGTTTAAAAGTGGGAAATATATTTTCCTAATCTTGTATGTAGATGATATTCTGCTTGCCAGCAGTGATGTTAGTCTACTGCAAGAGACAAAGAAGTTCTTGTCCCCAAATTTTGATATGAAAGATCTTGGTGAAGCATCATATGTTTTGGGCATAGAAATTCATCGCGATAGGAAACATGGAGTACTAGGACTATCGCAAAAGGCTTATTTAGAAAAGACTCTAAATAAGTATAATATGCATAAGGGCAATGCCACACCTGCCCCATAGTCAAGGGCGGCAGTTTTGGGAAATTTCAATGTCCCAAGAACCAATATGAGCTCGATCAAATAAAAGCGGTTCCATATGCTTCGGCCATTGGAAGCCTACAATATGCACAAGTGTGCACTTGCCCTGACTTAGCTTTTATCACCAGGGTACTCGGTAGATATCAAGAAAATCCAGGTATAGAACATAGGAAAATGGTAAAGAAGGCATTGTGTTATGTGAAAGGCATAAAGAACTACATGCTAACATACGTAAGATCTGATTCCCTAGAAATAAGAGGATATTCAGATGCAGATTTTGCAGGAGATAAATATGATAGAAAATCAACATATGTATATGTGTTCACTCTCGCAGGGGGAGCTATTTCGTGGAGAAGCTCCAAACAGACAATATTTGCATCATCCACGATGTATGCAGAATTTATAGCATGTTATGAAGCCACGGGGCAGGCATTATGGTTAATGAAATTTATACCCGACTGAAGATGTACTGCGACAATCAGCCTGCAGTATTTTATGCTCACAACAACAAGTTGAGTAATGCTACGAAACCGATTGAGGTAAAGTATTATGTTGTGAAACACAAGGTCCAGGATCAAACTATAAGCCTCGAGCATATGAGGACAAAAGATATGCTTGCGGATCCGCTAACGAAAGGCTTACTACCCAGTGTGTTCAAGGAACACGTAGCTGGCATGTGTTTAAGGGAAAGTCTTACCTATCCTGCATCATAAGAGGTCCAAAAGTAAAAGAGTTTGTTTCAAAAAAGAGAAGTGTATTGTGGCTGTCTGATTCTATCGGCAATAGAGCTGTGACGATGAAACATGCCCTATATACTGATCCAAAATAAAACGAATAAAGTAAAGGATAAAGTTAAAGTAAGTATGAGATCAAGGGGGAGAATGTTAGGATGATCTCCACCGCACAAGAGCCCAACGGCTCTGGCACGATACCTTGACCGATACACCCTGATCGGGGGCACCCAACCATATCTGGTTGCCCTGAGTGCCGCACGCCCCACTGACACATCACCCACCAATTAGGGTTTGCGCAGTGCCGATGGGAAGCTATGCCACCACCCCTCTCGCTCAGCCACTCGCCGCTCTCGCCACCATGTCAACGTCGGCAGGCTCCTCCTCGAAGGGAGAAGGTAAATACCCCCGGTCTCTCTCTCTCTCCCGGCATAGATTCTACACCTAGTCGATCTAGTTGTTTAGCATGTGGGACTGTGGGTGATGGTGGGATGGCACGATGGGTGTCCATATGTGAGTGCATTGGGGTTTCCTCGGAATGTTCCCCGTAACTAAAAACTTAAGGCTCTCCTTGTACAGTTCTCCCTCTTCTTAACGAAATAGCCAGCTCCTGTCGGTTGCTCGATTCTTTTTAAAGATAACATGCAAGTGCATGCCGACAAAATCCACCGCTTGTCTACAAGCATGAAAAGACACTTGCAAGAAAGCTTACGTTCTTGATGCTAATTGCTACTCCATTTAACCAGTCTATAGCATGTCTATGCAATCCGAGGCTTGCTTCGGTGTCCCCCCTCACCAAAACTTGGAAGGGGTAAGTTTTCCCCGGTGCCTTCTTTTTTTTAGCCCGGAAAACCCATATCAAGCCCTATAAACCCTCGTATAGATATACTAGGTGTACTCAATGTTCCTACCAGCCGATGTGGCCGACGGAATATTTTACCTACGGGTTTTGGTTTTAATAGTACACCGTTTTATGCGCGTCTGACAATTGAACAATATACGCTTAAACGGATAGTACAAGCTACTCTAGAGTTTGTACTTGGTCTTTTTATTCACTTTTAATCATTACGCCCTGCTTACAAGAGGTATGAAGAGATACTAACCGTTTATATGTTTTAGTTCACCAAAGTTTAAATGGGGGACACCGAAGCAAAAGTGATGCAATCCTCAATTGCCGAGCTCGCAATTGATTAAGACCAACTTGTCTATGCAATCCTGAACCTACATATCGGAAGAGGAAATTTCACAATTGGCAATGATCTGCCTAGTGCTCTTTAGTTTAGCTCTGCCAAAATAGAATAATTACTCCTGTGAAACTTTATCCTTAGGCAAGCAGCTCCTTGAACGACCGAAGGGAGACTCCGTCGCCCGTGAGACAGAGAGCAACCCCGTGGATTTGGCAGAGCGAAGGGAGCGCTGCACTCGGTATGAACACTATTGTGATAGCTGTAGAACACCATGCAACATCAACTCGCATTTGACTGGATCTACAGCCGTATATGTGGCAGACTGGTAGCACCGTACATATGGTAGTATTGTACACGCACGAGCGTACTGTAGGTCCAAGTGGATCCATGGCCTCGTCCTGAAGAGCAGCAGCGAGACGAGGACGGAGACAAGCGTGCGAGTCCGGAGAGGCAGCCAGCGCCACAGCCGTTTCCCCAGGGGACAAATCAACAGGACAATCACGCGGATTCCCAACAAATTAAGCCACGCCACGATTAGAGTATCGCCTGATTAGCTGTAAGATCAATCATCAAACCGTGGTCAAGGTCCGAGGGGAGGATACAAACAAGGGTGTTTGTTGCGGTGGTGTTGATCCACGCACAAGTGTCACCTCCTGCAGATACCTTAATTAGCAGCAGAGTGTTTCTATCTATTTTTCTTCTTGTTGTGATGATTTATTGAGACCTTAAATTTGCAGTGAGGTGTATCCTGCGTGTATGTGTATCTTGTGGCAGAACACGGAAATAAAATAAGTGCAGGGATGAAGGTGACATGAAGGCTCCTTGGGAGACCAGGATATTAAAGAACAGTGGCGATGCGATGCTGCAGAGGCTGACAAAGGAGTGCCTGTGAGGTGGCAGTGACCATTGGGGTATCCAAGGGAACGGAGCCTGTTGTTCTTCTTCGATTCAGCAACACCTTGCTTTGCGCGCTGTGGTAATTAGCTTGATTATATTGTTCTAGTGCAGAGTTTGGTGGTCAAATTCGTATCTCAGAAACAACTGTGCCCAGCACCTGCTGAAACTGAAAACACCAGCCCATTTTAAGGGATGCAGCGCTGGCTGGCTGCAGAAATACAGACGGAAGTGTACTTGCCTTTTGAGTTTTGAGAATTCAAAAATCCTGATGAACTCCAGCTCCTTCATTCAATGCGGGTACAATGAACACTGTCCTCGCCACAAACTCAAACCAACTCACAGAAAAGAGCTAGCTGTGGTCATTCTATAGCTTTTCTTTCTTTTCACCTGGTGATTTGACCCATCATTTACATTCTCCCTCACTTTCCTGCACAAATCGCTCCACTTCATGGACAGTTTGTCACACGCATACTGTTCTTTTTAAGAGATGTTCACGCACATTGAGGACACCCATGCATATACACCACTCAAACGCAAAAAAAGAACATGATCACCTTTTTTGTAATAAGGAAGAACTACTACTAGTCATATGTAGGAGTATGAGTTAACAAAACACAACAGACAAAGCCTTGTCTGATTACAACAAAAGAGAAGAAAAACACCAACTTAAAAGAATCTCCTCAACCTCCATGCATGTCTTCCTTTCATTGCACAAGATATTCTTTGTCTCATCTCTTCTCTGTCTCTCTCTAATACCCCTTGCAGACTCTTCTTATAAGCACCCCACCCCACACCCATCTCCAACCCCCCTTCTCTTCTCCAAGATCATTGTTCAAATACATTTTTATCTTCTCCCCACCTCTCTGCGTCTCTTTCTTCCTCATTGCTCATAAACTACTGCTCCTGTGTTCATCTTCTTACGACGCTAATGGCGTGCCTGTCAGCCTCGCCATCCGGCCGGCGCCTGTCGGAGCTGCTGGAGGAGAAGCAGGAGCCCTTCTTCCTCGACCTCCACCTCCTCGAGAAGGGCTGCTCGGGCCGGCTCCTAGATGGCTACGACACAGCGCTATGCTGGCCAGCCGCCGGCGCCGGCAATGAAGCGGCGTCCGTGATCAAGCGGCTCACCAGCAAGAAGAAGAAGGCGGCCGCGGCGGCGAGCACCCGGGGCAAGAATCAGCAGCAGCCGCCATCCGGGCTACTCCGGATGCTGCTCTCCAAGATCATCCACGGCAAGGCGGCCAACCGGAAGCCCACCGCGCTGCAGTGCTCCGACTCCTTCAAGAGGGTCGCACCGTCGCCGTCGCACCTCGAAGCCGTCAAGCTCAGGAACGATGCGGTGGAGGTCACCAGCGACGAGGGGACGGAGTATTCCGACTACGACGACGAGAAGCAGCTGAGCCCTATCTCCGTCTTGGAGCACCCCTTCGAGAGCAAGTCCTCGAACGTGGTGCAAGGCTCGCCCAAGAACGCCATGGCCATCGTCCGGGAGCTCCTCCTGGAGGCGGCGTACACGCCGGCGCTGCTCACCCAGCTGCTAGCCAAGTCCGAGGACCTCATCGAGGACAACACCGACCTCGACTACGACGTCGACGACAACTACTACCACCGTACGAGCCCCAAGAGCTTCCAGGACGAAGACGATACCGCGGCCGCCGGTAACACCACCACCGTGACTAGCGCCGTCTACTGGGAGACGCACAGAGCGGAGCTTGCCAGGGTGTCCGAGCTGGTCTGCATGGAGGTGCCAAAGTCGAGGGTGGACGCCGCCGACGTGCAGCCTGAGCGGCGGGATGTTGGCGCTGAGATCGAGGCAGCCGTGCTCGAGGACTTGCTGCTGGAGCTCGTTATGGATCTCAGTAGCTGCTAATCGATGGCTGGCCAATCCGCCAATGTAGGTGCACGACGAAGGAACAGAGCGGCAAGCTCTGCTTTGCTCTGTTTTTGTTGGGAAGTTGCTAGTAGGTCGGCCCTACTGCTCAGTGTCTTCTTCATAATGTCAATGCCAAGTAGAAGCCGTAGACTAATTAGCATGCAGTAATTGGGCAATAAAATATTAGTTAACTAATTTGCTGTTTGATTTGTTGTTTATGTGGCTTTACACACGCGTAGGTCTGGTTTACGGATGGATTTCACAAGCTTGAATCGATACAAAATATATCCCACCTGAATTAAATACTCCATATAAGACCATTGTCAGAAATATATTTTATATCTATTTAAGGTTACTATAAGATCAAGTTTAATAATAGAGTCACCGGCAGGATATAAGACATGTACATTTCATCTATAGCCAACTAAATAGCTAAATAATGTCTATAATAGTTAGAGTTGAAAATGTATTAATTGATTAATGTATAATTAACCTTACATTCTCACAAAATGCTTAGAAGCACGTGCTGCAGCTGCCTCTTTAGGGTCCATTTACCTTCCCTCATTTTCAACTAGACAAGAACATGTTTTTTATTCATTATAACCGGCACACTAGAATTTATTGTATTTGCTCTAATACTAATCGATAAAAATAGATTGATTTTTACCTCGTAGATGGTGCTCATTAATGCGAATGTTGCATGCATTTATAGAGGGGTATCACATGAAACAAGTTTAATTAGTCTCGAAAATAAGAAAAAAATCTTGTAATTATTTGTGCTATTTATTAGTTTGCTGTGTTTTCTTGATATACTACTCCGTTTCAATGAACAATAAAGTGCACATGTATTCCGTGACGAACTTTGATAAAAAAATAAACAACAATATCTTAATTATGCTAGGAAGCATTGGCACGGCGCACCCCGTGCCCGTGGATAATCACAAGCCGGTTAATAGAAAAAATTAGTAACATTTTTTCTCGAATAGTAGAGGCAACGAATAATCCAATGATTATTTGACGAAGTTGCTACCGAAACTACCGGCGGATTGATGAAGAAATAATTTGGGATAATCACTGCTGAGGTCGAAGACGTGTGTCAATAAACAACCGTAGAAGAGGTTGAAAAATCTGCATCAAAGTTACCATGGTAAAATTATGGCTGGAACACTATGTCAAAGATTTGTTGTCAAGAAGAGATAAAGAAACAAAAGGCAAATGTTCAAGTAATGTTGGAAAATTACCGTTGAAGAATTAATGTCAGAGAACTTCTCACAGTTGAGGTGGTACCCTGGACAAACTACCGGTGGGAAACTACAACCGGGAAGTTATCTCGAAAGGTTACCATCAGAAAGTAAAAGGAGCTTAAAAAAGTAAAAGGAGAGAAACGAGAAAAATACATATTTTTTAGCAAATGCTGGCGTGTTGTGTGATATTGGATTAAAATAGGTGCTCCACGGTCAGCCGATTAATAAAAAATTAGGTAACACATATTTTCAAAAATATTAAATTACTGCTGGAGAATTACTGTTAAAAAAATTATTGTCGGAGAACTACTCACCATGGAGGAGGTATCGTGAGATAACTTTAGGTGGAAAATTACGGACTAAAAGGTATCTAGAAAAGTTAACGCCGATAAATGGAAGAAGAGAAGCGTAAAAAAATATACATAAAAGAAAGTGAAATAGCATATGTCGATGTGTCGCAAGCTGATTGGATTAAAATAGGCTCTCGAAAGTTCAAGAGCGTTGGACGCTGAGATAAGGTTATTATTTCTGTCCTTAATTAAAATAATGAGCTTAGAAAATATTGTAGTAGACGTAGGTTAACTACCGTCGAGAAGTTACAGAAGAAAAAATGTGTCAAAGAATTACTATCAGGTAGTTAAAAAGCAGGGACTTCAGAAAATATCATCGTAGAAGTATTTAACTACCACCAAAATATTATTGACAGATCATCAAACATTAGAGCCGAAAACTTGTATAGTTGAGTAATTTTAAAAGAGCTGAATAAATACTTCCATACACATAGGCTAACTATAGTCTCAAAATTATGACCGGAAGGTGTGCGAATTAATTTCCACCGAGTAGCTAAAAAGAAGGAATGTTATACAAAAATTCCACCATAAATGTAGATAATTTTTTGTTTGAGAGGTAGACGTACTTAGGTAACTATCGCGGATAAATGGTTGCGGGAAAGTTGTGCTGGAAATTGGCTTCAAAGAGTCTAAAATGAGGAACCGAAAATCCAAAAAAGAACATTTTAGTATAGGCCACATGTCATGCGCTGATTGGATAAAAATACATGCTCTACAGTAACTTGGGGTGGAGGGCCTCATTTCCTATGTCCTTAATATATGTAATATAATATTATATGTAATTGGTATAGTTGGATTCCTATTAGAACACACTTTCTAATAATGTTAATTTTATACCAAGAATATTTATATATTTGAAGTAATTTTTGGTCAAAGAATAAAAACGAAAAACGAGGATGCTCTATTTAATTTATTGGAATGGAGGGAGTATGAGGGCTTTTTAATTCATAGGATTTCTGTAGGAATTGTGCAGGATTTAAATCCTATGGGAATTTTTCCTACACTAGTTGTTTGATTCATAGGAACATTTTCTAACTAATCCTATAGGATCTTGTAGTGCAAATCCTATAGGAATAAAACATTAGGTCGTAACTCATGGAAAATTTTCTTTGGCATAATCAAACACAATTCATCTTCGTATAGTATTCAACTAGTCATGACATCTCAATGCTACGCTTTTTCTATTCCTATGCTTTTCCTATCCTAGGAATCGAAGGAGCCCTGAGTTTGTGATTTTGTGGCCTTATACACAAGAACCTAGTAGTGAGTACTACCGCCATACCAGTTTATTAGGGTATTACACGCTTCGAAAAAAATCTAATCATTAATTTAGTAAACAAAATATGAGATATATGCTATAAAAATATATCATTAGATTCATATTGAAATGAAATTTTAAATTATATATTTTTCGTGAAATATATCTTATATTTTGTTGAATGTTAATTAATGGTCAATATCTTGAAGTGTGTAATACCCTAATATACCGGTATGGAGGGAGTATATAACATTGTGGATATTGCCAAAAAAATATTGCTTAAAACATAAGGATATGGAGTACATGTACAAGGAGAGTGAATTTTATACATTGCACGGGAAGTCTATTGGTGCTTTGAGATACGTGACATGTTTATTTTTCTAAAGCTTTTCATATACAAAATTATTGCATAATATTTATATGGGGTTTATTTTAGTTATGTCAGGAAACTTAGGATTTGTTTTGTACCAAAATGTGGCATCATTTTTCCAGGTGTATTGGCAAAGATTGAGTCACACTAGTCTCCAAAGGTAAAGCACGGTGGATCTGTGCATAATAGAAACTCTTCTTCATAGTACATTACGCTTTAGTACAATACCTATCTAACATAATATAAACGTTTATGCAACTTCATTGTGATAAGATATTCCCTTAGTATCGTGGCTACATAATACTCCCTTTAATTCAGTTCGACACAATTCATGTTTGATTGCCATAAGTTTCCATATGAAATGTTTTCCTAGAACTGTAAAATATTCACGGCAAATATGCTAATAGGCCCTTAGTTTCAAATCATGTGAAGTGTTAGCTTTTCCTAAGTCAAACTTATTTAAGTTTGACCAAGTGTATAGCAAATCTATCAAAACCTACATCATGGAGTTTTATTAGTTTTATCACACAATATATTTTCTACTATAAATATTTGATGTGTAGAGATATATAACAAAGCTAGAACTTCAAAGAGTTTGGAACAAAGGAGGTTTTATTTCTATTGACCAAACTTGATTAATCTTTTCACCGAGAAGTCGTCCATTTTGGAACGGCCGTCATACTTGTCGGAAATAAAACTTGAAATAGTTTCATACGACGTATTTTATATTGACTTTAAAATATATTTTTTTTATCTTTTTTGCAGTATTTTTTATTAACACGAAGATAACTATCATTCACGTATTTTAAGCATGAATGAACGTAGGAGAAACCGTAAATATTTAATCTATTTCCTACTGATTTGGATTTGGAAGAATATATATTATAGCAAGTCAAAGTTGTCTGATGTCAAACATATTTTTTGCTGGTTAATTTTTAATTTTAGTCCTTGCATGTTTTTCTAACTAACGTTTCTAGAATTTATGTTATTCATGTTGGGAGAAATATGGAACTATTTTAAGAAATATATATGGGAGTTTACCTATGTACCATCCACCGGGTATTGAACATTGGGTCCTAATTTGTATATGAAGCATGAACATGTTGATCTGGTTAAGTGTAAAATTTAATTCACGAGTCCAGTTTCAAAAGATTTCACGGATAAATATTTGACCGGACCTCAACTAGAAAAAAGAGAGTGATTTATCCTTGTATTAGAAACAATTTACTAGGGTTTCAAGTCATCCACTAGTTGTGTATGTGTCGGCCATCTCTTTGAAATATACTCTGTTTGTTTCAAAATAAGAATCTTATATTTCTATTCAAAAGTCAATATATTTTGAGATTAACCAATTTTATAGACAAAATATGATCATATGCAATACCAACAATATAAATAAATCCTTGGCATAATATTTCTTAGAGAATTTATTTGATGTAATGGATGTATGTGTTTTTATCTATAAAATTGGTCAAAATTACTTGATGTTGACTTTAACTAGAAACATACGTCTTTTATTTTTGAAGCAAAGAGAGTAGTGAAGCATGGAAGTACGACATTGTAAAAGATCGATTCCATTGGGTTCTATAAGAATTAATGGTTGTCTTAAATCGGCGAGGGTTCAAGTATACCACACAAAGTGATTGAATTTGACAGAAAGAAAATATGATCAACGAGCGCATATGAACTTTAAAAGCACTGTATATGGAGATAAGCATCTGGACCGAGAACGTATCGATCCAGAAGGGTACACTAAGTGTTCACCCCCTCCTTTCCTATAACTTTTTTTGCTGAAGTTAAATTATACAAAGTTTAAACAAGTATATAAAAAATAACATTGTATAAAATATCAAATCAAAATTATTATAACTTTCATAAACTATATTTTCATATTATATGCATTTTGTATTGTATCTATAAATATATTTTGTAAATAATTCATCAGACTTTATAAGGTTTGACTTTCACTAAATTTAACACGCAACCTACTTTAGAAAATACTCCATCCGTCCTTAAATGGGTGTACTTCTAGCTTTTGTCATAAGTTAAAGAAAATTCTGACCAACTTTGTTGTAAAAAGTATCAACATATATGACACCAGATAATTTGTCCAAATTACGAAAGTACAGTTTAAGATGGATCTAGTAATATTAAATTAGTGCCACAAATATTGTATATAATACAATATCTGACTCAGGACAATAGTTAGAAGTGAATTTAATTATGTATGTACGAAGGGGTAGAAACGAGGGAGTACCATTTGAAGAAAAAAAAAACGAGTATCACCAGGTCCAGACAACCTGGATGCCATGAGCCCATGCCACACTAGTCGACCGGACCTCCACGGCACACATAGAAAACACAAACCTGTCATGTCATATATATATACACCTCATTCCCACCATTTGTCCAAATTAACCTGCGCGTAGAACGGCAGTCATATATACTACATGCAACCACCGCAGCATCATAATAAACCTATCATCGTCACCACCATCACGCTAGATCATCATCGTCATCTCGTCATTAATTTGCGGCCGCTAACATTCCCAACTTGCTAGTACTGTAGCTTTATTGTCTCACTATGATGAGAGGTACTGGCAAATGGCATGATAGCGGCCATTCCTCGTGGTGGCAAGGACAGCGACGCTCGAGCTAACCGCGGAGTCGAGCAAACTAAACTCTGCGGCGATCGACGACGACGTTCATGTGCGTGCGCCGGTGATCTCGCGGTCTCCAATCGCTTAATCGAGAGCGAAGTCGGCAGTGCACACGGAAAGCTGGGATCATGGAATAGGAGAAGGTGGCAGGAGCTGGGGCATTTATGTGGAGATGTGAGTGGGATGAGAGTGGCAGCGACGGGGAAGAAATGTTTTCCGGAGCCGATGACTGGCGGGTGGTGATTACAAAGGGGTGATGCGTGGATTGTTAGAGCAGGTACAATGATAAGCTTATATCTTGTCTACGTGGTATTTTTACCTCTTAAAAGGCTCAACTTCATAAAATAACCGCCGATATATGGGGTAGAGCTCTATCCGGCCGTCTAGCAGACCCCGCAAATCAGCCGTCCGTATCGACTTTTTCCAGTTTAGGCTACAGGGCGGCTCTTCGCCCCCTACTTGTGCAGGGTGGGAAGGGGAATACAAGGCCAAACCACCATTTCGGATCTCGCTGCCATGAATCCCCCGCAAGCCCCGCCGACCGCCGGCGCTGCACCACCTTCGCCGGCGGTGGTTGATGTCCCCGTCGGAGGTCCGCCAAACGCCGGCGACGTCTCGGCCATGATCTCCGCCACCATCCTGTTGAAGAGGAAGAGGATCCCGAAGCAGTTCTTCGAAGCCCCTGCGGCGGCCGCAGCTCCGCCGGCTGTGACTGTCGGAGCTTCCAAGAAGGGGGGCAGGACGAAGACGAAGGCAGTCGGGCCGAGGGGTGCCGCGCCGAGCAAGGTGAAGACAAAGGCAATCGGCCGCATCGACCTTGCGCCTCCACCGCCCTCCAAGGCCACGACCCCTTCTCCCTCCGTTCTGTCCGCGGCGACGCCCGCGCCGCCGCCTCCCTCCATGGACGTAGACAAGGTGTTCGATGTTGAGTCCACAACATCATACATGGACATGCTCAACGATTCGTCGGTGGACTTGGGCGCCGGCGTCGATGCGTTCGATGGGGGGGGGCAATGTCGAAGGGATTGATGGTGATTATGCCGAGGAGGAGGAGGGTGAGGGTGACGAAGTGGTCGATGACGAGGAGGTGGTTGAGGTTGATCCAGTTTCCGCCGGTTCTTCCGCGCCGAAGCCACGCACCTCGAACTACACCGAGATTGAAGACGTGACCTTGGTCTGTGCTTGGGGTAGGGTGGGGATGGATGCGTGCACCAGAGTGGATCAAGCCGGCAAGCGCTATTGGCAGCGCATCGAGGATCCCTACCACCAGCTGAAGCCTCGCACCAAGAGTATGGCCGACAGATCCCGCCGCTCCCTTGAAGGCCGGTGGAACACCATCAAACCAGCTTGTTCTTGTTGGAGTGTTGCCATGGACCAAGTGGCTGACAACCCCCTAGTGGATGCGTGCCGGATGACTATGTAAGTTTTCCAACTTCGTTGTTGTCCATACTATGTGTTGATGATGTGCAAACATCACATTAATATTGTTGTTGTGCAAAGACATGGCTGGCTCCAAGAACAAGGAATTTCAGTTCCAACATTGCTTTTCCTTGCTTCAACATCTTCCTAAGTGGAAGTTGAGGGACAATGAGCCAAAGTGCAAGAACGAAGCTCTGCTCAACATGGATGATGAAGCGGAGGACATGAGTGCGAGAAACAAAGGCAAGCCCGAGGGCTCCAAGAAAGCCAAGGAGAGGGTGAAGGTAGAAGGCGAAGCAGCTAGCTTCAAGGAGAAGTTGGGTCAACTCATGAAGTCCAAGGAGGCATTGACGATGAAGACATTGGAGACCAAGCTCCACATCACCGAGAAGAAGGAGGTGAAGCTTGCCAAGGTGGAAGCAAGGCGGGAAGATGCCAAGGTGAAGGCCAAAATGGACTCGAGGATGCTCGCACTCAAAGAAGCCAAGACCATGAAGGATCTCTTGGCCGAGGAGAGGGAGATCATGATGATGCGCACCGTCGACATGGACGAGGATCAGCTGGCATGGTGGAAGGAGACCAAGGCGTACATCATGGCGAGGAAGATGCTCGCGTGTCAAGCTCGTGCTGCTGGTGCGTCGACTCCTCGAGGTGAGTCTCCGGCGAGTGGTGGCGGCGCTGGCGATGGACTCGTTGATGGTTGATCGCATTGACGGTGTTGGTGGTTGTGACGCCCCGGAACCGGTACCATGAGGATTCCAGTGATCCCGCCGAGATCCGCATGATATCGATTCAGAGACGCCCTCCGACACGACGTGCGCGACGAATCACACACGTGATGCCATAGGAATTAACACGAGCGGTAACATTACAAAAGGATTACAATAGAGCCCACAAGAAACATATATTACAACAACGACTCCAATGAGTCAAGATACAAATAGATACATACAAAGATCCAAATCATACAGAAGATCAAAACGTTCGAGTACGGACAAGATACGAATTGGACTAAGAGTCCTGAAGATAACCAGTGACGTCCATAACCCTGCCCAGGCCAAGCCGGAAGGGTAACCTTGCTAACGTCGTCATCTTGTACCTGTCGAAGTCGGGCCATCGGTTGCCGACAAAAGGGAGGAAGCAAAAGAGAAAGAGAAAAGGCGAGGGTAATTACCAAGGAACAAACTCCGGCACGTACTTAGGACTAGAAATGGCTATGCTCGCCGGGCGAATATATCACCTGGGGCTATATGGTAGGTTTAGCGGCAGCAAAACTATAACCAATAGAGACACACTACAACATACGTCTACTCAGAGAAGATAAGAGAGCGCACAAGGTAACAGATAAATACTACACAAACATAACCCAGCCAATTACACACATCCCCTTCAACAAAGCGAAGAGACAATGTAAAAGGCACTCAACGGTGGACAAGTTTTATTATATATTGGTTGTAGTAATGCTATATTACTACGCAAGTTATTATCAGATTGTTAGCAACAAGATAACGGTGTAAGTTGTTCTATGATCAAGCTATACAATTCCAAGTCGTCCATCACCGCGGACACGACTTATCGATAAGATTGTAACCCTGCAGGGGTGACCAAATGTAGCCACACGCACGCTCAACCCACTTGCGACAGGTGGATATCACGACTCGCACTCTCCTTCACTACAACAATGTCCAGGAAGCCACCTAACTAAGTTAACCCGTATCAAAGTCCGGCCGTGCTCCGAAGCGGACTTAGCTGTTTGTGTCTACGGCTTTCGGATGGAAACAGTGCCCGCAGGGTGAATCCATCTTCAGCAATACGTACCGCGCCTACGAGCGTGCAAGATACAACGGGGTTACAAGGCACACGGCTTCCCCAAAAGTAATATCATATCATCTGACCACAAGGAAACATGCTTGCACGCCCGGGAGAAACAAACAAACATTCAAACTAATTGTGGCCATTGGACAAAGCTGTAGATTCCGGCAGTGGTCGAGGGGAAACCCGGTAAGCATACCCACGTGTGGTTAGAGCGCTCAGTCTCGGAGATAACAAGAACTCGGGTCCTAGGGGACATTAGCGAGTCAAAGTTCCGATGCTTTCGCAAAGGGGCTCACAGATGCCTCTGCTTACAATTTTATTTGTTAACAAATAAGTAAAGCATGTGTATCTCTAACAACTGATGTAGCATGTGATAACCTCCCAACAACCCAACATATCCCGACAACAGATCAATATAAACAACAGAGACTAAACACGCCTACGACTCGCAAGGCTCAAACATCAAGCAACGGCTATGGGTAAGGAATGATATATATATATAGGATTATTCTGGTAAACAAGTGGAATAGGACACGTGACTCGATAGAGAAGCGCAACATAAGGATAGCAGCGAGAGGGAGAGCAAAATGTAAAATAGGTGAAGGAGGTGGGCTCGCCTGTGAAAAGCTGCAGAAAAACTTGTCGGAGAACTCGTCGTATCTCACATCACGACTTCGTGATCATATCCGGGAAGAAGAAAATGCTGAAACACACAACGTATGCAATCTTACTACTACGGAAGAAGAACCAGCATGCTCAAGATGATATGCATGACATGGCAACAATGATGCGATGCAACTTATCCATATTAATCGGAGTCGGAACCTGGGCAACAAATTAGGTTGGAGTTGCATTTTCTACCGGCAAAGTTAAGTGTTGATTAGCATGGCATATCATGGCAGGGGTGCGCTACTTCAAAGTTAAATGGAACCGGGACAACATTTATATAGTATCCCACATATTCCATGTGTTACATATTAGGTGATAATGCAAACTACCACGAAATTTTATGATGCGTGGTGCAACAGCAAGCATGGATGGCATATTCATGTTCTTCACATTTTTCTGATCAATTTTCATATAAAAAACTTTTTATTTCGAGTTACAGATTAAAAGTTATTAACAGATTAAGTTTTATTGTTAATTTAAAACATAAAACAGGTTTTATTAAATAGGGAAGGACCCGGAAATCATATTCATACAAGGGGGAGGACCCCGGGTTGATTACAAACATGCAGGGGGTTCTGATGAAAAACATCCGCGCCAGGGGCTGCGGGTTAGAAACAAAATCTGGTAGGGGGCTATTTGCAAGAAAGGTCAGATTTGGATCTGGTGGAGTTTCTCACCGGAGGGCTGGCTAGCCACAGAAGCTGACGAGGGGGACCCGTGTGGCGACGTGGTGCTAACTGAGCAGAAGAGAGGACCCCGGGGTCAGGAACAGAAAAGAGCAGGGGCCAAAGCGTAAAAGATGTAGATCTGGATCTGGGGAATGTTTTTCTCACTGAGGGAACTGCCAGCCGCAGCGGCTAACTCGTGGGGCCCAGCACTGATGTGGAGGCCACGCTGGCAAAGCTTGCTCGTGCGCAAAGAACATGTTCGACGGAGGGGTTGTCGGGCGCGTTCCAGACGGTGACCACCTGCGGCTCGGGTTCGAAGCGCGCGGGTGCCTCGGCGCGTCCCAGGAGGCGAGGCTTGGCGCGTCGGGTGCAGCTCGCCGCCGTGAACCAAGAAGTGGCGGCGCGGGTTGAAGGGAGGCACCGGGGAGTCGCCACCGACGAGGCTCTGCGGTGGTGGTACGGGGTCAGAAACAAGGAGGCGAACCAGGACGAAACAGGGAAGGGGAGGTAGTCCAGGTGGAGCGCGACGTTACCAGGGACACGCTGGTCTGCTTGGTTTGGCCGGAGGAGGACCGTCGCCGCCGGAATCGATGTTTTGGGTCGCCGATGCTGTGGAAGAAACGAAGACGAGGGAGGCGATTCGAGGCGTCCTTGGGCGATTCCTTGCAACCGGAGGAAGAGGGCGACGAGGCGGTTCTAGAGGTGGTTTTGGCTCATCGGGGGAGAGCCCAGAGCGGCGGCGCCATGGCAGGCAGTGACGGTGGCGCTCTCGGTGAGAGGGGAAAAAAGGAAAGGAACTTGGCGGCGCGAGGGAGGGAGAAGAGAGGGGGTTGGTGGATGCTAGGGTTTCGGAAGAAGCCTTAAGGAGGGGAGAGGGAGCAGGTGAGTTGTGGGTGCGGTGGTGGAGGACCAGGGCACTCACGCCATTTGCGTGTTTGCGAGGATGACGACAAAGGGAGGTGCGTACCGGTTCAGAGGAGGTAAGTGGATTGGGCTGAAAGGGGGCTGGCTGGACTGGCTGCTCGGGCCGGAAAGAGGAAGGAGGGAAGAGGGACCTGTATGGGCTGGCCGGAGATGGGCTCAGGAAGAGAGTGAGAAGGCCCAGAGAGAGGGAAGGGGTTTTCTCTTTTATTTTAAAAACCCATTGGAATATAAATTGAATTCTGTTTTGAATATTGAGGAAAGAGAGTGAGGTTCAAAAACTAGTTTACAAAATATTTGATTTATTTGTAACCAAAACAAAACAAATTATATTTCCAACCTTAATTGTTTTGAAAATTCTTAATTAAAAAAATAGGGAGTAAGAGAGGGGTTAGGGTTTATTAGATGGAAAAGAGAGAGAAGGGTTTATTAAAACCATATGAGAGGGAAAGATGGATACTAGGGTTTATAAAATAATTTTATTTTATTAAAAACATGGATGATATGATGCATGATGACATGATGATGCATAAAAGAAAAAGGCACAAACAAATCTAATAGGGTACTACCCTGGGCCGTTACAATCGACACCACTAACAAGGAACCTTGTGGTGACCCTGCATACCACTGCATGTTGTAGTATGCCAGTCGTTGATATAACATTCACGAAGTACCAATCCACAAATATTACATCCCTCAAAGTAGTACAACAGAACAGAGCAGGTCCAAAACTCATTCATATATTATTACAAACCATATGTACATATCATCCCGGAGCTCCTCTTGGGTCCTGAGAGAGATACTCCTGGGTTCGAGGCAAACCCAACTTAACTTACAATATAAAAGTCTCACAAGACTATACATTTATTCTCCTCGAGCAGCTTAATGCTATGAGTTCGCACTGCTCGGTACTACTACGATTATTACTAGATCTAAACTTGCTCTCCTCCGGAACCCTCCCCGGTTCCGTAGACTATAAGGTAGTCTACACCTTTGACACCTCCAGAGAGGTCTGGTTCTTCGTAGCCGATGATGTCGTCTCCTTCAGGGTTGTCGTTGTCCTCCTCCAGATGGTTCAGACAATCTAAGCAGGGGATTTAAGAGTGGTATGAGTACGAGCGTACTCAACAAGTTCATATTAGGAAAGAGGTGTTTAATGTACTATCTACAATACGAGACCAGAAAGTCTGATACCATGCAGGTTTTAATAACCATTTCTTCAAAAGGTTGCTTTTATTCAGAAGAACTATGTCCGTCAGCCTTCACGGTTGACTAGAACTTCATGGAGTTCCTTTCCACTTTCGCAGTTCCAAATTCCGAACAAGGAGTGACTGGTCACGATTCGTTCATCTGGAGAGGTGTGTTTCTTTACCCATAAGAGATCTTAACCTTGGTGCCAAGGGAGCTTTCTCCACACTTCCTTTGGTGTGAGGATCGGAATAAGGTCCTAGTCAATCATGTTCCTCCGCTACCTCGAACACCCACCCTTTGTTGCATACCCCGACCCTAGGTCCTCGTCGGTCCCATTATTCCCACTCACGGGTGGACCCCGACCACGACAACAGTTTGGGATCGAACCAAACTCCTTCGCCGGTAGCCCCCATCATAGACCGCAATACCGTGGGGACTTAGGACTCCCCAGCCTCACCGCTTGCTCCTTCGGGCGACAAGTGTACTACGGACAATGCCGTGGGGACTTAGGACTCCCCAGCCTCACCAGCTTGCCCCCTTGGATTACAAGTGTACTACGGTAAAGCGCATCCGTTGATGAACGAGAGGTGAAAACACTTTTGACTACTCCGTCCCACTCCAGATCCTATGGTGAACACGGGTTTTACGGCACAAGAATCACTGGACGACATTTGTTGTTTAATCCTAGGTGGATATAAACCCTTGCAATGGAACCTCCACCATATCAACACAATCCATGGTTCCATTGCCCACCACATAGTCATATTCATAGTTATGAAAATAGTGGTTTTGCTTTTTATGCAATAGTGATAAACATAGTACTTTGCAAGTAATTTGGTAAAAATACTCAAATGACATGAGCAAGCGATGAACTTGCCTGAATACTGCAAAGTGTTGCAGTTGGATGGTGTGGACTGACCCTTGTCCTCTGTTGCTGAAAAATAGCATCATTGTCCGATAAGGGCAATGGTTAAAGAAGCAATTATGCATGCTTTCCATTTTTAGGGTTTGTTCCCCCCTTCCGGTGTTTTATCATTTTATGTGAGGGTTAATACTAAGAATAATTTAGAGATACTCTGTTTAGGGTAAAATACAACCTTGAAATGTTGTCAAGGTGTTTTTAATGTCCAACAATATTTATGGACTAGTTTTAAATATTAAAACATAAAGTGTGATTTAAATGACTTATTTAATCATCAAATTGGGATTAAATTTGGTTTGTCTCCAAAAATTCCTTTTCATATTTTATTATGATAGAGAATTTTATTCTGAGTGATTTTCATATTTTTAATTATTTTTTTAGAGCTGTTTATTATTTTCTATGTATTTTCAAAGTTTCAGGATTAAATGGAATTGGGAAATACCAAAAATGCCCCTGGGCACCTGTCAGGGTGGCCCAGCGGTTAACCCTAACCCGAGCCACACTTGGGCTCGGTCGGTCGCACCGACCCCTTCTCCTCCACTCGCACGCGAACCCTAGCCTCCTCTCTCGCGACTCCCGCGTCGCCGCCGCCGTCGCCGCATTGTTCCGGCCGCCTCCGACCATCTCCGGCGACGAGACCGGTCGCATCTGGCTCGCCTCTCGATGGCGCACCAGATGGTCCGCGTCGATTTGTGTTTGGAGGCCACCTCCGTTCGCCTCCAAGCCTACTGCAACTAGGGTTGCACGGGTTCGCGGCGGTTCGCCGCTCGCCGGCGTCCCTGGCGTTGCGGTGCTTTCCGTGGCCTCGCCGTGGTGGTGCTGGGCGCTGCGGTGCTGGTCAAGGCGTGGCTTGGCCTGGCCTGGCACTGCCGTGCGCCCGGCGTGTGCCGCCGTGGCCGCCATGGCCGCGACCCTTGTCTGTTCGCCTGTAAGTGCCCTTCTCCTTCTCTCTTTCATCTGTTCCTCCTCCTTCTTCTAGCTTGAGATGCGGCTGCTCCTCCTCATGGAGAGGCCATGCCGTGCTGCTGCTATTGCTCTATTGGCTGCTGCTACTGTGCTTGATGTTGCTATTTGTATGCTGCTGTGCTCTCTGCTACTGCCATGGATGCTAGCTGTTGCTGCTCTACTAGCCCCGTCCTATGCCCTGCTGTTGCATGTTCTATGCCCTGGCTTGCTGTCTTTGTTCATTCATGTGGTTGTGCATGCTACTGTCTATTTAGATGCTAACCTGACCCGTCCTGGCCATTGTTGTTGCTTAATCTTTGTGCTATGTCATTGCTCTGGCTCTCCTGGCTCACTACTGTGAGTAGTTCTTGCGTTTAGCAAGTGCCAGTACTCCTGGTGTGTTGTTTATTGTGCTCTGATTCATGGAAATGCTCCATTGAGCATGATTGTTGGCCAGACAGCTCCATCTCTGGATGGGGTGCTTCTGAATACAAAGTTATATAGCTTCTTTGATTATCTGTGGTGTAATTGTTCATGTTCTGTGGCTATTTAATTTATATGGTTAATGTGTTGGTGCTAGGCTTGGCTCTAGCATGCTCTGACAAGCCCTGATGATCCTAGGATCATCAGTTGCTTGGTAAATGGCTATTGTTCCATGCTTGTGTCTCACTGATGCTCTTCCTTGTGTCTGTGTGACACTCTGGCCTGTGCTAGTGTATACTTTGTGTTTGCTCAAGCCACTGCTATTGCTTGCAATGATCCATTGGATCATCTGCAAGGCCTGGTGCATGGTTTACTTTTCTGTTTCATTTTTCTGTGTAGTTCTGATTCATTAAATAGATAAATGATGTGAACTGCGTTGTAGTGATGATCATATAAGTGGATTTAGTAGAGCTAGAGGGATGCCAATCATATATTGGGGACCCTAGCTCCCTTTGAACCCTTCTGGGTAATGATATGCTATCGGTCTTGATGATTTTGTGGTTGAGGTGGCCTCAACAGCAATTCCTTGCTATTTTGGTAGCTCCCACCTCAGGTGGCTTGCTGTGTATGGGCAAATGCTCTCTGGCTAATCATGTTTTATTGCCAGAAGCTTTTTGATGTTGACAAACTAGAATAGACACATATTGTCTATATTTCTGATGGTGTAGTGGTCATAGGTGCTAAGTGACTCTGGTTAGCTAGATAGGATCATCTCCTTGCTGGATGTCTTTGCTTATGCCACTGATTTGGCATATCCAATGTTCCCTGGGTGATTTCCTATTGGTTTCTCTCATATTTGCTTGCACCAATTGGCTATTAGCCATATGATGACTCAAACAGGGTTTCTACCCTTTTCTGTTCCTGTGACTTGTGCATATGATGGATGATTATGAGCAAAACCTTGCTTGCTCATGTGATGTTGGTATACCTCACTCCAGCTCCTAGATAAAGTTGTTGTGGTAGAGGATTGCTTCTGGTGGTTTGATTAGCTTGCCCTGCTCCTCCTTGTCAGCTTGAAGTTCTTGATGAATTTTTGTGGTTGTGACTGGAATAGGTGGAGCAGCTCTAGCTGTTCACCTGTTCTTGCTGTTCTTGCTGTGTTCTTACCCTGGTACTCCTTGTCGATGGAATGGCTAGGGTTTGCTGGTGAAAAGCTTTTATACTGGCCCACCTGTGCTCCTTTGGTCGACAGCACTATTCTGGTCACTTTGGTGACCCTCCCCTGGCTAGTGTGTGTTGTTGTGCATGCAGCACCAGCCTGGCTTGTTGTTGAGCATGCACACAAGCTGTGTGTGCTGCCTGTGTGTGTGTGTGTGCATCAGGCTTGGGACTTGTGATGTGGAAAGATCAGCTCGGCTGATCCTGGTCATATCCTCTCTATTTCATTTGTTTCACTAACCTGCCAAGTGGCAATGCCACTTGGCATAATGGGTGTTTTGTTGTGTTTGAGTGCAGGAAAATCAGAAGATGATCAAAATGAAGCAAGATCATCTTGATCAAGCATTTCAAGAAGATTATCTTGTGTAGTTTAGGACATTTCATTTATTTGTAATTTTCCTTTTTCTTTTTCTATTTCTTCAATTCTTGTAATTTGTTGTAAATTCATATTTCAATTCTGGATATTGTAATTGACATTGTATTTTGTGTGAATATCAATAAAGCTCAAGGTTTTCTCTAATGAGCTTTACTTATTATTTGTATTGTTCATAATGTGTATTATTATTATTTACTTAATGAATTTCCTCACAATTGAAATATAGGGTATTTATTTAATGTTTGAATTTGAAATTCAAATTCAACTTAGGTTTGAATTCAATCATGCAACTTAAATTTGAATTCAATCATGCAACTTAAGTTTGTGATACAACCTCTCCCCTCTCTTCTCAAAACCCTAGTTTAGTTAGATGAGAAACAAGTTTGTCGCACTCTCGAAACCCTAACCCTGTAAGGTGTCGAGAGAGAAACCCCTCCGATGCAGTTTTTGTTTAAAAGCGCGAAATTTCCCCAAATTTACAATGCAATGCACATCCCTTTCTAAAATCTACCCCTCGATCGTCTCTAAACCTGGGACATTACAACCTTTCCCCCTTAAAGAAAACTTCGTCCTGAAGTTGTGGTTGTAATACCTGAAGAGTTCGGGGTATGTTTTCCTCAAATCTTCCTCCTTTTCCCAGGTGGCTTCCCTCTTGGGGTGATGCTTCCATTGTATCTTGCAGTACTTTATTGCTCGATTCCTGAGTTGTTTCCAGTTCTCCTCGAGAATTTTGGCTGGCCTCTCGATGTAGGTCAAATCTGGTTGTAACTCGAGCTCATCATGTGATACTAGCTCATCTGGGGTCTTTAAGCATTTCCTGAGTTGCGACACATGGAATACATTATGAACTTGAGCTAACCTTCCCGGTAGATCCAATTCAAAGGCTAAACCTCGGTTCTGGCTCAGTATTTTGAAAGGTCCGATGTATCTAGGGCTCAACTTTCCCTTAACTCCTAATCTCTGAAGACCTTTCATCGGACTTACTTTAAGATATACCATATCCCCTACTTGTGGCTCCCAAGTCCTTCTCTTTTGGTCTGCATAGCTCTTCTGTCGACTTTGAGCTATCTTCATCTTATCTCTTATAATGTCAATGATCTGTTGCTTTTCCTTGACATAATCAGGATTAAACTCCTTGCTTGATCCTGCTTCATACCAACATATCGGTGATCCACACTTCCTTCCGTATAGAGCTTCGAATGGTGCCATCTTGATACTGCTTTGATAGCTATTATTGTATGAAAACTCTGCTAGTGGTAAGTGTTCTTCCCATGATCCTCCGAAGTCTAGGGCACAAGCCCTAAGCATATCTTCCAATATCTGGTTTGTTCTCTCTGTTTGTCCACCTGTCTGAGGATGATAGGCGGTGCTATAATCTAACTTGGATCCTAAGGCTTCATGTAGTTGCTTCCAAAATGCTGATGTGAACACGGATCCTCGATCCGACACTATCTTCTTGGGCACTCCATGTTTACTCACGATCTCTTTGATGTAAAGATCGATGAGTTTCTCCCCTTTGTCCTGCTGGTTTACTGCTAAGAAGTGTGCACTTTTCGTCAACCGGTCCACGATTACCCATATCATGTCCTTCTTTTTATTAGTCATGGGTAGTCCGGTGATGAAATCCATTCCAATTTCTTCCCATTTCCATTCTGGGATTGGTAAAGGTTGTAACTTGCCTGCTGGACTTTGATGTTCAGCTTTTACTCTTTGACATGTATGGCATTCTGCCACGTATTGTGCTATTTCTCTCTTCAGGTTATTCCACCAGAATAATTCTTTGAGATCCATGTACATCTTTGTACTTCCTGTATGTATGGAGTATGGTGTTTGATGTGCTTCCCGGAGTATAACTTCCTTGATCTCAGCAATATCCGGAACGCAAATCCTTTTCTGGAACCATAATGATCCCATTTCTCCTCGGTGAAATTCTGATGGTCTTCCTTCATCAATCCTCCTCATCTCCTCCACGATGAATGGATCATCCAATTGACCCATGATTATCTCATTCTTTAGGTTGACACTTAGTTCATCGGCTACTTGTAAAGCCGATAATCCTTCATGAGCTTCTTTCTCCCAAAGTTGTATCTGGGCTTGGCTTATTTCCTTCTTCAACTCCGGTGATATTTCTTGTTCTATTCCTCCAGTACTCTTCCTACTCAAGGCATCTGCTACTACATTAGCCTTTCCTGGAGTATAATTGATGGTCAAATCATAGTCTTTGATCAATTCAAGCCATCTTTTCTGCCTCATATTGAGTTCCTTCTGAGTGAAGAAGTACTTGAGACTCTTATGATCGGTATAGAGCTCACACTTGGCTCCATAGAGAAAATGTCTCCAGGTTTTCAGTGCAAATACTACTGCTGCTAACTCTAGATCATGAGTTGGATAATTCACTTCATGAGGTCTGAGTTGCCTTGATCCATAGGATATTACTTTCCGATCTTGCATGAGTACACATCCCAATCCATGTTTGGATGCGTCACAGTACACGGTGTAATCCTTGCCAACTTCCGGAACTGCTAACACCGGTGATGTGGTGAGTTTCTCTTTCAGAGTCTGAAAACTCTTCTCACACTCATCAGACCACACAAATGGTGTATTCTTCCTTAACAACTTGGTCATTGGCCCTGCTATCTTAGAGAATCCTTCAATGAATTTCCGATAGTAACCTGCCATTCCCAAGAATCCTCGGATTTCCTTGACATTCTTGGGTGCTTCCCAATCCAAAACTGATGCTACTTTACTTGGGTTTACTGCTATCCCATCCTTGCTAATGACATGACCAAGAAATTCTACTTGATCTAGCCAAAACTCACACTTACTGAATTTGGCGTAAAGTTGATGTTCCCTGAGTGTTTGCAACACTATCCTCAGATGTTCAGCATGTTCAGCTTTGTTCTTGGAATATATCAAGATATCATCGATGAATACAATGACAAACTTGTCTAGACATGGCATGAAAATCTTATTCATAAGATTCATGAATATTGTTGGGGCATTGGTTAGTCCAAAAGGTACTACGAGGTATTCATGATGTCCGTACCTCGAGACAAAGGCTGTTTTCGGAACGTCTTCCTTCTTGATCTTTATCTGATGATAACCGGATCTTAGATCAATCTTGGAAAAGACTCCCGCGCCTCTAACTTGATCAAAAAGATCTTGGATTCTAGGAAGTGGGTACTTGTTCTTGATAGTAACATTATTCAAGTTCATGTAGTCTCCGCACATCCTTCGACCTCCATCTCATTTATCCACGAAGATCACAGGTGATCCCCATGGTGAAATACTCTCCTGTATGAATCCTTTCTGTTCCAGGTCATCCAATTGTTCCTTGAGTTCTTTCAACTCCTTAGGCCCCATCTTGTATGGTGCTTTAGCAATGGGAGCTGTTCCTGGAATTAGGTCGATAGTAAATTCTATCTCCCTATCTGGTGGCATTCCAGGTAATTCCTTAGGAAATACATCTTGGAATTCGTTGACAATTGGAATGTCCTCGAGTTTCACCTCCTTCATACTATTCAATTTTAACTCAACTTCAATCTGAGTATGCCTATCCCCTTGGTATATGATTCTCTCTCCACCTGGGCTTTTCAGAGACACTGTCTTATGGGTACAATCTATTAGTGCTCCATTTTCCTCTAACCAGTTCATACCAAGGATGACATCAATGTTCTTCATCGGTAGTATGAACAGGTCTGCGTCAAACGCACACTTATTGATCATAATGACTTGTCCTGGCTTGGTGTGGGTTACTAATATCGTTCCCCCCGCAGAAAGTATGGTTATGGGTTTATCTAACTTAGTGCATCTAATCCCATGTTTAATGATGAATTGCTGAGGAATGAATGATGTAGTTGCACCAGTATCAAAAAGTACTTTGCCAGGATGAGTAAGTATCTGAAGCGTACCTATCACTGCTTGATCGGAGTTCACCACCTCCTCCAAGCTGGTGCAGTTCAACTTGCCGAAGGGTTTCTTGTTCTTCCAATTCCCTCCGGTATTCCCACTTCGGTTTCCTCCTCCTCCTCCTGACTGTCCTCCTCCATTCTTTCTCTTGGGGCAATCCTTCAACATATGCCCCTCCTGGCGACACCCAAAGCAAATTATCTTGGGTTTACGACACTCTGTTGAGAGATGGCCCTTCATTCCACAGACACGGCAAACAATCTGGTTTGCCTGCTGGAATCCTTGGTTCTTGCAATCCTTGGAAAAGTGTCCTGGAAGTCCACAGCTTCGGCAAACTATCTGATTTGCAGTCTGAAACGCTTGGTTTCTCCTGCTGTTGTAGTTGTTGTTGAATCTGGGCTTAAAACTCAAGCCCATGTTTGGTTTATTGCTGATAAACCTCTTAGGCTCGAATTTAGCCTTCTTCCTCTTCTCCTCTTGCAGTTGCTTGAAATCATCTTCAAGAGTGATGGCTACATCCACCAACTCCTGGAACTCAGTCGCTCTTAACATCCTGAGCTGTACCTTGAACTGAGGATTCAATCCTCGCATAAACCTCTTCTTTTTCTTGTCCTCGGTGTTGACCTCCTCCACGGCATACCGAGACAGTCCAGAAAATTCCCTGACGTAAGTCAGGATAGCCTTATCCTTCTGCTCGAGACTTTCAAATTCTCGACGCTTCAGTTCCACGATGCTCTCAGGGACATTGGATTCCCTGAACTTCCTCTTGAACTCATCCCATGTGAATACCTTATCAGCCGGATAAACGGCTACTATATTATCCCACCATGATGCGGCGGGTCCACACAACAAGTGCGTTGCATACCTGACCTTCTCCAGGTCGTTGCATCCTACAGTGTTGAGCTTGCGCTCAGTATCCATCAACCAATCCTCTGCGTCCATAGGTTCGGGCGCATATGCAAAGGAGATTGGCTTAGTGTTCTGGAAGTCTAACAAAGTGACTCCCTGGTTCTCGGGCCTCTCCACCCTGTTCTGCTGAAGCAGCTCCTGGAAGAACTTATTTTGCTGCTCCAATGTCACACGTTGCCTTTCCTCCAGCATTTGCATGTATTGGAGGAAATTCTGCTGCGTCATAGGTGGTGGTGGTGGTGGAAACTGGTTTCTGGCTGCTTCATCAGCCTCTGCCTTTTGCTTGGCCTCACGCTCGAGGCGCTGCTCTTCGCTCTCCTCACTCGGCGCTCCCGACATATCCCCCTAGTTCTGCAACACAAAGTGGTACTCATAATTACTCCATGCGCAAGTTTTCTGAGCTCAACTTTGTGCATAGAACTAGTCACGCAATGGAAATCAAGAAGCAAATGCAAATCATACAAAACATATACCATGTATATACATACTTAAGCGTTTATTACAATACTTAGTAGCGATGTAAGTATGCAAACTCACTTATTGAAGTATATGTACAAAGTTCTACAAATATTACATACTACAATACATGTGGTACAGCTGTATTGTAGTCTCGCCTCCCATGGTAGTCTCTAGTCGTGCTTCACTCCCGGTACATCCCAGGCTTCCATCCGGTCGAACGTGTAGTCCTCCTGACAGAATCTGGAACATAGGGTCTTCCCGTAGGCTTGTAGTCAGAATCGGATGATGATCCCAGGGAGAAATCTGTGTTCATGAACTGGTCATTCAGTGCATCATAATCTACCCATCGGGTGTACTCCCCGGTGACTCCGCCATAGGTATTTCCACCATCAGTATCAGACTCAATCAGCATAGGATACCCCTCACTATCTCCTCTATTATACTGATTGTTCTGGAACTGGGTTGTGGCATCCTCCTCCTTCTCAGAGTTACCTCTGGCTGAATGGCCATAGGTTTCTGTGTCTGAACCCCAACGCCAACCTGTTGAGTTCTCTATAGGAGTCTCGGAACGCTGATGGTTTCCGGATTCCTCTCCACCCTCGTATCCTCCATAAGAGTTACTAGGGAAGTACCTAGGTGTAATAGGTGTGGTTTGTTGTTCTGGATGGTCAATACTAATGTAGTCACCAGCTGAATAAACTGGTGTATGAACCACTCCCTCCATGGGTTCCTTTCCTTTTGTCTCCTCCTTGGGCTCAGTGAATTCTTCCAACATTGTGTCAATTGCTCCCAACAAATGTCGGTTCAACTGAAAGAACAATGTCAGTAGGTTGCGACTATTATCCATGTACTTAGCGGCTTCTACTGGCTTGCGTTTTGCAAATTTGAGATGGTTAAGCATAGGATCATCTTCCTCCTCCATATGAGGAATGTGAGAGAATTCGGAACCAATAAGCTCCTTCGTCTTATGTTCCCGAATATCAGTGATGGCTCTCATTATGGCTATGTGGTAGGCTGTTTGGATAGTTCTAGCCTCACCTGCTGGCATCACTACACTCATTCCTAGGGATTCTGGAAGTCTTAGTCCTACCCTACACTTCGCTAACACTGTACCGTCGTAGTACATGTATTTTGTTACTTGGATTTGGGGATCGCACCCAAATTCAAGCAACATAGCACGAAGAATATCCGCGAGTCCTCCATCATATTCACTCAGGTTTGATTCCATCACTTTCACGTTACGTCCCGAACATGAACTTGCCATAGTTGGCTGTAGAAAAGAAAGAATATAAGATTAGTAATAATGCATCATAATAGAGATAATAAAGAATTTTCGCACTAAAAGATATGATTGTTTTATTCTCAAGTGAATATATACCATATTTTTAGAGAATTCTTTACTAATCCTATTTGACTCCTAACGTTTTCGTCCCATTTACTAGGTTCCAACCTAAGGTCAAAGCTTTTGCTCTAATACCAACTGTGGTGACCCTGCATACCACTGCATGTTGTAGTATGTCAGTCGTTGATATAACATTCACGAAGTACCAATCCGCAAATATTATATCCCTCAGAGTAGTACAACAGAACATAGCAGGTCCAAAACTCATTCATATATTATTACAAACCATATGTACATATCATCCCGGAGCTCCTCTTGGGTCCTGAGAGAGATACTCCTGGGTTCGAGGCGAACCCAACTTAACTTACAATATAAAAGTCTCACAAGACTATACATTTATTCTCCTCGAGCAGCTTAATGCTATGAGTTCGCACTGCTCGGTACTCTATGATTATTACTAGATCTAAACTTGCTCTCCTCTGGAACCCTCCCCGGTTCCGTAGACTATAAGGTAGTCTACACCTTCGACACCTCCAGAGAGGTCTGGTTCCGATGATGTCGGCTCCTTCAGGGTTGTCGTTGTCCTCCTCCAGATGGTTCAGACATTCTAAGCAGGGGATTTAAGAGTGGTATGAGTACGAGCGTACTCAACAAGTTCATATTAGGAAAGAGGTGTTTAATGCACTATCTACGATACCAGACCAGAAAGTCTGATACCATGCAGGTTTTAATAACCATTTCCTCAAAAGGTTGCTTTTATTCAGAAGAACTATGTCCGTCAGCCTTCACCGGTTGACTAGAACTTCATGGAGTTCCTTTTCGGCAGCGTTCGCAGTTTCAAATCCCGGAACAAGGAGTGACTGGTCACGATTCGTTACACTCTGCAGAGGTGTGTTTCTTTACCCATAAGAGATCTTAACCTTGGTGCCAACCAGCTTTCCCGTCCACACTTCCTTTGGTGTGAGGCCCGGTATAAGGTCCTAGTCAATCATGTTCCTCCGCTACCTCGAACACCCACCCTTTGTTGCATACCCCGACCCTGGGTCCTCGTCGGTCCCATTATTCCCACTCACGGGTGGACCCCGACCACGACAACAGTTTGGGATCGAACCAAACTCCTTCGCCGGTAGCTGCAACCCATCATAGACCGCAATACCGTGGGGACTTAGGACTCCCCAGCCTCACCGCTTGCTCCTTCGGGCGACAAGTGTACTACGGACAATGCCGTGGGGACTTAGGACTCCCCAGCCTCACCAACTTGCCCCCTTGGATTACAAGTGTACTACGGTAAAGCGCATCCGTTGATGAACGAGAGGTGGAAACACTTTTGACTACTCCGTCCCACTCCAGATCTGATGGTGAACACGTTTTACGGCACAAGAATCACTGGCGACATTTGTTGTTTAATCCTAGGTGGATATAAACCCTTGCAATGGAACCTCCACCATATCAACACAATCCATGGTTCCATTGCCCACCACATAGTCATATTCATAGTTATGAAAATAGTGGTTTTGCTTTTTATGCAATAGTGATAAACGTAGTACTTTGCAAGTAATTTGGTAAAAATACTCAAATGACATGAGCAAGCGATGAACTTGCCTGAATACTGCAAAGTGTTGCAGTTGGATGGTGTGGACTGACCCTTGTCCTCTTGCTGAAAAATAGCATCATTGTCCGATAAGGGCAATGGTTAAAGAAGCAATTATGCATGCTTTCCATTTTTAGGGTTTGTTCCCCCCTTCCGGTGTTTTATCATTTTATGTGAGAGTTAATACTAAGAATAATTTAGGGATACTCTGTTTAGGGTAAAATACAACCTTGAAATGTTGTCAAGGTGTTTTTAATGTCCAACAATATTTATGGACTAGTTTTAAATATTAAAACATAAAGTGTGATTTAAATGACTTATTTAATCATCAAATTGGGATTAAATTTGGTTTGTCTCCAAAAATTCCTTTTCATATTTTATTATGATAGAGAATTTTATTCTGAGTGATTTTCATATTTTTAATTATTTTTTAGAGTTGTTTATTATTTTCTATGTATTTTCAAAGTTTCAGGATTAAATGGAATTGGGAAATACCAAAAAAGCCCCTGGGCACCTGTCAGGGTGGCCCAGCGGTTAACCCTAACCCGAGCCACACTTGGGCTCGGTCGGTCGCACCGACCCCTTCTCCTCCACTCGCACGCGAACCCTAGCCTCCTCTCTCGCGACTCCCGCGTCGCCGCCGCCGTCGCCGCATTGTTCCGGCCGCCTCCGACCATCTCCGGCGACGAGACCGGTCGGATCTGGCTCGCCTCTCGACGGTGCACCAGATGGTCCGCGTCGATTTGTGTTTGGAGGCCACCTCCGTTCGCCCCCAAGCCTACTGCAACTAGGGTTGCACGGGTTCGCGGCGGTTCGCCGCTCGCCGGCGTCCCTGGCGTTGCGGTGCTTTCCGTGGCCTCGCCGTGGTGGTGCTGGGCGCTGCGGCGCTGGTCAAGGCGTGGCTTGGCCTGGCCTGCCACTGCCGTGCGCCCGGCGTGTGCCGCCGTGGCCGCCATGGCCGCGACCCTTGTCTACTCGCCTGTAAGTGCCCTTCTCCTTCTCTCTTTCATCTGTTCCTCCTCCTTCTTCTAGCTTGAGATGCAGCTGCTCCTCCTCATGGAGAGGCCATGCCGTGCTGCTGCTATTGCTCTATTGGCTGCTGCTACTGTGCTTGCTGTTGCTGTGCGTACGCTGTTGTGCTCTCTGCTACTGCCATGGATGCTAGCTGCTACTGCTCTACTAGCCCCGTCCTATGCCCTGCTGTTGCATGTTCTATGCCCTGGCTTGCTGTCTTTGTTCATTCATGTGGTTGTGCATGCTACTGTCTATTTAGATGCTAACCTGACCCGTCCTGGCCATTGTTGTTGCTTAATCTTTGTGCTATGTCATTGCTCTGGCTCTCCTGGCTCACTACTGTGAGTAGTTCTTGCGTTTAGCAAGTGCCAGTACTCCTGGTGTGTTGTTTATTGTGCTCTGATTCATGGAAATGCTCCATTGAGCATGATTGTTGGCCAGACAGCTCCATCTCTGGATGGGGTGCTTCTGAATACAAAGTTATATAGCTTCTTTGATTATCTGTGGTGTAATTGTTCATGTTCTGTGGCTATTTAATTTATATGGTTAATGTGTTGGTGCTAGTCTTGGCTCTAGCATTCTCTGACAAGCCCTGATGATCCTAGGATCATCAGTTGCTTGGTAAATTGCTGCTGTTCCATGCTTGTGTCTCACTGATGCTCTTCCTTGTGTCTGTGTGACACTCTGGCCTGTGCTAGTGTATACTTGTGTTTGCTCAAGCCACTGCTATTGCTTGCAATGATCCATTGGATCATCTGCAAGGCCTGGTGCATGGTTTACTTTTCTGTTTCATTTATCTGTGTAGTTCTGATTCATTAAATGGATAAATGATGTGAACTGCCTTGCAGTGATGATCATATAAGTGGATTTAGTAGAGCTAGAGGGATGCCAATCATTTATTGGGGACCCTAGCTCCCTTTGAACCCTTCTGGGTAATGATATGCTATCTGTCTTGATGATTTTGTGGTTGAGGTGGCCTCAACAACAATTCCTTGTTGTTTTGGTAGCTCCCACCTCAGGTGGCTTGCTGTGTATGGGCAAATGCTCTCTGGCTAATCATGTTTGATTGCCAGAAGCTTTTTGATGTTGACAAACTAGAATAGGCACATATTGTCTATATGTCTGATGGTGTAGTGGTCATAGGTGCTAAGTGACTCTGGTTAGCTAGATAGGATCATCTCCTTGCTGGATGTCTTTGGTTATGCCACTGATTTGGCATATCCAATGTTCCCTGGGTGATTTCCTATTGGTTTCTCTCATATTTGCTTGCACCAATTGGCTATTAGCCATATGATGACTCAAACAGGGTTTCTACCCTTTTCTGTTCTGTGACTTGTGCATATGATGGATGATTATGAGCAAAACTTTGCTTGCTCATGTGATGTTGGTATACCTCACTCCAGCTCCTAGATAAAGTTGTTGTGGTAGAGGATTGCTTCTGGTGGTTTGATTAGCTTGCCCTGCTCCTCCTTGTCAGCTTGAGGTTCTTGATGAATTTGTTGTGGTTGTGACTGGAATAGGTGGAGCAGCTCTAGCTGTTCACCTGTTCTTGCTGTTCTTGCTGTGTTCTTACCCTGGTGCTCCTTGTCGATGGAATGGCTAGGGTTTGCTGGTGAAAAGCTTTTATACTGGCCCACCTGTGCTCCTTTGGTCGACAGCACTATTCTGGTCACTTTGGTGACCCTCCCCTGGCTAGTGTGTGTTGTTGTGCATGCAGCACCAGCCTGGCTTGTTGTTGAGCATGCACACAAGCTGTGTGTGCTGCCTGTGTGTGTGTGTGTGTGTGCATCAGGCTTGGGACTTGTGCTGTGGAAAGATCAGCTCGGCTGATCCTGGTCATATCCTCTCTATTTCATTTGTTTCACTAACCTGCCAAGTGGCAATGCCACTTGGCATAATGGGTGTTTTGTTGTGTTTGAGTGCAGGAAAATCAGAAGATGATCAAAATGAAGCAAGATCATCTTGATCAAGCATTTCAAGAAGATTATCTTGTGTAGTTTAGGACATTTCATTTATTTGTAATTTTCTTTTTCTTTTCCTATTTCTTCAATTCTTGTAATGTGTTGTAAATTCATATTTCAATTCTGGATATTGTAATTGACATTGTATTTTGTGTGAATATCATTAAAGCTCAAGGTTTTCTCTAATGAGCTTTACTTATTATTTGTATTGTTCATAATGTGTATTATTATTATTTACTTAATGAATTTCCTCACAATTGAAATATAGGGTATTTATTTAATGTTTGAATTTGAAATTCAAATTCAACTTAGGTTTGAATTCAATCATGCAACTTAAATTTGAATTCAATCATGCAACTTAAGTTTGTGATACAACCTCTCCCCTCTCTTCTCAAAACCCTAGTTTAGTTAGATGAGAAACAAGTTTGTCGCACTCTCAAAACCCTAACCCTATAAGGTGTCGAGAGAGAAACTTGTCCCCCTCCGATGCAGTTTTTGTTTAAAAGCGCGAAATTTCCCCAGAATTTACAATGCAATGCACATCCCTTTCTAAAATCTACCCCTCGATCGTCTCTAAACCTGGGACATTACAAACCTCGCCCCGAGGTTCCACCTCAAGGTACGGGGGAGAGAGGTGAACTATCGAGTCTTTAGGCGACGTGTCGATCTCCTCGACACCACTAACAAGAATTGTTGCTCCATGTAGATCGGCGATACCACACTACTGCAGAAATCCTTATCAGTGACAGGCACATTTTGCTCATCAGTGACAGGCAATACGCCTGTCACTAGGGTACTGTCACTGGTACTGCCTGTCACTAGTGATGTGAAGAATGCCTGTCACTGGTAGGTTAACTAGTGACAGGCAGAAAAAATGCATGTCACTAGCGTGATGAAAGGCTGCATCCATTCTGGTTTCACTAGTGACTACTACATTATCGTGCCTGTCACTGATATGAATTTTGTTATTTAAAAAAAATTGCATTGTCAACGAATCTATCATGCCTGAATTTTGATGTTTAAAAAAAATTAATTACATTGTCGACGAATATGCATAACAAGTAGGTAGAATATAGCATTTCACAGCGCAATCTCACACTAAATTCAAGAAAAGCACAATACAAAGCGTATTATAGGAAACATACGATCAGTTACACAAATTTTAAAACTAAGCGGAAAAAACTCTAGGCTAACTAGAGGCGAACCAAAAGAAACCAAAAACCAGCCACTTCGACATCTTCTACTCGGCGAACCAAAAGACACCAACATCCCTGTATCACCTCCAACGTGAGCACCATAAGTCCCAGCATTGCCTTCCTGGAAAAAAAGGAGAGCAGTCAAATTCGAAATCAATATTTTTCAAACGCAAGAGAAAGATATAAACCAGTAGTGCATTGGACTTGCAAACAGATCACCAATAGTAAAACCAGCAAGCAAAACATTAGCAGCAAGTAGCGGTAGTGTTGTAGTACTCAAAACCAATGCAGTTGATGCTCACCTCATTTTCGAAATTAGAGTGCAATATATTTCTGTATAAATTCTCGTATAGTAGTAGACGGCAATAGATCCTACAACGGTAAGGTTTTCAACGGCAACTTTGCATGGGTTGAACCAAAGCACACTATACCAAAGAGCAGGCAAAACAAAGTTACCCAAGTGTCAACATATTACTCTATAAATTTACATTAGAAATATTTACTATAGCTCTCTAAATTAACCTAGGGAACAAGAAGAAGCATGGCAGAACAGTAAGTCACTCAGCTAGAACCAACAATATACAACATAGTTCATAAAATTTAAGCCATTAGACGATGTACTCCAGCCTAACCTGGTTAAGAAATACACCGGAAGCATAAGGAGCATAATGGAACTAGCACCCAATGTCAGATTATATTGCCGTAATGAACATTAATACAACTAGATGATACCATGCGCGTTGCAGCGGGCATTTATATTATTGTATACACTGTATAATTGGATGTATCCATTCATATGAAATAAAAATTTATGCGGTGTAGATCTCGACAGCCTTCAAATATGTATCAGCTGGCATTCAGATACTTTCATCTACAAAGTTGCAGATTGTTTATCCTACACGCCCGAAGGCCACACCACTTCTCAATGTTAGATATACCACATGACTATGAAGACCAAACGTTCCTAGATGCAGAGGAGCGAGACACAACCACACAGACTTCAGTATGCTACGAAGAGGAGTGCAACGAAATAGCAACATATGGTAAAATCAACATTAAATCATGGAGATCATCTTTAGTCATATATTTGTACAGAAATCCTGTACAGAATGGGTAGTTTCAGATTTACCTATTTAAGAAGTCGTCATCTTCCATGTGCATGCACGGTGCCTTTTCAAATTGCGTTCAGAAACTGAAATAGCAACATACTGATGGTATATACCAATGGATAGTTACACCTGCAGCAAGCAAGTGTATTATTCCAAGCTCTATTTGCCTCTATCCGCATGCTCACCAAAGTATACAAAGGTCAAAGTTGGAGCATAATCACCTAGTCAAACAGCCTGAAAAGATGGACAAACTTGATTAAATTTTTTTGGCCTGCAGATATGTATGTAACAATACAAGGGTTATCAGTTTAACACCTACAACTGTTGAATCACCATAAGTCCATAACTCATAAAACCGAACTGGTTTGTAAATCAAGATGTAAACAACTTAAAATATGTGATTTTGAGAGGAGAACTACTTTAATTAGCAAACTGAAAGTTTCACAATTTCAAGAAGCACTCTCATACTGTCATACAGCGATGTGTTTTGGAAGAAGCTAGAGAAAAGAAAAGGTTGTGCAGAATTACGCACTTACATCCTTTCAACTGAATGACTGTTCCAATCGATCAACTTGGAACCTGTAGCCTTGATCTACTGGATCGATTCCTTGCTTATCTAAGACACGGCCATTTGCTTTATTTCATCCCTTGCTGTGCAATTCCCCTGTTCGGGCCTGGCTGCCAGCGGGCCAGCGATGGTGATACCAATGTTCAATTCCAAAAGATAGGCATTGGTCTCCAATTAGACTGCAAATTAGGAAGCATATATTGTGCCAAAATGAGAAACGCATATTCAGGTACCTTCACGTGTAGTTCGGCTTCGAGGAGCAGGGATGCAAGGAGACGTCCTTGTGTCGGGGGGCGGCGTGGCGGATGCAGGGCCGCGCCTGGGATTCGGCCAAGCTCGCGTCCGGGGAGAGAGTCCTGGCATCGGGCGGCGGCGCTGAGGTCTAGCGGCATTGGCGGGCAGGGTGGTTGGAGGATCTGGCGGCGTTGGAGGGAGCAGGGCGGCGGGCGGTTTGGGATTAGGAACTCTGGACCACTCCCCACGCACGCTTTTCTCCTTCAATTCACCGCGGATTTTTTTTGCGGAGATTCACCACCGAATTTAATTACTACTACCTCTGGTCCGATTAAATCGACGCAAGAGCTGCAAAGATCACGTGTATTTATATGTTGTACGCTCGTCGATTAAAACGGACCGGAGGAGTATATGCCATGGCAAATACAGCGTCCGACTCGAGGTTTATTTCTACTGCAAACGGGTCGATCGATTGATCTTTTATAGCGACGGAATCTGGTCCAACTCTACGTCTTCTGCGACCTGTAGTCCGGCGGGACTTCGGTGTGGATACGAGGCCGCCACGATTCGCAGATGTTTTCGGCCGGACGCGCGACACTCCGGGACGGATACGAGGCGATCGCGGCAGTTTTTGACCGGAACCGCGCGGCGCGTTGTTCGCGGAGGCTCCGTAGCTGCCTCCCGATATATTGATCGGCCGGAGTGCTGCTGTGTGAGCGCGTGTGGCTGGACCAGGTAACAAGCGCGGGAAAGGTCGACCCATGGAGATGGCGTGCTGGAAAGATCTCCCAAGAAGGATACGCGCGGGAAATACCGGCCCATGCCTAATGACAGGCTCTTTTACTAGCCTGTCACTAGCTACTTTTCCCTCCCGGCCAGCCTCTGAAAAAATAACCAGTGACATCCATTTTTACGCGCGTGTCACTAGTATTTTTTACTAGTGACAGGCTTATGCATGCCTGTCGCTGATTATGGTTACTAGTGACAGGCATAATTATGCCTGTCACTAACCACCTGGCGGCTATAAGCTTTTTTGCAGTAGTGCCAAGAAGTCGTTGTTCCGTCATTGATGATACTCTTCCGTCGGGATCCTCCGAAGATCGAACCTATTAGGTGAGGGCAAAGATCGTCCAACCCACGTCGGAACCTAAGACTCGGAGAAGAAGATAAGAGAAGATTAAAAACACGCAAAGGTAAGATGACAAAGAATATAGATAAGGAGAAAAATAGAGCTAATCAGATCTATCCAACGAATTTTAGAAAATAGTTTTGACACTAGACACAACAACGTCCGTTGGCAAGGTTATCCTACAAGCTGGACTAGTGGGGTACCGTCAACCTGAGCTCTGATACCAACTTGTGACGCCCCGTAACCGGTACCATGAGGATTCTAGCGATCCCGCCGAGATCCGCATGATATCGATTCAGAGATGCCCTCCAACACGACGTGCGCGACGAATCACACACGTGATGCCAGAGGAATTAACACGAGCGGTAACATTACAACAGGATTACAATAGAGCCCACAAGAAACATAGATTACAACAATGACTCCAACGATTCAAGATACAAATAGAAACATACAAAGATCCAAATCATACAGAAGATCAAATACGTCCGAGTACGGACAAGATACGAATTGAACTAAGAGTCCTGAAGATAACCAGTGACGTCCATAACCCTGCCCAGGCCAAGCCGGAAGGGTAACCTTGCTAACATCGTCATCTTGTACCTGTCGAAGTCGGGCCATCGGTTGCCGACAAAAGGGAGGAAGCAAAAGAGAAAGAGAAAAAGCGAGGGTAAGTACCAAGGAACGAACTCCGACACGTACTTAGCGAGACTAGAAATGGCTATGCTCGCCGGGCGAATATATCACCTGGGGCTATATGGTAGGTTTAGCGGCAGCAAAACTATAACCAATAGAGACACGCTACAACATACGTCTACTCAGAGAAGATAAGAGAGCGCACAAGGTAACAGATAAATACTACACAAACATAACCCAGCCAATTACACATATCCCCTTCAACAAAGCGAAATGGCAATGTAAAAGGCACTCAACGGTGGACAAGTTTTATTATATATTGGTTGTAGTAATGTTATATTATTACGCAAGTTATTATCAGATTATTAGCAACAAGATAACGGTGTAAGTTGTTCTATGATCAAGCTATACAATTCGAAGTCGTCCATAACCGCGGACACGGCTTATCGATAAGATTGTAACCCTGCAGGGGTGCCCAAATGTAGCCACACGCACGCTCAACCCACTTGCGACAGGTGGATATCACGACTCGCACTCTCCTTCACTACAACAATGTCCAGGAAGCCACCTAACTAAGTTAACCCGTATCGAAGTCCGGCCGTGCTCCGAAGCGGACTTAGCTATTTGCGTCTACGGCTTTCGGATGGAAACAGTACCCGCAGGGTGAATCCATCTTTAGCAATATGTACCGCGCCTACGAGCGTGCAAGAGACAACGGGGTTACAAGGCACACGGCTTCCCCAAAAGTAATATCATATCATCTGACCATAAAGAAACATGCTTGCACGCCCGGGAGAAACAAACAAACATTCAAACTAATTGTGGCCACTAGACAAAGCTGTAGATTCCGGCAGTGGTCGAGGGGAGACCCGGTAAGCATACCCACGTGTGGTTAGAGCGCTCAGTCTCGGAACAGATAACAAGAACTCGGGTCCTAGGGGACATTAGCGAGTCAAAGTTCCGATGCTTTCGCAAAGGGGCTCACAGATGCCTCTGCTTACAATTTTAGTTGTTAACAAATAAGTAAAGCATGTGTATCTCCAACAACTGATGTATCATGTGATAACCTCCCAACAACCCAACATATCCCGATAACAGATCGAGATAAACAACAGAGACTAAACACGCCTACGACTCGCAAGGCTCAAACATCAAGCAACGGATATGGGTAAGGAATGATATATATATAGGATTATTATGGTAAACAAGTGGAATAGGACACGTGACTCGATAGATAAGCACAACATAAGGATATCAACGAGAGGGAGAGCAAAATGTAAAATAGGTGAAGGAGGTGGGCTCGCCTGTGAAAAGCTGCAGAAAAACTTGTCGGAGAACTCGTCGTATCTCACATCACCACTTCGTGATCCTATCTGGGAAGAAGCAAATGCTGGAACACACAACGTATGCAATCTTACTACTACGGAAGAAGAACCAGCATGCTCAAGATGATATGCATGACATGGCAAGAATGATGCGATGCAACTTATCCATATTAATCGGAGTCGGAACCCGGGCAACAAATTAGGTTGGAGTAGCATTTTATACCGGCAAAGTTAAGTATTGATTAGCATGGCATATCATGGCAGGGGTGCGCTACTTCAAAGTTAAATGGAACCGGGACAACATTTATATAGTATCCCACATATTCCATGTGTTACATATTAGGTGATAATGCAAACTACCACGAAATTTTATGATGCGTGGTGCAACAGCAAGCATGGATGGCATATTCATGTTCTTCACATTTTTTTGATCAATTTTCATATAAAACACTTTTTATTTTGAGTTACAGACTAAAAGTTATTGACATATTAAGTTTTATTGTTGATTTAAAACATAAAACAGGTTTTATTAAATAGGGAAGGACCCGGAAATCATATTCATACAGGGGGGAGGACCCCGGGTTGATTTACAAACATGCAGGGGGTTCTGATGAAAAACATCCGCGCCAGGGGTTGCGGGTTAGAAACAAAAGCTGGCAGGGGGCTATTTGCAAGAAAGGTCAGATCTGGATCTGGTGGAGTTTCTCACCGGAGGACTAGCTAGCCACAAAAGCTGACGAGGGGGACCCGTGTGGCGACGTGGCGCTGACTGAGCAGAAGAGAGGACCCCGGGGCCAGGAACAGAAAAGAGCAGGGGCCAAAGCGTAAAAGATGTAGATCTGGATCTGGGAATGTTTTTCTCACCGAGGGAACTGCCAGCCGCAGCGGCTGACTCGTGGGGCCCAGCGCTGATGTGGAGGCCACTGAAAGTGCATGGAGCCCCCATGTGTGGTTTTGGTGATTAATGACAATCCCTATGGACTAATGTTTGCATTGAGTTATATTTGTAGGTGTTGTCCATAGGCAATGCTTGAACCATATGTTGGCTTCAAGGTTGCAATAATAAGAAATTGATGAAGGATATCAAGTGTCAAGTATATCTTGAAGATGAAGATGAAGTGAGCCCTCAAGTTACTTCAAGACATCAACATGATGAAGTGCAAGTTCAAGATGAGCCAAACTCGAAGAGATCATATGCTCCAAGCTTGCCATGAAGAAATGAAGTGCAAGTTCAAGATGAGCCAACTCGAAGAGATCATATGCTTGAAGCTTGCCATGAAGAAATGATGTGCAAGTTCAAGATGAGCCAACTCGAAGAGATCATATGCTTGAAGCTTGCCATGAAGAAATGATGTGCAAGTTCAAGATGAGCCAACTCGAAGAGATCATATGCTTGAAGCTTGCCATGAAGAAATGAAGTGCAAGTTCAAGGTGAGCCATCTCAAAGAGATCATTTGCTTGAAGCATGCTCTCCATATGGTGTTCATGGATATGTGAAGATGCGCCGAAGAAGAAGCTCTCCCATGATGGATTATGGGGGAGCAATCCACAAGACTTCGTCAAGCAAGCACAATCAAGAAAGACGTTCCATCTTATTGCGGTCAAGATCGTCATCATCGAGCTCAAGTGGAATGCGCAATTATAAGGTTTGCTCTTGATATGGTTTCTTTCTCACCGGTCTCATAGTGTAGTTGGAGACCGGTTTATAGTTTAGTTGTCGTACTATCAAGAGGGCTCTCGAGTGAGTAACTCGATCGTATCGTTCGGAGAGAGCTCAAACCTTTGCATCCTTGCATCATCTTTCTTGGTTGTTATTTGGATCTTATCCATGTGATGTTTTAGAGCTTGTGATTATTCTCATGACAAGCTATAGTTCATCAAGAATGGTTTTCAAGGTTGGAGGTTTTACCGGTATGTCTTTTTTAGATAGGTCAAACCTTTCGTCATTTGTTTCTATCCTCCCTTGCTGGACTATGATGGTTCCCTGCATGATCTTGTAGAGCTTGTTACTAGCTTCGAAACGAGCCCAAGATCATCAAAATCGGAGTCCGGATGCTCAAGTTATGCTTATTCTCGTTTTGTTGTTTCTGTCAGTTTTCAGGGGGGCGGATTATCCGTCCCAAGTGGCCCCCGAAAAGCCGCTAAGGGCTTTTGGGCGTGAGCCCCAGTATAGGACCCGGATTTTTGGCCGGATTTTTCATCCCGGAGGACGGATAATCCGGCCTAGACACCCCCAACGGCCATATTTCATGGGGGCTATAAATAGCCTTCTTCTTCCCCAAAATCTGGTTGCTTCTCTCACTCTCTCTCTCTCCTCCATTGTTGAACTAGAGAAGCTTGCTCTATCTCTCAATCCCTCCATGATTATTGCCCCCATTTGAGGGAAAAGAGAGAGGAGATCTAGATCTACATTTCTACTAATCAAATCCACCTCTTTGTGAGTGGAATCCTCTAGATCTTGATCTTGGTGTTCTTTGTGAATTCCTTTGTTCTTCCTCTCTTATTCTCCCAATAGCTGTTGTAACTTTGGTGTAATTTGAGAGTGAGGGACTTGCCATTGCATTTGGTGCATCGGTTTGAGTTCTCCACGGTGATTCGTGGTGGTGAAAGCAAGAAGGTTGTTACTCTTGGGTTCTTGGAACCCTAGACGGATTCTAGGCCTTTGTGGCATCTTAGTGGTGTTCTTGGGGACTCCAATTAAGTTGTGGAGAATCTTCAAGGGCAAGGCCTTTGTGGCATCTTAGTGGTGTTCTTGGGGACTCCAATTAAGTTGTGGAGAATCTTCAAGGGCAAGGCCTTTGTGGCAATTTATTGGGAGCCTCCAATTAAGTTGTGGAGATAGCCCCAAGCTTTGTGCGGGTTCGGTGACCTTCCTAAGGTCCCATAGTGGATCGAGGACATCCCTTTTGGTGGGAATTCTCGAGGAGAATACGGTGGCCCTCGTGCATTTGGAGTGACTTGTCCTCCACACCGCTCCAACGGAGAGTAGCACTCGCAAGAGTGTGAACTTCGGGCTACATCGTTGTCTCCGCGTCACTTCGGTTATTCCTATACCCGAGCTCTTTACTTATGCACTTTACTTTGTGATAGCCATCGTGCTTGAAGTTATATATATATCTTTCTATCACATAAGTTGCGTGTCTTGCTTAGCATAAGTTGTTGGTGCACATAGGTGAACCATTGCTTAGAATAAGTTGTTGGTGCACATAGGTGAACCATAGTTTATAGGCTTTGGGCTTGACAAAGTAAACGCTAGTTTTATTCCGCATTTGTTAAGCCCATCTCGTAAAAGTTTTAAATCGCATATTCACCCCCCCTCTAGGCGACATCTGTGTCCTTTCAATTGGTATCAGAGCAAGGTCTCTCATTCTTAGGCTTCACCGCCTTGAGAGTAAAGATGTCGGCTAGAGGATTAGTGCACGATAACACTCTTATATTAGATGGCACAAATTATGATGTTTGGAAAATTTGCATGCTTAGTCATTTTCGGGACATTGACCCTCATATGGAGAAAATTGTAGATATAGGTTTTTCTCCTCCTATGGATTCACAAAATCTATCGTTAGAGGATGAGAAAAATTTATATCTCAATTCTCAAGCTTCTTATGTTCTTATGAATGCTTTGAGAGATGTAGGTCTTTTTCCATACTTGCCTTTTTGGAGCGCTCATGAGTTATGGACAAAGATTCAAGATAAATATGATGTGTCCAATATTATTAAGGATGATTGTATTGCTTCCACTTCCGGCCGTGATGAGGTCTCATCTTCTTCCACTTCACCAATGTGTGGCAAGACACAAGGTAATGATATGGTGAGTGGTGATGAAAATTGCAATGTTGATATTGAACTTAATATTGATGATTCTGCATCTCTATCTCATTGCAATGCTTCATATATGGACATAAACACATATATCACTATAAATCATCTGCATTCTTGTGTTAATAGTCCTTGCATATCATGTGTAAGTTTGTTGAATAAATCTCAAGATGATATGCTTTCTTTGTCTTGTGACCATGATAAAAATGCTTCTATTTCCTCTAGTTGTTATGTGACTAACAATGTAGAGGAAACCAAAAATTCTATTGGTCAAGACAAGATCTTGAAAGGAGCCTCAAGTAACTCCTCATCTTTATCTCACGGTCCTCATATATGCCTTATGGCCAAGGGTTCCACGGTACCTCCTACCATGGAACCTAATATTTCTCGTGGTGATAAGGATGAGGATGAATATGAAGAAGAGGATTGGGTTGTCTCTCTACGCGATAAGGGTAAGAGTGTATTCAAGGTTCTTTGCAAAGATAAAATTGCTAGCTCTCACTTCTTTGAAATCTTGACTACCGCTATTGAGAGCCAAAAACTTATTTGGATGCATGAGAACACCATTGATAAAAAGGGTGTTCTTGAACGAGAGTATGCCAATGATGTAGCATCCCTAAAGGATGAACTTG